>CM046879.1:275262355-276462355 GCA_025667525.1 Glebionis coronaria
ATCCGCAACGAAGACGCTATGTTTGACCCCAGTCGTTTATCGGGTTTTTAAAGTACTCCACGTACTTTTGGGCATTGTTTATGATGTAAGCCCACCAAAAATAACCATACCATGATTATCCCTAAATGATCACATTTATGGGGATTCAAGTCGAGCTTTTGACTCGGTTATCAAAAACAAGGTTCCTCGTGAGGGATTCTCATGCTTATCCTTCTAAATATTATTGCTTTCTTAGTTAATGTAACGAGGGGACTTGTGCTCTTCCAACCTTTGTTCCGTGGTTGTTTGTGATTGTGATTCATTAGGTTCATCGTCATCATTGAAGCCTCTCGTGTTCATTTTACGGATCACTGTAGCTTCAATCGCTGCCTTTGGAGATTCCGATATCCGATGATATCCTTTTATGTTCTAACATTTATCTAATTAGCATAATTCATAAACGGCTTTTAGGTTATTCGTTTTACCCTTTCCATGCTCGAGATTAAGTATTCGACTTCGTCTCTAGTATGGGGGTGTTTACACCCCTAGACTCGAAACATTGAGGACAATGTTTAGTTTTAGTATGGGGGGTGAGTAGATACTTCACCTTGCTTACGTCACCACACAATCCAATTTTCATCTTTTTGTTATCGTTTTGTTGCAAATAAGGCTAAAAATGGCCAAATTTTAAAATTTTTCTGGTTTTTCATAATTGTTTAATACACGAATGTAGGTTTTCCGATGGTGAGAATAAGAGTAATTTTTGACTCGACCGTGTGTGTTGAGCACTTAGCTTCGATTCCTTAACTTTTTAGGCTAAGTCTCTTAAATGAGGACGAGAAATGATAGAGTTATTTATAAGTCTCGTAATCTTTCACGATCTCATGTGTAGTAATTATTAGTTTATTCTCCCCATGCTTTTGATAATAAATTGTTAAAAAATATTGATTTAGCGGTTTAGTCACTATTGTTGGTTTCTAATTAGTTTTAGTAGCTTCCATGTAATTAAATTGGGAAAATATTAAGGTATCGACGGCGTCACGGTTTTGAAGTATTGGCACCCGAATAATCAAAAGCTTCACCTAATAATAAGATTTCAAGTGCTCACCTAAATTAAGAAAAAATTTGAAGCTCACAATGCCGAAAAATCTATGCCCTAATTGAAAGTGAATCAAGCCTTAATCTTTGAAGCTTTAAAGATCCAAAATTCGCTTTAGCGTGAGGATATACGTCTTTTTCCATAATAAAACCACCGATGATGGCGGATAATAAAAGGCAAGGCAAGACCGAAGTCATAATAAAAGCTCCATGGCGGAGTTGAATAAAAGATGGAGGTAAACCTATGATAATAAGGCCCTTCCATTAGGGGGCGTATAAAAGTCTTGGTAATAAGTCTCATGTTCAAAACAATTATAAAATCGTGTTTATCGATCCTTCTTTATGACTTAATTTTTCACATCGTTGTCTATTAGGATGAATTATTAATTTAATGATTTTGGTTACACCTTTAAAACTCTATTTTTAGACCTAATCTCTATTCACGTATAAGTCAATGATGTATCTTCGTGATCATTAAGACAAAATAAAATATAAGAGATACCAAGTAGGAATAAGGGAGTTTAGGTTCATAATTAACACTCATGAGTTATGATCGTGTTGCTAACTTAGAATAACAATGATCTCGTTACACGCTTAGCATGGAATTGGGCGAAAATCGAGGACGAAGAAATTATTTCTAACGAAGCATTCACGTGTTCTTGTTCTATGATCCTAAAAGTCACTTAATTGTGATGAAAACAATACATTATGTCTAAAACACGTGTAGTAGTTTATTTAAATTTACGTCTTCAATAAATGTCATCATAAAATGAATTTTAGAAGTGCTACGATACTAAATTCTAGCATTGCGTGGGGACACGGCAATGGTTTAGTATGGGGGAGTGATGAGACTGTAATTATACATAGTCTCATCGTCCAAATCAGACTTAAAACGCTTAAAATATCATCAAAATACCCAAATATATGCTTGTGTTTGTTCATTGTGTATTTTAGGTACGGATATCATGAAATCAACAAAAGATCACAAGAATGAAGCAAAAACGAACACGGGAAACGAAGCCGCACAAATAACCGGATCTGAATCATGAATTTCCATTCAAGTCCTTGAAATTTTGAAGATTGGCAAGATTGGTCCCTCAACTTTTGAAGACTTGTCACTTTTGACACATGTAAATCTAAATTATTACAAGATTGGTCCTTAAGTTTCAAGAAAATACCATTATAGTCCTTGAAGAATGCAAATATTGCATGAATTACCCTTTTGACAAGTTTTGCAAACTTTTAGTGGCCAATTTCTAAAAAAAAAAACTTGTTAACAAAGGGGTGCTTAATTTTGGCTGGATAAAACCTAAAAGGTAAGAAGAAATAAAGCAGGGGGCCATTTGGGTCAAACATCTAAACTTCATCCCTCCACTCCCAACACGCCACGTCACCCTACTCAATCCCTAAGCCAATCAGAACCCTCACCCTCTCCATGTCACCTTCAACTTCACTTAATAAACTAATTAAACCAGTTTATTAAATTACTTCCCTCCTAAACACAATTTCAAAATTAAAAACGGATTAAAACCACTATTTACCCCCCCCCCCCCCCCCCCATAAACCCTAAACCCAGGAACAATTAACCCAGACACAAAGGGTTTTCCACCCATATTATCCAGAACATTAATTAAGGTTAATGTCACTTAAACCCACACCCCTTTTCCTTCCCCCTGGACACCACACGGGACAACCCTGCCTCAACAAAAATGGCATGTATCGAATCTTTTCAGCAAATCAACGGATATCAGCCATTCCTTGGCCCTATTTAACCCTCAAGATGCCTCCTTACAGCTGTAACTCCATCAGAATCACATGAGGACACCTTGACCACGAATTTTGACTCAAGTGACCAAGGGCATATTTAGATTTTCATGTTCATTTGGGTTTCAGTAGTTTAGCATTCTTGAGACTTCTATCCCTTGCTATTTAAGCACCTCTCAATCTGTGAGAAGGGCTTGTTCCAGTTTTGTATAAAGTTTTTAAAAAATTAATGAAAATGAAATTTTAATCTTTTTGTGCAAACTGAGTTCCTTTTAAAACGTTTTCTTAGTTTTATTTAGTGTAAGGTTTACTTTTTATGCAAATTAGTTACAGGTTTCATAAGTGTTCACGTTTCAAAGATTTTTAGAGAAGTTCATTTTCTTGATGTTTTGACAAAAGCTTTCATAGCTTGATTCAAAAGACTAACTGAAGTGAAAGTGGATGTTAGTCATTGGGTGAAGCTTATTTTAAGCCTTTGTTAAAGTTTTTTTTTAGTTTCAAAAGTATTTGGTTTTCAAAAGATATTCTTAAAAATTTGTATATTTTTCTGATAGCTTATTGCTATAAGCATTAAATAAGCTCACTTGACACTGAGCTTATTTACTGCTTATCAGCATTGTTCTTTCTTTTGGTCTTGTGGTGTTTGTGCAGGATCCCTAAGACAAGATCATATTTCACTTGTTATTCCTTTGAAGATATTGAAAGGCTTTGGGTCCATTTTGATTCCACCAGCAAGCCCTCTCTACACCTCCTATAAGCTCATATAAGCTCTCTTACAAGTCATTTGGAAGGCAGTCAGCCAGGGTAAGGCTTTGAACCCCATTTGGTCATGTTTCTGAGTCTTACTATGTGATTTATGAGATTGTGAGTATTGCCTGCTTAATTGTTGGTTTTCTTGTTTGATTATGATGTTTTAGGTTTGGTATGCATGTTAGAAGTAGTGTAAATCAATTTGGTAAAGTTTTGAAAGCATTTGGTTTGTTAATTTTCACATTCTGAAAATATAGGGGTGTTTGGGATAAGGGTTTAAGCTAAATGTTTGACAAGCTTTTGGTTTAAAGACTGACTAGACACAGTTGTATTGGTAATATTAGTATAATTGCAGCTTTGGTTTTCAGTGTTGTAGAGAAATCAGAAGTTTACATGTAGAAAAATTGGTAAAATCTGCTTAAAATCAGTAGGGTCTATAATCTGTCTTGATTTTGAATTTTTTGAGGTGTAATCTTGTAGTCTGTTAAGATTAGGGTAAATCTAGGACTGAGCTTTATTTGGGGTAGTTTGGGTAGGAAATGAGCGAGTCTTGGTAATTCAAAACTCACCCATTTGCCAAAAAGTTCAGCAAACTGGCCATGTGCATGTTTCTGTATATCAGTGATTGTTATAGGGGTGTTTGTACTTGAACTTGTGTGCAATTTGTGATTCGTGTAATTTTCCTTACTCCCCACAACCCAACAGGTTGTGGGGGTGCCAATCATTGCCCAAGAAACCAAGTAATCAGCAAGATATAAGCACATTAGTCACCAGATACGTTTTTATTAAAGTCAGTGGGAACCAAGTTCCCACTGCTAGTGGAAAAGTTACCACTGCTAAGCTAACAGACAAAACTAGTGCACATGTCACTATCAGTTTTTCTCTTTTTTGTCTCTAGTGAACTTTTTTAGGAATTTTTACTTGATCTTAATTTTGTTATTTTTCTTATTTTATTTCTGATTTTTTTATAAAGTTTATTTTTCTGTTACTGTTCATTTACTATTTTCTAGATTAAATTGCAATTTAAATTAATTTTTAATTAATTGATTTTGTCTTTTAGTGTAAAAGTTTTATATTTTTTAGTTTTAAAAATTTTCTTAGATTCAGAAAACGTTTTTAAGATTTTTAGTTTAAAAATATTTTACTGTTCACCTTTTTAATTAAACTTTTAGATTTAATTTAAGTTTAATTAGGGTTTTATTTAAATTTGTTTTGTCTTTTAGTGTAAAAAACTTTTTTTTTTCAATTTTTTTAAATTTTCTACTATTCAGTAATATAATTTAGGATTTTTAAAATAGTCAAATTAGTTTTAGCATTATTTTAATATTTTTAATCATAATTTTAGTTTAAAAAGTGTTTTTAGCCTTTTAAATATAGAAAAATAGTTTTAAAAATTTAGGAAAAATACTTTTTAGTATTTAAATAATATAAGTGTGTTTTTAGTTCAATAAAATAATATTTTGGGCTTTTTCTTAATTATATTTAATTTTAGGGCTTTAATTAGCATTTAAAATTGAATATTTAATTAATAAAAGGTTTTAAAATTTATTTATTGGATTTTTATTCTTATTTATATTATTTTTGAGTGAGTTTTAATTTTTAAATTGTTTTAGCCTTAAATTTTAATTTTGTCACGTTTTACGTATTTACGTTCGCGTTTTACGTTAATTCATCGTAGTTTAATCGTAATTGTAGCTCGTCTTTAATTTTTCTCTCTTTACCCAAAAATGTCACTAATACAAACTTTGATTTTGTATAATTGGCACTCTTAGCACATACACCTCCTTCGAGAACGAACCCGCATTTATTAGACTTGTCGGTTTTCCTAAATCGTCGAGTTTAATACTTGCCCATTATACGTTGTTTTCCTAAACACGTATTTTTACCACAATCAACTCTACACTCAGGGAAGATATGTTGATTGAAGCTCACAGCTCTCCATTTACCATATATCCTGGTTCTACCAAGATGTACCACGACATCAAGCAGCATTTCTGGTGGAGTGGTATGAAGCAGGATGTTACCACCTTCGTTTCTAAGTGTATGATCTGCCAGCAGGTTAAGATCGAACACCAGAGATCTAGTGGGTTACTACAACCACTGGATATTCCAGAATAGAAGTGGGACAAAATCTCCATGGATTTTGTTACTAGTCTTCCGGTGACTCAGAGGAAACATGACGCCATCTGGGTTATTGTGGATAGATTGACCAAATCTGCTCATTTCTGCCAATCCGCAAAGAGCATCCGGTCAGCAAATTGGCATACACATTTCAGAAGGAGATCATGAGACTACATGGTACACCATCAGAAATCATCTCTGACAGAGATCCCTGTTTCACCTAACGTTTTTGGCAGAGTCTACAGAAAGCTTGGGGCACCATGCTTAAGCTCAGCACTGCCTTTCATCCTCAGACCGACGGACAGTCAGAGCATACCATTCAGACACTGGAGGACATGTTGTGGGCATGTGCTCTAGAATGGATAGGAAGCTGGGATGATTATATCTATCTAGTGGAGTTTGCATACAACAACAGTTGGCACGCTAGCATCAAGTGCGATGACGGATAGTGGCTACACTCACTATTCGTAACCCCAGCCCATTATCTTTTCACTAAAAGTAGTCCATTAAGAGTGGAGCCATATGTTACGGACGACCCACGAGGATGTCCTACCACTAAGCCGCACGCGGTTGTTTAGTAAGCGTGATACATGAATGCCTCTAGCATAACATGATCATGAACCATATCTTACTAGACTGGGGGACATGTCGACGTATAGTCGGTATTCGGCCCGACCCAACAGGCCTGCGGCCCACACACACCTAACTTATTCTTCAAGAAACCCTAGCACTATATAAACAAGGCTAGGGGTCTCATTCTACATGAGGTTATATCTCACAATTACACCTCTTATGAACCCGGGGCTCCAACCTCGGGTCCACTCCTAACCGGTTCTCTATTGTTTGTAGCATTACTCAGGACCCGAGAAGACGACGATCGGCCCAAGAGAGTCGTCAAGACCGGACTAGCCAAATTATGCTGCAACAAGTTGGCGCCATCCGTGGGACCATGACTATAACCTTGTCTCGTGGTATCCGGTTACTGAACTCCAAAGGTTGATCTCGAATCGATAACCCTAATATCTCGATTCTTTGTTTTTTACTGATAATATTCATGTCATGGGCATTAAATCTTGTCGTACTATATATTAATGATTAGCTTGATGCGCATATACACATTAATGAAATCTTGTCATAGTGAAATCTTGTCATATACACATTAATGAAATCATGCACGGTATATGTATACCCTAAATCATGCCACACGTATTAATTGATGCCATTCTCATAAAACATGGCTTTTCGTTAACTTTGGTGTATATAGGCTGCGTATCTCAAGCCAATAAATTATCTATTCATATCTTTTGGTTGTATATCTTAATATTAGCGGAAGTTAATTACGTCATTTGCATGCAACTTTATAGTGATCTATAATTTTGATTATGCATATCTTATGTTCTTGTATATTTGCAGAATGTTGTTCGCATCCGTATTATATTTTCTATCCTGTGGCTAAATGTAAGACCCCCAAATATTCATACTTTAGTTCAGCGGAAGAGTCGTTGGTGTTACAGGATAGAACATTACTCAAATCATAGACAACGCTTAAAAATCGGGTCGTTTAATAATAAAGCATTTTCCATTCATAAATATCAAATTACATAGGTCTTCAGGTCATAGTATATCATATAAATTTACAAAACATTTGAATGGAAATTTTATTTGAATGCGGGCCATGAAATCTTGTCGTCTTCCCGAGAATTACCTTCAAGTACCTGAGATAAAACATGTTAAAAAGTCAGCGAAAACGCCGAGTGAATTCATAGATTTTAATAAAAACCCATTAATATATATATCACCGGTATATAACCAATACCGAAAATCATTTTTGTACAATTCTTTGTCGTATGCCATAAAATAGGCCAAAGACATTTTATAGGAATCTTTGTCGTAAATTATAATATAGGCTTTCACCTTCAAAACCATTATACGAACCAATGTCGTAAAAACATCATATAATACGTTTTATAACGTTGTATAGAATTTAATAATAACCGTTATATGAAAATGGTTATGTAAAACCAAAACACGAACATAATATCAGTAATAAGACCCCGTATTGCTAGTCAGGCAATATATTATAAATCAATTCGTACATCAGTATTTTCATTATTGGATTATTATAAGGCGCATGACATTGCTACCTTACTATAACAAACAACGGGTAGCTAACCCGTAATTCCATTGCCCATCTAAAACAGCGTGTCGTCACAATAATCACGCTTATATAAATCTTCTTATACATAAATTCTCTTACCAATCAAGGTGGCACGACGGGGATCAACCGTCATGGCGCGAACTGGGGTGATCTTCCCCAAATAGTACTATTATATGCATAAGCGTCTACCAAACCCGGTAGTTCACAATTCATGCTTATGGGAGTTTTTGTGACATAACCTAACTAATAATAATCAATTTCATTTCATTCATTGGTTAATATAATCATTCATCGGGTCATATAATCATTTGGGTCCATATTAATAAGCAAACAATCGGGACAACTAGTGTCCTATTTTATTAAAACTAGCATGTTATCTCCCTCGCGGGTTTATAATACATTTCATAAAACAATTAAAAGAGTGTGAGGCTATGAACTCACATTGGTGTGGGAAGGCGGTTTATCAGCGATTCGGATGTACGGTACGTGCTTTAATCACGGAAACCTAGAAAAATAATACTCGGTCTTAGACGCTTGTCCAATGAGTTTATAAAATAATGGTTATGTATATATGATGATATCGTAAGTATGATGATGATCAAGTGGGATTTTATCTCTTCATACAACATTATAGTTGTTATGTGTTAGTCAATCTTTAGACTAGTTATACCAGTTTCAACTTATTTATATATTAAGGCCCAATAAGCCCACTAAAAGTCTAACACATTATATTAGTCCATTGATAATTTTAAGACCAGGCCTATACTCATATATTGGGCGCAATTGGGTTAAGCCCATGAGTAAGTCCATTAGTGTTTAGCCAAACTAGTTAGGCTAATGGTCCAGTAAGGCTACTTTGGCCCGTTAAGGTCCATAAGTTATAAAGCTCGGGTTTATCAGCTTTTACTTGTCAAATGTTCTTACATATCAGTATATGAGTTATAAAAATGTTACATTAGACGGGTCCGACCGTCTAAGTTTTATTTGGCGAACACGTTAATCTTTCGGTTTTAGCCGAAAAGACGTAAAACTTATATATAGTTTTATAACTTTAGAAAACATTTGAGTTTGTACTTTTATAAAATGCCAAGTTTATTTATCATAGTATTTAATTTATTTTATATTACTTATTATTAGTTAGTGGGTTTTATGTATTTATTTTATAATAATATTACTTGAGTGCTCATTTTATATTATATAGATTTATTTACAAATCTGATTATCAAAGTCACTTCCACCATTTTTGCCATATATCGAGTTTTACAAGGAGATAGAAGCTCAAATTTGGGCAGCACAAACTAAATGATATGTGATAAAAATAACTCCATTATAGCTACTGCTCAATCATCCTCTAAGTATTTCTAATAATTCGTCCAAAACAGACTATACAGATTTGTACCTAAATAGTATTTTGATCATATCTTGCTCATTTTAATGATTCCATTGAGTGGCCAACTCACCACATATGTAAAAATCATATATCTATCTGTATATTCAATAATCCAAGCTATTTAACCAAGTCTTCATATTGATACTTAATGTTTTATACAGCCCATAAATCTAATCAAGATTTTAACATTTTAACTTGTAGATTTTCAACTTTTTAACCCAATCTATTAACAAAAAATCCCCACATAATACTTTGATCATCATTCATCATCATATACATATACATTTATAAAGAAAATACATGATTACTTTTACAAAATAACAAGATGATAGGAAGAAACAATCTCTATACCACCAAAGTGATGAAAAGGTTGAGAACAAGACTTGGTTTTTGATAACCAGTCTTATGAAATGCCAAGACCTCCTTCAAGATCACCAAGAATATGAAGACACCTTCAACAAATCATCCCTAAACTCCTTTGGGAACTTCTTTTTAGATGTTAAGATCACCTCAAATCATCATGCCTTCATTAGATTTTCATCATATGTAAATTATACATAAGATTTGTGGCTAGATTTTTGGTTAATGGTGGTGTTTGATGGAGCATATGGGACGGCATGAAGAAGGAAGGGAGAGAGAGATTGAGAGTTTAGCTACTTTTTGCATGTATGTGAAAATGAGAGAGAAAGTTTGGTGGTTTACAAGTTAGTAGTTTGTAAAGTGTAAGGACATGTGTCCTTTAAGCTTGTATAAGCTTGCCACCTAGGGTGTGGTGTGGCTAGTTTTGGCCGCCCATAGTGGGGATGGGACAAGTGTCCCACTTGTCTCATCTCCACTAATTTACGGGTACTCCTCGATTCTAGTTTCCTCAATTTACGTGCCCTCGGGTCGTTTTACGAAAAACGTTTTTATAAATTATGAGTCAACGACACAAAACGATTCTAATAAAAATTGTCTCATAAAAAACAGAGCACAAAAGCGTAAATACGTAAACCTAGGGTTTTCGGTTTAATCGTAAAAGACGCTAAATTAGGCACGTATGTCCTAATTTCATCTCGTAAATTTGTGAGTTTATGAACCAACACAAATTAAAATTCCAAAATAATATTCGAGAATAAATTTATTTTCTGAAATGTCGGACTGTCACAAAAACAGAGTATGTAAACGTAAGCACGTAACGTAGAGTTCTCCGGTTTAGACGTTGGCGATGCTACTTTAAGACGTAAATACTTATTTCTTTCCAAAAGTGAGTGAGTTCATAAATTAATAATAAAATAATGACTTTAAAATAATACTCGAGAATAAAATAACGACCTCAAATTGACAGATTGTCACACTAAAGGTCCGTTCTCCTACAATATTTCGCAATTATACATATATTTTGTATTTTTAATACATGATATCACCGATATATTGTTTATATTAATAAAATATTACATAATCTTTTAAATTTATATAGAGATATTTTTAATATCTTATTTTTAAATAGGCAACGATATACTACCCATATCTGTTAACCATAAGATTGAAGCTAACAAGAGGGTGATCCGGAGGTCGGGGAGGATAAAAGAAGTGTTTAGACATTTTAGAGAGATAAAGTGAGAGACTAGTAAATGTGTGTGTTTTATTGAGAGAGAATGTATACTAGAAAAATGGGAATCCTCAGCCCTCCATGGAAGTATGGAGGGGTATATATAGGCTACACAAGGAGTGACTTTGACAACTTAGCAAAAGTAGTCCCTCCATGTTTTGCCCATAGGAAACTAATGTAACTCTGTAAATGGCGCTCACATTTTAGGGCTAACAATCTTCCCCCAATGTGGAGACATAGGGAATTACTTACAATGTTCCTAACAAGTAAAAATACAACAAAATAAATTCTTCCAAAGCGCTTCCAATGCTGAGGATGTCTTTTAATTCTTCTTGTCTTCATAACTTGTACCTCAGCTTGAATCCTCTCTGTCTTTTCTTGTTGAGGAAAAATTCTAATATGCATGATTTGGATTAACTTCCCCCAATTCATGCAACATGTATTTAAAAAACTTTCTTCATCGACTTATTTTTGACGAAGTTTATGAATCAGCTTCCCCCCAAACCAATATCTGTATCTTAAGCAGATTCTGACACTTCGAGTAGTTTGAACAATCTTCTAGCTCATCGGTTTATGTGCACAGCGGAAATTTGTTGAAGAACCACACCAAATAAAATTGCTTCTATATTGTCTCATGTCGTTTGGTTTTTGGTGATAATCCGTTTGGGGTAACATGCAGGAAATCAGCAACAAT
The DNA here is from genome assembly GCA_025667525.1 of Glebionis coronaria. Classification (NCBI taxonomy): domain Eukaryota; kingdom Viridiplantae; phylum Streptophyta; class Magnoliopsida; order Asterales; family Asteraceae; genus Glebionis; species Glebionis coronaria. Next base: position 275,273,901 of record CM046879.1, read on the forward strand.
TCTTCTCACGCCTGCAAAATACTTCATAAAAATCATATAAAGTAAGTAGATACCATTCAATGTACACTACTTCCCCCATGGAAGTTGATCCGATTACTTCAAAGTACACGATCTTCCCCCATGATGATTTCGAACATTCGGAAGCATCATTATCGTGGACGTCCATATACTCAAGAATTTCTTAGTCTTAAGTAAATGTCTTGAAAAGTTTTGAAAGTCATTAAGAAACTTTGAAAAATTTTGCTTAGACTATGAAGTACCATTGTCGTTGTGTAGCTCATAAATATCCCGTGAGAATTGATTGCTGATTCCATCTCTCTCTGTCTAACTTACCAACCTCGAATTCATTCGACTATTTGTTGTGACCACATGTGAAGTAAACCTGATATTCAAAACTTGAAACTGAAGTAAAATCCCCTAAATTTGTTACTTAAGCTTGCACTTATGTCGATTGAAGAACGGTGCAGAAACAAGTCTCTTATACCTCTTGAAGTTATCCACACGAGCAACTACGTGTGACATTGAGAACTGCAACAAAGCTCCCAAAAATGATAGTAATCCATGTCGTCGAACATCTACCCCTTGACAGTGGAAACTAGATAATTCAAGTCTCAATCATATGTTTTATCGCCCAAGTAAGTCATCAATCGATAGACTGGGTTTGAAGAAAAGGGGTAGAAAAATAGAAGGAAGGCTCGATGATGAAATAAGTAGACGCCTTCATGAAATCCGACTTCAACTTCAAATAAAGAATACCAAATCCACTTCGTGATCACTTGTCTTTGTAGAATCAAAACTAGACGTTGTCATTAAAGTGAATCTTATATCAGATCGTTTTAGCGTTAAGTGGTTTGTTTGCTTTGGTGTTGTGTTGTGAATGTCGTTATCTAGAACAAATGATAAAATATCATTAAAGGATAATTTGTCTAGATAACTTGTCACTGAAGCTCAACGTCAGTCATATGCCCAACTGATGCGCGGATCGACCTATAATTTCTTTGTCGTTAAAGCACCTTTTGATCGAAACACGGCGAATATCCAGCATCGAAAATAATGTCTACATAGCCCAAATAATACTCCGATTATCAACAACTTGAGCTATACTAAAGTAAATCCATCCTACATCATATATTATCACTTTCGGATAAAAGCCCAACATTAATCTCGTTAATCACAATGACACGTGGTAATATGGTAGTCCACTTAAAACTATTATACTCGGTAAACTCGTTGGGTCTTGGGGATATTATACTCGGTAAACTCGTTGGGTCTTGGGGATATAAGTTAGCTCACCTAAAGATTAGGTAACAAAATAACTTGTTAACCCTAACTTGATATCAAAGTTTCTCCGCCCCCAAATAACCACTCTCTCCCGAAGTTCATCAATCACCCATCTCTCAGCAAATCAAACGAAGCAAACCCATTATGACCTTCAATCACCATTACAATCTTATCAATCAAACCCAATTACCCTACATCACACGCAGTCATTATCACACTCTAGATTACTCCGCCTCATCTCATCAACTTCATATCAGTCACAAAAAAATCATCTCAATCTTCATATGATCTAAAATTGCCTCACATCATACGAAGCACCAAGAACCACATATAGCACAAATCATTTGTTACACAAAGCATGACAAATCTGATTATATAAACGAATCTCAAACACTTTTTGTTAATCATTCATATTGAATGGTTCTCAAACAATTGAAGACCTTTATTTAAGTACATCGTAATTTAAAGATTCAAGAGTGTAGAGTTCGTCTAAGATCTGGGATGGGTCTCGGGTAAGATGATGTTCTGGTTAAGCTTGCTTTATGTAGGTTAAAAAAACTGAAAATACAAAGAGCAAGATTATAACGAAAATGTTATAAATCTTTCTTTGATTTCGAATAGGTTAACATAGATCAGTGATGATATCTGTTTTGTGGTAGATCTATATAGATCTTGGCTTGCATGTCGTTACACAAAATAGATTGACTTAGATCTGGTTAATATAGTTTATTTTTTCTGTTTTTCGATTCTGGTTAGATGTGATGGTGGATTCTAAGTGACGATGGGATTAGGATTAGACGAGTTGAGGTCTGTTGGTTGAGTCAGGTTGAAAGACTTTTATGGTCTCGGTATCTTTCTGGTTTGGTCAAGATGTCACAATGTTTTTTCAAATGAGTTATCGCAGTGTAGAAACCAAACCCATCGTAATGTCTTTCAAAACTATCCATCACAGCGTGTTTCCATCGTAATGAAAATACTACCCCATCGCAATATGTTGAGCCATCGTAATGTACCCATTGCAACGAGCCATCGCAACGAGCCATCAAAATGACCCATCGCAATAGCCCATCGGAATGACTCCATCGTAGTCCAGGCATCACAATCAATGTGATCGTAAGTATCCATCTGAAAAGCCTCATCGCACTATGACCATCTGAAGAGGGTTTTGAACAACTATTTGGTAATCCCGAAAAAAATGGATCTGCCCATATTTGTCCTTTCCCCCCCCTAAAAAAATAGATCTTAGCAGAATTTGAAGGGAAAAAAAAAAACGCGTACCAAAAATATTTATGATAAGACAACCAGACACAGATTTAGACAATGAATTTGATATATCGAGACATTTGGATGTTTTTTGGACGGATTGAAATGAAAGATATGGACTATTGGACTGACTGATAAGTAGTGAATAAGCAACGAGAATAAGCAAACAAACACAAAACACCCCCGGTTAGCTCTGATACCAATTGTTAACCATAAGATTCAAGCTAACAAGAGGGTGATCCGGAGGTCTGGGAGGATAAAAAAAGTGTTTAGACATATTAGAGAGAGAAAGTGAGAGACTAGTAAATGTGTGTGATTTATTGAGAGAGAAAGTAAACTAGAAAAATGGGAATCCTCACCCCTCCATGGAAGTATGGAGGGGTATATATAGGCTAGACAAGGAGTGACTTTGACAACTTAGAAAAAGTAGTCCCTCCATGTTTTGCCCATACGAAACTAATGTAATTTCGTAAATGGCGCTCACATTTTAGGGCTAACAACAAGAAAACCCTAATTTCTTTTTCTCTCTCTTTGTCGCCGGATATCAAGAACACCAAGGGGTGTTCGGGTCGATTTTGATCTTTGATTTTGTGTGTACGTGTTCGTGTTCACTAGTTTTAATCATCCACGTATTTGGTAATCGGCATATCCTTTTATTTTTAATTCTTTTATTGAATTCACGATTTCATAATAATTAATATTAAAAACAAATCATGTAAACATGTTAATATTAATTATAAACTAATATTAAAGGGGTGTTTGGGTTGGTTTTGTTCGGCCGAGACATAAACAGAGAGCCATAAGGGTCTCGGCGTGGCTTTTTCCCCACCACCGAGACCACAAAGGTCTCGACTTGGTTTAGTTTTGGGTCAAACGCAGGCAAAGGGGAACCCCGACCTCGAGTCGGGGTGTGTTTTGGTTTGTACCGCGAGTCAACCGAGACCATTAATGTAACACCCCACTTTGATAAGTGGATCGTTACACGTAATTATCGCGTGTCATCAAAGCATGCAAGGTAATATGTAGTAAAACATACATGACCATAGGGAAAACCGGAATCAAACATCGGTTCCCAAACATAAGCCCAAAACATTGATAAAGGAAATGAATTATGAAAGACTAAAAAGAATAAGTATATGGCAAAAAGGAGAAGAAGTCTATGGCATCTTTTATCCTATGCACTTCCTCCGAATGCTCGAATCCGTCCTTGGGTACCTTCCATTTTGGGACATGGAAAGGAAAGTAACGGCTGAGCATAACGCTCAGTGCACGAATATACGACATAGTATGAATTGCTGAACATAAATAAGACTAAAAGCAGCGGAAATGTATAAGTCCTGGAAAACCTGTAACATGTTCATAAAACTGGTTTTATAGTTTGAAAAGCCTTATGTTATCTTATAAAAATTGTTTAACATGTTAACCATTAAGACAATATAGGTCATGAAATATCAACGTGAATGAATACTTGGAGGGGTGACCTCGTCATGCAAATTAGAGGGGCTGCCTCTAATTAATATAACTGTTTCGGTAGGAGGGATCAGCTCCTTGTGAAGGATGCAAGGCACACACCACATTCACCTGAATAATCTGTTGAAAACATGTAAACTAGGATGCACCCATACGCCCCACATGATAATAATAATAATATGGCCAAAAGCTGAAGGGATGCCACGAACTATCACTCCGTCGTGGTGGAGTCATAACACTGGTGCCTCCAGTGTTATGGTTATGGTACCTCCATAACTAGGTGAAACTAGTCATGCATGTATATGGCTTTAGGTATCTAATTAAACATAATCAATTCAAAAACATATAAAACATATACAGGGGAAAACAGTTGGCTGCATACGGGAAAAATAAGGAAGAATGTCCATACTGAAAGGACGGAGAATCTGTACCTTGTGTCCAGTGAACGAAGAAGACGAACGGAAGAGAGTCCTACTTCGATATCACTAATGCTACATAAATAATATACGTGTATAAGTATTCTGATTACTGAGTACGTAACTAGTGTAATATCATGTCTTAACTTGTTTTATATGTTCATGTCATGTTTTACAGATTTTAGCTTTATACTGCGTTTATCATGTATTCTGTCTATTCTGATTAAGTATTATTTGTATTTCTTGTTTTATTATACTTATTGTGTAATAATAAGTAACTTTCTAAAATAACAGGCTTCCTAAAATAGAAAGTTTCCAAAAATAGAAAGTTTCCAAAAATAGAAAGTTTCCAAAAATAGAAAGTTTCTAAAAATAGATTTACTGCTGAAAATAGATAAGTTTCTAAAAATAGAAAGTTTCCATAAATAGATTAACTGCCTTAATTAAATAAGTTTCTAATAATTGAAAGTTTCCATAAATAGAATAAGCTGGAGTATTAAGATAATAATATAGGCTTAAGTGTATACTGATTTATATTCTAAGTCATGTGATATATAGTATAGTTTATTAATTAATACTTGTAATAAATAAACTATATATTATAAGATTTAATTAAATATAAACATGATTTAATTAAATTAAGTGTATAAAATACTTAGGTTAAAACATGTATTAATCATTATATTAATATAACCTAAGTTATGATAATTAATTAATTACATGTCATGTTTTAACAATTAATTAATTACTATAATCTCAATTAAATAATAAAATACTTAGGTTAAAATCATGTATTATTACTTAATAATAATAAACCTAATTCCATGTTTTAATTAAATTAATTATATAGCATGTCAGATTAATTTAATTAATCTTGTAATTATAAGTCATGTTTTATTAATTTAGTTACCTTGTAAATTAATATACATGTAAAGCTAATTAAACTTGTAAAAATAATAAACTGAACCCGTGTATTATTTTATTAAAATGTGTCGTGAATCGAACCCGTGAACCAAGCACCCACATAAACTTTAGCGACAGAAAATTCTGTTTCAGATCTGTCGCTAAAGTTACCCAGTTCTGTCCCTATTTTGACTAAAGAAATCTACGATAGAAATTCTGTCGCAGAATCTGTCGCTAATGTAAGTTTCATGCTACCAATCCCTGTCCAAACTTTCCCACTGATTAAATGTTATGATCCACCGTTTTTAACAAGGTTCCCATTATTTTTAATTAGCCCAAACTCCCTGAATAACATTTAAACACCCCGATTTGGGGTTGTTTTGGCTGAGTTGTTAGATCCGCCCTACGCCGCCCCTGTGTGGGTCACGGCTGGGTAGGGAAAAGAACCACCGAGACCTTAGGTCTCGGCTTCATTAACCAAACAACACCCGACCCCCAATCATTGTGCATACCCTGTTTGCTCGCGGCTGGCCAAAGATCAACACCACCGAGACCTTTTTGGGTCTCGGTTTTTATGAGATGAGCAACCACGACACCCCTTTTGTATATATTTTTAAGATTTGATTGTGTTAAATTAATGATATAGATTCGTGATAAAAATCATGAAATCGAACGTAAGGAAAAAAATACCGTTATGGGATTGACATCGAATGGAGAACACAGTCGAATCACTAAAGAAACCAAGCTAAATCTCCTTTTTTCTGTATAGCCGTCGGACTCCTGGTGGCTCTAGGGTTTTATTTTTATTTTCTGTTTTTACAAAAACAAGGGAAGCAGGCGTGTTTTTCTTTATTATCCTTGGTGGTTTTTGGGCCTTGGGCCCTTTTGATTTCCTGTCCAAACAACCGACTAAACACCCCCTTTATTATAGTGTTTTCAGTTTGAGTTTAAATTTACATAAGTGTATGTTCGTGTTTGAGTTCCCGCGTTTTGTCTTCTTGTCATGATTTAAAGTATTTTATGTAGATACATATTAATAAGTAATTAATATTCGTAGTTCTTGTCGTGTATTATTAAATTAAAAGTTTTAGACAATTCGTGTAATAATAACTACTTGTACGTAATCGACATTCATCGTAGTGATAACACAAGTAAGTACATAATTATCTGTTCGTGATTTTATGTTCATGATTTTATGTTCGTGATTTCATGTTCATGTCGTGATTTCATGTTCATGATTATATGTTCGTGATTATAATTACTATTGTTAATAATTATCATGTACTAACACGTATTTAATACTTATCGTGTAATAATACGTACGTAATTCTTGTAATTAATATTCGTGATACGTTTTCATGTTCTATAAGGAAATTTTTAATGCTGTACGTACGATCGTAATTGTTCTGTTCATGGTAAAAGCATGCGGGTTTTACAACTCTTCCCCCCTAAAAAGAATAATTCGTCCCCGAATTATAGATAACATAACTGGAAGCGTAACATACCCGACTCAAACTGTAAAGGTATGCAAGATAAAAGGACATGAAGGTGACATGGTATAAAGGAACGTGGAACGTGAAATGTCTTGAAAGGACATGGAGCGTGACGTGACTTAAAGGACATATCTAATCGATAATAGAAAACGGATAAGAAGTCCGGTTGATCTTGTCCGTTTCCAAGTGGCTTCCCTCTTGGAACGGTTCCTCCACAAGATCTTGACACAAATGAGAAATCTTGGTCCTCCTGACCTAGACTTGAAAACACGAAGAGTTCATGGTTATCAACGTAAGATGGATCCCCTGAATTTGATCGAGGGAATAAGAATTAACGTGCAAGGGTAACTGAAACGTTATGGTGCAAAACAATCTAACTTAACTGATAATTAGCAACGATGCGCAAGACATATTGAAACGTAGTACGTGAAAATTTTTGAACGTGATACGTGAAAATTTTTGAACGTGATACGTGGAGATATGGTGAATGTAGTATGAGTAAACATATCGTGATCCATGATACATGTAACATATCGTGAACGTGATATGAGGAACGTGGAATGAACATGACATGTGAAAGATATCGTGAACATGTAATACAACTGTGGTAACGCCAAACGCCACAAGGTGAGATGTGGAAAATGACGTGAAACGTCTATCTGAGGATATGGAGTTGTACTAAACTTGAGTCTGGTCTCTCAAGTTCTTGCAAAACTTTCCAGAACGAAGACAAACATAAAATCGTAAGCCAATATATGATCATGAGCGTGAATAGTGTCATGAACGTGAGCGTAAAAGCAAGTCGTGAACTTAGAACAAGGACGTGTACGTAAATAAGAAGCACAAATGTGAACCTTTGTCTGACCCGATAGCTGACGGATTACCGAGTGATCGGGAGAGCCTTGGCTGGAACATGTCTGATCAATCTTTTGATTCTGAAATCCTTGCGGATGTAATAATTCTACAGACTTGATCAAACTCTTGGTAATAACCCAGATAACATCTTGCTTCCTCTGAGTTTGTGTTAATCTGGTAACCAAAATGCATGGAGATCTTGTCCCATTTCTGTTCACAATTTATGATGATGGAAAGACATCCTACTGTTGGTGTTCTATCTTAGCCTGTTGGTATGTCATGTACTTAGATACGAACGTAAATGTATCTTGCTTCGTAGAAATCTGATACATAGGAGTTTGCAAAACTTTGAGTCTCCGAAATTAGACTTTTCTTAGCGTAGGATTTTCTTGGAACACCTAACGTAGTGTAGGGTTCTCACCTTTATGCATAAAATGAGTCATGGTAAGATTAACCGTGAGAATCCATATGATTCAGAATGTCACTGTAATCAAACAGAATTGATATTGGAAAATTTCTAGGGTGAAATTTCTCCTGTCGTAGAATTTGTAATATAGTGAAAATATTGTCTTCCTGCTCTTCTCTAAACTTAGAGAAAATCAGGTTGTCCTCGATGAAGACACTGATGAGTTTATTTATGAGTTCATGGAAACTCGATTATTAAGTCCATAATGCTGCTGGAGCATTTATGAGACTAAGACAAAATCATGAATCTAACATGACTGAGTCGTGTACGAATAGCAGTCATGGACATGTCCTACTCTTTCAATCGTCACTATTGGCAGCATGATCATGAGTCCGATCTTGGAAAAGTGATTAACACCCTAAAGTCGATTGAACATATTTTCAATACGCGGAGGAGAATAACGGTTATGAATGGTGATTTGTTTACATCGACGGTAGTCGACACATAATCTCATGTTACCGTCCTTCTCCTTGAAGGTTCTTTTGGAATGTATGGAAGATTTTGGAATAATCCGCTTGTTATGCGTAAAAGGCACTTCAGTGGTCGTGTCTTAACTGACAGCTAGAAAATCTTAGCAGAAATATCTAACCACACACGTGCTTGCAAAACATAGATAATTGTACAGATTTTCCTGATGGAAAACCATGCTGAATGCATTCAGGAGCCTGAACATTATTGTACATAATCATGAATCATAGCATGGTGTGCTGTTTGTAGTCCATAATTAGGATTAAATTCAACTCGCATCTGCCCGAGGTAATGCGTTAGCAGTTTGGATCTTATCATTAGGCTGAAGAAAAACCTTCGTATTCATGGAGAATATGAATGGTGTCCTTTATGGTCATGAATATATGAAATATGGGTGCAGGAGATGAAAGTGTCATCGAGGAATCATGACAAATCTTACTGATACGCCGTCGATGGTACTAAAATTCTTGTGGCCTGATTAATACATGGCACAACAAAATGGATATACCCTTTGGAGGGTACCCTAAATTTCTTAGGCATGTTCCAGAATTTGACGTGAGTCATGTGTCTTGACTCGTGTCTTGGACATATAAACATGACATGTGTCATGACTGGTGTCTTGACATGTGTCTTTGGAGAGTATACATGAGACATGTATCTTCACTGATGTCTTGACATGTGTCTCGAGATGTGAAACAAATAGAACTACAAGTATTAGGTTATTATGCCAGAATTAGCAGATCTGTTGGAATACTGATCCTTTGTGTTTCTTATCACGTTCATGGCCGGAGCTTCCGTTACGATTGTTAGGATAGTTGCTGTCATAGTAGTGGTTACTATCGTCTTGTCTGTCAGTTCCATGACGGTCATTCTCATGACTGTGATTCATGTAACGATTCAGCTGAGTGGTCGGTTGGTTGTAACACCCCATTTTGATAATGGAATGTCACGCGTAATTATGGCGTGTCATCAAAGCATACAAGGATAAATGTATAAAACATTACATGACCATAGGGATAACCGGAATCAAACATCGGTTCCCAAACATAAGCCCAAAACATAATAAAGCAAAAGAAATGAATGAAAGACTAAACAAGCATAAGTATATGAAGGCAAAAAGGAAAAGAAGTCTCTAGCAGCTTCCATCCTATGCATGTCCTCCAAATACTCGAGTCTTTCCTAGGGTACCTGCCATTTTGGGACATGGAAAGGAAAGTAACGGCTGAGCAAAACGCTCAGTGCACGAATATAGACATAGTATAAGTGACTAAAACATAACAGAGACTTAATAGCAGCATTAATGTATAAGTCCTGGAAAACCTGGAACATGTTCATAAAACTGGTTTTATAGTTTGAAAAGCCTTATGTTTATCTTATAAAAACTGTTTAACATATTTTACCATTAGCCAATATAGGTCATGAAAATCCACCGTGCATGAATACTTGGAGGGGTGACCTCATCATGCAAATTAGAGTGGCTGCCTCTAATCTAATATACTGGTTTTGGGTGGGAGGGATCAGCTCCTTGTGAAGGATGCAAGGCACACACCACATTCACCATGAAATCCTGACTGAAAACATGTAACTAGGATGCACCCATACGCCCCACATGATAAATATAATATAAATGGCCAAAAGTTGAAGGGACGCCACGAGCAATCACTCCGCCATGGTGAAGTCATAACATCAGTGCCTCTAATGTTATGGTTATGGTACCTCCATAACTAGGTGAAACTGGTCATGCATGTATATGGCTTTAGGTATTCTAATTAAACATAAGCAATTCAAAAACATATAAAACAAATACTGGGAAAATAGTTGGCTGCATACGGGGAATCCTAATAAGGAAAGAATGTCCATACTGAAAGGACGGGAATTTGTACCTTATGTCTAGTGAACGAAGAAGATGAACTGAGAGGAATCCTACTTCCATATCACTAATTCTACATAAATACATACATGAATAAGTATCTGCTTACTAAATACGTAGCTGGTTTTATGTCATGTCTTAGCTTATTTTATATGTTCTTATCATGTTTTACTGTTTAAAGCCTTAAACTATGTTTATCTTATATTCTGTTTACTCTGATTAAGTATTTCTGGTATTTCATGTATTATTATACATACTGTATAATAATAAGTAACTTTCCAAAAATAGCAGGTTTCCTAAAATAGAAAGTTTCCAAAAATAGAAAGTTACCAAAAATAGAAAGTTTCCAAAAATAGAAAGTTTCCAAAAATAGAATTACTGCTTAAAATAGATAAGTATCTAAAAATAGAATGTTTCCATAATTAGATATAAGCTGGTTAAATAAGCTAAGTATATAAGCCTAAGTGTTTTCATGCTTATTTTCTAAGTCATATGATATAATGTTTAGTTTATTAATTATTTCATGTAATTAAAATAAACTATAGGTTAAAATATTTAATTAAAGTATATCATGTTTTTAATTAAATAAAGTTAAATACTTAGGTTAAAACATGTATTATTATTTATTAATAATATAACCTAAGTCATGTTAATTAATTAATTATAACCATGGTTTTTAAATAATTAATTAATTATAAGTCTTAAAAATATAAAATACTTAGGTTAATAATTTTATGTTTTTAATAATTAAAATAACCTAAGTCATGTTATTAAATTAATCATGTCATGTTTATTAAATTAATCATGTCATGTTTAATAACTAAAATAACCGGATCTTGACTAAGAACCATGAACCGAACATGAAATCGACACCATACCCCAACCCACTTCGGGGTTCCCTTTGGTTTGCTACTGTCGTGGGACCTACACCACCAAACCGGGACCTTGAGGACTCGGTGGTGGTCCATGTGCCAAGCCGAGACCCCTTAGGGGTTCGGTTTAGGCATCGGCTAGACAAACAACCCTAAAAACCCTTGTTTTGATCTACCCCATAATCATAAACATGTTAGATCTATGTATTTAATTAGGTTTTTAAAAACATCATGTTCTTATTTAATTTTTAAATCCAAAACAAAAGAAAAAGTATTTAAAAGGTATACCGAATACGTGGATCGATCAAGAATGAACACACACGAACTCTTGCATAAATTCCAAGATCAAAATCAACCCGAACACCCCTCCATGGTGTTTTATGGGTGGCGGCCAAAAGAGGAACAAAGGAAGAAGGAAGAAATCTTTTTTTTAGGGTTTTTGTTATTTTCTTGTTTTGTAAAAATGACACAATATTTCTCCTTTTTTCTTGTTTAGTAAAAATTGATGGGCTAAGCCCATTTCCCTCCTAATTTCGTGGTATATGGGGCCCACATGGGGTAACCCGATCATTTTCCGTGTCTATTTAATAAGAGTGTTCTCGTGTTCGTGTTTTACGTGTTTGTTCGTGTTTATTTGTGTTCGCGTTTTGTGTGTTCTCGTTAAATAATTACCGTGACCTAATATATTTATTTACGCTCTTAATAAATATATATACGTAATTAATAATAGTTCGTGATTTAATTACGTTCGTGATTTCATGATCACATGTTCGTGATTAATTATTGTCAAATAATTATTGCGTGTTCGTGCGTAGTAAATACTTATCGTGTACTAACACGTACGTAATACGTAAAATCCTAACACGTAATCGTAATCATGCTATAATAGGAAAGTTTTAATCTAGTACGTACGATCTTAAGGGTATTATTCATGGTAAAAGCATGCGGGTTTAACAACTCTTCCCCCCTAAAAATTATAATTCGTCCCCGAATTATAGATAACGTAACTGAAAGAGAAACATACCCGAATCAAACCGAGAGGGTATGTAAGATAAATGAACGTACAGGTGACCTGGCAGAAAGAACGCGGAACATGACATGTCTTGAAAGGACATGGAACGTGACGTGACTGAAAGGACATATCTAATTGATAAGAGAAAAACGGATAAGAAGTTCGGATGAACTTGTCCGTTTCCAAGTGGCCTCCCTCTTGGAACGGTTCCTTCAGAAGATCTTGACACTAATGATAAATCTTGGTCCTCCTGACCTTGACTTGGAATACGAAGAAATTCTTGATTATCAACGGAAGATAGATCCCCTAAATTCGATCGAGGAAAAATAAGAGTTAACGTGCAAGGGTAACTGAAACGTTACGATGCAAGACAATCTGACTTGACTGATAATTAGAAACGATGCGTGAGACATAAAGAAACGTGGTACGTGAAAACTTTTGAACGTGGTACGTGAAATTTTTTGAACGTGCTACGTGGAGATATGGCGAGTGTAGTATGAGTAAACATATCGTGATCCATGATACGTGTAACATATCTTGATCATGATATCAGGAACGTGGAATGAATATGACATGTGAAACATATCGTGAACATAGAATATAATGGCGGTAACGCCAAACGCTACAAGGTGAGACATAGAATATGACGAGAAACGTCTTTCTGAGGATAGGGAGTTATACTAAACTTGGGTCAGGTCTCTCAAGTTCTTGCAAAACTTCCCAGAATGAGAAAAAAACAAACATAAAATTGTAAGCCGTGGTGCCATCATGAACGTTAATAGTGTCATGAACGCGAGCGCGAAAGCAAGTCGTGAAATTAGGACAAGGACGTGAAGTAAATAAGGGGTACAATTACGAATATTTGTCTGACCCGATAACTGAGAAATTGCCAAGTGATCGGATGAGCCTTGGCTGGAACATGTCCGATCAATCTGTTGGTTCTAAAATCCTTAAGGATGTAAGGATTCTGCATACTTGATCAAACTGTTTGTAATAACTCAGATAGCATCCTGCTTCTTCTGAGTTTGCATTAATCTGGTAACCAAAATCCGTGAAGATCTTGTCCCATTTTAGTTCACAATTTCAGATGATGAAACATCCCAGTTTGTTGGTGTCCTATCTTAGACTGTTGGTATGTCAGGTACATAGATATGGATGTAGCTGTATCTTGCTTCGTAGAAACTTGATACATAGAAGGTTGCGAAACTCTAAGTCTCTGAATCTAGACTTCTCCTAGCGTAGGATTTCCTAGAACACCTAATGTAGTGTAGGGTTCTCTCCTTTACGCCATAAGCAGAGTCATGGTAAGATTAACCGTAGGAACCCATGTGATTCAGCGTGTCACTGTAATCAAACAGAATTGATATTGGAAAAATTTCTAGGGTAAAAATTCTCTTGTCAAGAATTTGCAACATAGTGCAGATATGGTCTTCCTGTTCTTCTATAGGCTTAAAGGAAATCATGTTATCTTCAATGAAAACGCTGATGAATTTGTTTAGGAGTTCATGGAAACTCAATTTATTAAGTCCATAATGCTGTTGGAGCATTGATGAGACTAATTCAAAATCATAAATCTAGCCTGACCGGGTCGTGCACGAATAGCAGTCATGGACATGTCCTGCTCTTTCACCCGTCACTATTGGCAGCATGATCATGAATCCGATCTTGTCAATACATGGAGGAGAGTAACGGTCGTAAATGGTGATTTGTTTAAAATCGACGGTAGTCGACACATAATCTTATGTTACCGTCCTTCTCCTTGAAGGTTCTTCTAGAGTGTAAGGAACAATTTTTGAAATAATCCGTTGGTTATGCGTAAAAGGACTTTAGTAGTCGTGTCTTACTGACAGCTAGAAAATTTTAGCAATCATGGCTAACAAAGCACGTGCTTGGAAAGCATAGATAATTTATACAGATTTTCCTGATGGAAAATCAAGCTGAATGTATTCAGGAGCCTGAACATTACTGCACATAATTATGAACCATAGCATGGTGTGCTGTTCATAGTCCATAATTAGGATAAAATTCAACTCGTGTCTGTTCGGGGAAATGCGTTAGCAGCTTGGATCTCATCATTAAGCTAAAGGAAAACCTTCGTATACGTGGGAATACAAAAGGCGTCCTTCATGGTCATGAATATATGAAAGAAATGAAAGTGACATCGGCAACGTGACAATTCTCATTGATGCGCCGGTAATGGTATTGAAATTCTTGTGGCTTGATTAATACATGGCACAACAAAATAGATATACCCCTGGAGGGTACCCTGAATTTCTTAGAAATGTTCCATAGTTGGACGTGAGTCATGTGTCTTGACTCGTTTCTTGGATCTATAAGCATGGCATATGTCTTGACTGATGTCTTGGCATGTGTCTTTAGAGAGTATACGTGAGACATGTGTCTAGACTGATCTCTTGACATGTGTCTCGAGACGTAAAAAAAATAGAACTACAATATTAGGTTATAATGCCAGAATTGGCGGATCGGTTGGACTACTGATCCTTTGTATGTCTGATCACGTCCGTGGCCGGAGCCTCGGTTGCGATTTCTAGGATAGTTTCTGTCATAGTAGTGGTTACTGTCGTCCTGTCTGTCAGTTCCATGACGGTCATTCTCATGACCATAATTCATGTAACTATTCAGCTGAGTGGCCGGCTGGTACCGGTTTGCACTCATATGGCTGAAATGACAGCCGAATGAAGTGTGACATGTAACTAAGAATTAGGGACAATGATTAATGGAAATCGTCTGATGGTGACGCATCTTCTCGTCCAATTGCTTTGCTTTGACGCCTTTGTCTTCGTCTTGTAGAATCTCTAGGTTATGAACAGCATCCGCATCTCGTAGCGTCTACGAACGTCAGCAGCATCAACCTTCAGTAACATCTCCCAGTTATGAGCGGCATCAGCAATCTTGTAGAATATCAGCAATTGAAAATACGCCTGAGGTGATTAAGAATCGACTAGCGAATACTCGTGAAGTATTGCAAGTGAAATACACATGGATTAAGGTACGTGTAATACACATGAAATACGGTACGTGGAGTACACGTGGAATGCACATGAAATGATCGGTATAGGGTCGATCATTTATCATGATTTAAGGAAAGTATATCGGTTAAACGGTTAGGAAAACCATCATGATAACTTGGCAATGCCAGTATGTACCTCATTCTGGTTGCATAGAGAAACGCTAAAGTGTGGTTACACAAAATTCAACGAAGATTTGCCTGACAGCATGATCAATGAAAACCAACCATGACTATCATGAAAGCAGAACTCAATGAAATCCAACAATGTCTTGCGTGAAGGCATAATAACAAATGAGGCGTAAGACGTAATCCACATGAAGACGGAATTATCATGAAATAACACGAAACGATTTAACATGTAGAAGTGTATAACATAATCAGCATGAAACTGAGTTTAACCATGACAGTATGAAAACATACTTGACATAAAAACATAGTAACTTATGAGGGGACATAAAAAAAAAAAAAATTTTATGCCAATAAATCATGAGAAAAATTTTATGCATGAAAAACAATGCATGAATACGTAATGTAGTTTATAAAAACCTTTATATGTGAGAGGGGACGCCTATGGGTCGATCCCAAAACAAAAGACATGGCGAGGGGACGCCTATGGGTCGGTTCCAAAGTTAAAAGTTTCGATAAAAGCACATGCGACTAAATAGCGCCAGTCCTATACCAACCATTACTTAGTCATAATCCCTGCAACAATGATACATGAAACATAAATAAATGAAGCTCATCTATCAAAACTTATCAGAAAAAAATTTATGTGACTAATTATGAACTACTGGGGTTCAGTCCACATAGCCACAGTTCACGAGGAACATTATGCATGAAACAATGACACATAACTAAATATGAATGACGGTTGTCCATCCATATTAGTAAAACAATATCGATGAAAAAATCAAGGTTAAAACCTCAAGGTGCTGAAAACATCATGGTTAAAACAACAATGCAATGAAAACATCAATACGTGGTATAACAAACGTTGGCTTAGGAAGCTCCTGGTGACTACCCACTAGTCACAGGTCGAAGCCTTGGCTCTAATACCATAATTGTAACACCCCATTTTGATAATAGAATGTCACGCGTAATTATGGCGTGTCATCAAAGCATACAAGGATAAATGTATAAAACATTACATGACCATATGGATAACCGGAATCAAACATCGGTTCCTAAACATAAGCCCAAAACATAATAAAGCAAAAGAAATGAATGAAAGACTAAACAAGCATAAGTATATGAAGACAAAAAGGAATAGAAGTCTCTAGCAGCTTCCATCCTATGCACGTCCTCCAAATGCTCGAGTCTTTCCTATGGTACCTGCCGTTTTGGGACATGGAAAGGAAAGTAACGGCTGAGCAAAACGCTAAGTGCACGGATATAGACATAGTATAAGTGACTAAAACATAATAGAGACTTAATAGCAACGGAAATGTATAAGTCCTGGAAAACCTGGAACATGTTCATAAAACTGGTTTTATAGTTTGAAAAGCCTTATGTTTATCTTATGAAAACTGTTTAACATATTTTACCATTAGCCAATATAGGTCATGAAAATCCACCGTGCATGAATACTTGGAGGGGTGACCTCATCATGCAAATTAGAGGGGCTGCCTCTAATTTAATATACTGGTTTTGGGTAGGAGGGATAAGCTCCTTGTGAAGGATGCAAGGCACACACCACATTCACCATGAAATCCTGACTGAAAACATGTAACTAGGATGCACCCATACGCCCCACATGATAAATATAATATAAATGGCCAAAAGTTGAAGGGACGCCACGAGCAATCACTCCGCCGTGGTGAAGTCATAACATCAGTGCCTCTAATGTTATGGTTATGGTACCTCCATAACTAGGTGAAACTGGTCATGCATGTATATGGCTTTAGGTATTCTAATTAAACATAAGCAATTCAAAAACATATAAAACAAATACTGGGAAAACAGTTGGCTGCATACGGGGAATCCTAATAAGGAAAGAATGTCCATACTGAAAGGACGGGAATCCGTACCTTATGTCCAGTGAACGAAGAAGATGAACTGAGAGGAATCCTACTTCCGTATCACTAATGCTACATAAATACATACATGAATAAGTATCTACTTACTAAATACGTAGCTGGTTTTATGTCATGTCTTAGCTTATTTTATATGTTCTTATCATGTTTTACTGTTTAAAGCCTTAAACTATGTTTATCTTATATTCTGTTTACTCTGATTAAGTATTTCTGGTATTTCATGTATTATTATACATACTGTATATTAATAAGTAACTTTCCAAAAATAGCAGGTTTCCTAAAATAGAAAGTTTCCAAAAATAGAAAGTTACCAAAAATAGAAAGTTTCCAAAAATAGAAAGTTTCAAAAAAATAGAATTACTGCTTAAAATAGATAAGTTTCTAAAAATATAATGTTTCCATAATTAGATATAAGCTGGTTAAATAAGCTAAGTATATAAGCCTAAGTGTTTTCATGCTTATTTTCTAAGTCATATGATATAATGTATAGTTTATTAATTATTTCATGAAATTAAAATAAACTATAGGTTAAAATATTTAATTAAAGTATATCATGTTTTTAATTAAATAAAGTTAAATACATAGGTTAAAACATGTATTATTATTTATTAATAATATAACCTAAGTCATGTTAATTAATTAATTATAACCATGGTTTTTAAATAATTAATTAATTATAAGTCTTAAAAATATAAAATACTTAGGTTAATAATTTCATGTTTTTAATAATTAAAATAACCTAAGTCATGTTATTAAATTAATCATGTCATGTTTGTTAATTTAATTTTAACATAAGATTATAAAAAAAATAATCTTAACATACACCGTGAACCGGATCTTGACTAAGAACCATGAACCGGACATGAAATCGACACCATACCCCAACCCACTTCGGGGTTCCCTTTGGTTTGCTGTTGCCGTGGGACCCACACCACCAAACCGGGACCTTGAGGTCTCGGTGGTGGTCCATGTGCCAAGCCGAGACCCCTTAGGGGTTCGGTTTAGGCATCGGCTAGACAAACATCCCTAAAAACCCTTGTTTTGATCTACCCCATAATCATAAACATGTTAGATCTATGTATTTAATTAGGTTTTTAAAAACATCATGTTCTTATTTAATTTTTAAATCCAAAACAAAAGAAAAAGGATTAAAAAGGTATACCGAATACGTGGATCGATCAAGGATGAACACACACGAACTCTTGCATAAATTCCAAGATCAAAATCAACCCGAACACCCCTCCATGGTGTTTTATGGGTGATGCCAAAAGAGGAACAAAGGAAGAAGGAAGAAATCTTTTTTTTAGGGTTTTTGTTATTTTTCTTGTTTTGTAAAAATGACACAAGATTTCTCCTTTTTTCTTGTTTAGTAAAAATTGATGGGCTAAGACCATTTCCTTCCTAATTTCGTGGTATATGGGGCCCACATGGGGTAACCCAATCATTTTCCGTGTCTATTTAATAAGTGTGTTCTCGTGTTCGTGTTTTACGTGTTTGTTCGTGTTTATTTGTGTTCGCGTTTTGTGTGTTCTCGTTAAATAATTATCGGGACCTAATATATTTATTTACGCTCGTAATAAATATATATACGTAATTAATAATATTTCGTGATTAAATTACGTTCGTGATTTCATGATCGCATGTTCGTGATTAATTATCGTCAAATAATTATTGCGTGTTCGTGAGTAGTAAAAACTTATCGTGTACTAACACGTATGTAATACGTAAAATCCTAACACGTAATCGTAATCATGCTATAATAGGAAAGTTTTAATCTAGTACGTACGATCTTAAGGTTACTATTCATGGTAAAAGCATGCGGGTTTTACACTGGTACTGGTTCTCACTCATATGACTGAAAAGACAACTGAATGACGTGTGACATGTAACTAAGAATTAGGGACAATAATTGATGGAAATCGTCTGGTGGTGAAGCATCTTCTCGTCCGATCGCTTTGATCTGACGCCTTTAAAATCCGCAGCATCGACCCTTAGTAACATCTTCCATCTATGAGCGGCATCAACAATTTGTAGAGTATCAGCAAGTGGAATGCGCACATGGGATACGGTACATGGAGTACACATAGAATGCACATGAAATGATCGGTATGGGGTCGATCATCTGACATGATTTAAAAGGAAAGTAATTGGTTAAACGGTTGGAAAGACCATCATGATAACCAGGCCATGCCAGTATATACCTCATTCTAGTTGTATAGAGAAAAGCTAACGTGTGGTTAAACGAATTTCAATGATGATTTTCTAGAAAGCATGATTAATGAAAACCAACCATGACTATCATGAAAGCAGGATCTAAATGAATTCCAACAGTGTCTTGCATGAAAGCATAAACAACAAAAGAGACGTAAGACGTAATCAACGTGAAGGCGAAATCGTCATGAAGAAACATGAAACAACATAACATGAAGCAGTATACGACATCATCAACATGAAATCGAAGTTAACCATGATAGTATGAATGCATACTTGACATAAAAGACATCGTAAATTATGAGGGGACATAAAAAGATTTATGCTTATAAATCATGAGAAAGTTTTTATGCATGAAAACATTGCATGAATACATGATGTAGTTAATAAAACCTTTATATGCGCGATGGGACGCCTATGGGTCGGTCCCAAAACAAAAGACATGGCGAGGGGACGCCTATGGGTCAGTCCCAAAGTTAAAAGTTTCGATAAAAACACATGCGACTAAATAGGGGCAGTCCTGTACCAACCATTATTTAGTCATAATTCCTGCAACAATGATACATGAAACATAAATAACTGAAACTATCTATCAAAACTTATCAGAAATTTTTTATGTGACTAGTTATGAACTACTAGGGTTCAGTCCACATAGACACAGTTCACGAGGAACATCATGCATGAAACAATGGCACATAACTAAATATGAATGACGGTTTTTCATCCATATTAGTAAAACAATATGGATGAAAACATCAAGGTTAAAACATCAAGGTGCTGAAATCATCATGGTTAAAACAATGCGCTGAACACATCAATACATGGAATAACAAGCGTTGGTTTAGGAAGCTCCTGATGACTACCCACTAATCACAAGTCAAGTGTTAGAGCCTACAGGTCGAAGCCTTGGCTCTGATACCATAATTGTAACACCCCACTTTGATAAGTGGACCGTTACGCGTAATTATGGCGTGTCATCAAAGCATGCAAGGTAATATGTAGTAAAACATACATAACCATAGGGAAAACCGGAAGCAAACATCAGTTCCCAAACATAAGGCCAAAATATAAATAAAGGAAATGAACTAGGAAAGACTAAACAAGCATAAGTATATGGCAAAAAGGAGAAGAAGTCTATGGCAGCTTCCATCCTATGCACTTCCTCCGAATGCTCGAATCCGTCCTTGGGTACCTATCGTTTTGGGACATGGAAAGGAAAGTAACGGCTGAGCATAATGCTCAGTGCACGGATATACGACATAGTACGAATTGCTGAACATAAATAAGACTAAACGCAGCAGAAATGTATAAGGCCTGGAAAACCTAGAACATGTTCATAAAACTGGTTTTATAGTTTGAAATGCCTTATGTTTATCTTATAAAAACTGTTTAACATGTTAACCATTAAGCCAATATAGGTCATGAAATATCAACGTGCATGAATACTTGGAGGGGTGACCTCGTCATGCAAATTAGAGGGGCTGCCTCTAATTAATATAACTATTTAGGTAGGAGGGATTAGCTCCTTGTGAAGGATGCAAGGCACACACCACATTCACCTAAATAATCTGCTGAAAACATGTAAACTAGGATGCACCCATATGCCCCACATGATAATAATAATAATATGGCCAAAAGCTGAAGGGACGCCACGAGCTATCACTCCGTCGTGGTGGTGTCATAAAACTGGTGCCTCCAATGTTATGGTTATGGTACCTCCATAACTAGGTGAAACTGGTCATGCATGTATATGGCTTTAGGTATCTAATTAAACATAAGCAATTCAAAAACATATAAAACATATACTAGGGAAAACAGTTGGCTGCATACGGGAAATCCTAATAAGGAAGAATGTCCATACTGAAAGGACGGAGAATCCGTACCTTGTGTCCAGTGAACGAAGAA
Organism: Glebionis coronaria; assembly: GCA_025667525.1. NCBI lineage: Eukaryota > Viridiplantae > Streptophyta > Magnoliopsida > Asterales > Asteraceae > Glebionis > Glebionis coronaria. The sequence goes on from CM046879.1 coordinate 275,295,450, forward strand.
GACGAACTGGTTTTATATCATGTCTTAACTTGTTTTATATGTTCATGTCATGTTCTACTGATTTTAGCTCTATACTGCGTTTATCATGTATTCTGTCTATTCTGATTAAGTATTACTTGTATTTTTTGTATTATTATACTTGTTGTGTAATAATAAGTAACTTTCTAAAAATAGCAGGCTTCCTAAAATAGAAAGTTTCTAAAAATAGAAAGTTTCCAAAAATAGATTTACTGCTTAAAATAGATAAGTTCTTAAAAATAGAAAGTTTCCATAAATAGATTAATTGCCTTAATTAAATAAGTTTCTAAAAATAGAAAGTTTCCATAAATAGAATAAGCTGGATTATTAAGCTAATAATATAGGATTAAGTGTTTACTGATTTATATTCTAAGTCATGTGATATATAGTATAGTTTATTAATTAATACTTGTAAATTAAATAAACTATATATTATAAGATTTAATTAAATATAAACATGATTTAATTAAATTAAGTGTATAAAATACTTAGGTTAAAACATGTATTAATAATTATATTAATATAACCTAAGTCATGATAATTAATTAATTACATGTCATGTTTTAACAATTAATTAATTACTATAATCTCAATTAAATAATAAAATACTTAGGTTAAAATCATGTATTATTACTTAATAAAAATAAACCTAAGTACATGTTTTAATTAAATTAATTATATAGCATGGCAGATTAATTTAATTAATCTTGTAATTATAAGTCATGTTTTATTAGTTTAATTACCTTGTAAATTAATAAACATGTAAAGCTAATTAAACGTGTAAAAATAATAAACTGAACCCGTGTATTATTTTATTAAAACGTATCGTGAATAGAACCCGTGAAACCCGTGAACCAAGCACCCACAAAAACTATAGCGACAGAAAATTTTGTTTCAGATCTGTCGCTAAAGTTACCCAGTTCTATCCCTATTTTGTCTAAAGAAATCTGCGACAGAAATTCTGTCGCAGAATCTGTCGCTAATGTAAGTTTTCAGGGTACCAATCCCTGTCCAAACTTTCCCACTGATTAAATGCTATGATGCACCATTTTTAACAAGGTTCCCATAGTTTTTAATAAGCCCAAACGCCCTGAATAATTTTTAAACACCCCGATTTGGGGTTGTTACGGCTGAGTTGTTAGATCCGCCCTACGCCGCCCCTGTGTGGGTCACGGCTGGGCAGGGAAAAGAACCACCAAGACCTTAGGGTATCGGCTTCATTAACCAAACAACACCCGACCCCCAATCATTGTGCATACCCCCCTGTTGGGGTTGTTTGCTCGCGGCTGGCCAAAGATCAACACCACCGAGACCTTTTTGGGTCTCGGTTTCTGTGAGATGAGCAACCACGACACCCCATTTGTATATATCTTTAAGATTCGATTGTGTTAAATTAATGATATAGATTCGTGATAAAAATCATGAAATCGAACGTAAGGAAAAAAAAATACCGTTATGGGATTAACAGAGAATAGAGAACACAGTCGAATTACTAAAGAAACCAAGCTAAATCTCCTTTTTCCTGTATATCCGTTGGACTCATGGTGGCTCAAAGGTTTTATTTTTATTCTCCTTGGTGGTTATTGGGCCTTGGGCCCTTTTGATTTCCTGTCCAAACAACCGACTAAACACCCTCTTTATTATAGTGTTTTCAGTTTCAAGTTTAATTGTACATAAGTATATGTTCGTGTTTGAGTTCCCGCGTTTTGGCTTCTTGTCATGATTCAAAGTATTTTATGTAGATACATATTAATAAGTATTAAATATTCGTAGTTCTTGTCGTGTATTTTTAAATTAAAAGTCTTAGACAATTCGTGTAATAATAACTACTTGTACGTAATCGACATTCATCGTAGTGATTACACACGTAAGTACATGATTATCTGTTCGTGATTTTATGTTCATGATTTTATTTTCGTGATTTCATGTTCATGTCGTGATTTCATGTTCATGATTTTATGTTCATGATTATAATTACTATTGTTAATAATTATCATGTACTAACACGTATTTAATACTTATCGTGTAATAATATGATGAGATGGCATTTATACATGATCTCATCGTTCTTTTCGGGCTTTAAATGCATAAAAATGTCATAAAATACCATATATATGCTTGTGTTTGTTTACTTGTGTATTTTAGGTATGGATATCGTGAAAAAGACAAAAGATCACAAGAAACAAGGAAAAACGGACACGAGAAACGAAGCCGTACAAAGAACCGGGCCCTAGTTCATGAAATATCCAAGATTTACCCTTGAAGACTTGAAGATATGCAAGATTGATCCTCAAACAATGAAGAAATGACACTTAAAACCCTTGTGAATTCATAATTACAAGTTTGGTCCCTTAAGTTTGTCAAAATTGCAAAAAGGTCCCTCAACTTTGAAGAAATGGCAAGTTTAGTCCCTCATCAAATCTAATTTGTCAATTATGGTTCCTCATGGATTCAAAGTTACATTGAAGACCTTTGAAGATCAACAAAGTCCAAAATCAGTCCTTCAATTATGAAAACATGGCAAAAATAACCCTTTAAACCTTTTTGGAAAAGTTTTGTGCCAAAAGTGTGAAGATGGAAAGTTTATTAACAAAGGAAACAAGTTTTTATGGCTGAAAAACTTGTTATTCACTTCCTACCAAAACAAAAGGGCTATAGTTGCCACAAATGAAACATTCAAAAATATTTGCGCCAAACACAAACACAATCCACCAAAAACGGATCAAACTTTGTTATTGTTCACGTTATAAAGCCAATTTTTACCTCACTTAAAACAAAGGGTAATTTTCAACCCACACCCACGTGTGATTCACACAAGCAGAAACTCATCCCAACCTTAAAAACCCTCACTCCCACTCACCAAGAGGCCCCACACTCAACCTCGTCCACCTATCACATCACCACTTCTTCCCCAAGGACTGCCACGTGTCAAAATCAACGACAAAGACTCTTAGCTTCACCCCAAAGCTAAGATAAATGTCCCTGATCATTTTGGATACTCACATCAAAGAATCGCCTAGAAGACCTCAAGGATAATATTGGAATTTCACTTCTAGGGTTTGTGAACAGTGTTAGCTTAGCATATGTCTATAAAAGGAGACCTCAACCTATAAAAGTCCCTTTGTTCCAGTTTTATCTTTTAAACTTGTAATTCCTTTTTGAAATTTATAAAAGTTGGTATTTTGAGAAAATTGTAATTCCTTTTTATGTTTTTGAAAGTTGGTGTTGTTTAAAGCTGATTCTGAGTTCCATTTGTGGTTATAAGTGTGCTTGAATCATTTGGTTCAAGGACGTTTATGTATGGTAAGTTTTTCAAGTTTGAAAAAGCTTGAAAAGATGTTTCTGAATTTGCTTATTATTGTGTACTAACCCTTAGCCAAAGGCCTTAAGCTCCTTCAAGCTTGTTGACACCAAGCCTGAGAAGAGTTTTGAGCTCTTAGTTGAGTTGTTTGCTGATTTGTGTTGAAGATATATCATAATCAAAACATGTTCTACTTTGAACATCAGAAGGTTTTGATCTTCTTTTTTGAAGAACCTTGGTCTTGTTCTGGTTGTTGAACAAGGTCTAAGGAGCATAGCTGGCCCTCCTAGGATGTTGTGGAGGACAGGTATAATCCCTTGTTTAAGATTCCTCTAAAAAATTTCATGTTACTGCCTGTTTTGCATTTTGGTATATGGTTTGGTGATTCTGTGTTTGTGCTTTGTGTTTTATGGTTACAATCTGTTAGTTGTCATCTAGTGTAGCTGTTTGAATGATAAAATCAGTAGGTTGTGTTTAAAATTCACAAGTTGCTTTGAAAAGTGGTTGATTAAGGACTGTTTGGGTTTGTTGGTTCATAAGGCCTTGTGGCCTTGTGCCCTTGGTTCTTAGGGTTTGTGTGTTCTAAACAAGTCATTTTGAACAAGTTTTAGTCATTGGTTAAGTTTCTAAAAGTTTGGAAAAAGGATTGGAAGTTTTGCTAAAATCTGATAAATAGTGCTTTTGAGATTGGTCAAACACATCAGATCCAATAACTTCTTTGTTAATTGGATCTAAGGTCTGAAATCAGGTTTGGGAATAGTTTGGGTGATAAGCTATCTATTGGTTATCTGGTTATTGAATTTGGTGGCTATTGTGATTGTTATAGCTTATCAAAGTTGGCTGAAGTGGTCATTTGCATCAGCAAAGTGACCACCTCATTTGGTGTTGCATTGTGATTTCTAGTATAAGGATTGTTGTTTGTTGCTTGGATTCTATTTGTGTGCTGCTTGTGAGGTTTTTTGGCTACTTGTATTTATCTGTTGATAGCTTATAAGCTTACTGGCTTATTGGCTTATTTGTGCCAAAACACATCAAGAAATCAACTGGTAGGCCTTGATTCACAAGGTTTGCACTCAAACCTTGATCAGCAGGGTGAAAAACAAGTCTAAACACTTCATTAAGTCTGTCAACGTCCATTGTGTTCCTGTCAGCCTATGATTTTCACTTGTCAGCGTTTGTCTTTTGGTCAAACTTGGTCACATAGCTTATTGAATCTTTTTTGCTTATTGGTACATGCAACAACTTAGTTTTTGTAAAAGAACTCATTTTTCTCAGCTTAATATCAAGTCTGGAAGGTTACAAGTCTTTTGGTTAAGCTTTTGCTAGGAAACTAGCTTATTTGGCCTTTTTAGAGTGCTTATTGGTTCTCACAACTTATTCTACTTGGCTTTTTGTGATATTCTTGATTGATTACTCTTAGTTAAGCTATTTGTGAGCTTTTGCAAAAAAACTAGAGCTTCTGAGGTGCCCTAAATCTCAAACCCGACTATTTTGTCGTTTTGTGGATTTGTACTTTGCTTATTTCTGGCTTATTGAGTGTGCTTTTTCAAAATTTCTTTTTACAGATCTGTTTAGTATCCCAAGAGAAGGTTGTGTGTTGTATTAGAGCTTATGGCATTAGGTTATTGCTTAATGGGCTAAAAAGCCCAGTAAGGATAAGCTGTTTGTTTAATAAGCTGTGATAAGCTCACTTTCAGTTTTTGAGCCTTTAGAGTTTTGTGTTTAGAATTAAATTTTGAGTCAGATTGGGCTTTTCCAAGTCAATTGGGCCGAGTTTGACTTTTTGGGCTAAAAAGCCCATTAGTGTTGACTGTTTTTGGTTTTGGCCTATTTGAGGGCCCAATAGGGGTATTCTGGTCTTTTCACTTTCATTTTCTGTTTAATTAGGTCAAAATAAACTAGTTTGCAAGTTTTTAGAATTTTTTTTATAATTTTTTGATTTTTAATATTATTTTAATATTATTTTTCTATTATTTTTCAGATTTCACATTTTTTCACTTTTAACATTTTTCTTATCTTAAATACATTAAAATAGGAATTTTGCAACTTTTAGATTAATTTTATCATCTTTGTATTAATTTTTATAATTATTTTAAGTTTTAATAGTTTTTAAATCATTTTAAATAGTTTTTCTTAGTTTAAAAATTTCTAAAAATAGTATTTAATCTTTTTAGATCATTTTAGAGGTTTACCAATTGAAAAATCTTTATTTGGGCTTTTTGATAATTAATTTGATTTTTAGGGCTTTAATTAGCATTTAAAAACTGAATATTTAATTAATTAAAAGGTTGAATAAGTTTTGATCATTGGTAAACTCTTAGTTTATTTATTTGATTTTTGGTGAATTTTTGGTAATTTTTAGTATTAATTTTCATGTTAGCTCATTTTACGGTTTTACGTTAAGTCGTAATAGTAATTAATTTCACGTCTTCGTCATCCTCTTTTCTCATCCCCTTCTAACCAATATTAATCTCAAATCATTTACGAATTATTCACACATATATACCTCATTGGGAAACGAACTTGGAACTTCATTGGGCCATTAGTGCTTGATTTTCCTAAATCATCACTTAATACTTACCGCTCATTTACGCTCTTTTTCCTAAAAGACGTAATTTACTACAATCATTTTGGCGCCGCTATCGGGGAGGTGTGTCGTGATTAATTTGTCTTGTTGTTTTTAATATTAGCCATAAATAGTATTTGTATTAGTAGAAATCTACTAATACGTATTATCGATTTTATTGGTTTTTCTTATGAAATTATTATTACCATATTGTATTAAGTATCACAATAAATACAAAATATCTCCAAAAGTGTGAAAACACAAACTTAATTGGGATTTGATCTCCTAATTATTGTATTCGAATCTCAAACAAAAAGAAAAAGGCAAAAATAGATAAATACTTTCGTGAAGCTCGATTTTGAAAAATACGAACTATAAGGTGGGTATAAGGCGGGTATTATAGAATATACCCTAAGGAAAAAGGCTCTTAAGTGCTTCACGCCGCCTCGTTTCCCCGCTTGCTTGTGAGTATTTTGAGATTGAAGGCTAATCGAGGGTTTTGCCGCCCAAAGTATTATTACGTATAATATATTTGCTTGGTTTCTTTGTGATTAAACCCTCTTGAACAAATTGGTTTTCACCAAAGTTCTAAAGTCATTCGAAGGTGTTCACTCCACGTGATCGTTTTCATTCCTTTGAGGCTTCTTTAATTAAGAGTTTGATTCGAGGAGAGATTTGGTAGATTGTTGTCTACGAAGATACACCAAAATCCAAAAAAATTAAAAACAATCAAAAACACAAAAAAAAAAATTGAAAATCCACAAAACACCCAAAAAGAATCTTATTGGCTCACCTCCCACTCTTCGTGAAGTTTATTATCACTCGTAATCAAGCAAAACGAGCTCGTAAACATCTTCAAAAGCAAGCCAATCAAGAGACGTTGATTGAAGAAAAAACTCCAATTGTTGAACCTATTGTAGAACAAGAAGTCGTCATGGCTATTCATACTATGATGGAGTTGCTACAAGCACCCACCGAGGGTTTTGGAGAGGCCATTGTGATTCCCGCCATCCTTGCGGAGAATTTCGAGATTAAGACGGGTTTAATGTCGATGGTGCAAGCAAATAAGTTTAGAGGTCATGAGAAGGACAACCCGCATTATCACATAAGGAATTTTAATCGTCTCTCCGCAACTAGCAAGTTTAAGGATGTTCCACATGACGCCATTAAGATGATGTTGTTTCCATACTCGTTAGATGGACCCGCAAAAATTTGGCTTGAGAAAGAACCGCCAAATTCAATTTTGACATGGGGTGATCTCGTTTCTAAGTTTGTGAACAAATTTTTTCCACCATCTAAAACAACACATTTGAAAAATGAGATTTCAAGATTTGTTCAAAGAAATAATGAAAGTTTTTCAATGGCATGGGAACGCTTTAAAGAAATGTTACATGAATGTCAACACCATGATTGTTCGGAATTGCATCAAATTGATACTTTTTATAATGGGCTTAATGATCATGAACGAGATTACTTGAATGCCGCCGCGGGTGGTAATTTTTTGTGCAAAACGACCGATGAGGCTTTAAAGATTATCGAGAATAGATCTAAGGTTTATTGCCCTCTTAACACACCGAGTGTTGCCAATTTAGGTTCTTCATCATCTCGTAGCATTAATGCCTTACATGATGAAGCTAATGGGGAAAATCGGTTTTTCGATAGATTTGCTAATCTAATGACTCATTGGAAAGCTCAAGAGGCTTTGAATTCCGCTTCGGTTAAAGCGGTTGCTAAGAGTTGTTTGTCTTGTGGTGGAGCTCATGATCTTTCCGAGTGCATTACCGCGGATGGTAACACTTCGAGTGCTTATGTAGCAACGGGAACTTACAACCAAAACGGCCAAGGTTCCCGCCCAAATCAAGCTCCACCAAATCAAAGTGCTTATAACTATCGAAACAACAATCAAGGTGGTAATTATCAAGGCAATTCACGTAACTACAACAAGGGGAATTATCAAAGTGGGAATGGACAAGTCAGTAATCAAAACCAAAACCGTGATTTTCAAAACGCTACACAAGGTTTTCAAAATGCTCACACTAAAAATCTTCAAGGAGAATTTTTGGATTATGCTAAAGCAAATGATGCTAAATTTGATAACATGCAACGTGAGATGATTAGATTAAAATCCGAGTTGAAAAATGAGCTTAAAAACGAACTTGCTAATGAACTTAAAACTCATGCAAATAAAATGGAAGGAAATGTTCAACTTCTTCAACAAAATCAACAAAAGATGGAACAAGGACAACATGAGATTAATCAAGAATTGTTAAAAGCGGATTTAAGGCAATCAAAATTTGTGGACCGAATGGCAAAAATATTTGAAGCAATCATGTGGAAACCGTCTTCCTCGGGTGGTCTTCCTAGTGATACCATTGCAAACCCGAAGGGAGAAATGAAGGTTATTACAACACGAAGTGGTAAAACTTTCAAGGAACCAATCTCTCGTCCAAGTACTTCTACGGAGAAGGAAATTAAGAAAGAACCTGAGGTGATGGTCGAAAAGGAGCACATTACAATCCCACGAAGTACCGCTCATACCACACCTATGGTTGAACCAATACCAATTGTGGAACCCGAGATTCCAAGGCCGTTGCGTAATGTCCAACCCACACCACCCTTACCTTACCCTTCGAGACGAAACAAAGAGAAATTGCAAGAACGTAACAAACAACAAACCGAGCTTTTTATAAAATGTTTCAACAAGTGCATTTTGATGTGAGTTTAGCCGACGCGTTGTTGTATATGCCTCGTTTCGCTTCCACTTTTAAAAGTATGATGAGCGATAAGGAAAAGCTTTCAAAGCTTGCTAATTGTTCTTCGGTTTATCTTAACCGCATACCGGAAAAAGTTGGTGACCCCGGAAAGTTTCTCATTCCTTGTGACATACAAGATATGAAAGAATGCCTCGCCTTGGCCGATCTTGGTGCGAGCATTAATTTGATGCCATTTTCCATTTGGAAATCGCTTTCGCTTCCAGCTCTTACTCCTTCAAACATGTCTATCGAGATGGCCGATCATTCTACGATCTTAGCATGTGGAGTAGCCGAATATGTTTTCGTGAAAGTGGGGAAGTTCTACTATCCCGTTGATTTTATAGTAGTTGACATCCCCGTGGATCCTCAAGTTCCTCTAATTTTAGGTCGTTCATTTTTAGACACCTCGAGATCTCTTATCGACGTTCATGCAAGAACTATCACTTTGAGATTCAACGAAGAGGAACTTGTTATAAACGCTACTCAAAACTCAAAACCTTCTCATGTTTATGCAATCGCTACCATCAATCAAATTGACTTAGTTGATGTGGTTTGTGATGAGTTTTCACAAGAAGTGTTAGGTTTTTCTGATAGCTCGTCAAGTGGCAATCCCACTATTTTGGATCCGATTCTTGCTAATTCTACACCAAATCTCACTCCATTCCAAGGAGGCGATTTCACTTCAAATGAAATCGACAATGAAGATGAGGTGTTGATTAGTGATGATACTTCTATTCCACCATGTCTTCCGCCAATGGAAGTTATGAGTGTTGAACCAAAATCTTCAATCGAGGAACCACCTATCCTCGAATTGAAAGATCTTCCTTCTCACCTTGAATACGCATTCTTGGAAGGTGATGACAAGTTGCCAGTTATTATTGCAAGAGGTCTTGCTAATGATGAAAAAACCGAGCTCTTGAAAGTTCTTAAAGCTCATAAAGGGGCAATTGCGTGGAAAATTTCCGACATTAAGGGTATTGACCCAAAATTTTGTACTCACAAGATTTTAATGGAGGAGGACTACAAACCCGCAATTCAAAGTCAAAGAAGGGTGAATCCCAAAATTCACGATGTCATTAAAAAGGAAGTGTTAAAACTCCTTGACGCGGTAATGATTTATCCTATCTCCGATAGCCCATGGGTGAGCCTTATGAGAACAAGGAGTTAATTCCCACTCGTGTTGTGACCAGTTGGAGGGTGTGTATTGACTACCGAAAGTTAAATGACGCCACACGTAAAGACAACTTTCCTTTGCCCTTCATGGATCAAATGTTGGAGCGACTCGCGGGAAATGAATTCTATTGCTTTTTAGATGGTTTTTCCGGTTACTTTCATATCCCTATCGACCCTCGTGATCAAGAGAAGACTACGTTTACGTATCCTTATGGAACGTTTGCTTATCGTAGGATGCCTTTCGGACTTTGTAATGCACCGGGTACGTTTCAACGGTGTATGATGGAAATTTTTCACGATATGATCGAGAAGTCGATGGAAGTGTTTATGGATGACTTTTCGGTGTTTGGCAATTCGTTCACGTCGTGTTTATCTAATCTCGAGAAAATGTTAAAACGTTGTGAAGAAACCAATCTTGTGCTTAATTGGGAAAAATGTCATTTTATGTGTAAACAAGGAATCGTCTTAGGACATAAGGTCTCGAAAGCGGGGATTGAGGTCGATAAAGCTAAGGTAGACGTCATCGCCAATTTACCTCATCCCAAAACCGTTAATGGAGTTAGGAGTTTCCTAGGCCACGCGGGCTTTTCTCGTTGTTTCATCAAAGACTTTTCGAAAATCTCTCGACCTATGACACACCTTCTCGAGAAGGATGCTCCTTTTAATTTCAATGAGGATTGTGTTAGAGCTTTCAAAACTCTTAAAAGGAAACTTACCGAAGCTCCCATTCTTGTTGCTCCTAATTGGGAATTACTCTTTGAAATCATGTGCGATGCAAGTGATTATGCTATAGGGGCCGTCTAAGGGCAACGCTATGAAAAGCATTTCCATCCTATCCATTATGCTAGTAAGACGATGACCGAGGCTCAATTAAAGTACACCACAACGGAAAAGGAATTCCTTTCTGTGGTCTATGCTTTCGAGAAATTCCGACCTTATCTCGTCTTAACTAAAAGCATCGTGTATACCGACCATTCGACTATCAGGTATCTCTTAGCTAAGCAAGATGCTAAGCCGAGATTGCTTCGTTGGATGCTCCTCCTCCAAGAAATTGATGTCACCGTGCTTGACAAAAAAGGAGCCGAGAATCTAGCGGCCAATCATCTCTCTCATCTAGAAGATCCTCACAAAGATGTTCTCGAGAACAAGGAAATCACCGAAACATTTCCTCTCGAGACTCTCGGTGTAGTGAATTCTAAAGACACCACCCCATGGTTTGCCGACATTGCAAATTACCATGCGGGGAATTTCATAATCAAGGGTATGATGACACAACAAAAACGAAAATTCTTTCGTGACGTCAAGTTCTATTTTTGGGACGACCCTTATATCTTTCGGGTTTGTGCGGATCAACTCATTCGACGTTGTGTTTTTGGTGCCGAAGCTTCTAATATCCTTAGAGCTTGTCACGAGGGACCCACGGGTGGTCACCACGGTGCTAATCTCACGGCTAAGAAAGTATTTGATGCCGGCTTCTTTTGGCCCTCTATCTATCGTGATGCACACGCACTTGTTAAGTCGTGTGATTCGTGCCAACGTCAAGGAAAATCGTCTCAACGTGATGAAATGCCGCAAAACATAATTCAAGTATGTGAGATTTTAGACATTTGGGGCATAGACTTTATGGGGCCGTTCCCATCGTCTCATGGTAACAAGTATATCCTCGTCGCGGTGGACTACCTTTCTAAGTGGGTGGAAGCTAAGGCTTTACCTACTAATGATGCTCGTGTGGTAGTGAAGTTTTTGAAGAAACTATTCTCTCGGTTCGGAACCCCTCGTGCTATTATAAGCGATCGTGGAACCCATTTTTGTAATGACCAATTCGAGAAGGTCTTAAAGAAATATGTAGTTACTCATCGTCTTTCTACGACTTATCACCCGCAAACGAGTGGGCAAGTCGAGGTTTCGAACCGAGCTTTAAAGAGGATTTTAGAGAGGTCGATTGGAGAAAACCGTGCTTCATGGTCCGACAAACTCGATGACGCTTTGTGGGCCTTTGGGACCGCTTATAAGACACCTATCGGGTGCACTCCTTATAAGTTAGTCTATGGGAAGAATTGTCATTTGCCCATTGAATTCGAGCACAAGGCATATTGGGCCCTTAAGCATGCAAACTTTGACTTGAATACCGCGGGAGATCACCGGAAAATACAATTGAATGAATTGGATGAATTAAGAGACAATGCTTATGAAAATTCATTGATTTTAAAAGAAAAGACTAAAAAGTTTCATGATGCAAAGATTAAAAACCGGGTTTTTAACGTTGGTGATCAAGTGTTGCTTTTTAACTCTAGACTTAAGATATTTTCCGGGAAATTGAAATCTCGTTGGTCGGGTCCTTTCACCATTAAACAAGTGTTTCCTTATGGGACCATCGAGCTAGCTCAAGATGATGGTCCTAACTTCAAGGTGAATGGACATAGGCTTAAGCACTACTTTGGTGAGGAAATTCCTTCAATGGTTGACCTCGACCAAGTCACCTTCCCCAATGATAATTATCATTGAGGGGATCGAGTCGAGCTCATTACTCAGTAATAAAAAACGAGGTGCCTCGTGGGGGAGATCGCATGCTTATCCTTTTATGCTTTCTAATAACTAATTAGAAGGGATTTGTGCCCTTCCAACTCGTTGTCTCGTGATTGTTTGTGATTGTGTTATCTAGATCATCGTCATCATGTACGATTGAAGACTCTCGTGTTCGTTTACGTGAGCCTCCATCGTTTGCTTGAAGAAGTTTTTCACGAATCCATTGACATATCCTTTGTTGTTCTAACAAATATTTTTTAGCGTACTTAATAAACGGCTTTAGATATATTGTTGATCACCCTTTCCATGCTAGATCCTAAGCATTCGATTCTTCGTCTCTAGTATGGGGGTGCTCCACCTTTAGACTCGAAACATTGATGACAATGTTTACTTTTAGTATGGGGGGTTGAATAGATACTTGCTTTGCTACGCCCTCACGTTTTCCATCTTTCAATGTTTTGTTTTGTTTTTGTTGCTAATAAGGCAAAAAATGGCCCAATTTTAAATTAATTTTTCTTAGTTTTCATAAGTGTTTTTGAGACACGAATGTATATTTTCCGTTGGGTAGAATAAGAGCTAATTTTTGACTTGATGGGCATTTTGAGCCATTTACACACCTTAACCCGCTCAATTCAAGGTTTGCTAGACTTTTTGTTGATCCCAAACTTAGATCGATTAGCTTTGTGTATACGAGATTAGATCAAGTATAGCACGTAGAGAAACCTTTGTATATGCTTTGTGAATCTAAGTGTTATGCGGAATTTAACACTTAAACAAGAACACACAAGATATAAACAAACTTTCACTTTGATTATCAATGTCGAACTTTCTTACAATGAAAGATGTTTATGAACGAAAACTTATGTAAAACTTGATATTGAACATTAACCTAAAGGCCTTCTTTTATAGATACAAGAAGCCTTGTACAATAAGCTACATATCAACTATTCCAGGTAAAGATAAACATAGAAAATACATTGTCGTTTCTATCCTTACTAGAAGTATTCTAGAATATAATAAACGTATAGATTATATCTTCCATTAGTGCTTGACTTCAATGTGTCAACGCTTGACTTTAACTTGTCAACGCTTGAGCTGTCAGCGCTTGCTTTGTTCCTGTCAACGCTTGTTTTGTTCTTGTCAGCGCTCAAGTGATCTGACCTTAATTTATTCCCAACAATCCTCCCCTAAACTTGATATCCACTCTTATGATCAAGTTTCTGAATAAGCATTAAGAACTTGGAGGAGTCTGACAAATCTTCTCATATTGATAATGAATAAATCTGATTAAATCCTTTGCCACGTCACTTGAATAATTTATCTCCAGCTGAGTGTCCTTCATCTTTTCCAAAACAGCCTTGGATATGAAATACTGAGCATCCACAAGTAAATACTCAGCAAACTTTGTAGAACTCAAATGGTATACACCAGCAGCTGAATATAACCTCCATTGAAGACCACTGAGGTCATCTTCAAGATCCTTCCAAATTTCAGGATCTTCCTCTTTTGTCCCACACATTCTTTTGAATGTGGTCCAAAGTTTTATTCCATTAGCTGAAGTTGGTGCTTCAGCCTCATACTTGGTCTCCAGCAACCTCCAAAGGTCCACCAAGTCTTCTCTATCACAACTTGCAAATAAAGATATGAGAGTGGTAAAAGTGTGTACCTCCTTGCCAAATCTGCCAATCTTCCAGAATCCACATTCATCCTCATCATAACTCACAATTAGATTCCTGGAATCTAATGGTAACACTTGCACCATATCTGAAGCTTCTAATGGGGAGAGCTTGAGGCTCTTTCTTATAACTGCTTCACTTGGATATAGTGGATCCATATCTTTTGGAAACTCAAGTTTAAATCCCTTCTTCACTGGCCTGGGAACTATCATAGCTTTCTTGATTTCCATTTCTTCTGCAAGTTGCTCCTTTCTTTCATCTGAAAGGAGTCTGAGAGTGTTTGCTTCCTGCACTCTCACCCAAATAGGATAAGCCCTAGGTTCCAACTCATCAAATGTCAAAGCCTTCAACTTCTGATGTGTCCATCCTACTCCATGACATCTGAGCAACATAAAGTAGAGCTCCCTTATATCCCTTTTTAACTCTGAGAGAATATTGCTTGCCTTGTGCTTCAAAATCACCTTACAATCCTTCTGAACTCTAAGAAGAAGCTCCAAACCCCATATTTGATCTGAAATGGTCAAGTCTGGATTATCCATGCAGCTTTCTTCCCAAGAATTGTACATTTGAACCACCTCTGGCATGTCAAAGTCAACCTGCAATTTTAAGTCTCTCAATTTTTCCATAGCAAGCTCATCACCATACTCAAGCCTTTCTGGTTCTATAATCATCACACTTGAGTCTGAGCTAGCTCCATCACTTTCTTCTTCAGAAGTCACAACAAATGGTGACTTTTCCTTTTCACTTTGTTCCATCATTTGTTCAGCCAATCTTCTATCAAATTCAACTTGGGCTGCATCCTTTGGAACAATTTCTTCTACCAATTTACCCTTACCCTTATCTGATGGTGCAATGGTTGGTAAGGTAGATGGTAATACCTGAGTAGAAACTTCCTTGATGATAGATGATGACTGGAATACATCACCTTCATGTGCAGGTCTGTCAACGCCTAAATTTATACTGTCAGCGCCCAAAATACTTCTATCAGCGTCCAAATTTGTCTTGTCAACGCTCAAATATTTTCCCTCAGCGCCTTGTGTAACCTCTCTCAACATAGCTGTAAATGATAAATTTAGATTGGTTGGAGAGATTAAAGACGTATCAAAACCTGTTTGTTCCTTCAAAGTTGTAAGGGCTTCAACAACATCCATTGATTGACCATCTTGACTACCCTTATCACTCAGATTTCTTTGATCTTCCTCCCCTTTAGAAGACTCCTCCATACCCCTTCTAACACGATCACTTTCCAAAACAACAATCCTCTCCCTCAATTGCTTGAGTTCAAGGCCTTGAGAGCTGACAATTTGTACTAAGTCTGCATTTTGCTTTTGCAAGCGAATGTAGACTACCGTCAATTCCAAAAGAGTCATTGGTTCCAGTCTGCCCTCTTCTGAAACGGGGATTTGACCTCCCAAGTCAGGTTCATTGGGCAAGGATGAGGACTTAATTATGGTGGGACTGCCTTGGCCAGCATCTAAGCCAGAACCAATAGTCCCAGCCTCATCCAGGTCACCAGCCACACTTGTGGTGGTGGTTCTCTCTGCTTTATGGCTAGGACCACCAGAGGAGAACACTCCAGTAGTCCTTTGGCGTTTCATCAACCTATATTCAGGTGTTGTGGAAGATGGTGTGGAAGAATGGGTAGATGTGGGTTGGTTAAGGGGTGTTTGGGATTGTGAAGGTTGTGTGTCAGCGTTGGAAATAGGCACATCAACGCCAACATTTGATGTGTCAGCGTCAAAGGGTTCTTGGTCAATTTTCATTTGTTCAGGTGAGGGTAAAGGTTCAGGAATGGGTTCAAGTTGTGGTTGAGGGTCAATTTGAGGTTGGGGTCTGGTTGGGGTTGTGCTGCTGCAATAACAGCAAGCATGGCTGGGGTTAAAGGTAAGTCTTTATGGGGTGGTGAATTCATCTTTGTAAAAATAGCTTTCTTTTGCTCAGGGATTTTATAAAAATCATTGTGATCCCTTGAGCAATAACCTTGAACATCAAAAATCATTTGCAGAAAACGGGGATAAGCTAAAGTCATTTTTGTCCCCTTGTTTGTACACATCCCTTCAAAAATCATTTTAGAATAGTTATATTTTTGCCCTGTTGCAATGCACACAATAACACTTGCAATGGATCTATTGATCTCATTGTGTACAGTACATTTGGGACTCAAACATTGAAGGAGGATGTGGATGAGGTACTTCTAGGCTGGGGGAAATTCCTGCTTATGATACTTATTAAGAGTACCTTCATCAAGAAAAGGATATCCCAAAGCCCTAAGCCCTTGTTCTATTTCATTTATGGGAAGGATGGATACACCATAAGCATCATCAAGATGCAAGGCTTGGCGTACCAAGGCCTCAGTAACCACCCAAGACCTCCCATGAACAATAGAAGTTAATGTGGTCACGCCATTAACTGTTGAGGAACTAACAGTGTTCCAAAACTGCTTAATGTGTGTGACTGGAATGAGTGGTGCATGAGAAAGAGCATACCTTAGTGGGGATGCGTTCAAGTACGCCACCATTTGTGTGTATTGAGGAAACAAATCATTATCAGCAACAAGATAAGCAATCATGTTGTGTTGAGACTTGAACCCCAATTCCAATTCTGCTGAGTTAAACTTTGGTGCCATTGATGAAAGCTGGTAATTTGAAGTGTAGAAGATGAAGTTGATAAGAGAAAAGTGTTAGACAAGAATTATAGATACCCTGTTTAAAAATAGGAGCCAAATTTATAGGAGATAAAGAATGCATGTGATTGGCCCAAAAATAGGCAAAGATTTTCAAAAACTAATCATGAAAATATTGAAAAAGTTATAAGTTATCTCATGCATTTAATGAAAGTAACAACTCCTAAAATTACGGCTTGAAAATATGTCAAAAAGTAACAACTGGGTAGGTCCCATTGAGTGTCAACGGTCAAAAATAACCTATCAACGCCCAACGGCTATAATCTTGTCAACGTTCGCCTAAAGCCATGTCAGCGTCCAATTTGGTCACAACAACGCTTGGAAAAATCTTGTCAGCGTCCAAAAATAAAATTGCTTTAAAAAGTGAAAAATGACCTTAACAAGTAATTTATCCTAGAGAAGATAACCAAAAGCTGATAATTATTATAGGGCGGCAAGCACTGTCCAGTTATGCACACTTGCAAAAGCAAGATAGACATAACAGTCCTCTAGTGTCCCTTGCTAACCAAAACTCTTAACAACAAAGTTACCTTATAAAATCCTTGTTACTCCCAGGTAAATCCCATATCAAAATTATTCCCAAGTCTCCCAACAGACCACAACCAATTCTAGGCCAAAAATGTCTTGGCAGCATGCAAAGTTGATATACTATGCATGCTACAGTGCCTCATGGTTTAGTAAAACTAACCCATACTCACCTGTGGACACAATCTAGAATTGTGATAAGAGTATCATATGGATACCCAAACATCCTAAAGGTTCCTAAAACCTCCCCTTAAACGATGATACAAAAAGTTTGCTAAAATCATGCATGAACATAAAAAAATTATATCAAGATAGGAATGAAACATTCCAACCATCATCCATAAATAAAAACTTGTCCAAATGCTTCTCCATTGATCCATAAGCAACTCTGTATCTAATGGTATACTGCTAACACCATCTGCACATTTAGATTGAAAACCACAAAACTAACATTGTTGCTGACAACGCCTCGATAACACATGACAGCGTTGAAAGAAGCTTTGTCAGCGTTAGACAATTATATTGCTGACAACGTTGCAAAAACACTTATCAGTGTTCAAGCAACCTTTGTCAGTGTTAGAAAAATATAGTGGAAATTCTAAATTATCAATAAGACCAATAATAATAATGCATCATCCTGTACATACTTTTACAAAAAGAATCCAAAACACATATTAAGTGAGATTAACCATTCCAATACTTGTTACCAAGTATTGAAATCTTCCAGCATCAAAAGGTTTAGTTAATAAATCTGACACATTTTCCTCAGTGTCAACCCTATCTGGTTGTATTAAACCTTTCTCAAAGCAATCTCTTATAAAATGGTGTCTAATTTCTATGTGTTTAGTTTTAGAATGATGTACAGGATTCTTAATGATGCATAAAGTACTATTATTGTCAACAAATATCTTAGTATGCATGAAATTATACCCATAGTCCAACAGCTGGTTCTGAATCCACAACACTTGACCACAACATGCTGCTGCAGCCACATACTCTGCTTCAGTTGTAGAATTAGCCACCACTGTTTGTTTCTTGCATTGCCAAGATATTAACCTGCTCCCAAGAAACTGACATCCACCAGTTGTGGATTTCCTATCAAACTTATCACCTCCATAATCACTATCTGAATATGCAATCAGCTCTAATGGTGAATCCTTTGGGTACCACAAACCAAGACTGGGGTAACATCTTAGGTACCTAAAGATCCTCTTCACAGCATAAAGGTGACATTCTTTGGGAGTCACTTGATGACGTGCACATGCACACACAGCAAACATGATATCAGGTCTGGAAGCAGTAAGATACATCAAGGATTCAATCATGAATCTATAATGCTTGACATCAACATCTTTCCCATCTCCAATCTTTCCCCAAGGGTGTTCTCTATCCATAGGAGTAGTAGCCCTCTTTTCATGTGGAGAAAAGCCAAACTTCTTCAAGATCTCAGCAACATATTTGTCATGGGAGATGAAGATACCATCTTCTTTCTGCTGAACTTGTAAACCAAGAAAGAAGTTCATCTCCCCCATAGCACTCATCTTGAATTTGTCTATCATAAGATTGGAGAAATCCTCACTCATCTTTGGATTAGTAGACCCAAAAATAATATCATCAACATAGACCTGCACAAGCAACACATCTTTGCCTTTCTTCTTTGTAAATAGTGTCTGATCTATGGTGCCCCTCTTGAATCCATTGTCCACCAAATATGTAGACAAAGTACCATACCATGCTCTAGGGGCTTGATGAAGGCCATACATAGCCTTTTCGACTCTATACACTTTATCTGGATGCTCAGGATCCTCAAAACCAAGAGGTTGCATTACATAAACTTCCTCAACAATGGTGCCATACAAGAAAGCACTCTTGACATCCATTTGATAGACTGTGAAACCCATGCAGGAAGCATAGGCTAGAAAAATCCTAATAGCTTCAATCCTTGCAACTGGTGCAAAGACCTCCTCATAGTCTATCCCCTCCTATTGTGTATAACCTTGAGCCACTAACCTTGCCTTGTTTCTGACCATAATACCTCTTTCATCTCTTTTGTTCCTGAGAACCCATCTTGTCCCTATAGGTCTGACATATCTAGGACAATCAACCAGCTCCCAAACATCCTGAATTGCAAATTGATGAAGCTCATCCTGCATTGTTTCCACCCAACCTGGTTCTTTGAGAGCATCAAATATCTTCTTGGGTTCTTCTTGTGACAGAAAACATGCAAACAAACATGCTTGCACAAGAGGGGTATCAACCTTCTTGTGTATATTGGCAATAAATCCACCAAGACCTTGATGAGATCTTCTTGTCTGAACTGGAGTCATAATATCACCAATGATCTTAGATGTGGGGTGATTCTTCATTGTGGAGGTGAGAACCCCTCCTTCAAAAAGTCTGGTGTCCTCAACCTCACGCTCCATGTTGCCAATATCTTCTTCATCAGACTCTCTTTGAGCAACAGGAATCTCTTCATGAACATTGGAAGGTCCACCTTGTTCAAAACTGGAAGAGAAAAGATGCCCATAGGTGTTGTCAATGTCTGAATCTTTGTTGTCAGCGTCTGGGCTAACAGCGCCTGAAATGTTGTTGTCAACGCTGAGCCATCAACGTCTGAATTGGTCTTGTCAGCGCTAGATTTACCTTTGTCAGCGCCTGAAGAACCATGCATGTTTGTATCTGGTGGTATTTGGAAACCACCATTATCTTGTCCAGCAGCAGCAACAGCAAAAGCATCTGTCCAAATGGGAATTGTGACATATTCAAATGTAGGAGATGCCTTTTCTGCTTATGATCCAACCTTCTCATGAACCTGTGTACCTGAAACATTAACAACTTGTTCCTCCATAACATTTGAAGTTACCTTCACAATGTCTGGATTAGTGACAGGCAAATAATTTAAAGTTCTAGATAAGGGTTCCAAATCAAACAACCAATTAGGACCACTTTCTGGATCACTAGGTTTATTCTCTAAGAACCTAACATGTACTCTCTCAACTATCCGTTTGTCCTCTTTAAGATAAACCCTATAACCCTTGCTCTGGACTGAATACCCCATGAAGTAACCTTCATCACCTTTTGCACTAAATTTCCATAAGGCATCACTAGTATACAATACTACTACATGACATCCAAAAGGTCTGAGAAAACCAATATTAGGTTTTCTTCCCCAAAGTAACTCATAAGGTGTTTTGTTCTGAATTTTGTTAACCAATGCTCTATTTTGCACATAGCATGCTGTATTAACAGCCTCAGCCCAAAAGGCTATAGGAAAGTGAGCATCAGCCAACATTGTTCTGGCTGCTTCAATTAGGGTTCTATTTTTCCTTTTAGCAACCCCATTTTGTTATGGGGTTCTAGCAATACTGAATTGCCTAGTAATTCCTTTCCTGGCACAAAAATCATCTAGCTTCTTGTTCCTAAATTCTCCACCATTATCACTCCTAAGCATTTTAACCTCATTTCCAGACCTTTTCTCAATCTGAGTGATAAAATCAATAAGAACATCAGCTGTGTCACTCTTCATAGCTAGAAAGAATGTCCAAGTAAACCTAGAAAAGTCATCTGTGACAACAAAACAATATGACTTGCCATTCAAACTTTCTATATTAGTTGGACCAAAGAGGTCCATGTGAAGCATATGAAGAGGTCTGGAACTAGTATGCACCTGCTTGGACTTGAATGAGACCTTGTGCTGCTTGCCTTTAAGACATGCAACACAAGAGTGGTCATTGGGGAAGGCCTTCTCAGGCAAACCATCAACTAAACCAAGCCTCACAAGTCTATTTATATTTTTAAAATTTATGTGCCCTAGTCTCCTGTGCCACAAATTACTTTCATCTACTGAGGCCTTAGCATAAAAACAAGACATATTGGTATTCACTTTAATCCCATTTAAATTCACATTATATATGTCCTTATGCCTAGGTGTTCTATACTCAATATATTTCTCATCAGGGATCTTAAAATCCTTTCTTAACACCAAACACTCAGTATCAGTGAAAAGAACCTTATTTTTGTTATCACAAACTTGTGATACACTAAACAGATTATAATCCAGTTCTTTTACCAGGAAGACGTTCTCAAAACGCAGATTATTGGTGAGAAGGGTTCCTTTGCCTGTAATGGTGCCATAGCCCCCTCGAAAGTATACCTTATCACCATCTTTAATAGGAGTAAAGTTCGTCAGATAGTCTTCCTTTCCTGTCATGTGCATTGAGAATCCACTATCCCAATATCCATAATCATTGATCTGTCTTTGAATGCCCTGCACATAAAGAAAACAAATTAGTTTTCTTTGGGAACCCAAGTCTCAAAAGACTTGGATTCATCTGGTTGTTCAATAAGAACAGACTTAGTTCTCACAACAACCCCATTCTCATCCTTTTTAGGATGAAATACCCAGTTAACCCCAATAGGTTTTGTAATGACCTTTGAAATGTAATTAAATCTATTGCAAGTCACTGAAATCCCATTATCATTAGGGTTTTGATCTTTCTTGGGTCTCCATGTTAAGCTTGAAGAAGCTTTAGACCCCTTACCTTGTGGCTGCAAATATTTAGGCCTGGTCACGTTTCTGTCAGCGTTGGATTTTGTCCTGTCAACGCTAAAATTACCATTGTTAGCGTTGAACCTAGGGTTTGCTACAGGAACCCATTGCCTATTTGACCAAGTGTTTGTCTTTTGAAAAGGTCTTTGTCCATGAGTGTTAGACCTTCTAGAAAAGAATGGGGCAGGTCTAATCACTTGTGGACTTTGCTGCACACAAGGTTTGGGTCTGACAACGTTTGACTTCCTAACAACGTTGACTTTCTTCCTATCAGCGCTGAAATTGTTCCTGTCGGCGCTGGCTTTGGGAGCGTTGACACATTTGTATGCCAAATGTGAAAAGCTACCACAAGTGTATCAGGCTTTCTTAGACACACCCTTAGGTCTAGAAGAGTAGAAACCTGTTCCATGATTGCTAACTTGGCTCTTGGGTGACCTATTATTCCTATACATCTCTGCATATTTAATGGTAGGTCTTCTAACAGTGTTTGAGCCTAGGTCAACAGCTTTACCAGTGATTGGGTGAGTAACCTTAATGGGTGGTGATTCATTGGGACTTTCACATAACAAACCTCCCTTAACAAATAAAGTGGGGTTAGCTTTCTTCCACTCATTTAGGTCAGTCATTTTTTGTTGATACTCTTCCACTGGAGTGACAACTCTTGGTGGATGAATGAATTCCTCTTCTTGGCATTCTGGTATCCCAGTCCAAGACAAGTCCTTTCTAGGGACACCATAGAAGTCACCAGCTGGTGGTGGAACCAGAGAGTAATCATTCATCCCAATCCCAGTCATGTCCTTAGGATCCCTTTGCTTAGCTACACAGTCTCCTAGGGTTTGGGTGGCTCTATCAAATCTTTGAATCTTGAGGTCAACATTATCTTTATTCTTAATGGCCTCATCTAACTTAGCCTATAGGTCTCTATTGACCTTTTTCATGATGTTTCTAATATCCATACTACCCTCTAGCTCATGTTTTAAGATATTTATCTTATCTTTTATGTCAAATTCCATTTTCTTGTATTCAGAAACGGTTTTCTCAGTTTCAGTAAGAGCTAGTTGGTAATTGGAAAATTTACACCTTTCAGTGCTCATATCATCTTTTAGTTTTAACACCTCTTTGTTAAGTCTATCAGTGTTTAACCTACAACCTTTGCTACAAAAAGCATCATCATATACCTCATTATCAGATGAAGAGGAGGAGTGTGCCATGAGAGCATATTCAACATGCTCTTCTTCTTCAATATCAGCAACCAAAGCTTTATCCTCTTCACCATTCTTAGCTAGATAGCTCCAATTCCATCCTGTACCATCAATTCCTTGAACTGCAACCATGGCTTTGGAATCCTGAGCTTTAACAATCTGGCTTGAGGGTTTACCAACATCAGATCTTCTAGGAGATCTGCATTCCCTCATGAAGTGTCCCATACAATGACAGTTGTAGCATTCAACTTTGGATTTATCAAATCCAGCTGTGTCTTTAGCATTGAAGGTCATATTCTTCTTGAACCTTCTATTCCACCTATTTGCTCTTATACTAGCAAGAGCCATGTTCCACTTGATGTCCATCTCTTCCAAGTGCTCATCACTTATCTGCTCAAGGTCCTCATATGTAATCACTGAACCATTAGGTTTAACTCTTGGGGAGTCATTCATGAATGTGTCAGCGTCTGAAAAGGAGACGTTGACAGGACTTGTTCCAGCGCTGACAAATGATGATCCAGTAACTGGATGCATAAAAGAGTCCTTCTGATTGAATTGACCTTCACTATGAGAGAAGAAGGCCATGTTGCTGGTGCTAGATTTGCTTCCATGTTCTGAAAGAGTTTCATCTTCCAATAGTCTTAGTTTGTTGTAGATGTCATCAAACGAGGAGCTCTTGTAAGTATTATTGGCAAGAATAGATCTTGCCTCAATCTTCCATGCCTCACCAAGACTTTTAAGAAAGGTAGCATTGGTGTCAACATCACCAACTTGTGTCCCCATGAAGGACAATTTGCTTGTGATGTCAAGCAATCTGCTTCTCACACTACTCAGTTTCTCATTGGGTTGAGCTTTGAAGACAGCATAGTCATGCAGAAGTTGCTTTTTCTTTTCTTCCTTAGTGTCTGCATTGCCACCATATGCAACTTCAAGTGCTTCCCAAAGATCTTTAACAGATTCATAGCCTCTATATTTGTGCTGGTTTTCTTGTCCCAAAGAGACTTTCAGAATATTTAGGGCTTTCATGTCAACCCTTTTCTTTGCAATATCTTCAGCACCTACAGCTCTACCATCTCCAGGTTTTTCTTTCTTATCTTCATCAGGGCATCCTTCAACAGCTGATCTTTGAGTAATGGCATCAAGAATCTTTTGAGCCTTATTGAATGAGTTTCCATATTCAATAATCTCCCAAGTGTCTAGTCATAGATCCCCAGATATTGTTCAAAGTTGAACTTCCATAAGTCAAAGTTGGTTGCATCAAGCATGGGAATCCTGATGTTTGGTAAGGGTGAAGAGGAGGTGGTTATTGCTTCAGACATGATGTTGTTAGGGTTTTGGTGTTTTTAGGGTTTCTGAGAAAATTAGGGGTTTGGTGTTCGTGTATGGTTCTGGTGTTCTTCAAAGATCAAAAGTTCCTCAACAAGCTCTGATACCACTTGTTGATCCCAAACTTAGATCGATTAGCTTTGTGTATACGAGATTAGATCAAGTATAGCACGTAGAGAAACCTTTGTATATGCTTTGTGAATCTAAGTGTTATGCGGAATTTAACACTTAAACAAGAACACACAAGATATAAACAAACTTTCACTTTGATTATCAATGTCGAACTTGCTTACAATGAAAGATGTTTATGAACGAAAACTTATGTAAAACTTGATATTGAACATTAACCTAAAGGCCTTCTTTTATAGATACAAGAAGCCTTATACAATAAGCTACGTATCAACTATTCTAGGTAAAGATAAACATAGAAAATACATTGTCGTTTCTATCCTTACTAGAAGTATTCTAGAATATAATAAACGTATAGATTATATCTTCCATCAGTGCTTGTCTTCAATGTGTCAACGCTTGACTTTAACTTGTCAACGCTTGAGCTGTCAGCGCTTGCTTTGTTCCTGTCAACGCTTGTTTTGTTCTTGTCAGCGCTCAAGTGATCTGACCTTAATTTATTCCCAACACTTTTATATAGGGAATTTTAAAACGCGAAAGTCTTAACTCATTCGGGTTAAGAACAAGAACTTTTCACAAGTTCCTATAATTGATCCTAGAAAGTCACTTATCAAGGGAACTATAAAATGCATTCTCTATACTTGAATAATTCCAAGAAAGTGCAAGATCCTATAGGTGGTAATAACAAGTTTTTTTCTCGTTGAAAGTTCGTTTCTCGGTGTCTCTTCGAATTGATTTCCGGTTAATTGTGTTAGATTAGTTGTTCTTGGTGAAACAAATATTTTTGGTTTTGGAAAATAAATGAGCAAGACTTAATAATAAATGACGAGAAATTAAAACAAATTAAAATGTAAAAGGTGCAATAATTAAAACTTAAACTAAAAGAAAATTCAAGTAAATGATGCAAATCAAAACTTAAACTAAAAGTAAAGCAAATAAAAATTCAAGTAAAGAAAAAGGCGGGAAGAATAAAACTTGAAAATAAAAGACAAAAACTTAAAAAGAAAAACAAAAAAAAGACTGACAGACCTTGATTCGGAAGTTTAAAACTTCCGAATGAAGCTTGCTTCATTCGGAACTTCTAGACTTCCGGATGAAGGTTGCTTCATTCGGAACTTCTAGACTTCCGGATGAAGGTTGCTTCATTCGGAACTTCTAGACATCCGGATGAAGGTTGCTTCATTCGGAACTTCTAGACTTCCGGATGAAGGTTGCTTCATTCGGAACTTTTCAAGTTCCGGATGAAGGTTGCTTCATTCGGAACTCTTGACTTCCGGATGAAGGATGCTTCGTTCGGAACTTTTCAAGTTCCGGATGAAGGTTACCTGGGAATGAATAAAATACAAAAACTATAAACTGAAGAACAGGGGATGTACAGTAAACACGATATATCCTTAAATCAATTAAAATCAAACGAAAGATTAAACCAAAACAACCAATAAGCATCAACTAACAATAATCAATCAAAACAAATCATCAAAACTAACAAACATAACCAAATTAATCAAAACCACTTGATCAAAATCATAAAAACTCAAGAACATGAGCAATGAAGAATAAGAACAAATCACACAAGAAAGGAAGAAGATGATGAATTAAAAGCTTAATTAAAAAGTAACGATCCAATAACAAAAGCTTAAACACAAATTAATCTAGAGAGAGAAAGCATAAGTTTAGAGAGAGAAACTACCTACTCCTAGTCTAATCCTAAAACTAAAACTACCCAACCCTCTCACATGTTGTGAGGGTGGTATTTATAGGAGAGGGGAGTGGTTGGTGGCTTCCTCTTTCTTTCTTTCTTTCTTGGTTCTCAGTATTTCAGTCTTTCAGTCTTCTTAAATTCTTCGACTTTTCAGACTTCGTCTCGGGATTTCTTTGAACTCGTCTTGTAATTTCTTCGTAATTTAGACTTGATTTCTTAGGCTTTTAGTAAACTTCCGTCTTTTGACTTTTTCTTCGATAAATCTTCAGAATTGGTCTTGGACTTCCGTTCTTTTTCCACTCTTGATCTTTCGACTTCATCTTTCGTCTTTTTCTTCGATAAAAGCCCGTGAAAGACCGTGTTTTCCTCTCTTTTCACATTCTGACCCTAAAACACAATAAAAACACAAACCACGCATAATTCCGCCATTTATGACATAAAATATACGTTTAGGTCCAGTTTTAATGTAATTAAGTGATAGAAAAGATGGGTGTTTTCACACCTATCAAATCCCCTACACTTAACCATTGCAATGCCCTCATGCAATGCTTAGCAATAAAGCAAGGTTTACACTTTCCATCATAATCAACCTACCTTGGCCTTTATTAAACAACTAGGGAAAATCAAAAAGATAGAAAATAACAAGATGCAACAAGGAAGAAACTTGTAAAGAAATCTAAGACTTACATTAGGGCTTGTATGTCATGAATGTTTATCACTCTCAAGTTTCACGTTCCCCATGCCAAGCTTAAAAACAAGATCATTGTTAGTACAAGTTAGCATAACAAACATTTACTCATGCGGTTCAATTAATCACTCAAACTCCCTTATTCCTATGGGTATCTCTTATATTTTATTTTTGTCTTAGAATGATCATGAAGATGCATTGTTGACTTATTTCGATAATTTATTTAGGCTGAAAGCAAAGTAGGACGATTTGATCAATAGTTAGCTAAAGGACAAAATCTCTTAAAACTGCTTCTCGGGATATCAAAAATTTCATATCTTGGCATAACTTGGTTCACGATTTGAGACCTTTCTCGGGCCGATATTTGGCATGTACTTCATACTTCATATCTTGAGAGACGTGCTTGAGATAATGGTATTCTCATCGGTAATAGAGTTTCTTCACTTGGAGACTTTTGAGGTGTACTCCAACTTTGTTGACCACGACTTCAATGATTATTTCTTCAATCTCTATTTGGAATTTGAGATACAACGATCCGCCTCCTTTTCGGACTTTGATCTATTTATCCTCATACCTTGTTAGGGTCTTTTCGGATAGACTTCTCCATGATCTTTATAGGAGTTGATTGCTTTTCGTCGTGAGTCTTGATCCTTCATATCGATTTTGGGAATAATGCTTTTCACATCACCTTGGATCTTTAGCAATAAAATGGAATCCTCATGCCTTGTTAGGGCCTTTTCGGACTCGCCAATCTTCGCGCCCCGCTTCATAAGTTATGCCTTGGCTATGAACTCTTATCATTACCGACCAACTTTTAAACGATCATGGGCTAGAAGCTAAGTAACTTTTCAAATCGTACGACCTTACTTATTGCAGATAATTTATTAGCAAGTGATGGGAGAAAAAGATCATAATTAACTCACATAAGTTAATGAAAGAATACCAAACTTGTAACCAACTCTATCATTTCTCGTTCTCCATAATTTAAAATCTCAAGGAAAGAGACTCGTGTATGCTTAGCCTAATAAACCAATTAAGGTCCACATGGTTAAGGATACTAGCTAGAGTGAACTTGGATAAGTAAACTCGGGTTGAGTCAAAATATTCACAACGGGCCTAATATATCTAAGATAACTAAACCTGTTAAAACCATTTTATTAAAATAAGAGAAAAATAGAGGGAACTACAACTAGGCCAAAATAGATTAAAAATTTTGAAAAATGTCGAAAAATTGATTTTCCGGTTAAAATGAGGACAAATACAAGGAAAAGTCCACTTAACTTCGATAGAAGTCCCCCCTACACTTAATATAAACATTGTCCTCAATGTTTAAGCATGTGGGAGTAAACTCCCCTACACTTAGGACATTGTGCACTTTGTTTAAATCTCGTTAAGGGAAAGACAACTAAAGATATTCCTATTTTAATATTTGAGAAATATAAAATAGTGAATTAAAAAGAGTTTAGGATAGAACCGGAAAGAAGAGAACACGGAATCACGGTTCGTCAAAAGTCATCAAGAGTGTGTCTTTGAAGCTCTAATCCCTGCATATGATAAGAAAGATAACAAGAAACACCAACGGGGCTCCCCCCTACACTTATGGTGAAATAAGATAAATAATTGGGTTGCCTCCCAAAAAGCGCTTGTTTATATTAATCGAGTCACGAGCCAGACTCGTCCCCGAATTAAATGGTCCATGGGGAAGCCTCGAATGTGATACCGGGATCAAAGACCTTGTCCTCGTTCCCGGAGGACATCAACAAAGGAGAGGCGGGGGGATAAGTCTTGAATGGGAGAAAAACCCTTTCGACATTCGAGAAGTATGTGAATTCAAGATCCTCGGGAGGTGGGTTGGGTAAAGTAAGCACATTGTCCTCCCCCAAAGACAATGGATGCTGAGCAAACGGCAAAGCCGTATTGTTATCAATCATAGCATAATCAATGTCACCTCCCGGATCAAAGCACTCATCCTCCGTGATAGTGGCTAAAAGGGAGGATGGAAGGTGCTCGGGAGGGGGACTTGGGTCAATACTTTCCTGCAGCAAATTATCAAAAATAATGTCCCCCTCCGTGTCAGAGTCATCAATACCTGGAGGGATGGAGTGGATATCGATTTCTTCCAGCAATGGGTTATTATCTTCAACGGGAGGAATAGATGGAGGTAAAGACTTGGAAAGAGAAGGAGAAGTCAACGCTTCGATTTGAGCAATAAGAAGGTGCACTTTCCGTAATTCATCGCGAAGAAGCACGTCTTCTACCTCATCCACAAGATCATGTTCATCGGTGAACTGCTCGTAAACCGGAGAAAATAAATCGTCATCGTCTGCATCTCCCGTGGAGATTGAGAAATTTCAAAAGTGAAATTCTCATAGCAGAGAGAAAAATCGTCATCACTAGGATCGACCTTGTCTGTAAGAGCAACGTCGTCCTCAGGCTCCATAGCAGGTAAGTCACAAACCTCATCATCCAATACTTTGTCGAGACCAACATAATTAAGCTCATTCAACGAATCAAGATCGTTAGATGCAGTAGGAACATCGAGAGTAGGAGCAGCAATTTCGGAAGATGTGTTGAAAGTGCATACAGCATCGTCGTCATCATCATAATAGTATTGATGCACAAGAGGAGGGGTATAATCACTAAGATTAGATACTTGCTCTTGTTGTAGTCGCTTTTCCTCGTCCCTAAATTCTTTAAGCAATACAACGGCTTCTTGAAGTTGCAAAACAATGGAGTGTGTTTCTTCATTCAAGGTAGTGAGTTGTGGATCAAGATTAATATGCTGAGAGGATTGATGATTGAGGGTGTGATGTGGGGGCTCAAAGTGTTGAAAACCTGAATTATAGCAAGGTTGTGGCTCATAGCTGTTCATCGGTTGAGAATAATTAGAAACCGGGTTTGGTTTCTAATAATCCATTGGTGAAGAAAACTGAGGACACGGATTTGGCTCATAATAATTCATTGGTTGACAATAATAGGTATCGTGAGGACCCCCACAGTTGTTGCAAACCGGGTTTGGAGAAAAATCAAGTGCGTCTTGTGGATAGCTATTTTCATTGTCATAATTGTACCCCGGTTCTTGCCCGTGACCATACGGGTATCGAACCGGGCACGAAACATGCCAATGAGAATCGCTTCCACAATAGATGCACGGGGGAACAGGAGGTGGGTTCAAAAAGAGTGAATTAGTCGAGTTACATAAGGGACAAAATCCGAATTGTGTGTAGTCGATATCGTTTCCGCACCGCTCACATGTACACCATTGACAAGAGTTGTTCCCAGATAATTGTTTCCCACACCGGACGCAATGGACATAAAAATCCATAAAGAAAGATAGATAAGCAAGAAGAATATTTTTGGTGCAAAACTTTGAAAAAGAAATGCTTTTTATGATTTTTCAAATGTTTTTAGATTTTTGAAAATTTTTGACAAGAAAAATAACGTTCACAAGTGAACGGATCCCAAAAGCCAACGCGTCACTCACAAAAAACCTTCGATCTTCACGAAAAGAGCCGGCAGCGGCGCTATTTTAAAAACAAGTTTTTTTCTCGTTGAAAGTTCGTTTCTCGGTGTCTCTTCGAATTGATTTCCGGTTAATTGTGTGAGATTAGTTGTTCTTGGTGAAACAAATATTTTTGGTTTTGGAAAATAAATGAGCAAGACTTAATAATAAATGACGAGAAATTAAAACAAATTAAAATGTAAAAGGTGCAATAATTAAAACTTAAACTAAAAGAAAATTCAAGTAAATGATGCAAATCAAAACTTAAACTAAAAGTAAAGCAAATAAAAATTCAAGTAAAGAAAAAGGCGGGAAGAAAGAAACTTGAAAATAAAAGACAAAAACTTAAAAAGAAAAACAAACAAAAGACTGACAAACCTTGATTCGGAAGTTTAAAACTTCCGAACGAAGCTTGCTTCATTCGGAACTTCTAGACTTCCGGATGAAGGTTGCTTCATTCGAATCTTCTAGACTTCCGGATGAAGGTTGCTTCATTCGAAACTTTTCAAGTTCCGGATGAAGGTTGCTTCATTCGGAACTCTTGACTTCCGGATGAAGGATGCTTCGTTCGGAACTTTTCAAGTTCCGGATGAAGGTTACCTGGGAATGAATAAAATACAGAAACAATAAACTGAAGAACAGGGGATGTACAGTAAACACGATTTATCCTTAAATCAATTAAAATCAAACGAAAGATTAAACCAAAACAACCAATAAGCATCAACTAACAATAATCAATCAAAACAAATCATCAAAACTAACAAACATAACCAAATTAATCAAAACCCACTTGATCAAAATCATAAAAACTCAAGAACATGAGCAATGAAGAATAAGAACAAATCACACAAGAAAGGAAGAAGATGATGAATTAAAAGCTTAATTAAAAAGTAAGGATCCAATAACAAAAGCTTAAACACAAATTAATCTAGAGAGAGAAAGCATAAGTTTAGAGAGAGAAACTACCTACTCCTAGTCTAATCCTAAAAATAAAACTACCCAACCCTCTCACATGTTGTGAGGGTGGTATTTATAGGAGAGGGGAGTGGTTGGTGGCTTCCTCTTTCTTTCTTTCTTTCTTGGTTCTCAGTCTTTCAGTCTTTCAGTATTCTTAAATTCTTCGACTTTTCAGACTTCGTCTCGGGATTTCTTTGAACTCGTCTTGTAATTTCTTCGTAATTTAGACTTGAGTTCTTAGGCTTTTAGTAAACTTCCGTATTTTGACTTTTTCTTCGATAAATCTTCAGAATTGGTCTTGGACTTCCGTTCTTTTTCCACTCTTGATCTTTCGACTTCATCTTTCGTCTTTTTCTTCGATAAAAGCCCATGAAAGACCGTGTTTTCCTCTCGTTTCTCGGTGTCTCTTCGAATTGATTTACGGTTGATTGTGTTAGATTAGTTGTTCTTGGTGAAACAAATATTTTTGGTTTTGGAAAATAAATGAGCAAGAATTAATAATAAATGACGAGAAATTAAAACAAATTAAAATGTAAAAGGTGCAATAATTAAAACTTAAACTAAAAGAAAATTCAAGTAAATGATGCAAATCAAAACTTAAACTAAAAGTAAAGCAAATAAAAATTCAAGTAAAGAAAAAGGCGGGAAGAAAGAAACTTGAAAATAAAAGACAAAAACTTAAAAAGAAAAACAAACAAAAGACTGACAAACCTTGATTCGGAAGTTTAAAACTTCCGAACGAAGCTTGCTTCATTCGGAACTTCTAGACTTCCGGATGAAGGTCGCTTCATTCGAATCTTCTAGACTTCCGGATGAAGGTTGCTTCATTCGAAACTTTTCAAGTTCCGGATGAAGGTTGCTTCATTCGGAACTCTTGACTTCCGGATGAAGGATGCTTCGTTCGGAACTTTTCAAGTTCCGGATGAAGGTTACCTGGGAATGAATAAAATACAGAAACAATAAACTGAAGAACAGGGGATGTACAGTAAACACGATTTATCCTTAAATCAATTAAAATCAAACGAAAGATTAAACCAAAACAACCAATAAGCATCAACTAACAATAATCAATCAAAACAAATCATCAAAACTAACAAACATAACCAAATTAATCAAAACCCACTTGATCAAAATCATAAAAACTCAAGAACATGAGCAATGAAGAATAAGAACAAATCACACAAGAAAGGAAGAAGATGATGAATTAAAAGCTTAATTAAAAAGTAAGGATCCAATAACAAAAGCTTAAACACAAATTAATCTAGAGAGAGAAAGCATAAGTTTAGAGAGAGAAACTACCTACTCCTAGTCTAATCCTAAAAATAAAACTACCCAACCCTCTCACATGTTGTGAGGGTGGTATTTATAGGAGAGGGGAGTGGTTGGTGGCTTCCTCTTTCTTTCTTTCTTTCTTGGTTCTCAGTCTTTCAGTCTTTCAGTATTCTTAAATTCTTCGACTTTTCAGACTTCGTCTCGGGATTTCTTTGAACTCGTCTTGTAATTTCTTCGTAATTTAGACTTGAGTTCTTAGGCTTTTAGTAAACTTCCGTATTTTGACTTTTTCTTCGATAAATCTTCAGAATTGGTCTTGGACTTCCGTTCTTTTTCCACTCTTGATCTTTCGACTTCATCTTTCGTCTTTTTCTTCGATAAAAGCCCATGAAAGACCGTGTTTTCCTCTCGTTTCTCGGTGTCTCTTCGAATTGATTTACGGTTAATTGTGTTAGATTAGTTGTTCTTGGTGAAACAAATATTTTTGGTTTTGGAAAATAAATGAGCAAGAATTAATAATAAATGACGAGAAATTAAAACAAATTAAAATGTAAAAGGTGCAATAATTAAAACTTAAACTAAAAGAAAATTCAAGAAAATGATGCAAATCAAAACTTAAACTAAAAGTAAAGCAAATAATAATTCAAGTAAAGAAAAAGGCGGGAAGAATAAAACTTGAAAATAAAAGACAAAAACTTAAAAAGAAAAACAAACAAAAGACTGACAGACCTTGATTCGGAAGTTTAAAACTTCCAAATGAAGCTTGCTTCATTCGGAACTTCTAGACTTCCGGATGAAGGTTGCTTCATTCGGAACTTCTAGACTTCCGGATGAAGGTTGCTTCACTCGGAACTTCTAGACATCCGGATGAAGGTTGCTTCTTTCGGAACTTCTAGACTTCCGGATGAAGGTTGCTTCATTCGGAACTTTTCAAGTTCCGGATGAAGGTTGCTTCATTCGGAACTCTTGACTTCCGGATGAAGGATGCTTCGTTCGGAACTTTTCAAGTTCCGGATGAAGGTTACCTGGGAATGAATAAAATACAGAAACAATAAACTGAAGAACAGGGGATGTACAGTAAACACGATTTATCCTTAAATCAATTAAAATCAAACGAAAGATTAAACCAAAACAACCAATAAGCATCAACTAACAATAATCAATCAAAACAAATCATCAAAACTAACAAACATAACCAAATTAATCAAAACCCACTTGATCAAAATCATAAAAACTCAAGAACATGAGCAATGAAGAATAAGAACAAATCACACAAGAAAGGAAGAAGATGATGAATTAAAAGCTTAATTAAAAAGTAAGGATCCAATAACAAAAGCTTAAACACAAATTAATCTAGAGAGAGAAAGCATAAGTTTAGAGAGAGAAACTACCTACTCCTAGTCTAATCCTAAAACTAAAACTACCCAACCCTCTCACATGTTGTGAGGGTGGTATTTATAGGAGAGGGGAGTGGTTGGTGGCTTCCTCTTTCTTTCTTTCTTTCTTGGTTCTCAGTCTTTCAGTCTTCTTAAATTCTTCGACTTTTTCAGACTCCGTCTCGGGATTTCTTTGAACTCGTCTTGTAATTTCTTCGTAATTTAGACTTGAGTTCTTCGGCTTTTAGTAAACTTCCGTCTTTTGACTTTTTCTTCGATAAATCTTCAGAATTGGTCTTGAACTTCCGTTATTTTTCCACTCTTGATCTTTCGACTTCATCTTTCGTCTTTTTCTTCGATAAAAGCCCGTGAAAGACCGTGTTTTCCTCCCTTTTCACATTCTGACCCTAAAACACAATAAAAACACAAACCACGCATAATTCCGCCATTTATGACATAAAATATACGTTTAGGTCCAGTTTTAATGTAATTAAGTGATAGAAAAGATGGGTGTTTTCACACGTATCAGGTGGCTTGAAAACCCAAAACTTTGATTTGATATAGTCTTAATGAAAGCTAATCCAAATTTGGCTTAATTTTGACTTGCATGGCTAAGTATTCACGAGTCTCTTTAATTAGAGGTCTTTATATACTGAAGAACGAGAGATGATAGAGTTAGACAAGTGATCATGCTAAACGTAGAACATGAAAATGTTCTTTCAAAAACTCATATGTTTTTAATTGTGGCTTTTTCTTCCCATAAGATCATTGCATTAGGAATAAAAATAATTGCAATAAGTAAGGTCGTACGATTTGAAAGGTTACTTAGCCTCTAGCGCAAGATCGTTTAAAAGTTGCTCGGGGTTGATTAGAGTTCATAGCCAAGGCATAACTTATTGAAGCGGGACGCGAAGATTGGTGATCATCCAAAAAGGCCCTAACAAGGCATGAGGAGCTCTATTTTGTTGCTAAAGATCCAAGATGATGTGAAGTATCATTATTCCTAAATCAATATGAAGGATCGAGACACACGACGAAAAGAAATTACTCCCCTAAAAATCATGGAGAAAATCTATCCAAAAAGACCCTTACAAGGTATGAGGATAAATATATCCAAGTCCGAAAAGGAGGCGGATCGTTGTATATCAAAGCCCAAAATAAAGATTGAAGAAAAATGATGAAGTCGTGGTCCTAATATGAAGAATCTCTCAAAAATGTCAAGTGAAGAAATTCCAAATATATGAAGAGAAGACCATAATTTCAAGAACGTCTTACCAAGATTTGAAGTATGAAGTACATGCCAAATATCGGTCCGAGAAAGGTCTCAAATCATGAAACGAGTTAAGCCAAGATATTGAACTTAAGGAGATACACGAGAAGCCGTTTTAAAAGATTTTGTCCTTCGGCTAACTATCGATTAAATCGTGTTACTTTGCTTTCGAAATAATAACTACTCAAATAAGTCAAATGAATCACTTGTGATCCATGACAAATAGTTAAAAAATGCTAGTAACCCATTCCTTTTTATAATAACTAGGATTGCGGGGAGAAAACGTATTACACAATTTGGACGTATGAGTAGTGTTAGCATTGTGACTTGTACCAACAATGATCTCGTTTTTGCACTTAGCATGGAATGTATGACAATCAAGGATGACGAAATTTACTCTAAGGGACATTTACTTGTTTTTATTCTTTGACCCTAAAAGTCACATTCGTGATGAAAATCATACATTATGTCTTTACACATTCTTCGTAGTATTGTTGCAAGTCTTTTACTTTTAAATAAAGGTTAATAAAATTGAACTTTTATGATGCTTAGATACTTTATTCTAGCATTGTGTGAGGGCACGGCAATGGCTTAGTATGGGGGAGTGATGAGTTGGCATTTATACAAGATCTCATCGTTCTTTTCGGGCTTTAAATGCATAAAAATGTCATAAAATACCATATATATGCTTGTGTTTGTTTACTTGTGTATTTTAGGTATGGATATCGTGAAAAAGACAAAAGATCACAATAAACAAGGAAAAACGGACACGAGAAACGAAGCCGTACGAAGAACCGGGCCCTAGTTCATGAAATATCCAAGATTTACCCTTGAAGACTTGAAGATTTGCAAGATTGATCCTCAAATAATGAATAAATGACACTTCAAACCCTTGTGAATTCATAATTACAAGTTTGGTCCCTTAAGTTTGTCAAAATTGCAAAAAGGACCCTCAACTTTGAATAAATTGCAAGTTTAGTCCCTCATCAAATCTAATTTGTCAATTATGGTCCCTCATGGAGTCAAAGTTACATTGAAGACCTTTGAAGATCAACAAAGTCCAAAATCAGTCCTTCAATTATGAAAACATTGCAAAAATAACCCTTTAAACGTTTTTGGAAAAGTTTTGTGCCAAAAGTGTGAAGATGGAAAGTTTATTAACAAAGGAAACAAGTTTTTATTGCTGAAAAACTTGTTATTCACTTCCTACCAAAACAAAAGGGCTATAGTTGCCACAAATGAAACATTCAAAAATATTTGCGCCAAACACAAACACAATCCACCCAAAACGGATCAAACTTTGTTACTATTCACGTTATAAACCCAGTTTTTACCTCACTTAAAACAAAGGGTAATTTTCAATTACCCACACCCACGTGTGATTCACACAAGAAGAAAATCATCCCAACCTTAAAAACCCTCACTCCCACTCACCAAGAGGCCCCACACTCAACCTCGTCCACCTATCATATCACCACTTCTTCCCCAAGGACTGTCACGTGTCAAAATCAAAGGCAAAGACTCTTAGCTTCACCCCAAAGCTAAGATAAACGTCCCTGATCATTTTGGACAGCTCACATCAAAGAATCGCCTAGAAGACCTCAAGGATAATATTGGAATTTCACTTCTAGGGTTTGTGAACAGTGTTAGCTTAGCATATGCCTATAAAAGGAGACCTCAACCTGTGAGAGTCCCTTTGTTCCAGTTTTACCTTTTAAACTTGTAATTCCTTTTTGAAATTTTTAAAAGTTGGTATTTTGAGAAAATTGTAATTCCTTTTTATGTTTTTGAAAGTTGGTGTTGTTTAAAGGTGATTCTGAGTTCCATTTGTGGTTATAAGCGTGCTTGAATCATTTGGTTCAAGTACGTTTATGTTTGGTAAGTTTTTCAAGTTTGAAAAAGCTTGAAAAGAGGTTTCTGAATTTGCTTATTATTGTGTACTAACCCTTAGCCAAATGCCTTAAGCTCCTTCAAGCTTGTTGACACCAAGCCTGAGAAGAGTTTTGAGCTCTTGGTTGAGTTGTTTGCTAATTTGTGTTGAAGATATATCATAATCAAAACATGTTCTACTTTGAACATCAGAAGGTTTTGATCTTCCTTTTTGAAGAACCTTGGTCTTGTTCTAGTTGTTGAACAAGGTCCAAGGAGCATAGCTGGCCCTCCTAGGATGTTGTGGAGGGCAGGTATAATCCCTTGTTTAAGATTCCTCTAAAAAATTTCATTTTACTGCATGTTTTTCATTTTGGTATATGATTTGGTGATTCTGTGTTTGTGCTTTGTGTTTTGTTTTTGCAATCTGTTAGTTGTCACCTAGTGTAGCTGTTTAAATGATAAAATCAGTAGTTGCGTTTAAAAATCACAAGTTGCTTTGAAAAGTGGTTGATTAAGGACTGTTTGGGTTTGCTGGTTCATAAGGCCTTGTGGCCTTGTGGCCTTGTGCCCTTGGTTCTTAGGGTTTGGGTGGTCTAAACAAGTCATTTTGAACAAGTTTTAGTCATTGGTTAAGTTTCTGAAAGTTTGGAAAAAGAATTGGAAGTTTTGCTAAAATCTGATAAAAAGTTCTTTTAAGATTGGTCAAACACATCAGATCCAATAACTTCTTTGTTACTTGGATCTAAGGTCTGAAATCAGGTTTGGTAGTAGTTTGGGTGATAAGATATCTATTGGTTATCTGGTTATTGAATTTGGTGGCTTATTGTGATTGTTATAGCTTATCAAAGTTGGCTGAAGTGGTCATTTGCATCAGTAAAGTGACCACCTCATTTGGTGTTGCATTGTGATTTCTAGTATAAGGATTGTTGTTTGTTGCTTGGATTATATTTGTGTGTTGCTTGTGAGGTTTTTTAGCTACTTGGATTTATCTGTTGATAGCTTATAAGCTTACTGGTTTATTGGCTTATTTGTGTCAAAACAGATCAAGACTACTCAACTGGTAGGCCTTGATTCACAAGGTTTGCACTCAAACCTTGACCAGCAGGGTGAAAAACAAGTCTAAACACTTCATTAAGTCTGTCAACGTCCATTTTGTTCCTGTCAGCGTTTGATTTTCACTTGTCAGCGTTTGACTTTTGGTCAAACTTGGTCACATAGCTTATTGAATCTGTTTTGCTTATTGGTACATGCAACAACTTAGTTTTTGTAACATAACTCATTTTTCTCAGCTTAATATCAAGTCTGGAAGGTTACAAGTCTTTTGGTTAAGCTTTTGCTAGGAAACTAGCTTATTTGGCTTTTTCAGAGTGCTTATTGGTTCTCACAGCTTATTCTACTTGGCTGTTTGTGATTTTCTTGATTGATTATTCTTAGTTAAGCTATTTGTGATCTTTTTCAAAAAACTAGAGCTTCTGAGGTGCCCTAAATCTCAAACCCGACTATTTTGTCGTTTTGTGGATTTGTACTTTGCTTATTTCTGGCTTATTGAGTGTGCTTTTTCTAAATTTCTTTTTACAAATCTCTTTAGTATCCCAAGAGAAGGCTGTGTTAAATTAGAGCTTTTGGCATTAGCTTATTGCTTAATGGGCTAAAAAGCCAATAAGGATAAGCTTTTTGTTTAATAAGCTGTGATAAGCTCACTTTCAGCTTTTGGGCCTTTATAGTTTTGTGTTTAGAATTAAATTTAAAGTCAGATTGGCTTTTCCAAGTCAATTGGGCCGAGTTTGACTTTTTGGGCTAAAAAGCCCATTAGTGTTGACTGTTTTTGGTTTTGGCCCATTTGAGGGCCCAATAGGGGTATTATGGTCTTTTCACTTTCATTTTCTGTTTAATTAGGTCAAAATAAACTAGTTTGCAAGTTTTTAAAAAAAAATTTATAATTTTTGGATTTTTAATATTATTTTTCTATTATTTTTCAAATTTCACATTTTTGCACTTTTAACATTTTTCTTAGCTTAAATACATTAAAATAGGAATTTTTCAACTTTTAGATTAATTTTATCATCTTTAGATTAATTTTTATAATTTTTTTATGTTTTAATAGTTTTTAAATCATATTAAATAGTTTTTCTTAGTTTAAAATTTTCTAAAAATAGTTTTTAATCTTTTTAGATCATTTTAGAGGTTTAACAATTGAAAAATCTTTATTTGGGCTTTTTGATAATTAATTTGATTTTTAGGGCTTTAATTAGCATTTAAAAATTGAATATTTAATTAATTAAAAGGTTTGAAAAAGTTTTGATCATTGGTAAACTCTTAGTTTATTTATTTTGATTTTTGGCGAATTTTTGGTAATTTTTAGAATTAATTTTTATGTTAGCTCATTTTACGGTTTTACATTAAGTCGTAATAGTAATTAATTTCACGTCTTCGTCATCCTCTTTTCTCATCCCCTTCTAACCAATATTAATCTCAAATCATTTACGAATTATTCACACACATATACCTCCTTGGGAAACGAACTTGGAACTTCATTGGGTCATTAGTGCTTGATTTTCCTAAATCATCACTTAATACTTACCGCTCATTTACGCTCTTTTTCCTAAAAGACGTAATTTACTACAATCAAAATACGTACGTAATTCTTGTAATTAATATTCGTGATACGTTTTCATGTTATATAAGGAAAGTTTTAATCCTGTACGTATGATGGTAAGTGTATTGTTCATGGTAAAAGCATGCGGGTTTTACAATTAAGGTCTCAGTGGGGCTGTGGTTGCAACAGTGGGAACCGGATTTAGTCGGGGTCAAGTTGGGCTCGGAAGTGGC
Organism: Glebionis coronaria; assembly: GCA_025667525.1. Taxonomy (NCBI): domain Eukaryota; kingdom Viridiplantae; phylum Streptophyta; class Magnoliopsida; order Asterales; family Asteraceae; genus Glebionis; species Glebionis coronaria. The sequence continues at coordinate 275,335,345 of CM046879.1, forward strand.
TGGCCGAGGCTCGGCAGTGGGAACATTTGGCCGCTAGTGGTAACCGGCTTGCCGGTCTAGCCACTGGTGGGGCTGCGTTTGGTTTTCAGCCGCCGACTGACACCACTAGCCGCCGGCTATGTGGTGTCGGCTAGGCATTTTCGGGCTCGGGATAATTTTAAACACGGGTTCGGGCTCAGGAATTTTTAAAAGCAGTTTAAATTTTAATTAAATTATTTCCAAGACTATTTAATTTAATTAAATACATGACGTAGGTTAAAATATTAAAATTAATATTTCATGTCTAATCTAAGTATTTACTTAGTTTAATTTAATTAAACATGTATTTAATTAAACTCATATAACTTGTAGTTGATTAAATCAACCATGTTAATTATTTAATAAGCTATAATACTTAATCCGTGACTTGTGTTTTACTAATAAACTTTACTTTATATATTAATCCAGCTTATTTCTAATTATGGAAACTTACTATTTCTGGAAACTTTCTATTTTTAGAAACTTACTATTTTAGGAAACCTACTATTTTTAGAAAGTTACTTAGTATTACAATACAAGTATTATAATACCATATTACATGAATAATAAACCACATAATACAAGAATAACTACAATTAACACTTAAAACATGACAAAACATGAATAATAAGTTAACACCACACAGTTGCGGTAAAACACATGTATCTCAGACAACTCATACACGTCCATATTCTTATGTAGTATTATCCGTCAAGGCAGAGTAGGTTCTTCAGCTTTTCCGTTAGCTTCTACTGGACACAAGGTTTGGATTTTCCGTCCTTCAGTAAGGACACTCTCTTCCTTTATTGGGATTTCCCGTATGTAGCCAACTGTTTTCCAAGTAGTTACAGATTTAAATGCTTATGTTTTATTAGTTACCTTAGCCATATACATGCATGCCAGTTTCACCTAGTTATGGAGGTACCATAACCATAACACTAGAGGCACCCGTGTTATGACTTCAACACGGCGGAGTGGTAGCTCGTGGCGTCCCTTTCAGTTATTTGGCCTTTACTATTTATTATTATCATGTGGGGCGTATGGGTGCATCTTAGTTACAGTGTCAGTCATGATTTCATGGTGAATGTGGTGTGTGCCTTGCATCCTTCAAAAGGAGCTGATCCCTCTTACCCAAACCATATTAATTAGAGGCATCCCCTCTAATTGCATGACGAAGTCACCCCTCTAAGTATTCATGCACATTGTTGACCTCATGACCTATATTGGCTTTTGGTATATTAAACTGTAGTAGATTTTCATAAGTAAACATATTCTAGTTTTCAGAACTAAAACCAGTAAACATGTTATACGTCTAGGTTTCCCAGGACTTGTTCATTTCCGCTGCCTTTCATGCTTTATATGCTCTTATTATGCTTTCATTATTCTATGCTTTCCATGCTTTATTGTATATCCTTGCACTGGGCGTTATGCTCGCCATTTTCCATTTCTATGTACCCAAACGGCAGGTACCCAAGGTCGCAAGTAGGATCTCAAGAGTATGTGCATTCGGATGGAAGCTATCCAGCCTTCTATATCTTATGCATTCATCATAATTTATCTTACTTATATCATGTTGCACATTGTTTAGTCTTTTCCCTTACACTACTTATATTTTCTTGTGTTGAGTTACTTGGACTACCGATGTCTGTTTCCGGTATTTCCTTTTTGTGGTCATGAATGTTTAGACATTTACCTTGCATGCTTTGATGACACGCCATATATTTATGTGATATTCCATTTTACCAAATCGGGTGTTACAGATGTACACCAAAAGTAGAGTTATCTTCTCGGTCTCCATTTTCTACAACAAAAAGGCCCCCACCTATCAGAAATGCAGTATATGTCATGCCTTGTAAATTTTTGTTGAAAGAATTTGAAACAAAGCTAGGAAAAAGGAAGAGGGGGTAGGCTATGGAGGAACCTTTAGGGGTAGGCTATGGAAGAACTTGTTATCTATGTTTTATGGATATTTTTGATAAATATTCATTAGAATATTTCAGTTAAGTGTAGGTAAAGTTTATGTAAACATCTTTAAACACTAATCTGCATGGATGGGTGTATCCATTATTTTTTGGAATGCAAATATGTTGTCATTCACATTTTGTATGAACCTACAATATTATGATCAATATTATGAAATTAGACTTTTATTTGATGGATGTAAACATGGTTCATCTTGTATTTTACTTATTCATGTTGTGAGTTGTATAATCCTAGATGCATAACACATATCTGATTAAGGCTTTCCACTTCGGTGGATCTTATAACCCAATTTTTTTCCCGCCTTCTCCAGCAAAACTAAGTAAGCTCGGAGCAGTTTATCTTTTCGACTTAGCTTAACTCTAAGGTGCTTTTAAGTTTTTGCTATTACATCTGCAATTCTTTTCCAATTGGATAGACAGTTGTTAGGCTCTTGCCTTTGGGTATATGTTTGTAGCAATACTGCTAGGCCATTCTTCACTCACAACAAAGCTAATATTGAGTTTTTTTTTGAAAATCTGCTTGTTTCAGCTTATTTCATTTTTAATCATTATTTAGTCCGCCCAAGTATTAATTTCCCATATACAACTAATTTGTTCAAACAATGTGCTTAAATATTAATCAAACTGAAAATGAAAACTTTGAAATGACTGAAGTAAAATTAAAAAAAGACAAGGTGAAAACTTATCAAACATAAATTCAATTCAATAATAATAAAGGGTTACAGTTTAAAAAATCAAACATTTTGTTTCTCTAATTAATCAAAAGCCAAATGAACTTCATCGTAATCAAAAGACTCTTTGAACTCATCTTCTTCTTCTTCAATTTCCTGCTTAGAATCATAAACATCATCATCAATTATTTGATCTTCTTCCTCCAGTTGCCTCCTATAAGCTTCCTCCTTATAGCGTTGTTCCTCTTGCCTCCTTCTAAAGGAAGCAGCTTCCTCCCTCTCGCGTTGTTCTTGCTCCTCTTGCCTCCTTCTTAAGGAAGCAACTTCCTCCCTCTGGCGTTGTTGTTCCAGTCGGGCATTCTCTTCGTCTTCCAGCTTCCATCGTCACTGTTTGTGAGCTTCCTCAACATAGCAATCGAACTCGTCATATGGATCATTATAAGGACAAACAATAGGGAACTCTCCATCTGCATTAGCTTTAACTTTTGGCACCACAAAAGGTTTCCTGAAAAGAACATATAATGTTATTAGTACTAATTTTGTTAATAAAAATACAACGTTAATAAAATAAATGATACAAACTTGTTTTCTACTGCACTTGTATCTTCAAAAGCAGCAGAAAAAGTTCTTTTTGATGAAGAAGCCTTTTTTTATTCTTAAAATGGTGATAATTAAGTGTTTTTTTCTTTTTTTGTTATGATTAATTTCATTATTTAATCCTTGTTTATATAACTAAGGATGAAATACAAAGAGTCAGCAGCCTACATGAACATCTAATGCATATTCATGCATGTAATTAATTTTTGTGAAGTTCCAAGAATTAGCATTCTCATTGGCCGTGTAGAAAGTGTGTGCTTTCTGCGTTTTTGGGGCTTATCGTATTTAAATAAATAAGCAAAAAATAAGGTCTGGGACTCGAACCCTAAACCTTCCATTCAATTACTATCACACTTAACCAGTTTGGCACATGAATATTTAGTTCTAAATATGTGAATAATATTAACATTAGTGAAAATTGAGATTACATTTGGTTCTAAACATTTGTCACATGAATATTTTACTGTGTGACGTTTTCAATGGGCTGGTCACATATAATCCCATTATAATGTCACCATAAATACAAGTTAGTTACACATTGCTTAAATGTTGTTATTATTGCCAAATTTATAGTCACATAATTGTTTGATGATTTAGTGTGATCATGTATTATATTTGATTATAGTCTTCAAGTAATTGTAAAATATTTGTCACATTTAAATAGATATAGTGGCAAATGTTTTGATACCTACTTTCCACTTGCCACACATACAAATTCATGTGTGATTAACATTTAAAAAAATATACTAGTCACATTAAAATAATGTGTGTGACAACCTTGTTTATCAATTTGTCACTTGTAAAATAAGTTCATGTGACCATATCTGACTTTTGCTCACATTCGATGTGTGTATGACAAATATTTGTCACACATGTATAGGTATAATGTGACTACTACTTGAACCAGACATTGATTCGGTAAGACTCTCAAATTATTAAGTGACTAACGACTCACCCAAAGCAGTTGTTAGCCCTAGTCACGTAAATATTCATATGCGTCACAAAAAAAATACGAAATGGTCATACAAACAAACTTCAAGTGTGACTGTTTATTTATGACTGGCGAATTCAGTCACACAAAAAAATTATTTGTGACTACAAGAAATTTGATATGTGTGACCAAAACCACTTTTTGTACTAGTGAACCCAAACCCATCTTGACCCAACCCATCTAGACCCATCCTTCTAGAAGACTCATATAAACCCAAACCCATTTAGACCCATGACCCATCTAGACCCATGACCCAAACCCAACCCATCCATTTGCCACCTCTAGTATAATGTCGATTACAGAGGTATTACTAGACCTTTATAAGCATGTCTCGCCTAATGTTAACTATGAGAAGAGATGTAACACCCCCAAATATTCTTACTTTAGTTCAGCGGAAGAGTCGTTGGTGTTACGGGATAGCACATTACTCAAATCATAGACAACCCATAAAAATCGCGTCGTTTAATAATAAAGCATTTTCCATTCATAAATATCAAATTACATAGGTCCCAAGTCATAGTATTTCATACAATTTTACAAAACATTTGAATGAAAATTTGATTTGAATGCGAGCCATAAATTCTTGTCGTCTTCCCGAGAATTACCTTCAAGTACCTGAGATAAACCATGTTAAAAAAAGGTCAGCGAAAACGCCGAGTGAATTCATAGAGTTTAATAAAAACTTTAATATATCACCGGTATATAATCATCACCGAAAATCATTTTGTACAATTCTTTGTCGGAGGCCATAAAATAGGCCAAAGACATTTTATATAAATCATTGTCGTAAATTGTAATATAGGCTTTTGCCTTCAAAACCATTATACGAACTGTTAGCACCATTGTAATAGTTAAATGTAATAGGTAGACTAGGAGGTATGTAGTTCCTCCTGGTCCTAGTAGTAGTAGGAGCAAGTCCTGCTCCTGGTCCTAGTCGAAGTCAAACTTTATTATTTACTTATTATACTGTTAGGATATGCATGAGATATGTTAGGAAAGGATATGCATGTCAGTTTTACACGTTTTCTTTAATGTTGTATTAGGGTTTCCTTGTAGTATAAAAGGAACCTTAGGCAGAAGGGTTAGACACACCTTCACCAAACGTAGTTCTAGTCATTATCAATATTAGAAATCCTTAGAAAGGATCAAGTCTTTATAGTTATTCTGTTCTCCTTGATTATATTTATATTCTACATTCATATTGTGTATAGAGTCTCTTTGTGATTTGACTTGTGATTACAGAAGTCATTCACCGGTCCTGACAGGCTGCAAGATCTACATCTAGTAGACCCAACAAGTGGTATCAGAGCCTGGGAGGGTCTCTATACAAGAAGAATCAAGTTTTCTTATTACTGACATTTTTTTTATCATGTCTGCCTCAACTTCTACTCAAACAGGAGAAGACAGCACTGCTAAAATTGTGCAACCTCAACAGATCCTTGCTACGGTCTCAAACACGAATGGTAAATTCCCTCTTCTGAAAAAGGGTGAATATGATAACTGGGCAATGAAGATGGAATGGTGGATCACCAATACTGATCAAGATCTTTGGAAGATCATTCTGAATGGGAACAGCATGAAGCTTACTGGAAGAGACAAGAATGTTAATATTACCCTTCTTGACCCTAAATCTCATGAAGAAATCATTGCTATTCATAAAGAGGTCAAAGCAAAAACGATTTTGCTTCAATCTCTTCCTGAAGATCACATGGGTGACTTCTACCATTTGGATGATGCCAGAGAGATCTGGAATGGCATAAAAGCAAGGTTTGGTGGGAATGAAGAGTCAAAGAAAATGCGAAGATCGATGCTGAGAGATGAATTCACAGAATTCAAAATCTCAGAAACTGAAGGTCTACATCAAGGGTATGATAGGTTCCAGAAGATATTGAGCCAGTTGAATCAACTTCTGTCAAAGCCTGATGATGGTGATATTAATGCAAGGTTTCTTAAAGCCTTACCCTACTCATGGAATCAGGTGGCGATCTCTCTCAAAGACAAAGGTGGGCTTGACTATCTCAACTTTGATGATCTGTTTCATAAGCTCAGAACTTTCGAACCTCATATGAGAGAATTTTCGAGTGACTCTTTTCCCACTCCTGCTAATTCTGCCTTTGTGAGTTCTATGGCATCTAGTCCCATGTCATATGTAAGTAGCCCAAGCAATACTGTCTCCTCTCAGCATACTTTTCAGCATACTTCTGCTCCTGATTCTTCTGCCAAGACTGGTAGTATGGTAGAAGCTGTTCTCCATTCTTTTGTGGCTGATGTTGATGCTCAACAACAACTTCCTTTTGATGACTTCAAACAGGTCGATAAACTTGACCTGGATGAAATGGATCTTAAATGGCAGATGGCCATGCTTACTCTTAGGGTTCACAAGTTTGAGAAGAAAGCAGGTCGTAAATTTAATTACAACCCTCGGGAGCCAGCAAGATTCGACAGAAGAAAAGTTCGATGCTATAATTGCCAGCAACAAGGGCACTTTGCAAGGGAATGCCCTAGCAAGAATGACCAGGAGAAGAGCAGGTACTCAGCTTTTAAGGTACAGGAGGTAAAAGATGACAAGAAGGCATTGGTATCTGTTGACTCTATGGTCAACTGGAGTGATCATCAGGCTTCTACTCTGGAATCAGCCGAGTCCTCGACTGACGTGTTTGCAATGATTGTTGGGAATCTCTCTGATGCAGAAGAAGCAGACGAGTTTGCTCTTATGGGCATCTCACCTCAGGTACAACATTGTCCTCTTGGTTGTCATGATAAATACTCAGAATTGTTGTCCCAATTTTAATGAAGTAAATGATCAAAATGATAAGTATTTTTTAGAGGTTCAAGCCTATAAGGCTTCATTAAACACATTGGAACAACAAAAGAGGTGGTTACAAGATACTCAACGTGCGTATGAGGATAAAATCAGGATACTAAGCATCGATTTAGAAAACACAACAAATATGCTTAAATATACAGAAACAGTAAGAGATGCTAGTATCAAAGAAAAGAGGAGATGCAAGGAAAATTAGATGCTACAATGCTAAGATTTGAAAAATGGCAAAAGGCACCTAAAAATCTTTCAAAATTAATTGATAGTAGCATGTCTGGTAGAACTAAAAGAGGCTTAGGATTTGAAAAATATATTGATTCAAAAGATGTATTTGATTTATCTTTTTCAAGTGTCTTTGATGCCGACAAAGAGGATGAGGGAAAACCTAGTTACAATAGGTTTAAACCAGCAGCAGAAGGTCCTCTCAATCGTTTTCTGAAACAGCGAACCCTGTCCCACTCAATCGTTTTCTTCTTCTAGAAGGTCCTCTCCGTTAGTTTCTGATCATTGGAGACACCTTGGATTACAAACCACTAGTAATTATTTTCAAAATTTTAATCCAGTTTATCCACATAATTTGGACCACACGTATTTTGGTTTGGGAAATTTGGGAACTGCTGTTAAGCCCTCAGCAGGTTGTTCTTGGTAAAATAATAATACCCATATGATGCATAGGCAACCAAGGAACAACGGTGGATCTCATCAATCTTCTTGGCACTCTTCTAAAGATCCACAAGGCAGGCTCAAACCTGGAAAGGTTTGGGTCCCCTTAAGACACTAATTTTTGCATTTTTATTAACTTGTTGTTGTAGGTAACTCCATACCAAGATCCTAGTCTAGGCATTGTTGATAGTGGTTGCTCCAGGAGCATGACAGGAAATAAAAGTCTTCTCTCTAGTTTGTACCATTTCATGGAGGCAAGGTCTATTTTGGTGGGGGTGAAGGCAGGATCACTGGCAAAGGAACGATAAAGACTCGTAATCTAAATTTTGAGCAGGTCTACTATGTGGAAGCACTTCAGCACTTCAACTTGATATCGGTCTCTCAGATTTGTGACAAGAAGCAGTTTGTACTCTTCACCGATACTGATGCACTTGTGCTTTCCAAAGATTTTCAGCTTCCGGATGACTCACAAGTTCTACTCAGAATCCCGAGAAGACACAATCTATATAGCATCAAGTTGAATGAAGTCAACCCTACTGGTCAACTAGCGTGTCTGGTTTCTAAGGCCTCAGAAGATGAAGCCACTCAATGGCATAGAAGGATGGGGCATGTGAACTTCAAGACCATTCACAAACTTGCAAATCTGAACTTGGTCTCTGGTTTACCTCCCAAGTCGTTTAGAAATGATATAAATTGTATTGCTTGCAGCAAAGGCAAACAACACAAAGCATCCTTCAAGGCCATTACTGCTCTTAGTCTTATCACTGAACCATTGCAGCTACTATACATGGATTTATTTGGTCCTACTTCCATTAGAAGCATTGACCACAAGCAATTCTGTCTGGTGGTAACTGATGGATATAGCAGGTTTACGTGGGTGTTCTTCATGGCTGCCAAAAGTGAGACCTACTTAATTCTTAGAGATTTCCTTACCCTGATAGAGAACCAGTTGACCAAGAAGGTTAAAGGTATTCGTTGCGACAATGGAACCGAGTTCAAAAATAAAGACCTCATAACACTTTGTAATGCTAAGGGCATCAAAAGAGATTATAGTGCAGCGAGGACTCCTCAATAGAATGGTGTGGCAGAAAGAAAGAACAGGACACTAATAGAAGCAGCAAGAACTATGCTTGCCGATTCCAAGCTTCCAACCATGTTCTGGACAGAAGCGGTTAATACTGCAAGTTATGTTTTGAATAGGGTTTTTATTACCAATCCTCACAAGAAGACTCCTTATGAGCTGCTTACGGGCAAAGTTCCTAATATTGCTCATTTGAAGCCTTTTGGGTGTCCAGTCACCATTCTGAATACTAGTGACTATTTGGGGAAGTTTGATGGCAAGGCAGATGAAGGATACATTGTGGGATATTCAGCTCACTCTCGGGCATATCGTGTCTACAATCTCCAAGCCAAGCGGATTATTGAAACTATAAATCTCAGGTACTTTGAAGAGAAGTCAAACATCCAAGGCAAGGGTCCAGAATGATATTTTGATCTTGATTACCTTAGTGATTCGTTAGGATATTTTCGTTTCAAAACTAACAATGATGCAGGACCACAAGTGTTTGCAACTTCTAGTACTGGTGTTCCTTCTAGTCTTTCTGATTCAGATGATGAGGATGACATTTTTGTGGTTCCATCCTATTCCACCACAGTTTCTCCTACTCCTCCTAGTAATGCAACTCCATTGGATGTACCGGATTCCCAAATAGCTCTTGACACTCTACTCAAACAACAACAAGAAGCTACTACAGCAGCTGCTCAAGGTGGTTTTGAGTTTCCCTTGGCTGAGCCTGCTGACAATACTGCTCCTGGTACCCCAGCTTCTGCTCCTAGTGCTAGCTTATCACCTACTGGTACTCCAGCTAGTGAGTCTGTTTCCACTACTCGTTTCTCCAGTCCTTCCGATTTGGGGAATCATCAAAAGAAGTCTTCTACCAAGCTGGATGACATTCATAAACAACCAGTAGATGGGATTTTCAACACTACTTCATATGATGCTGATTTTCTTGGTGATCTCAATAACTTGGCACCTGACGCGGAGGTCTCTTCCAATCCAGTCTTGCAATCACACAAAGATCATCCTACCACTCAAATCATTGGAGATCCTGGTTCTACTGTCAAGACACGCAGAATGCAGCAGAAGGCCTCGTCTGATCATCATGCTCTTGTGAGCTATATTGAAGATCAAAAGCGTAATAATCATACGGACTTTCAACACTGTTTGTTTGCTTGTTTTTTTTCACAAGTGGAACCTAGGTTAGTTTCTCATGCTCTTGAGGATCAAAGTTGGGTGGAGGCTATGCAGGAGGAAATGCAGCAATTCTTGTTTCAGAATGTTTGGGTTCTGGTTGACTTACCAGATGGAAAGACAGCAATCAATACCAAATGAATTCTCAAGAACAAGAAGGATGCACGGGGAATTGTCGTAAGGAATAAAGCTAGGCTTGTCGCACAAGGACACACTCAAATTGAGGGCATTGACTACACTGAAGTTTTTGCTCCGGTTGAAAGAATAGAGGCCATTCGTTTGTTTTTGGCTTTTGCTTCTTATGTGGGCTTTACGGTGTTTCAGATGGATGTCAAGAGTGCATTTCTCTATGGTAAAATGTACGAGGAGGTGTATGTCACTCAACCTAAGGGCTTTGTAGATCCACTTCATCCCAAGAAAGTTTACAAGGTGGTCAAGGCTCTTTATGGATTACATCAGGCTCCTAGAGCTTGGTATGAGCGTCTTTCCACTTTCTTGTTAAAGAATGGCTATAGACGGGGTACTATTGACAAAACACTATTTCTTCGGAGGAATACCAAGGACATTATCCTTGTTCAGGTTTATGTGGACGACATTATCTTTGGTTCTACTAGGAAGGAATGGTGTGATGAGTTTGAACACTTGGTGAAAGGCGAATTTCAGATGAGTGCGATGGGAGAACTTTCTTTCTTCCTTGGTCTTCAGGTCAAGCAACAATCGGATGGGATTTTCATCAGTCAAGATAAATATGTTCATGAGATTCTTCAGAAGTTTGACATAGATCCTCTTAGACCAGCAGCGACTCCTTATGAAGTTGCTAAAATCAAACTTAAGAATGAGCCAGACCCCCCGGTCAATGTTCACATGTACAGGTCTATGATTGGCTCCCTCATGTATTTGACTGCATCACGTCCGGATATCATGTTTGTAGTAAGTGCTTGTTCTCGACACCAGGTGACTCCAACGGTTTCGAACTTAAATGCAGTGAAGAAGATTTTCAAGTATATCAAGGCTCAACCAAAACTGGGCCTATGGTATCCTAGAGAATCACCTTTTGTTCTAGAAGCTTATAGCGATAGTGACTATGCAGGTGCTAATAATGACAGGAAGTCTACTACTGGTGGTTGTCAATTTTAGGGTCGTCGACTAATTTCATGGCAATGCAAGAAACAGACAATAGTAGCTACTTCTTCAACAGAAGCTGAATACGTTGCTGCTGCAAGTTGTTGTGGACAAGTTTTATGGATCCAAAATCAGATGTTGGATTATGGTTTCAATTTTATGAACACCAAAATTTTTATTGACAATCAAAGCACTATTTGCATTGTGAAGAATCCTGTTTTTCATCAGCGAACGAAGCATATTGAAATTCGGCATCATTTTATACGGGATGCCAATGAGAAGAAGCTGATTCAGGTTCTTAAGGTTCATACAGACGATAATGTTGCTGATTTGCTGACTAAAGCATTTGATGGTCCTCGGTTTAACCACTTGGTGGTTCATATTGGGATGGTCAATCCTTGAGGTCTAGGATTGAGGGGAGGCTAAGCCTAAGGGGAGGCTTTGTGTACATATTCGTAGGACAGTCTAACGTATTGATAGATTTTAACAACATATTTTATTGGTTCTGGTAGTGTGTGGTACTTCTTGTGGAGGATTTTGCTCACTTCTGGTGGACATGGTCTTACATGACTGGCTTCTGGTCCTCTATGGTCAGCTTCTAGTCATAATTGGTGGCTTCTGGTGGTTCAAAATTCTTCCTTGTCAAGTGGTGATTGGCTCCTGGTACTGGTCTGGGACACTGTTCATTCCTTTTGTCCTTTGTTAATTACGTTTTGCTCTTGGTCTGACCATTGTGTGCTTTGACGTTTGGTCACCGCTCCCAATCCTGGTATTTACCTTTTTAATTAACTATGGTAAATTGGGAGGTGGTTATTACGTTAAAAAGGGCAAGTGGTTACTATAAAATTATGTATAAATTTGAAAGGGCAACCCCCCATTAATAGGGGTCAATGAACAGTTACATTTTTCCTTATTAATGGTCAACTTAACCCCTTGACTCACTCATTCCAATCAAAACAGACACAAAACCGATCCTACTCTCTCCACCCTAACCAAAATCCTTCTTCCATCAATTAATCAAGATCCATGGCTGCTCTTGCTTATCAACCTGCTCACAACCGAGTTGCTTATCTGGGTGATGGTCCACATCGTGAACATTTTGCGGACATTCTGGATTTCATTGAAGCTTCCAACCTAAGGTTTGCATTTACTGTATGTCCCACTATTTATGATAGTGTTATTCGTCAATTTTGGGCGTCTGCTCGACTTGTGGATGTGGTTGGTCGTCCACGTGCACTCCATGCTACCATAGATGGACGTGCATACGTGGTGATTGAGGCTTCTATTCGCTCTTCTCTTCATCTTCAGGATGAGGGTGGTGTTGAGTCCATCCCCAATTCGGAGGTATTGGAGGGAATGGCTGCTTTAGGATACGAACATGGGGGGAAGTTTAACTTCCAGAAAAATAGGTTTCCCCCTAATGGAAGCTTCTGGTGCACTTTCTAATCCATTGTATGAGTCCCAAGTCTGGGAGTTGGGATGCTTTCCCTACTCCTTTGGCTACTGGTCTTATTTACTTAGCCCATGGTAGGGTATTTAACTTTTATCATTATCTATTTGAGGGGATGGCTAGTAATCTATCTAATGCTGGTTCTAGAAAGAAGTTTCTTATGTACCCTAGGTTTTTACAACAAATACTGGTTTGCATTCCTCGTGATAGGACTGAGCATGTGCCGTCTAAGCTTACTGCAAAAGTGTATTACAATATGGTCCATGGGTTTACTAGGGAGTGGAGGCCCCTGACTGAGGCCATGTTGGGACTGGCTCAGGGTCCTATGGGTGAGGAGGAGGAGGCTCTTGAGTTTGTTGTGATTGATGATGACCCGATGGAGGAGGAGGCTCCTAATGGTGGTCCTTCTCATGTGGTTGAGGAGGAGCTGGTTGAGGAGGTGGTGGTTGAAAAACCATCTCCCTCCAAGGCTGGTCCTTCTTCAGCACCACACAAGTCTCCATTTGTGGAGACTCCACCTCCTAGTCCTGCTCCACACTCGGCTGATAAACCTTTTGGTACTAGTACTCCACAGGTTGACCCATATGTTGCTTCGGGCTCCAATGACGCTTTCCCTGACCCAAGTTCTCTTGGTGGGCAGGCGGAGGAGCCTACTACACTTATGTCTTTACTTGATCTTATGCGCAGGTATCATGAGAGGATGGTTTCCTTGGAAGCTGATTTGAACCAACACCGGAAACTTACTAGGGAGTTTGTTCTTCCTCTGGCTGATCGCATCAAAGCTTTGGAAACTCAGCAACGACGCCGAAAGAAGCATGTGATCCATTCAGATTCTGATGAGGAGGGTACGGAGCATGTTGAGGATGGTTTGACATTATTGGCAAAGGCTGCCTTTGCTGATAAAGTGTATGATGATTTGCCGGTTCCTCCGACATCCTCCAGTGTTTCTTCTCCTGGTGCTATTCCCACTCCTATGGATGGTGATTCTGGTCCTGCTACTGGTTCCAATGTTGGTCCCTCCCATGATTCGAAGGGCAAGGCCCCAATGACTGATGCTCCATCCCCATCTCGCAAGCGTACCCGTCGACAGCTTGAGGAGGAAAGGCTAGGTGAGGAGGCTGCTCGTCGGATTCAAGCTGAGATTGATGAGGCTGAAAGGGCTGCGGAAGAGGAGCTTCGACAGCGGAGGCGTGAACAAGTTCAGCACGATGCAATGCATTAGAGTGATAGTGATTGGATGCAGGTATTGACTATTCTCACCAGGGATTATGCTCAGTTTACAGATCTTTTGGGTGATGATGTTGATGAGAAAAATTGTATTCCGAGAGCCATGGTATTGATGCGCAAGCAACAGTTGGCGCTTGCTGCACAGCTTCGGGAAAAGAGAAAGAACAGACCTTTATCCAGGACTGAGAAGCGCAAGCAGATGCAGCGCTATGTGAAGTATCAATCTGCTGCTCATTTTAATGCTCCTTGGAAGTGGGACAGGGTTCGGGCTTTAACTTTTGATGAGCTCAAGCAACTTTATGAACGTATGGTGAAGCGTCAGAGTCAACCTATTCCGGAACGATTTATTTACCATCCTCGTTATGTGACCTCTTCTTCGCCTGCTGCTCCTGCTGGTCCTTTATCTGCTCCTACTCCTGGTTCTACTGCTAGACCTTCGGGTTTTGTTGCTACTTCAGTTGGTGCTTCTACTTCTCCTTTGGTTGCTCCTATGGGTTCTGCTGCTGGTCCTGCTACCACCACCACTCAAGCTTCTACCACCACACCTGTTACCACCACCACCACACATGTTCCAACCACCACCTTTGCTACCACCACAACTACTTCTGCTACACCTGATCTGCCATCTCCATCACCACCGGTTCCTGGAACTCAACCAATTCCTACTTCTGATGCAGCTCCTATTGATCCATTGGGTGGGCGAATTCATGAGTCTACTTCTCCTGCTCCCACTGCTGCTGCTGAGGTTACGGTAAAGGTTGAACCCACACCTAGTGATTCCACACCTAGACGTTCGCTTCGCCAGAAACAAGCTCGACGTGTTCGCCGTGGTAAGACAGTCCCTTATGAGAAGCGTGATCCTAATAATTTGATTGATGCGGCTTCTGACAGTGATTCCGACTTACCTTTGGGAAATGGGAACATTACTGGTTACACGGTTGAGCGTTCCACAACTCTTCCCGGTGTGGTATCCCATCGAATTACTTTGAGTGATGGGTCTGTGCGTTTGGCTTCGGGTTTGCAGGGTGTGTTATGTTGGGCTGATCGTATGGATCTTATGGCCTTATATGGATTAGTGGATTCTAGCATGCCTTTTGACCCCATGGCTGTATCTTCATGGCCTGGTCTGCGTATATGGGTTGATCTTAAGCTGATGTTGGATGCACCTCCTCATGCTCTTGTTTCGGGCATATCGAAGGATCAGATGCAATGGGTGATTCAGCGCTGGAAGTTATATGCAGGGTGTGGTGTGCATATGTTAGAATTAGAATCTGGTCATATGGTTTTTATACTAACAGATGTGGAGTATCCTTTAACAATTTCTTTGATGGAAGCGATGTTGGCTAGTCACTTGCAAATCTCAACTGCTCCATCAGGGAATGAGTCCTCTATGGCCACGGCATTGGTGGAAGGTATTCAGGCGCGTTTGATAGCAGATAAGAAGGCTGCTTCTGGTTTGTGATGTGATTGGGTTGTAAGTGTTTATATTTTGTATTTTTTGATCATTTGTTCTTATTATCATTCTTTTCACCAATATGTACAGTGATTGGTGAATTTCATTCTTTATAGTTAAAAAAAAAATATAAACAATAGCAATTAGACTAACTTAAAACAATTTATAAAAAAAAAGAGAAAAATATACTTTTTATATAATATCTGCTTATACTTTTCACACATCTTGGATTTTATACGTGTGAATATGATACCATTTGCTGCTTCACATTGTGGGTTACTGAATTGTGCTTATGCTGGTTACTGGTTTCACTTGGTGTTGGACTTGGTCCTCACATCAAATGGTTCTCAACTTACCATGTCTAATCGACAAGAAAAAGTTGATTCACCTTGAGGGTACGGCTCCTGGTGCGATTCTCAAATCCGTTGATGGTTGCCAGGTTACCCAAAACTGGATGGTTTTCACTTGCCATAGTCTTAGACTGAAAAGTGGCTAATCTAAGGGGGTACGGCTCTTGGTAAAGATCTTATCAAATCCATTGATAGCTGTAATAGCTTGCTTAAAGCTATAGGATTTTCAACTCACCGATGCTTCATTGCTAAGAGTTGGAGAGTCCAGAGGGGTACGGCTTCTGGTAAAGACGTATCAAATTCGTTGACGGCTGTGATGGTTTGACTAAAATCATCAGGGTACTCCCACTCACCATTGATTCACGTTCTAAGAGTTGGGCTGGGTTCTAGTCTCCCAGGGTGATGCTTATTCCACCAGAAAGACTGGCTAGCCCAAGAGCGAGCAGCTACTTGGTAAAGGCTCATCAAATCTGCTCATGTTGCTGAGAAGATTCAACACGCTGCTGATTTGTTCCAAGCTTTGGAGAAGCTTCTAGTGTTTCATGTTGCATCGGTTACTCTGATTCTTATCTTTCTGATGTTGCTATTAGTTTTGCTGATTCAATCCTCGGGCTTCCTTTGCATGTTTTCCAAGAAACTTGAACTCAACAGGTCAAATTCAAGTTTAGGGGAGGATTGTTAGGACCATTGTAATAGTTAAATGTAATAGGTAGACTAGGAGGTATGTAGTTCCTCCTGGTCCTAGTAGTAGTAGGAGCAAGTCCTGCTCCTGGTCCTAGTCGAAGTCAAACTTTATTATTTACTTAATATTCTGTTAGGATATGCATGAGATATGTTAGGAAAGGATATGCATATCAGTTTTACATGTTTTCTTTAATGCTGTATTAGGGTTTCCTTGTAGTATAAAAGGAACCTTAGGCAGAAGGGTTAGACACACCTTCACCAAACGTAGTTCTAGTCATTATCAATATTAGAAATCCTTAGAAAGGATCAAGTCTTTATAGTTATTCTGTTCTCCTTGATTATATTTATATTCTACATTCATATTGTGTATAGAGTCTCTTTGTGATTTGACTTGTGATTACAGAAGTCATTCACCGGTCCTGACAGGCTGCAAGATCTACATCTAGTAGACCCAACACGAACCATTGTCGTAAAAATATCATACAATACGTTTTATAACGTTGTATAAAGTTTAATAAAAACCAATATATGATAATGGTTATGTAAAACCAAAACACGAACATTATATCAATAATAAGACCCCGTATTTCTAGTCAAGCAATATATTATAATCCAATTCATACATCAGTAGTTTCAATATTGGATTATTATAAGCCGCATGACATTGCTACCTTACTATAAAAAACAACGGGTAGATAACCCGAAATTCATTTGCCCATCTAAAACAGCGTGTCGTCACAATAATCACGCTTATATAACTCTTCTCATACATTAATTTGCTTACCAATCAATGTGGCACGACAGGGATCAACCATCAAGGCGCGAACTGGGGTGATCTTCCCCAAATAGTACTATTATATGCATAAGCGTCTACCAAATCCCGGTAGTTCACAATTCATGCTAATGGGACTTTTAGTGACATAACCTAACTATAATAATCCATTTCATTTCATTCATCGAGTCATATAATCATTCGGGTCCATATCAATAAGCAAACAATCGGGACAACTGTTGTCTCATTTTATTAAAACTAACATGTTAACTCCCTCGCGGTTTTATAAAACATTTCATAAAACATTTAAAAGAGTGCGAGGCTATGAACTCACGTTGATTGGGAAAGGCAGTTATCGGCGATTTGGATGTACGGTACGTGCTTCAATCACAGAAACCTAGACAAATAATACTCGTCTTAGACTCTTGTCCAATGACTTTATAAAAACAATGGCTATGCATATATGATGACATTATAAGTATGATGATGATCAAGTGGGATTTTATCTCTTTATACACCTTATAGTGTTATATGTTAGTCAAATTTTAGACTAGTTACACTAGTTTCAACTTATTTATATATTAAGGCCCAATAAGCCCATTAAAAGCCCAATACATTTTATTAGTCCATTTATAATTTTAATACCAGACCTATACTCATATGTTAGGCCCAAGTGGGTTAATCCCATGAGTAAGTCCATTAGTGTTTAGCCAAGCTAGTTGGGTCAATAGTCTAATAAGGCTATTTTGGCCCGTTAATGTCCATAAGTTATAAAGCTCGGGTTTTATCGGTTTTTACTTGTCAAATGTACTTAAATCAGTAGATGAGTTATAAAAATTATACATTAGACGGGTCCGACCGTCTAAGTCTTATCTGGCAAAAATGTTAATCTTTCAGTTTTAGCCGAAAAGACGTAAAACTTATATATATAGTTTTATAACTTAGAAAACATATCAATTTGTAATTTATAAAATGTCACACTTATTTATCAAAGTATATAACTTATTTTTATAAGTATTATCATAAGTTAGTGGGTTTTACATATGTATTTTATAATAATATTACTTGAGTGCTCATTTTATATTATATACTTTTATTTCCAAATCATATTATGAAACTCACTTTCACCATTTTTGTCATATCTTGAGTTCTACAAGGAGATAGAAGCTCAATTTCGGGCAGAACAAACTAAATAATATGTGCTACAAATAACTCCGTTTTAGATACTTCTCAATCATCATCTAACTGTCCCTAATAATTCGTCCAAAACAGACTATACGGATTTGAACCTTAATAATGTTTTAATCATATCTTGCTCATTTTATTGAATCCATTGAGTGGCCAACTTTCCACATATGTAAAAATCATATACCTTACTGTATATTCAATAATCCAAGTCATTTTATCAGGTTATGATATTAACCAAATTTATCAACACAAGATCCCCACATAATACTTTGATCATCATTTATCATCATATACATATACATTTAGAAAGAAAATACATAATTATATTTACAAAATAACAAGATGATAGGAAGAGACTGATACCTATACCAATCAAGATGATGAAAAGATGAGATTTTGATGAACAAGGCTTGGTTCTTGTTACCAAATCTTCAACTTTAGCAAGACAACTTCTTGGGTCCTTTAAATAGATGAACACCTCCATGAAATCAGCCCTTGAACCTCATGAAAACTCCTTTTCATAGGTTAAGATCACCTCCAATCTTCATGTCTTCAATAGGTTATCATCATATGTAACATATACATAAGATTTGTGGTTGAATTTTTGATGGAAATGGTGGTGGTGGTATAGTGGACGGTAAAAGAGATCTAGGGAGAGAGTTGGAGTTGTTTGCATGAGAGAAATGAAAGTAAATGGTTTAGTTTAGTTGTTTTAAGGGTTGGATGGTTTTGAGTATAAACTAAAGACAAGTGTCCTTAGTTTGTATACAACTTTGACACATCAAAGTGGTGTGTTGGCTAAGCTTGTCGTCCCATTGTGGGGGTGGGGCAAGAGTTATCTTGTCTCATCCCCATTAATTTACGGGTACTCCTCGATTCTAGTTTCCTTGATTTGCGTGCCCTCGGGTCGTTTTACGAAAAACATTTTTATAAATTATGAATCAACGGCACAAAACGAATCTAATAAAAATTGTCTCATCAAAAACGGAGTTCAAAAACGTAAATACGTAAACCTAGGGTTTCCGGTTTAATCGTAAAAGACGCTAAATTATGCACGTAAGTCCTAATCTCTTCACGTAAATATTTGAGTTTATGAACCAACACAAATTTAAAATTGCAAAACAATATTCAAGGATAAATTTATTTCCTGAAATGTCGGACTGTCACCAAAACGGTGTATGTAAACGTAAGCACGTAACGTAGAATTCTCCGGTTTAGACGTAGTCGATGCTACTTTAAGACGTAAACCCTAATTTCTTCCCAAAAATGAGTGAATTCATAATATATCATTAAAGTAATGATTTTAAATAATACTTGAGAATAAAATATCGACCATAAATTGACGGATTGTCACAAGAGATCCCAAACATCCTTTTATTTATCAAAATCTCAATAGACAGTTTACATCCATTAATCTTATATTGATCCAATGGTGATGATCAAACCCATCTCCCACTTAACTCCTCATATTTTTCACACAAAAAATCAAAATGGATCCCGATCCCCGCTGCAACAAACGTATCTCCCACCGGCAACCACCGTAACAAACCCTTCTCTTACGTTTTTCCAGTGACCACCCAAACAACCCCACTGTTTTTCAATGACCAACACAACAAACCCATGTTTTTCCAGCGACCTACATAATAAACCATCCTTTTTCACCGACAACCACAACAAACCACCTATAGTCCCTAGTCGGGCTGGATAGTCCGACCCACGGGTACTACCCGCATCCATCAGGAATGGATTGAATGGTTATGCGATGCGCGCGCAAGCCCAGGAGGCCTGGTAAGCCGTTGTCGCACAAAAGGTTAAACTACTTAGCCAGGTCCTTGTCGCAGCGCGACAGGATCAGACAGGAATATAATCTATCATATAGATATATTCGCCTAAAGGTAAGAGATATACACTTGCCTTAGTTATGCGATAAGGATCGAGCTATTTTAGGTTGTTATCTCTTCCTTTGGCCACAAGAGTAGGAGAGCCCAGCCAGGACTCTCTCGGGTATAAAAGGAACCCCATAGGTTCCACAAAGGTACGATACACACAATACCCTATACACTACATACTCAAATCGATTACTTACTCTCACGCCGGAGTCTAATCGTGGGTCACAAACCCACGGTAAGCCTAACGGTGTCTTTTTAGTGTGCAGGATCCTCGACGCAAGTTTCACTTGGTGCAAGAGCCAGAGTCCATAAGACCCTAAATTAAGCCTAATTTGGGTCAAGCTCGGTCTACCTAAATTTTGTATCAACAAGTTGGCGCCATCCGTGGGACCCACACTAAGCTCTAGCTAATGACGAAAAGCGGCAAGAATGAAGGCCTTCAAGGATCCTCGATGGTAGATGTTCGTATCACATCCGTGAATGCTACTCCTGGATCTACTAGTGAAGCAAAAACCCGGGATGTAAACAATACCCCAATCGTAGGATTAGGCAGACTGTGCTCAACTCCCCTACCCGCTTTGGAGGAAAGTGTCATGGAACGAGAGTCAACTCAGCCTCCTCCCAATAAACAAAAAAGAAGGACACTCCAAGAGGAGAACAGAGAAGTCGTTGCTACGGAGGCACGCATGATGGAGGAGTATGTAGCTAATAACCTACCAACCCTCATCCCATTGGTTGCTAAACACGAGAATGTAATAAAAGAAGCAAAGCGCGCGAAGCGCACCACATCTTTAGAAAGCAACCTATCAGGATCGAATGATAACCTCCCGGAAAAACACATGCGCGCAAGCTACTCCTCGGATGACCAAACCTTCTCGCAGCCATGGAGAAGAGCCAGAAAAAACGCTTTTACAAGGCGCATACAGTATTACGAAGATACAAGAAAGCGTCGCATGCCGTCAAACGTGAAAACCTATGATGGCACTTCAGATACAGAAGACCACTTAAAAGTCTTCGAATCCCAGGCAGGTATTGAACAATGGAAAGAACCCGTATGGTGCAACATGTTCAACTCTACACTCGTAGGTAACGCACGGATGTGGTTTGATAGGCTTCCGCCACGAATAATCATCGGGTATGAAGTGCTGCTGAAAGCATTCAAAAGAAACTATGTGCAGCAGAAAAGACATGACATGAGTGTTGTATCACTTGCTAGGGTAAAGCAAAACTAGTACGAATACTTGGAAGGCTTTTTGGAATGCTTAAAGAGCGAGTGTCTTCAGATAAAAGAGTGCCCAGAAAATCTGAAAGTATCTTGCTTCATGGCGGGCATACGAAACAGCGATCTAATAAAGAAACTGAATGAAAGAACGCCCAAAACCATCGATGGAGTACTAAGGCAGGTAAGGTCCTTTATGCATAGAGAATCAGCTGCTTCAGAAGTAATGGGAAACAATTATGACCACATATCTGTCCACGCGCACAGTGAACGGCCCAGCAAGCAAGGCAGACCTCTAGGCCTTGATTGCTTAGGAAGGATAAAAGAGGGGCGAACTTATAACTCAAGGTTTACTCCCCTTAAGTTGACCCCAAGAGAAATCCTCGTATCAGAAGGTGTGAATTTCCCAAGGCCGACACCAATGACCACCCCGGTCGAAAAGCGTGTCGGTAATAGATACTACGAATACCATGATGAGAGGGGGCATGCTACGAACGAATGTATTCAGCTGCAAAAATATATCGAGAATATGGTAAAGAAAGGCGAGCTAAAACTCCTTGTCAAGGAAACCACGAAAGACGATAGACAAAAAGTCGCTAGCGCAAATATTTACATGGTTGAATCATGGCAGCGAAGGACTAGACAAAAGGTAAGCCAGAAGTTCTCGAAGGGAAAAGACATTTCCTTCCCCCCACTCAACGCGAGGAATGTCGCACATGGCCCGTTAGTTATAGATATAAGCATTGGTCAGCACATCATACATCGAATGTATGTGGATGGAGGTTCATCAACAGAAATAATGTATGAGCACTGCTTCTTGAAACTTAGTGCAGAAGTACAGAGCCAAATGATACCTGCAACCTCCCCACTCATTGGTTTTAGTGGAGAAGTGGTGTGGCCTTTGGGCTAATCTAAAGCTAGTTGTGAAGGTAGGAGACGATGAGCACTCAACAAACGTCTCCATGAATTTACTGATCATATGGTCGCCATCGCAATATAACGGGATTATAGGGCGACCAGCTATACTAGCAATGCGAACGGTACCTTCCACAGCTCATGGCATGATCAAATTCACAGTGGATGGAGGAATCGTAACGATCTTCAATACAACGATAACTCCCCCGGAGTGTAACGCGACCAAAGAACCTCCACGGGTCATAATGGAACCTAAGGTAAACTCACCGCCAAATCACTGCGCTTCTTGAATCGCTTGCTACCCAAACCGCCAGCAAAACCAACAACATCAATGCTAAAAACGCTCAAGTCAATGCTGTTAGCCAACCATGTGAAATATGCGGGGGTCCTCAGTCTTACACCACTTGTACCGCCACCCAAGACTACCCTTCTGAGAATGTGAATGCAGCATACGGTACCTATCCTCAACCCGCTTATCAAGCTCGTCCTCAAGGTGACCGCAACCTGCTTAGCTACCGCTCCAACAACTATCTCTCACCACCCGGTTTTACTCCTAACAGCCCAAACCAACAACAAAACCTCAACCGCCCTCCTCAACGACAACAACAATCTCGTGGACCATACATACCACCTCACAAACAACAACATCCATCTCAAAGAAACAACCAAGTTTACTAGCAACCTGCTTATCAACCACCCGCATACAATGCTCCTCCCAACCAACCCACCGCATTACACCAAGACATTGGAACCTACATGAGGACTAACGATGTGATTGTAGACAATCTCCAACAGGAAGTGCGCAACTTGAAAGCAGACCTGGTGAAACAAGGGAACGATCTGAGAGCTGATATGCGAAAGACTTTGGATAGTCAAACGAATGACTTAAAGAACATGATGGCTAGTTTCTTCCAAGGTAATCAACCCTCTTCATCGGGTACTCTTCCGAGTAACACCGTTGCGAATCCAAGAGGGGAGATGAAAGCAATCACCACTCGCAGTGGCAAAGGTACCAAGGAACCCGAGCTTCCTATACCTCCACCAGTGATTGTGACTAAGGAAATCGAGTCACCTGCTCCTATTCCCCAACCTTCTACTTCCCCAATTCCTCCACCTCTTACTTCTACCCCTCCTCCACCCAAGGATGTGAGTGATCCTATTCTCCCAAAGCCTTCCTCTTCTTCCGATATACCTTATCCATCAAGGTTGAGGAAAGAGAAGCTCAAAAGCAAGGATGATATTCAGGTTTCGAACTTTCTAAAAATGTTTAAACAATTGAATTTCAACATCTCCTTCGTTGAGGCTCTCGCTCACATGCCTAAGTACGCGAAAATGTTCAAAGATCTTCTTAGCGACAAGGAGAAGCTTCTTGATATTGCTAACACCCAACTTAATGAGTATTGCTCTGCAGTGCTCTTAAGGAAATTGCCAACCAAGCTTGGTGATCCGGGTCGTTTCTTAATCCCTTGTAACTTCCCGGGAGTAGAGAATTGCATGGCCCTAGCCTATCTAGGTGCCAATATTAATCTAATGCCTCTAAGCGTTTGGAAGCAATTATCTCTCCCTGAGCTAGTCCCCACCAAAATGACTTTGGAATTAGCTAACCGTACGGTTGCTTATTCC
This sequence comes from Glebionis coronaria, assembly GCA_025667525.1. Lineage (NCBI taxonomy): Eukaryota > Viridiplantae > Streptophyta > Magnoliopsida > Asterales > Asteraceae > Glebionis > Glebionis coronaria. The sequence continues at coordinate 275,359,231 of CM046879.1, forward strand.
GTGGGGATAGCCGAAGACGTATTTGTAGGAGTCGACAAATTCACTTTTCCTGCAGATTTCGTCGTCGTCGACTACGAGATGGACCCTCGTGTGCCATTAGTTGTTGGTCGTCCATTCCTGAGGACCAATCGCACTTTCATCGATGTTGAAGCCGGTGAGCTTATCATGAGAGTGGGTGACAATAAAATCGTCTTCAACATGGGAAAGTTGTCTAAACAGCCTTATTCTAACGAGAGTGTTAATTGTATTGACGTTCTTGATGAGGCTTGTGAAGAACACTTCAAAGATGCTTGTAAAAATATTCCTACCTCTCTTACCAATGTTGAGACCGTTTCTCTATTGACTCATCACTATCTCTATTTGGAGAAAGTGATTTCCTTTGGAATGATTTGGAAGCCACCATGGGAGATGTGAACTTAGCTAATGACGATTCTACCACCGATTGGGATGAAGATCTTCGCCTCATTGAGAACCTTCTTAAAGAAGACAATATTTCTCCACCATCTCCCAAGGTTATTGATATCGATGCTCCGACTTTGAAAACGCCTCCCATCGAAAATCCTCCGGATTTAGAACTTAAGGAGTTACCGCCCCATCTCGAGTACGTGTTCCTTGAAGAAGAGAAGAAGTCGCCTGTCATCATCGCGAAGGACTTGAAAGAAGAAGAGAAAACTCGCCTTATCGCCGTGCTTAAAGATCATAAGAAGCCAATTGCTTGGAAAATTTCCGATATCCGCGGAATTGATCCGAACTTTTGTACTCACAAGATTCTCATGGAAGATGACATTAAACCCGCAATCCAGAGCCAAAGAAGGGTTAATCCTCGTATTCATGACGTCATTAAACAAGAGGTTATGAAACTTCTTGATGCCGGCTTGATTTATCCTATTTCGGATTCACCGTGGGTAAGTCCCGTCCATTGTGTGCCCAAGAAGGGCGGAATAACCGTTGTTTCTAATGAACACAACGAGTTGATTCCCACTCGTCTCGTTACTGGGTGGAGAGTTTGTATTGATTATCGCAAGCTCAATGATGCCACGAGAAATGATCACTTTCCTCTTCCCTTCATGGATCAAATGCTCGAGCGTCTAGCTGGTAATGATTATTACTGCTTTTTAGACGGTTTCTCCGGGTATTTTCAAATTCCCATCGATCCCAAGGACCATGAAAATACCACATTCACTTGTCCCTATGGAACATTTGCTTAAAAACGCATGCCTTTTGGTTTATGTAATGCTCTTGGGACGTTCCAAAGGTGTATGATGGCTATCTTCCATGACATGGTGGAAGACACTATGGAAGTATTCATGGATGATTTCTCGGTTTATGGCGATTCTTTCTATGCTTGCCTTGCCAATTTAGAACGTATGCTTAAGCGGTGTGAAGACACTCGCCTTGTTCTCAATTGGGAAAAATGCCATTTCATGGTAAAAGAGGGCTTCGTGCTAGGACACAAGATCTCCAAAGCCGGTCTCGAAGTCGACCGTACTAATGTCGATGTTATCGCTAAGTTGCCTCCACCTTCAACCGTGAAGGGTGTGAGAAGTTTCCTTGGTCATGCGGGCTTCTACCATCGATTCATCAAAGATTTTTCTTAAATCGCTCGCCCGATGACCCACCTCTTGGAAAAAGACACTCCTTTTATCTTTTCCAACGAGTGTATTGAAGCCTTCAACTTGCTTAAGGATAAGCTAACTAAGGCACCCGTCTTGGTTACCCCTAATTGGGAGCTACCTTTCGAGTTGATGTGCGATGCTAGCGATTTTGCTATTGGAGTGGTTCTGGGCCAAAGAGTGAACAAACACTTCCAACCAATCCATTACGCTAGCAAGACAATGACTGGGGCTCAATTGCATTACACGACAACCGAAAAAGAGCTTTTAGCTGTTGTCTATGCCTTTGAAAAGTTCCGCCCCTATCTTGTCCTTTCCACCACAATCGTTTACACCGATCATTCCACGTTGAAGTACTTGTTGACTAAGCAAGATTCCAAACCAAGACTTCTTCGCTGGGTTTTGCTACTCCAAGAATTTAAAATCAAAATTCACTATAAAAAAGGAGCTGAAAACCTAGCCGCGGATCATCTCAGTAGACTTGAGGATCCTTACCAAGGGGATCATCCGAACAAAGAAATCAATGATTCTTTTCCCTTGGAGACCTTAATGTCTATCAACTCGACTGCTGATGATACCCCGTGGTTTGCAGACATTGCAAACTACTTAGCGGGTGGAATTCTCGTTGACGGGCTAACATCCCAACAAAAGAAGAAGTTCTTCAAAGACATCAAGACTTACTTTTGGGATGACCCGTATCTATTCAAACAATGTGCTGATTTGATTATTCGCCAATGTGTTGATGGACCGGCAGCTTTAGAAATCCTTGACGCTTGCCACAAAGGACCCACCGGTGGTCACTTTGGTCCTAACTACACCGCCAAAAAAGTGTTTGACTCGGGATTTTATTGGCCCACCATTTAGCGTGATGCTCACGAGATGGTTAAATATTGTGATGCTTGCCAAAAACAAGGCAAGATCACACATAAAGACGAGATGCCTCAGAATTTCATTCAGGAATGTGAAATCTTTGATGTTTGGGGTATCGACTTTATGGGGTCATTCCCTTCTTCTAAAAGAAACAAATACATCCTTGTAGCCGTTGACTACGTCTCCAAATGGGTTGAAGCCAAAGCTTTACCCACTAATGACGCAAGGGTGGTTTGTAACTTTTTGAAATCGCTATTCGCTAGATTCGGTGTGCCTCGTGCCATTATTAGTGATCGCGAGACTCATTTTTGCAATGACCAATTTGCTAGAGTCGTGGCTAAGTACGGTGTAAATCATCGTCTTTCCACCGCCTACCACCCACAAACTAATGGCCAGGCTGAAATCTCTAACCGAGGATTAAAGCGAATTCTTGAAAGAACCGTGGGAGAGCATCGTGCCTCATGGGCTGATAAACTTGATGATGCTTTGTGGGCTTTTCGTACCACTTACAAGACTCCGATTGGTTGTACACCATATCGTCTCGTGTACGGGAAAGCATGCCACCTCCCCATTGAGTTGGAGCACAAGGCTTACTGGGCCTTGAAGTGGGCTAATTTCGATATCAACAAAGCCGGTGACCTACGCAAGATCCAACTCAATGAGCTGAATGAACTCCGTAATGAGGCTTATGAAAATTCTTTGATCTATAAGGAAAAGACTAAGCTCATTCACGACTCTAAGATTAAGAACCGAGAGTTCCAAGTTGGAGACAAAGTTTCACTCTTTAACTCTCGGTTGAAAATCTTTTTCGGGAAAGTTGAAATCTCGTTGGTCCGGCCCATTCACCATTGCCCAAATTTTTCCATATGGTACTCTCGAGCTCGCTCAACCTAAAGGACCTAATTTTAAGGTGAATGGCCAACGAGTGAAGTTGTACTTTGGTGAGGACATTTTTCATGAGATGATTCCATCCCTCACCACGTTCCCCATGAACTAATTTTGGGTCGAGTCAGGCTCGTGACTCGGTTATCAAAAACAAGCGCTCCTCGGGAGGCAACCCGAGTATCTATCCTTTTCTGTTTTAACCTCCTAAGTGTAGGGGGGCCTATATAGGTGTTTGTATTTGTGTGGTGATGTGATTACAGGGATGAATGCACTCTTGGAACCTTTAAAGAACCGTGCTCCCGTGTTATCCGAAATCCGGTTCTATCTCTCAACTATCGTGATTCAATTTTCTTCATACTCACATTTGAAATTGATCACTTTATTCGTCTCTTCCTTAACTTGATTTAACCAACGTACACAATGTCATAAGTGTAGGGGAGACTTTTCCCACATGCTTAAACATTGAGGACAATGTTTATCTTAAGTGTAGGGGGACTTCTATCGAAGTTTTAAGTGGACTTTTCCATGAAAATGCCTTCATTTAACCGGAAAATCATCTTTTTCAAACATTTTTCAAATTTTTTATTAACTTGGCCATTTAGTCTAAATTTTTATCGTTGCTTTCATATGTATATATCCCGCAATAAAGTAAAAAATATTAATAAAGTGGTGTAGCTAGTTTTGAAATCTTTGACATATTAGGCCCGTTGCGATTTTTTTGACTCAACCCGAATAGACTTATTCAAGTTTATTCTAGCTAGTATCCTTAACCATGTAGACCTTAATTGGTTTTTTAGGCTAAGCATCCACGAGTCTCATTACTTGAGATTTTAAATTATGGAGAACGAGAAATGATAGAGTCAATTATAAGTCGGTATTCTTGCACAAGCTCACTTGGTGTAATTATTTGCCTATTCTCCCATCACTTGCTAATAATTTATCTGCAATAAGTAAGGTCGTACGATTTGAAAAGTTACTTAGCTTCTAGCCCAAGATCGTTTAAAAGTTGCTCGGTAATGATAAGTGTTCATAGCCAAGGCATAACTTATGAAGCGGGGCGCGAAGATTGGCGAGTCCGAAAAGGCCCTAACAAGGCATGAGGATTCCATTTTATTGCTGAAGATCCAAAGTGATGTGAAAAGCATTATTCCTAAAATCAATATGAAGGATCAAGACTCACGACGAAAAGCAATCAACTCCTATAAAGATCATTGAGAAGTCTATCCGAAAAGACCCTAAGAAGGTATGAGGATAAATAGATCCAAGTCCGAAAAGGAGGCGGATCGTTGTATCTCAAAATCCCAATTAGAGATTGAAGAAATAATCATGAAGTCGTGGTCAACAAAGTTGGAGTACCCCTCAAAAGTCTCCAAGTGAAGAAACTCTATTAACGATGAGAAGCCATTATCTCAAGAACGTCTCTCAAGATATGAAGTATGAAGTACATGCCAAATATCGGCCCGAGAAAGGTCTCAAATCGTGAACCAAGTTATGCCAAGATATGAACTTTTTGATATCCCGAGAAGCAGTTTTAAGAGATTTTGTCCTTTAGCTAACTATTGATCAAATCGTCCTACTTTGCTTTCAGGCTAAATAAACTATCGCAATAAGTCCAAAAATGCATCTTCATGATCATTCTAAGACAAAAATAAAATATAAGAGATACACCTAGGAATAAGGGAGTTTAAGCATATAATTAAGCCATGCGTGTAAGTGTTTGATTTGCTAACTTATAATAACAATGATCTCGTATTTAAGCTTAGTTTGGGGAACGTGAAACTTGAGGATGATAAATCTTCGCAGCACCAAAGCCCTAATGTAAGTCCTTGATCTATTCGCAAGTTATTTCCATCCTTTTGTTTACTTTAAAGTTTTGATTACTCTTAGTACTCTAATTTTTGTTTAGTAGTATGTTAATAAAGCCAAGGTGATTGATTATCAGAAAAGTGTAAATTTGCTTTATCACTAAGCATTACATGAGGACATGGCAATGGTTAAGTGTAGGGGATTTGATAGGTGTGAAAACACCCATCCTTTTACCACTTATTTCTGGCTAAAACAAGACCAAAACACGTATTTAATATCATTTGTTTGGAATTATGCGTGGTTTTTGTGTTTGTTATGTTTTCAGAGTCAACCGGGAGAATATTGAAGAAAACATGGGATTGCACGGGTTTTGTCGAGGAAAAAGACTCAAGACGAAGTCTATTGTCCAAGAGATGCAAAAGATTTGAAGTCATTGTGCCTATTTGAAGATTTATCGAATAATAGAGCCAAAGATGGAAGATTCATATATGTCGAAGAACTCGAGTCTATTAAACAAAAGATTATAAGACGAGTTGGAATTATTCACTGACACTTCTCAAAATCCAAAGTCGGAAACGTTTATTTAAAGAAATGTGAAGACTAAAGAAGAAAGAAGAAAAGAAGCCCAAACCAAAGCCCATTCACAAGCCCACCATCACACGCCTATAAATAGGACTTTACTTCACAAAATTTAGTTTTAGTTAGTCTTTGTTTTTAGTTAGTTTTTCACTCTCTAGTTTTAGAGAGAGAAAGTTCCAAACTTTCTCTCACTAAACTTTTTCTTTGTTTTCATCTTTTAAATTTAAGCTTTCTTTAATCTTCGTACTTTGGATTTCATTAATATTATTTAAGTTAATCTTTTAAGTTCTTTAATCTTCTTCTACTTTTCTTAGTTTACCTAAATCCTTGATCCGATTGTTTCATTTCATACGGTTTGGATTTGTGGATGAGTTCGTGATCAAAGTTTATTCTTCCTTGTTTCTTTTTAAGCTCTCACGCGTATAAGCTATAGGCCTTCTATGCTTATTGGATTATTGCTTGTTTTAGCTTATTGGTTTTCGGATTTCATCAATGTTTTAGTCATTCAAAAGTTTCATTTATAAAGTTTATGATTTTACGTTTTCAAAAGTTGTCAAATTTAATCTTTTTTAAGTGTTTAAGTCCCGGTTAAAATAGCTTATTGTATGTGCTTATTGAAGGTTTGGCTTTTCACCATTTTCGGATTGGCATTGCATTTCATCGCAATCTTGGGGTTTTGTACATTCCGACGGTTTCCTGATTTGTATCACAATAACCCAAGTGTGGGTTTTACTTAGCGATCGATTGGTAATTCCCCCTTATTCCGATCTGGGTTGCGATCGGTTATTGCGATCGCATATTCCGACGGGACTAAGGTTCCTTTTTAGTCGAAACTCTGCCCATTTTCAGTTTGCAACTTTCCGATAGTAGTGCATTGCGACAGAAGCATTTATGCCATTCCGATCTGACATTCCGATCTGACATTCCGATCTAGACTATTCCGATCGTGATCTTTGCGATTGACCTTATTGCGACAGCTTTGATTTTGAATATTCCGATGGTGACTAACATGGACATTCCGATGGACCTTACCTTGACATTCCGATGGATCATTTTTGTTGCATTCCGATGCTTATGACTTTAATGCATTCCGATAGGAATGATTTGCTATATTCAGATAGCTTAAGTTTTAAAGTTTTAAGGTTTTAGCAAAGTTTTTAAGTATTAGTTCAATTAAGTTTTCAAAGTATACTTCTAATCTTTCCTTTACGTTTTCAAGCATTTACTTTTAACTTGTCAATTTAGTTTAATCTTTCAAAGCTTTAATTTTACTCTTCGACACTTAATTATTTGCTATTAGATAAACAAACCAAAACCTTTTTATTAACCAAGAACAAATCATTCCACTTAGAACCGTGATCAATTCGAGAGGATACCGAGACGATTCTTGAACCCATAGCAAAATCAAAGTATCAGAATTGAAAAGACATTTGGCTTCGCTCCCTATGTTAGTCGCACCACGACCTAACGAGGAGCTGATAATGTATTTGTCTGCTACACATGGAGCGATCAGTGCAGTACTAATGACGGATAGAGAAAATGTGCAAACCCCAATATACTTCGTAAGTAGAGCGTTGCAAAGCTCGGAGCTAAATTACACCCAATGGAAAAATTAGTGCTCGCACTAGTGTTTACGAGAAAGAGGTTGCGTCGATACTTCCAAGCGCACCCGATAGTGGTGATAACTGATCAGCCAATAAAGAAGGTAATATCAAAACCGGAGGTCGCAGGTAGATTCCAGAAATGGAGTGTTCTACTAGGGGAACACAACATTACATACAGACCGCGCAATGCCATAAAGGGGAAAATTTTGGCAGATTTCCTCATTGGAAAACTAGAAGAAGGCGTTCAAGAGCTAGATCAAAAGGAAGAAGACTCAACCCTGTGGGTCTTGTTCACTGATGGGTCCTCTTGCACTGATGGATCAGGTGTGGGTCTCATACTTACCAACCCTGAAAGAATGGAATTCAACTACGCATTGCGTTTTGAGTTCACAGCCAAAAATAATGAGGCAAAGTATGAGGCGCTAATAGCAGGGCTAAGAATCACAACACGAATGGGTGTGCGAAATCTCGAAGCAAACGTAGATTCTCGGCAGGTGGCAAACCATATACTTGGCGAGTACGAGGCGAAAGAAGATAACATGGTGCAAGACTTACAAAAAGCCAAAGAATTGATTGAAGGTTGCCATAAGTTCTGAATACGCCAAGTACCCAGGGGGAGAACAAGAAAGCATATGCACTTAGTAAAATAGTATCTACCAGCTTCGTACACCTATCAAAACAAGTCCTGGTGGAGATTCTCAAGGACAAGTCAATAAAAGAGCAAGAGGTCACGTCGTTGTAGAGGAGGAAGGCCCTACATAGATTTCACTGATTGTGGATTACTTGACGAATGATTCACTCCCACATGACGAAACTGAGTCACGACGAATACGAAGACGTTCGAGGAAATTTGAAGTCAGAGATGGGGTCCTTTACAAGCGGTCATTCCTCCAGCCATGGCTAAGATGCGTAGGGCCACGCCTGGCGCTGTACATCATTAGCGAATTCCACGAGGGGTCATGCGGCATGCACGCATGACCAAGGTCCGTGGTAGCAACAGCGTTGCGCAACGGGTACTACTGGCCAACCATGCATACGGACGCGCGAACGCTCATTAATAAATGCAATGACTACCAGGTGCACAGGCCAATACCTCAGCAAACCCAGGAGGAGCTCACGCCGATCACCTCCCCTTGGCCATTCTTTAAATGAGGAATAGATATTGTGGGACCTTTTCCCGTAGCCGCGGGTGGGATTAAGTTCCTCATAGTCGTGATGGATTACTTCACAAGATGGATTGAAGCAAAGGCAGTCGCAGCAATTACGGGGAATCATGTGAAGAGGTTTGTATAGGACAACATAGTATGTCGTTTCGGAATGGCCGGTGAAATAGTCTCTGATAATGGAAAGCAGTTCGCGAAGAACCCATTCAAGGATTGGTGCGCAAAGAATGGAATACACACCAGCGGTTCGCATCGGTAGCCCATCCACAAACGAATGGACTCGTGGAAAGAGCAAACATGAGTTTGGGAGATGGCATCAAAGCACGATTGGGGGAACACAATAGGAAGTGGGTCGATGAGTTGTTGCATGTTTTTTGGGCACATCGCACGATGATCAAGACAGCCACGGGTGATACCCCTTTCGCCCTAACATATGGTACAGAGGCAGTCATCCCAGCCGAGATCGGATTGCAAACACTCCACACAGCGGAAGTAGGCATGGTTACTAACGACAATGAGCTACGATTGAAATTAGACATAATCGAGGAGCGGCGAGAGTTGGCAGCAATCCGCGAAGCTAAGTCAAAAGCAAAAATGAAAGGCTATTATGATGCTAGGGTGCGCAAGACCTCCTTCAGGCCAGGTGACATTGTGTATCGCATAAAAGCGGCCATTCGTGCTGAGAATACAGGAAAACTTGGAACTAAGTATGAGGGACCTTATATAGTGACAGATGCATTAGGGAATGGCGTGTATCAGCTGCGTGACATGGATGGCTGCGACCTACAAAGGCCTTGGAACATATGCCATCTAAAGAAGTTCTACCTTTAGTGGCGGACTTCTTGAATAAATGTATTGTTTTTTCTTTTATTTCAGGTGTTAAAACTTGCAAGTATTAATAAAACTGTCGTGGTACCTAGCTAGTTCCACGACTCATTCTGAAAACATTTCTTTTTGTCATACATATTTTCTTTTTTTATGTATTATATATTGCCTATTGGCGCACGCGTGCACAACGTTTCCAGGCGAAATAAGAGGAATGAGCCTACTCTACTAAATAGACTCGTAGAGTAAGTGGGATGCAACCCATCGACCATGGATCGCGTATCCTTGTTAGACCCCTTGCTATCAATGACGTCGTAGCAAGTTATGCAGCCAGTAAACTCTGAGACTGTTAAGACACAAACGTGCGCACCTAACAATTGGTCAGCCTCACCTGGTCGTCCTTATGGTAGTAGTGGTATACCGTATGTAATGAGCTTCTCAAACCCATATGGACAATTTATGATTTTACATTAACTCATTAATCAAGGCCGTGTTACAAACATTAAGCACACTTATCATAAATCAAAAAATATTGTTTGTTACAACCAAGAGCGAACATTTGGGCATCACAAAATAAGCAACATATTTACAAGTTAGTAGCATGGTTGGTGAGCAGATGGGTCTCAGATGATGACCTCTTCAATTTCAGAAACGGTGGGCAGTAAGCGGTGGCACGATGGTCCCTTAAGCTCTTCTCCATTCGGTCAAGAGTAAGAGAGTCCCTCTTTGGCAATGGTAGTGGTAGCACACGAATAAAGGGCGCAAGATGGGCCGCGCCAACAGATGATGCAACCTCTATGTTCAGTGATAGCCGTAGTAATACGTCTTTTAGGAAGAAGAGCGTAATTAGGGCAAGTGTTAACAAGTGATTTAGGAAAACCACAAGTAATGACCCAAAAGTGGGGATCGTTCTCAAGGAGGCTAGTGTGTTGTGTAAGAATTGATAAATGATGTGATTATGTTTATAAAGATAGAAAAAGAGAAGAGAGATTAGAAAAGAATGACGGTTACGATTATGAATTACACTAAGACGAAGTCGTGCACGTAAAACCGTAAAAAGTGACTAAATTTAAAAATTAACCTAAAAATTCCTAGAAAATTGCAATAAATCCACAAAAATGTAATTAAAGTTTACAAGAAATCAAAAATCACTCAAACATTTTATTTAATTAAATATTAATTTTTAATGCTAATTAAAGCCAAAAAAAATAAATTTAATTAACAAAAAGCCCAAAACGAGATTTTTTAACTTGTAAATCTCTAAAATGACTTAACTAAATTTAAAACTATTTTTGAAACTTTTTAAAATTAATTAAAACTATTTAAAAACATTTAAAACCTATTAAAACTTAAAATAATTCTAAAAATTAATCTAATGACACTAAAATTAATCTAAAATTTTTAAAATTCCTAACTTAATGGATTTGAACTAGGAAAAATGAAAAACTTGGAAGAATCTAAAATATAATTTTTAATAATAAAATAATAAGAAAATAATATTAAAAATCCATAATTTATAAAAAATTCTAAAAAGTTGTAACCTAGTTTATTTTAACCTAATTAAAAAGAAAATGAACTTAAAACACTAAAAATACACCTATTGGACCTTCAAATGGGCCAAAATGAAAAACAGTCCCTTAATGGGCTTAGAATTTGGCCCAATAAGAAAAAGTCCACAAAAATGGCCCAAGAACTCTTGTTAAGCTTAAAGTTCAATTTTAAACACAAAATTTCAAAGGCCCAAAAGCTGAAAGTGATCTTATCACAGCTTATTTCAGAACAGCTTATTCTTAATGGGCTTTTGGCCCATTAAGCTATAAGCTGATGCCATAAGCTGAAATTTGACACACAACCTTCTCTTGACCTAATTAAGCTTTTTGTAAAAAGAATTTTTGAATAAGCCAAGAAATAAGCCTAAAATAAGCAAAAGCTCTCTACACAAAACGACAAAATAGTCGTTTTCGAGTTCTAGGCCACCTCAAAAGCTGATTCAACTTGCAAAAGGTTTTAAATCACTTAAACAAGCTTAATCAACAAAAAGTTTTTCAATAAGCACACTCAATAAGATGAAATAAGCAAAAAGATGATTTTGAAAAAGACAAAATAGTCGTTTTCTAGTTAAAACCTAAAACCAAAAGCTGTAAACTTCCCGAATGACTTATAAGCTCAAATAATAAGACCTATTACAAAAAATAAGTTGTTTCACATTGGAATAAGCTAGAATGAACAAGTAATAAGCTGCTGGCCAATTATAACCAGCAGTGGCTAGCAGCAGGGGAAAGGAGTTCCCACTGCTTTGACTTTTTGACTTGCTTTTTTAGAGAGTTTCACTTGGTTTTGTGGGACAATCTAGGTACCCTTACAACCAGTGGGTTGTAAGGAGTCACAATCAAGCAAGAAAACACAATTTCACTAAGCCAAATGATACAGTTAATATAATTAGTCCACAGATATGGCACAGACAAGTAATAAGCAGATCTAGTGATAATAAGCTACTTTTAAGCTAGTATAAGCTAACCAAAATCCACCAAATGCACACACAAGCTCAATACAACTTAATGAAGCACAGATTAACTCATTTCATGCAATTATTCCAACATATGAACAAGATTTAAGCACAAACAGGTCACCGATGAACACTTAAATAGGCAAGAACAATGTTTGCTGAACTAATTGACCAAATCTTGAATTTTAAACCCTCAAATCTACAAATCAGATTACTCAAACTATGTTTTAACACTTTTTAACCCTAGATATGCACACAATCTAGGTGTTCACCAAGTTTCAGTCAACAAAGACCTAAAACAAGCTAGTTATGCAATGATTTCAGATTTGATGTTACAAAGCTCAATTTTTGCAAATATCAGACCACAAACAACTCAATAACAGATATGAACAATAGGCAGCCCTAAACAAATACTCACACATGCATAAAAACCACACAGCAGACAATCCCAAACACCCTTTTCACTTTTTAATCAAAGATTTATAAAAGCAAAAGTGTATAACAGATTAATCCAAGCCTAATCAAGCATCATACCAACAACATGAAGCATAATCAACAAGATTCAGGCATAAAAACAACACATACAATAGTAGAATCACAAAATCACTTAGAACCAAATACTTAAACCGAAAAATGAAGATTAAGAATTCAAACCTCCAAAATGTAAATACACACTTTGGAATCAATAAGCTGAGGTGCTAGCAAGAACAAGCACCAACTTTCCACTGCTAAGAACAACAAACAAACTCAGCCAAAGGCTTGAGCCTAGGTTAGCACAAATAACAAGATTCAAGGTGACAAAAGACTAAAGCTTTGCAACACTTAGGCTCTCACAAGCCTTGTACCTTTCCTTAAGGCCTCACCACCCCTTAATCAACCAAGATTAGGAGGCTATGATCACCCTTAAGTTCAAACTACAACCTATTGAGCCAAAAGTCCTTAGCAAACAACTTAGACAGATTTTGTTACAAAAACGTATAACCAACTTCCAATATTGCTTAAGCTAGTTGGATTGTGACTTATGTCACTTAAAGAAACACCTCAATGAACAATCCTCACCAAGCACAAGCCAAATTCTTGACCTCGGCAAGAATAATGGGACTCATAGGCTTATAGGAACTCTTGGACTTGTTCAAGGTTTTGTTTAAGTAAAAAAACGTGACAAATAACTACTCAACACAATAACAAACAATGGAACTCAGTTTTAAATCATAACACAATACCACAATTTCATAAATTTAGAAAAAGGGCTTTACAAGGTTTGACAAATGAAAAACTGAGAAAAAGAACTAAGCTACTCATCTAATAGCCTTATATAGACCTTACAATAGTTCTAGAATGCTAAGGAAACAATAAAACCCTAGTTATGAAGTTCCAAGTATGCCCTTATGAATTTTGAATTTTGTTGACTGATTTTGGGATTGAAGCTGTTACATGTGACAATGTTTGTTGTTTTGTGATCCCATACGTCCAAATGTGCTTAGGTATCAAGCATTGCTTGTGGGGCGTTGATCTTCTGGCAATTCTTGTCCTCTTCCAAAAAGTAGCAGCAAGGGTGGTTCATGTGACCATTTGGGTGAGGTGCCAACAAAGTTATGAGCTGGGTTTAGGTTAATACGACCTTAATCATAATTCTAGAGAATCTTAACTCTTAATATCAAGTAATCAAGAAACACCCAAAAGTGTTCTTGAGTAAATAGTGGAGGATTTTGATCTTGGTTAAGGTTTAAAAAGGTGTTAGGCGCCCAAATTAACTTAATTAATATTAAGTTAAAAATCTAGTATTAGTGGATAGTGAGGTGGCACCAGGGTGGGTGTTGATTGGTTGTGGGGAGTTGGTTGGTGAGTTGGCAACATGTGAGTGGTTAAGGTAAGTATGGCTGTCTTGGCAGCTTTGGTCCCCAATCTTGCTAATTGTCTTCATTTCCTTCTTTTCAGCCCGAAACTTGGTTTCCTTTCTAAATAAAGTTTCAAAACATCTATTTTGGCCACAAAACTTTTCCACAAGTATTTATAAGGACATGTTTTGGATTTCTTAGATATTTGAAGGACTGATCTTGCATATTTTTGAACTTTGGAGGTCTTCATGGTATGTTTGACTAAAAGGAGGGCCAATATTGACAATTTAGTTTTGTTAAGGGACTAAACTTGCCAATTCTTCATATTGGAGGGCCCTTTTGTAATTATAAATATACAAGGGTTTAAAGTGTCAATTCTTCAATATTGGAGGACCCTTCTTGTACAATCTTCAATTCTTCAAGGGTTTTTCTTGGAAAATCAACACTTGGGTCCGGTTCATTGTGAGGCTTCTTTTCCCGTGTTCATTTTTCTTTGATTCTTGTAATCTTTTATGATTTTCTCAATATCCGTTCCTAAAATACACATGTAACAAACACAAACATATATTTGGCATTTTCAATGATATTTAATGCATTTTAAGCCTATTTAGGATGATGAGACTATGTATAAAAGGAGTCTCATCACTCCCCCATACTAAACTATTATCGTGCCCTCACGCAATGCTAGAATAAAGTATCGTAGCACCTCCAAAGTTCATTTTTATTCACTTTTATTGGATGATAAACTTACTACACTACTACTATTACTACTACTTGCGTTCTAGACATAATGTATGATTTTCATCGCAAAACGGGACGTTTAGGTTCATAGAACAAGAACACGTGAATGCTTCGTTAGAAATAATTTCGTCGTCCTCGATTTTCACCCCAATTCCATGCCAAGCGTGCAACGAGATCATTGTCATTATAAGTTAGTAATGCTAACACTACTCATATGCCCTAATCACGTACTTATCCTCCCATTTTCCTAAGTTGTATCTCTTATATTTTATTTTTGTCTTTAATGTTCACGAGGATACATTGTTTGAATTATGCGATGATAGAGATTTAGGTCTAAAATAGAGTCATAATGGTGCAACCAAGACCATCGAATTAATAGCCCCTAATAATAGACAACGATGTCAAAAAATTAAGTCAACAAGAAGGATTGATAAACACGGTTTTATAACGGGTTTTGAACATGAGACTTATTACCAAGAATTTTATACACCCCCTACCGGATGGGCCTTATTATCACAGGTTTACCTCCATCTTTTATTCAACTTCGCCATGAAGATTTTATTATGACTTCGGTCTTGCCTTGCCTTTTATTTAACCTCGCCATGAGGTGTTTATTATGGAAAAAGACTTATATCCTCACGCTAAAAGCGAATTTTGGATCTTTAAAGCTTCAAAGATTAAGGCTTGATTCACTTTCAATTTCGCATAGATTTTTCGGCCTTGTGAGCTTCAAATTGTTTCTTGATTTAGGTGAGCACTTGAAATCTTATTATTAGGTGAAGCTTTCGATTATTCGGGTTGCCAATACTTCAAAACCGTGACGCTGGCGATACCTTAATGTCTTCCCAATTTAATTACATGGAAGCTACTAGAAAAGTCTAGAAACCAACAATCAACGAGAACACATATTTACAAGTGAAGGGATATAAGAAAACAACGAGAACACATGAGTTTTTGAAAGAATACGAGTATTCTACGTTTAGCATAGTAACTTATAATTAACTCTATCATTTCTCGTCCTCATTTAAGAGACTTAGCCTAATATAACGTTAAGGAATCAAAGCTAAGTGCTCAACACGCACGGTCGAGTCAAAAATTACTCTTATTCTCGCCATTGGAAAACCTACATTCGTGTCTTCATACACTTATGAAATATGAGGAAAAAATTTAAAATTTGGGCATTTTTAGCTTTATTTTGCAACAAAACGATAAACAAAAAGATAAATTTTGGAAAGCGTGAAGGTTTGTCAATGCAAGTATCTATTCACCCCCCCCATACTAAAGTTAAACATTGTCCTCAATGTTTAGAGTCTAAGGGTTTGAAACCACCATACTAGAGACGTAGTCGAATGCATAATCTAGCATGGAAAGGGTGTAACCTTCAAATTTAAAGCTGTTTATGAAGTGTGCTAAAAACCTAAGGTTAGAACATATAAGGATATATCATGGATATTGAGAAATTATTTAAAGCAAACGATTGAGTGCTCCCATAAACGAACACGAGAGGCTCCAATCGTGAAGATCATGATCATCTAAAAACCACAATGCACAAACAACCACAGAACAAAGGTTAGAAGGGCACAAATCCCCTCACATTAACTAATTAGAAAGCGATAATATGTACATGGATAAGCATTGGGATCTCCCCCACGAGGCACCTTGTTTTTGATAACCGAGTCAAAAGCTCGACTCAAATCCCCATAAATGTGATCATTTAGGGATAATCATGGTATGGTCAATATTTGGTGGGGCTTACATGATAAACAAGGCCCAAAAACAACCGGTACTATGGACTAAGTCCATTGATGATGAAAAATACCGGGATCGAAGATGGCGTTCTCGTTTTCATTGGATAAACAAACCAACGCTACTTCAACACGTGCCAAAACAAACCCAAAGGGTTTAAAGAAAATAGATGAGAAGAAATAGAAGGGTGGGACAATGGGTAAGTCACAAAAACCATGAGCAACTCGAGGTTGACTCGCACCAATCAGATGAAAGTATTTTTCATTTATTGCATCGGTGGAAGACCGAGATTTCCCTTTATAAGCAATTCCGGGATCAAATATCTCGTCCTCGGTGGAGAAAGGGGAGGGAACATAAGGGGCTTCCCCCACACTAAGTCCACACAAAGTATCGTCAAAAAGAGAAGACGAGCTTGTAGCACTCATAACACGAGGTGATGACGGAGTTAGAATTGTAGAAAAATCTTTTAAATCCAATTCAAATTTTTTTCCTTTTTCATCTTTTGAAAACTCCTTATGAAAACCCGACTTGATTATGTCAAAAATATTTGGTGTTTCTAAAACGATGTTAGGCACACTAAAAATTCTCATATTTAAAAACAGTTTTGGTGGTGGCAAGTTCTCAAAACGTTTATCAACAAAGAACACCGCCCCATCGGGATCAACATATTCATCATCCGAAGAATCTTCCGTGATTGGAGACGTAGGTTTAACACTCTTAACCTCCACCGGCGGAGGGGACGGAAAATTGTTTTTATCAACAACTCCTAAAACTCTTTTTGAAATTCTTTTGCAAATGTTTTTAGTTGAATCAACATTGTTTAAAGACGTGATAGAATACACATGAGAAAGTGTAGAGTTTTGAATTGCATTTATGACGAGTTCCTCCTCATTGAAACGTAGAGTGATTTTCCTAGCATGAACATCAATAAGCGCTCTCGAAGTATCCAAAAATAATCGACCTAAAATTAGAGGAACTTTAGGATCGATGGGAATGTCAACAACGATAAACTCCACGAGATAGTAAAACTTTCCAACTTTCACAAAGACGTCTTCAGCTACTCCACAACCTAGAATCATGGAATGATCGGCCATCTCGATTGACATTCTTGAAGGAGTGAGATTAGGAAGATTTAACGACTTAAAAATCTCAAGAGGCATCAAATTTATACTAGCACCAAGATCGGCCAAGGCGTAGTATTCTTCCATATCTTGGATTGCACATGGGATTAAAAATTTACCGTGATCACCGACATTTTGAGGTATGGGGCTAAGAAAAACCGAAGAACAACTAGACGACTTTTGCAATTTCTCTTTGTTATTCAACCTACTTTTGAAGTTTGCGGCAAATCGAGGCATCATGACCAAAGCGTCGACAAAACATATATTAAAATGCAAGTCACGAAACATTTTAATAAAAAGTTCAAATTGATAATTGTTACGTTCTTGTGCCTTTTTCTTGTTTCGTCTTGATGGGTAAGTTAAGGGTGGTGTGGGTCAGGCATTAGGCATCGGCCTTGGTATCTCGGGTTCCACTATTGGTATTGGTTTAACCGTAGGTGTGGTTTGAGTGGTACTTTGTGGGATTGGAATTTGCTCCTCTTCTACCACCCATCGGGATCTTTCTCTATTCCTTCTCCGTAGAAGTACTTGGACGAGAAATAGGTTCTTTGAAAGTTTTACCACTACGAGTAGTAATAACCTTCAATTCTCCTTTCGGGTTTACGATGGTATCACTAGGAAGACCACCCGAAGAAGACGGTTTACACATGATAGCTTCAAACATTTTTCCCATTCGATCTTCAAATTTAGATTGCCTAGCATCCGCTTTTAACAATTCTTGCTTAATCTCATGTTGACCTTGCTCCATTTTTTGTTGATTTTGTTGGAGACGTTGAACATTTCCTTCCATTTTATTAGCATGAGTTTTCAATTCATTGGAAAGTTTGTTTTTAAGCTCGTTTTTCAACTCGGATCTTAAGATAATCATCTCACGTTGCATGTTATCAAACTTAGCATCGTTTCCCTTTGCATAATCCAAAAATTCTCCACTAAGATTTTTAGTGTGAGCATTTTGAAAACCTTGTGTAGTAGTTTGAAAATCACGGTTTTGGTTTTGGTTTGAAATTTGCCCATTTCCACTTTTATAATTACCCTTGTTGAAGTTACGTTGATTTCCTTGATAAGCACCATTTTGATTGTTGTTTCGATAGCTGTTAGCATTTTGATTTTGTGGAGCTTGATTTGGGCGGGAACCTTAGCCGTTATGGTTATAAGTTCTCGTGGCTACATAAGCATTCGAAGTGTTACCATCGGCGGTAATGCACTCCGAAAAATCATGAGCTCCACCACACGAAATACAACTCTTTCCAACCGCTTTAACCGATGCGGAATTCAAAGCATCTTTTACTTTCCAATGAGTCATAAGAGTCAAAAACCTATCGAAAAACCGATTCTCCTCATTTTCTTCATCTTGCATGGCACTCATGTTACGAGACAACGATGACGAACCCATAGTAGCAACACTCGGTGTGTTACGAGGGTTGTAAACCTTAGACCTATTCTCAATGAATTTCAAAGCCTCATCGGTCGTTTTGCACAAAAAATTACCACCCGCGGCGGCATTTAAGTAATCTCGTTCATGATCATTAAGCCCATTATAAAAAGTGTCAATTTGATGCAATTCGGAAAAATCGTGGTGTGGACATTCATGTAACATTTCTTTAAATCTTTCCCAAGCCATTGAAAAACTCTCATTAGACCTTTGAGTAAATCGTAAAATCTCGTTTTTCAAATGTGTTGTTTTAGATGGTTGAAAGAATTGATTCACAAACTTAGAAACGAGATCACCCCACGTCAAAATTGAATTTGGTGGTTCTTTCTCGAGCCATATCTTGGCGGGTCCATCTAACTAGTATGGAAACAACATCATCTTAATGGCATCGGGGGGTACATCCTTAAACTTGCTTGTCGCGGTGAGACGATTGAATTGCCTAATGTGATAATGTGGGTTGTCTTTTCCGTGTCCGCGAAACTTGTTGGCTTGAAGCATAGACATTAAACCCGTCTTGATCTCGAATTTCTCCGCAAGGATGGCGAGAATCACAATGGCCTCTCCAAAACCCTCGGTGGGTGCTTGAAGCAACTCCATCATAGTACGATTAGCCATGATAGCTTCTTGTTCTACAATGGGTTCCTTACTTGGGGTCTCTTCACTAGAAGGTGTTGGTGTGTTTTCCTTTCGATTACGATGTTTACGTGCACATCTTGCTTGATTTCGAGTTTGCATAAACGTCACGTACAACATGGGGATGAGCAAAGAAGATTCTTTTTGGTGTTTTTAATTTTTCCAATTTTTTTTTGTGGTTTTTGATTGTTTTTAATTTTTTGGATTTTGTGATTGTATTAAGTAGACAAAAATCTACAAATCTCTCCTCAAATCAAATCTCTTGATTAAAGGAGCCTCGAGTAATGAAAACGATCACGTGAAGTGAACGCCTTCGATGACTTTAGAACGTTGGTGGAACACCAAAACGTTCAAGAGGGTTTAATCAAATGAAACGAAGAAAATATAACCTAGAAATTCCTAGAAAATTGCAATAAATCCACAAAAATGTAATTAGAGTTTACAAGAAACAAAAAATCACTCAAACCTTTTATTTAATTAAATATTAATTTTTTAATGCTAATTAAAGCCCAAAAAATCAATTTAATTAACAAAAAGCCCAACATGAGATTTTTTAACTTGTAAACCTCTAAAATGACTTAACTGAATTTAAAACTATTTTTGAAAATTTTTAAAAGTAATTAAAACTATTTAAAAACAATTAAAAAACTATTAAAACTTAAAATAATTCTAAAAATTAATCTAATGAAACTAAAATTAATCTAAAATTTTTAAAATTCCTAACTTAACATTTTAAAATTAATCAAAAACGGAATGTGGAAAGGGAATACGGCGTCGTCAATCCAGAAGAATCTGTCATTCCAGTCCCTTAAGGAGTCTACTTTTCCGTCATAACATTGCATTCCGCCTTTTCGCTTAGCGAAAGACACCCATCCATTGGCTAATTGTCGTTGGTAGAATACACATAAAAGGTCTACGGTGGGCTCTATGTCTAGAGTGCAGTAGTTTATTTCAAAATTTGAAATTTTGGTCGCCCCTATGCAATGCAATTGAGAGACATGGGGTCTCATAATGCATCTACACGCTAAGAAGGAAGCGTGACATGGGTATACGCTGGTTTACATAGTCGAAGAACCGGGTGTACACCCCTATCTTTCCCGCGGGTGCCTAGCATATGTTATGTCGAGGGTTAGGAACTTCTGGGTGCAGATAGTTAGGTATGTAGAATTCTGTGGTGAATTGGTCTAGTTCCTCTATGGTCAAGGTTGACGTAATATCAGATAATTGTTTCACCATGGTGCTATATGTATCGAACGGTGGTCGCGCAGATTACCTTCGCTAAGATCTGGTAATGATGGCGTGTGTTGAAGGAGTTAATGGAAGTTAGAGAGTTTTTGTAGTTGGTAAAAAGTCCAAAGGAGGCGTCAGGGGTATATATATACCTACTGATTTACTGTTCACGGTTCAATATGTGCCACGTGTTTCCCACTTGCTTGATCCAAGGGTAGAAGTTGAAGGGGTAACTACGATGTGGCAGGCGCTTTTTCCGGTTAACGAGGAAGTTAGGTAAAAGGGGGATGAATGTCTTATTGGAGGGAATGTTTGAAATGTTTGTTCATATCTGGACTATGCGCAGGGTCTAGTTGATTTATAGTCTAGCAGCCGCGGTTGGAACCTGCGACCACTAGACTGGGGGGACATGATGACATACTGTCCCTAGTCGGGCTGGATAGTCCGACCCACGGGACTACCCGTATCCATCAGGAATGGATTGAATTCTTATGCGATGATCGCGCAAGCCCAGGAGGCTTGGTAAGCCGCTATCGCACATAAGGTTAAATTACATAGCCAGGTCCTTGTCGCAGCGCGACAGGATCAGACAGGAATATAATCTATCATATATATATATTTGCCTAAAGGGAAGAGATGTACTGTGACAACCCTGGTTTTGAGGTTCGTCACTTAGTTTTATTTTGTGCTAGTTATGTGTCTTTATGTGTTTATGTGCTTATTGGTGTGTATAGATTGTGGTTTGGATATCGTTTCTGATACGGGGTACCTTGTGAGTGAAACGATGTGAGATGATTTCATGTTCATGATCTCACACGGTAGTGACTATGAAATGATATGGTGATATTTAGTGGTTTTACGTATCCGTATATGTATTGTAGAAAATCGTATTTTTACGATTTACGGTTTAGCATTTTGAGGTCTCGGAAGAGGTAATTAGTCATATGAATATTTTTCGGGATGGTTTTAAGTCATTTAGGACTTAGTTATAATGTTTATTTCAAAATTTGAGATTTTTTATAAAAGTGTATATTTTACGTCTTTTACGGTAAAACGCGTAAATTTGACTAGTTTTACGGTTTTGAGGTTTTGGACGCTTTAGGAGCTGAAATAAACTAAGGAAAATTAAGGAAATATTATTAATACATATATTAATAATAAAAAGAAATAAAAAACGAATTTTAAGGGGTTAGGTCGGTTTAAAAAAAAGAAAGGAAAAAAAAGGAAAAGAGGAAAAAAAGGAAACAAGTGTTATACTTGGACAAGGATTTTATGTATACCCTATATATTGTTTTAATCTAAATCAAAAAGTTCATTATTTTGTTCTGGAGACAATAAAGTCGTGGGTTTCACCAAAGTTAGGGTTCTTCATAAATTTTTTTTGGGGTTTTCATAAATCAAAGGTAAAGTCTTTAATCCCTTTTCAATTTAATTATTTAATGATGTCTTAATCATCTTATGATAGATTTAGGTTAGGGTTTAATTTAAAAACAGTAAATTAATGTTATATTAATGGTGTTATAATGATTACATAAATTAGGGCTTGTAATTAGTGGGATTATGGTCAATTAATGAGGTTACTTTTGTTAAACCTGTTTTTAAAAACTGGGCAGAATTTTGAGTCAATTATTTTGATCATATTGGGAGTTCTACAAACTCTTATTTTGCTATCCAAGTATCCCTGAAAATTTAATTTAAGTGGCTTTCCAATGCAAGAAACGAGAACTAAATTGGAGGTCGGGAAGTCGGTCAAAAAAAGGTTACAACAGTCGGAGGTCAAAACAGTTTTGAAGTCAGCCTGTTTTCTTTTTAAGTTTTGGGTTATTTGGGGTACATAGGGTTTAATTGGGATCTTCTAACGAACATGAGAGATGGTTTATATATTTTAGTAAGTATCTGCACTTGGGCTAAGGTTGTGGTTTAGGGTAAGACCCCCTAATTATAACAAACTTTTTGTATGTTTAAAATAAGTAAATATGGAATGACAAAAGTATATATACATATATCAGGGCCTTAAGAGTAGCTTTAAGTTTAAGGTAAGTGGGAGGTGTTAGCTAACATATGTTAGGGCACAAGTATTCCCTTTACAGAGATCATGGGTGTGTTTAGGTGGGTGTTTGCCTTATAGTTTAAAGACCTAAAACTGGGACTGTTTTTGATAAAATGTTAACGGGATGTGTTATGAAGTAAAACAAGTTAAGGGCTTTATAGAGGGGTGTAATGAGATGCTTAGAGCATATATGTGAGGTATATATATGGGAGAAGGTTAGATTTCCAACATAGGTTGATGAGACATTTTAGTTTTTGGTTCATTTTTTGATTATGTGTTTTTGATTGTTAGCTTATTGCTAGTGGGCGGATGTTTGGGGAAGCTAAATCAGGCGAGTTTCATAGTCCCATGTTTACTATTGTTTTTGACTTCCAGATGGGATGGAAGAGGCACTGTGTTATGTTATTTATAAATTATGCTGTGAATGTTTGGCGTTGGTAATGGACTTATGTGTGGATACTTATATGATTAACTGCTAGTCGATTCTTCATTGTTTTATGTTTTGACTTGGTACCAAGGGGTTGTTAACAAGGCGGGGCCTTGGGGAGGTACATAGATGTGTGAGCATCTATGGGACCATGGTGTTTGGTAAGGCTGGGAGCCTTGGATTGGGATTTGGTTCATAGGTGTTTGGATGCCTATGGGAGTATGATGTTTGGTATGGCTGGGAGCCTGAGTTTTGGTTTGATTAGTTAAATCTTGAATGTTAGTTTGTTAAAGCATATTAGTATCACATTGTCCATATGTTTTTTTAACTTTTGGTTGTTACTCACAGCTTATGGTTTGTTTTGGCGTTGGAGTCTAAACCTATGACTCTCACCAACATTATGTTGACGTGTTTTAGTGTCTCTTTCAGGTGTGAATGTGGTTAAGCTTGAGGATAGAAGTGGCTAGACTTGGATGCCTTAGGATTGCATATAGAAGGAGATCCCCGTTCCTTCTTAGTTTACCTTTATGTTTTTTTTATAAGTGATACATGTTGGCATCTATATGTTTGTTTGGTTTATGTTTATAGTTTGCCTTGGGTAAGTGGTAGGACTGTTACCTACTTACCTAGACTCCTTCTGTGTTGAGATATTGTCATGACCTTTGTGTCGCCATTTATGACATTATAGTTGCATTTTAGTTTTCTCTATAGAGACACCGTTTGTTGTGACGATATCCATACGTCGTGCCCCATATTCCGCCATGGTGGGGTGTGACAGAATGGTATCAAAGACAATGGTTATAGAGAATTAGGTTGCCTAGTCGCGTAGCCTAGTCTATAGCTTAAGGGTCCCTGCATATAGGCGTCATAGGAGTATGTGTGCATTTTATAATAATTGATGTGTTTGGATGTTATTTATTGCGATGTTTTGACTAGTATGAATTGAACCGTAGTATGTTTATACTTAGTCACATGTTATTTTCTTTTCGGGTTTGTGACTAGTGCGGGTTCAACCATAATCGTCCACACTAGTCATTGTTGTATTTTGCTTAAATTGTACATTATAGTACATAATTTGGTACAAGGTAGTTTCTATCTTTTGTCGAATTATTTTACATACCTGAGGTATGTTATTTTTCTTTTGATGTTTAAGTCACGTTCCCTAAGAATCATGTGGTGGTTCGAGTTACTAGGAGTACATGGGTAGGAAGGATTTTAAGTTGTTTCCACTCTTATGGGCGACATGACTTATAACTGATTATGTTTTCGCTTTGGATTTAGTCTATGTTGTTTTAGCTAGACTATGGATTTTGGTATTCCAAGAGTTTTACTATGTTATTTTAATAGATGGGGTTTTGAACCTATTTGGTTATGTGGTTATGAGCTTATGTGAGTAGATGGATTTATGTGTTATATGTTGTATTGATTCTTATAAGTGTCATCATAGGAGGGAGTGCATTGGGGAAAGGGTAATTGTATAAGTATGGTAGCCAACATAGTTATACAAGTACCACAACTTCAATGGGTTCTCAAGTATGATTGCATGAAAGAGGGTTAGTACATGCTTGTATATGATGAGATGTAGAATTTGGGTATACGTATAATATATGGGATTATGTATTGGCTGCCTGTGATATGGCTATTATTCTTTTTGTGTTATATGTTTTGGGTTATAGTTGTGTTGTGTGATTATAGGGTCACACGATATGGATTGGTTTTGGAGGTGGGCTTTATGCCTTATTGTGGCACGGTGAGATGGTGATTACTCGTATGGAAAAAAGAGTGTATAAATCGATTGATTGACTTGCGTGTATGATAACGAGTATGTTTGGAAGATTCAATAGGTATATATATGCGGATGTATATATACTAGTAGATGTTATGTTATGATTTACGGTCGTTCAGTAGTTATTATAACTTGAACGTACCTAGTGCTCTCTTCTGTTTAAACAGTTTATTAGTGCTCGAGTTTGGTGGAGTTTCAACGACGTTTTGAATCTTTTGAAGTTTGTCTAGTAGCGTATTCTTTGAGTTTCGTATTTCACGTTTACGTTTTAAAATGTTGTTCTTGGTTTAAAGTCTATTGAAATAACTTGGGATTTCTTTTGAGATAATGAAATCTTTTGTGTTGGGTCTTACATTCTTTTGGTCGGTATATATTGAGAAAAAGGGGGACTTGGAAATTTATTATAGGGTTAGATAGCTGGTTGAATTCGGTAAAACAAGGGTAAGTTGTTGGAGTCGTGTTTCAAACAAGATGTAACATAAGATTTCATTTTAATCAACACTTATTTATTTCAAATTCTAAAAGACATTTTTAAAATAAAGCGAAGTAAAATTTCTTTCTACTTACATAGTTATATAATTGAGTTTAACCGATTCACGTCATTTATATTTATTAATACAAGGTTAAATTGAGTTTATGAAGATTTCACATACAATTTTACCTCTCATTAATATAAAACTGTTTTGGTCATAACTTGTTCGTTTCTAAAGCTTTTTGGATGAGTCAAAAGCCTGAAATTATGTACTCGGAACGTACTTTTCAAATATTCAGAAAGTATAGTCATGAGAGGTCAGTGGATTGGTCGGAATTGTTGTACAAGTATCGAGTTCAAGATTGAGTTTTGAATAGTAGTTTATTTTTATTTGGGGTTCATGGGATACCTAGTCTTTGGGTTGAGTTTTGAGATCGCCAAGAAGGTTGTTTGTAGATGGTTTGAGTCACATAGAAGTAGGGAGGTAAAAAAAATAATAAATAGAAGTATATTCTTTTGTAAAGGTCGGTCTTTTGCACAGTTTAAATAATATGTCTCGAGGCGTAATATGTTTTGGTTGCTATTGGGTGTTTCTGGGATTATTTTTCGTTGTCATGGGTCATCTTGAATTGATACACGTTTTGGGTTTGAGTTTTCTCTTGAGTCTCGTGGTTTTTGACTTGTTTTAATTGGTGCACGTGAAATGTCGTTAGTTATCCGTGGGTTTGATTCGTTGATCGTATCTGATGGATTCAGGATGTAGTTTTGGTTTCGTATTGTTCGGGAGCGTTGAGGTAGCTGTAACACCCCCAAATTTATACAACTCAATACAGCGGAAGACTCGTTGGTGTTACGGGATAGCACATTACTCACATCATAGACAACGCATAAAAATCGCGTCGTTTAATAATAAATCATTTCCATTCATAAATATTAAAGTTACATCGGTCCCAAGTCATTATATTTCATACAAAGTTTTACAAAGTATTTGAATGGAAAATATTGTTTAGGTGCGGGCCATGAATTCTTGTTGTCTTCCCGGGAATTACCTTCAAGTACCTGAGATAAGACATGTTAAAAGAAAAGGTCAGCGATAACGCCGAGTGAATTCATAGAGTTTAATAAATTCCATCATTATAACTTTGGTATAAAATTATTACCAAAAAAATCATTTTGTACAAGTCATTGTAAAAGGCCATAGAATAGCCAAAATCATTTTATACAAATCTTTATCAAAATCATAATATAGGCATTTGCCTTAAAAATCATTATACGAGCCAATGTCGTAAAAACATCATACAATACGTTTTACAACGTTGTATAGATTAAATAAAAACCGTTATATGAATATGGTTATGAAAACCAAAACACGAACATAATATCAATAGTATGACCCTGTATTGCTAGTCAGGTAATACATCGTAATTCGGAGCGTCTAGTAGTATTTCGTTAGTTTTGGATTATTATAAGCCGCATGACATTGTTACCTTACTAAACAAACAACGGGTAGCTAACCCGATACCAATTTTGCCCATCTAAAGTAGCGTGTCGTCACAAAGGTCACGCTATGGAAATCTTCTCATACATAAATTCGCTTACCAATCAATGTGGCACGACGGGGATCAACCGTCAAGGCGCGAACTGAGGTGATCGTCCCCAAATAGTACTATTAAATGCATAAGCGTCTACCAACTCCCGGTAGTTCACAATTCATGCTAATGGGACTTTGAGTGACATAACCTAACTTTAATAATCCATTTTATTTCATCTATCGGGTCCATTAATCATTTATCGGGTCATACAATCGGGTCATTCAATCATTCGGGTCCAAAATCAATAAACAAACAATCGGGACAAATGGTGTCCTATTTTATAAAAACTAACATGTTATCTCCCTCGCGGGTTTATAAAACATTTATAAAAACATTTAAAATAGTGCGAGGTTATGAACTCACGTTGATGTGGTAAGACGATTATCGGCGATTTGGATGTACGGTACGTGCTTCAATCACGGAAACCTAGACAAATAATGCTCGTCTTAGACTCATGTCCAATGACTTTATAAAATAACAATTATGTATACATATGATGATTATATATATATATGATGATCAAGTGGGTTTACATATTCTCGTTTACTCATTTTAGTGTTATATGTTGATAACTTTTATACTAGTTTTCTCGTTTTACCTATTTACGTGTTTTAGGTCCAATAAGCCTATTATAAGTTATTTAACTTATTTTAATCTATTTTGTACTTATATTATCAGTACTTAAACTTTACAAGTTGGGCCCAAATGGGTTAAGCCCAATAATAAGTTCATAAGTGTTTAAGTCCATTTTTGTGGTATTGTTAGTCCAATAACGTTAATTTAGTCCGTTAACGTCCGTATGTCCTATAGTTCGGGTTTTATCGGTTTTTACTTGTTATACATGTTTATATATCAGTATATAAGTTTTATAAATTTTTCATTAGACGGGTCCAACCATCTAAGTTTTATTTAACAAAAACGTTAATTTTACGGCGATAGCCGAAAAAGTCGTAAAAATCATGTTTATAGTTTTATAACTTATAAAACTTAACAAGTTACCATTTTTATAAAATGTATGCTTATTTAACCTTTTACATACTTATATAAATAAAATCCAAGAGTTAGTGGGTTTTAACTTTACATTTTATACAATATAATTTTGAGTGCTTATATAATAGTATTATACTTTATTTTTCAAAAATCTGATTTTTATCTTCACTTTCACCAAAACTGCCATATCTTGAGTTCTACATGGAGATAGAAGCTAAAATTTTTATCACATAAACTACATGATATGTGCTACATTTAACTCGCCTATAGCTACTGTTGAATCATCCTTTAAGTATTTTCTAAAAATCGTCCAAAACAGTAACCTCAGATTTATACCCTAAACTTGTTTTGATCATATCTCACTCATTACTTTGATTCCATTGCATGGCCAACTCTCACATGTGTACAAGACCCATAGCTTACTGTAAATGGATTATAATTCATCACTTTATCAGTTCATAACATGTTTCTTTACTGTTTTACACAGCCAACATATTTAGACAAGATTTTAGACTTGTTTCTTATAGTTTTTCACTTTTTCAAGCATGTTTATCAACACCAAATCCCCACATAACATTTTTACCATCATATAATCATCATATACATATACAATAGGAAATAAAATACATGTTTACATAATCAAAATAACAAGAAGATGAGGAGGACCATCTTTATACCACCATGTTGATGTAGGTTATGATTTGGACATGGTTTTTGATGGAGAAACTTGTGCATAGCCAAGACCATCTTCAAGACCACCATGCTCCATAAACTCCTTGTGGAAAATCAGCCCCAAGACACCATGAATACTCCTCCTTGGATGTTATAAGCACCACCAATCAATAGGGTTTCAAGAGAGCTTCAACATATGTATGTACAACATGGAATTTCATGGTTAAATCAAGATCAAATGGTGGTGGTGGTAGTAAAAGTGGACGACATCTTTAGAGAGAGGAGGAGAGGAAAAGGTTGTTTTGCATGGAAGGAAATGAGGAAGTGATATGTAGCTAGTTGTTTTAAGGTCATGAATGGTTTTGGTGTGAAAGGGAGGACAAGTGTCCCTCCTATGTATAATAAGTTGACACATTTGTGGTGTGTTAGTGAAGCCTTTGGCCGCCCATTTGTAGGGTGGGCAAGTGTAAAACTTGTCCCATCCCACTAATTTACGGGTACTCCTCGATTCTAGTTTCCTCGATTTGCGTGCCCTCGGGTCGTTTTACAAAAAACGTTTTTATAAATTATGAATCAACGTCACAAAACGAATCCAATAAAAATTGTCTCATCAAAAACGGAGTTCGAAAACGTAAATACGTAATCCTAAGGTTTCCGGTTTAGTCGTAAATGACGTTAAAATAAAATCGTAAGTCCTAATCTCTTCTCGTAAATTTGTGAGTTTATGAACTAACACAAATATAAAACTCCAAAATAATATTCAAGGATAAATTTATTTTCTGAAATGTCGGACTGTCACCAAAGACGGTGTATGTAAACGTAAGCACGTAACGTTGAATCCTCCGATTTAGACGTAGTCGATGCTACTCCAAGACGTAAATCTAAATTTCTTCCCAAAAATAAGTGAGTTCATATTGTAACATTAAAACAATATTTTCAAATAATATTTGAGAATTAAAATATCAATCGTAAATTGAGGGATTGTCACGGCATTTACCCCTAAACAGGATCTTTGTCCTCAAAGATCATTTTACCTTACTACTCGCTTCTTATAGAGTTAAAGCCATGTGGGTATTTCCTCCACATTCGGTCTTTTCTCACAAGTGCAATTCGTTACAATACGCGAGTTTCATCAAACATAACTACGAGAATAAGATCAGGCTTAATGTTGACTTACTTTCTCTATCCATGATGTTCACGGGTTTTTGATGAATGCAACTTTTCGCCGATCTAACCTCTACTAAGATTAATCAGATTCTCACTTGATAGATATTCCATCAAGTTCGATATACGAAACATAATTCACACGGTTCTTGAAGTCCTAGGGTAGATCCAGCTTATATGCCTTTCAATCCCAACTTTTACATCATCTCAGTGGTCCCATACA
This sequence comes from Glebionis coronaria, assembly GCA_025667525.1. NCBI lineage: Eukaryota > Viridiplantae > Streptophyta > Magnoliopsida > Asterales > Asteraceae > Glebionis > Glebionis coronaria. The sequence continues at coordinate 275,389,199 of CM046879.1, forward strand.
ACGGGGACTTATATCCCATGATTTGTCAGATCATGAATTCGTTTTTCCAAGGTTAAAAATTGTGGCATAACTTCACTACCCATTTGGCACTTCAAGATCTACATTTCACATTCACATAACCTCTTGCCCACTATCAGCTGTCAATAATCAGATCCTAATTTCAACAATCATTTCAGATTTCGCGGGTCGGGTATTTTGTAAGGATAGGTTCGCCATCATAGGAACCTTAAACCTAAAAAGACATGTCCAACTCACAGTGGGTGTATGTCGGATGTCTTCATTTCAACTCCTGCTTACAGATGCTCTAAGATTTAGATCCTAACAAGATTTGATCTCAATCCTAATATGATGATTATCAATGATAATCTCTCCAAAGGAAAACGATTATACAGTCTATTACCAAAGGTCAATCATTCAAACATAAAAAAACACTTATATTACCTTGTATCGTTACTTTACCTCGTCCCTTCGATTCGTGGTGGTAAAGAGTACTCTCATCAAGGTTCGTTCTCAATGATTTCTGAGCAAATCTCTAGAAATTCGATGCGAAGCGAGGATCTTAATATAGATGTTCGATACAGGCACACTATGTTTACATAACTCTTTTGCATTTATTATTAACGGGAATGATATTAGCAGATTTGGTTAGTCTGTCGACGATGACCCAAATCGAATCAAATTCAGATGATGACCTTTGCAATAGCTAGACGTTTACTAATGTATGAGGCGATGTCTGCCTTCATAATTTACCATCAGTACAACTTCTTCAGTCAAAGATACTTCTACTCAGAAATGACCTAAATAGAATACTTATACTTACAAATTCCAACATAACTATATCTCACAATCTCCATATTTAGACAATCACAAGTGGTCTTTTATACATTTAGCGCTATCGGCTTCTTAACTCTAATGGTTCACACTAACCGTGAAACCTTTTTATTATCTATATTAGCCTTCTTACAAACATCGTTTATTTTTATATTGTTCGGCAATTTATTTTGCACCTTCATTATTAAGGAACATGGCCAAATTGGTTCTTTATATTTTATACATAATGTGTCAGTATTTACGTTCACTTTCCTGATGAAATAAATATCACAACCGTATTTATTCAAAATTCTTTCTTCATATCTTCTATGTTTTAGTTTCTTCTCAACTATCATTTTTATCCGTTTTACTCAATCCGGCGTCTAAAGCGTCGATAATTATTATGATTAATTAAATAATTATTAGTTAACTTTTATGAAGCGTAAACATAAAAGTTTTAAATTTCTTTGTTCGACCATTTATATAAAATGTTCAAAAATAATTATGAATTTAATTAACACGATTTTCGTTGATTTATCGAAAATAATTAATAAGATTCGTAAATGTTCGAAAAACCTTTGTTTATATGGTCAAAGTTTTCTTAGTTTGAAAAGTAAAAATTTTCGTTTTAAGTTTTCAAGTCATGATTTAAAAGGTTTCCTCAATTCCTCTTAAGTTATCTTAAGGCATACACAAACATTTACCCCTAAACAGAAGTTTAGTTAAATGGTTGGTGTATAAGGGAATAATCCCTTTAAAATTCTTTGTTAAAACATTCGTCAAAACATATTTCCATTTTCTTTTTAGTAATATCCAAAGTCTTAAAAGGGCTCTTAATTTTTGAAGAGTCTATATGCATACATCTTACCATTATTAATCCAACGGTCATTTTATGTAAAGGATTAAGTTTTTAATCCCTAAGCGTTAATGGTTCTAATCTTTGAAAAGTCAATATAGCTTCCATTATCTATTAATCACACGGTTAAATCATGTAAAATATTGAGTCTTAAGTCTTATGTTAAATATTCGAGGTACAAGTTTTAGTTGTTCGGCCAATTTAAGGCAGTCTATAAATAATTATTAACTCATTCTTATTCTTATAAACAAACAAATGGTCCTTAATGATCACGAGCATGAATTTATCAAATTACAGCCTACACACGTGATTCACCAAATTTATGAATACTACATGTGTATTACTTAATCCAAACATCACCACATGAAACTCACAATGTTCATTACAAGTACCGGGTGTAGTGATTGGAATAGATAATCTTTTCTGCAGATGCGAAGTTGATGATAACCATGCTGAGGATCAAAAACCTTGTAAATGATCGAACAAATCTTCCATTTCGAGTTATGGATATCGCTTTCGATTTTCAATTTACTCAATCACAGTAATCTATAAATATAAGGAATGATAACACCATAGCTCTTCATGATGACAGGCTTGGTAGAATAAAATCTTTCTCCGACAACTTTCTCAGTTGTACGGTAATTCCTTTAATTTAGATGGTGCTGACGTACAGTGTACAAGCCACAAGTACAGCACCGGAAATATAATCAATACCAATTTCAACTTGCCTTAATGGCAAAAGTCTAGGAAATTTACCAATAAATATCTCCTAAAGTTTTAGATAACGGAAACATCTTTTAATACATTCATATCAGGTTCTTCTAGATTACAATATCTATAACTAGTTCACAACCATTCACGGTATAATCTCAAGTCTAAATGCAGGATACGGGCATCCGTCAAGAATTATTTAGATCACTTTTGATAATCAACATCTTATCATTTAGGGGAATTCTATCCGAGTTCCCATCAATTAAGACAATGTGGTCATGTCATAATCAATCAATCCATTCTACTGGCACTATCAACTTTCCAGTTTCATTGCCGTTGATAAGATGTGAACTTCTCAAAAGACTAATAATAATTCGTAATCCTTCACAAATTCAGGGATATTAGGAGACATAACTACCATAAAAAGAGTAAGGTCAACGCATAATCTATGCGAGAGAATTTCAAATCAGATACAGACGAAAACCTTTAACGAATATGAACATATACCATGTTTTCATAATTTGAGTACGCATTTGAAAGCTCCTCGGATCGTTACCCAGGTCATTCAAATGAAATCAAATCAAAAGAAATGATAAGAACGTCGATACATCCAGTCGGGTATCCACACTCGGTAATCAGATACTTTTCCTAAGAATCTCACTACGGTAGAATTGGACAAGAAAGAATTGTCAATTGTCAAATAAGACAATTTCCACAGATGAGTAAATTCGACTCAGAAGAATAGATGCTACAGGCACATATGTAGGTGACCCTAACATTATGTCCTTATATTTCACTTCTTGTAGATCTCATTAAAATTTAATCTTTCACAATCCTCAAAGAAAATGTAGTGTTTATTCATTAGTTTTATGGTGACTACTAATCAGTCTTGCATAGTCCATTCCAAATTGTATGTAGGCGCGCAACTATATACAATTTGAAGATTAACGATGCAATACTCAGTTCTTCAAAATTTTATCATCATGTTTATAATAAAAACATTTTCATGCTTAATTCTTAAATAAGAATAAAGAAAATGAATTTACAAAGATTTTCTTAGTTATGAAAACAGTTAGGTTTTCCAAGGTACTTTATAAACAATCTCATTTCGATAACAATCACTTATAAATCTTACTTTGAATAATCATTATAGTGATGAGAATTCAATTTTTCTCAAGGGATACTGTTTTATCTTAGAAAAACAATGAGTGATCTGCAAAAGAGTGATGGAAAGTTGTTCACCAAGAACTAACTACAATATGATAGGAAATGAGCTTTTGCCAAATAATCATGAGGTTCATGACCTCGATGGCGCTCAAAAAGAATAATCCACAACGTAACTCAAATCAAGGTGAGTACTCGTTCAATGGTTGCATCACTAATGCAAACATTAGGATGAAGCAATAAAAGATAGATAACATTGATACATGTAGAATTTAGCAATCAAAGGTAGTCTTTTCATTAATCACAAACAAGTCGAATTGTACCGTAACACATTATGTGTCACTATGTCATACAATTCTCAGAACTCATCCTACCAACTGATGTCTCAGTTAAGTTAGGGATTCTTAAAAGATACCACAATGAATACCAATCTACAAGAGTCATTAGGTGTTCCACATGTCCCAGAAGATCCATCGGTCTCAATTCAGAAGAAGATTTCTTCAATTTATTTCTTGGACACTGGGCATTCTCATCAGTGGTCAATGGCCTAGGAACAGCCCTTAACACAAACTAACAATCAACTAAAACCTTATAATTCAATCACAAAACTTAACGACTTCTATTAATAATCTCATATTCCATACGAGTTAAATTTCACTTTATTCAAGTTTCAACCAACTTATACTCAATTCGATATCCTACTTCATTCTCCAATACTTTCAACCTTATTCTTCTGCCTTATAAAGGCAATACAATCTCAATACGAATCAACACTTAATTTCCAATCCTATTAGCTCTTACAACAACAATTATCAAATGAGTCATTAATATGAAATGACTTGATCATTCAATTAGACTCCTCGGAAAGGTATTAGTGACATGAGGCTTTTGGGTAATGGTTCCAATGACAGCCTCAAGTGCAACATTCACCCTTTCGATTTCAATTTAAGAATTGGATGACAACGACTCAGATGACATCTTTCTAGGTGGTAACGTTTTGTCAAACCCCACTCTATAAGGAAAGATCGTCATGACATCGATATCAGATTTAATCTCGCCAATTCTTTGTCAATATCGCAATCAACTAATATCTACATTTCTACGAATATCAACCATTTGTTGAGATCATAAATATCCACAACTTGGTTTAGATCTGGGATAGCTAGAATTCCTACGAGAATAGCTTAGATTAATTTACTAGGGGTTTAGGTTTCCTTGTGACAATCGACGTCATATGAATACCTCGTATAAAAATCAAAATAATCATCAAACAATCATGTAATAAAATTACATCATATCTATATAATCCAAGTTATATATATATTAAAATAACACTTCTCAGTCTTGGCCTTGTCGGTAACTCGGGAATTCTTCGGCACCGTTATAGTCAAAAGATTTTTAGACATTTTAGATAAATGTTTATAGTTAAAAGATTTTGAAAAGTTTTATTCAAAACCTTAGTTTTAAAAATCTTGCGTTCTCTATAACGAGAGCTCTGGTACCAAACTTTAACACCCCCAAATTTATACAACTCAATACAGCGGAAGACTCGTTGGTGTTACGGGATAGCACATTACTCACATCATAGACAACGCATAAAAATCGCGTCGTTTAATAATAAATCATTTCCATTCATAAATATCAAAGTTACATCGGTCCCAAGTCATTATATTTCATACAAAGTTTTACAAAGTATTTGAATGGAAAATATTGTTTAGGTGCGGGCCATGAATTCTTGTTGTCTTCCCGAGAATTACCTTCTAGTACCTGAGATAAGACATGTTAAAAGAAAAGGTCAGCGATAACGCCGAGTGAATTCATAGAGTTTAATAAATTCCATCAATATAACTTTGGTATAAAATTATTACCAAAAAAATCATTTCGTACAAGTCATTGTAAAAGGCCATAGAATAGCCAAAATCATTTTATACAAATCTTTATCAAAATCATAATATAGGCATTTGCCTTAAAAATCATTATACGAGCCAATGTCGTAAAAACATCATACAATACGTTTTACAACGTTGTATAGATTAAATAAAAACCGTTATATGAATATGGTTATGAAAACCAAAACACGAACATAATATCAATAGTATGACCCTGTATTGCTAGTCAGGCAATACATCGTAATTTGGAGCGTCTAGTAGTATTTCGTTAGTTTTGGATTATTATAAGCCGCATGACATTGTTACCTTACTAAACAAACAACGGGTAGCTAACCCGATACCAATTTTGCCCATCTAAAGTAGCGTGTCGTCACAAAGGTCACGCTATGGAAATCTTCTCATACATAAATTCGCTTACCAATCAATGTGGCACGACGGGGATCAACCGTCAAGGCGCGAAGTGGGGTGATCGTCCCCAAATAGTACTATTAAATGCATAAGCGTCTACCAACTCCCGGTAGTTCACAATTCATGCTAATGGGACTTTGAGTGACATAACCTAACTTTAATAATCCATTTTATTTCATCTATCGGGTCCATTAATCATTTATCGGGTCATACAATCGGGTCATTCAATCATTCGGGTCCAAAATCAATAAACAAACAATCGGGACAAATGGTGTCCTATTTTATAAAAACTAACATGTTATCTCCCTCGCGGGATTATAAAACATTTATAAAAACATTTAAAAGAGTGCGAGGCTATGAACTCACGTTGATGTGGGAAGACGATTATAGGCGATTTGGATGTACGGTACGTGCTTCAATCACGGAAACCTAGACAAATAATGCTCGTCTTAGACTCATGTCCAATGACTTTATAAAATAACAATTATGTATACATATGATGATTATATATATATATGATGATCAAGTGGGTTTACATATTCTCGTTTACTCATTTTAGTGTTATATGTTGATAACTTTTATACTAGTTTTCTCGTTTTACCTGTTTACGTGTTTTAGGTCCAATAAGCCTATTATAAGTTATTTAACTTATTTTAATCTATTTTGTACTTATATTATCAGTACTTAAACTTTACAAGTTGGGCCCAAATGGGTTAAGCCCAATAATAAGTTCATAAGTGTTTAAGTCCATTTTTGTGGTATTGTTAGTCCAATAACGTTAATTTAGTCCGTTAACGTCCGTATGTCCTATAGTTCGGGTTTTATCGGTTTTTACTTGTTATACATGTTTATATATCAGTATATAAGTTTTATAAATTTTTCATTATACGGGTCCAACCATTTAAGTTTTATTTAACAAAAAACGTTAATTTTACGGCGATAGCCGAAAAAGTCGTAAAAATCATGTTTATAGTTTTATAACTTATAAAACTTAACAAGTTACCATTTTTATAAAATTTATGCTTATTTAACCTTTTACATACTTATATAAATAAAATCCAAGAGTTAGTGGGTTTTAACTTTACATTCTATACAATATAATTTTGAGTGCTTATATAATAGTATTATACTTTATTTTTCAAAAATCTGATTTTTATCTTCACTTTCACCAAAACTGCCATATCTTGAGTTCTACATGGAGATAGAAGCTCAAATTTTTATCGCATAAACTACATGATATTTGCTACATTTAACTCTTATATAGATACTGTTGAATCATCCTTTAAGTATTTTCTAAAAATCGTCCAAAACAGTAACCTCAGATTTATACCCTAAACTTGTTTTGATCATATCTCTCTGATTACTTTGATTCCATTGCATGGCCAACTCTCACATGTGTACAAGACCCATAGCTTACTGTAAATGGATTATAATTCATCAATTTATCAGTTCATAACATGTTTCTTTACTGTTTTACACAGCCAACATATTTAGACAAGATTTTAGACTTGTTTCTTATAGTTCTTCACTTTTTCAAGCATGTTTATCAACACCAAATCCCCACATAACATTTTTATCATCATATAATCATCATATAAATATACAATAGGAAATAAAATACATGTTTACATAATCAAAATAACAAGAAGATGAGGAGGACAATCTTTATACCACGATGTTGATGTAGGTTATGATTTGGACATGGTTTTTGATGGAGAAACTTGTGCATAGCCAAGACCATCTTCAAGACCACCATGCTCCATGAACTCCTTGTGGAAAATCAGCCCCAAGACACCATGAATACTCCTCCTTAGATGTTATAAGCACCACCAATCAATAGGGTTTCAAGAGAGCTTCAACATATGTATGTACAACATGGAATTTCATGGTTAAATCAAGATCAAATGGTGGTGGTGGTAGTAAAAGTGGACGGAATCTTTAGAGAGAGGAGGAGAGGAAAAGGTTGTTTTGCATGGAAGGAAATGAGGAAGTGATATGTAGCTAGTTGTTTTAAGGTCATGAATGGTTTTGGTGTGAAAGGGAGGACAAGTGTCCCTCCTATGTATAATAAGTTGACACATTTGTGGTGTGTTAGTGAAGCCTTTGGCCGCCCATTTGTGGGGTGGGCAAGTGTAAAACTTGTCCCATCCCACTAATTTACGGGTACTCCTCGATTCTAGTTTCCTCGATTTGCGTGCCCTCGGGTCGTTTTACGAAAAACGTTTTTATAAATTATGAATCAACGTCACAAAACGAATCCAATAAAAATTGTCTCATCAAAAACGGAGTTCGAAAACATAAATACGTAATCCTAAGGTTTCCGGTTTAGTCGTAAAGGACGTTAAAATAAAATCGTAAGTCCTAATCTCTTCTCGTAAATTTGTGAGTTTATGAACTAACACAAATTTAAAACTCCAAAATAATATTCACGGATAAATTTATTTTCTAAAATGCCAGACTGTCACCAAAGACGGTGTATGTAAACGTAAGCACGTAACGTTGAATCCTCCGATTTAGACGTAGTCGATGCTACTCCAAGACGTAAATCCAAATTTCTTCCCAAAAATAAGTGAGTTCATATTGTAACATTAAAACAATATTTTCAAATAATATTTGAGAATTAAAATATCAATCGTAAATTGACGGATTGTCACAGTAGCCATATGAAAGACTTGGTCGCGCCTACACGCTTAAGTAGGTGACCATGAGAGAACGGTCGGAATACCCTTAGTGGGGGAGGAAAGAAGTTCGTAGACGAACTAATGTGGTCATGAGGTCTCTTAAATGCACCAAGGAGATGAATAGAGATTTGTGGGATACTAGCACAAGTAACGCGCCATAGAGAGTGTTGGAAGGGGATACAATACCTCAAAGGTATTTATTATTGTTCGTAGGGCATGTAAGTTTTCCGAAAAATTTCCTGAAATTTAGTAGGTTTTCCTATTACTGTGAGGTAGAACCATAAATAGAACAAGTAGGGGAGGTGAGAGGAGTTGTAGTTAGTGCCTTTCCACGGCAAATCGTTGATGGAGTGATTTAAAAAGAAGAGCTATTAGAAATTGCAAGGTATGCCGGATAAAAGTTGAGTTGCTTAGTAGTATATTGGATGTGGAAAGAGGTTGAGTGGTCCGATGAGAGAAAGTACCGGTCTTTTAAGATGCGTGTAGAATTTTGCAAGTAGAACGAGGTAGGAATTTATTCGTATCGCCGCTAAGAGAGGGTGCAAGGAGGACATAGTTGAAACTGCTAAGGATGTTGTATGAATGCTTTGGGTTTACGGTTATGCATTTGGTTTCGCCAAAGCACTAGCGGTTTTCATGGAGTCAATGAACCGATTGTGCATGAACGTATATAAAAGAGTTGGCATCGGGAGCATCGACGACATCTTGATCTACTCAAATCTGAGAAGGAGAGTGAGGCGAATTATGTGTTGGTTTTGGAGTGGAGTTATACGTGAGATTTTCGAGTGTGAGTTTTATTATTAAGTTTACCATGATGAGTAGTTAGAGATGATGACATATCATGGAACCAGCAAGGGGCGAAGTGAAGAAGGATGAGGAAGCATTTTGGAGGCTGAAGAAGTGGATAGGATAATGAGCCGATCTTGGCATTATCGGAAGGACCGGATGAACTCGCGAAGCATGACGATACGTGGAGCAAGGATTTGGACGCGTACGAGGACGACAAAGAAAGGCGATCGCTTATACGTTGCAGGAACTGAAGATTTGGAAGAACTGGATAGACTTAATTAGTGGAGCTGGACTGTTATATCTATCTAGAATGCTAGAGGCATTTGGTGTACGAGACGTGGAGAATGATCTATACGGATCATGAACGTCTCCAACACATATTCAATCATCTTGATTGAACCTTTGGCAAACGTGATGGGTGGAGTTAATTGATGGAAGAAAATTTCGAGGCCACGTACCATCTGGGAAAGGCAAGTATGGTTGATGAGACATGGAATAAGAAGAATGAAGTGAAGCTGAGACGAACTTGAACTATATGGATGATGTATTAGGGTGATTTGGATGAAGGGTGTAGGTTGCACGAGTTGAGTTGTCTAAAGCAGAGAATGCGTCAACCTGTATGTTGCGTCGCTTGGACAATCATATGGAGAAAAGGGACGTAGACTAATAACTGGCTTTTGGCCAAGTAAAAAGATTAAATTTCGTGTTCTCGGTATCTTCTCGAATTGATTTCCAGATCAAAGTATGACTCTATTGTTTTTGGTGAAACAAATATTTTTGGTTGTTTTAAAATAAAAGTGCAAAACTTAAAAGTAAAATGACTTTAAATTAAATCTAAATCTAATTTAAAATAAATGGCAAGTATTTAAAAGCGAGACGAAAATTAAAAGGCACTAAAAGTATATAACGCAAACTTAAATCTAACTAAGGCAAACTTAAAACGCAACTAAAACTTAAAATAAGGCAAGGCTAAAATAAATCTAAGGCAAATAAACTTAAAGTGCGACTAAAGAAAAAGGCGGGAAAAATAAAGCTTGAAAATTAAAAACAGAAAATTAAAAAACAGTAACTTAAAAGAACCTGAAAACTAGCTCATCCGGAATAATACCCTCATTCGGAATAAACATTCATCCGGAATGTCACCTTCGTTCGGAATGTTCTCCTTCACTCGGAATATTCACCAAAACCCTTGATCCGGAATAAATCCTTTATCCGGAATATGTCACTTATCCGGAATAAAGTCTTGATTCGGAATAATTGTCTTGATCCGGAATGTTGCCTTCGTTCGGAATATCTCTTGATCCGGAATAATATTCCGAATAAAACCCTTGATCCGGAATGTCTTAATATTCCGAATAAACTCCTTGATCCGAAATAATAAATTATTCAGGATGAACTTGCTTGATCCAGAATATTATTTGATTCGGAATGAGAGGTTGATTCGGAATAGCACCTTGATCCGGAATGTGGATTTGATCCGGAATAAAAGGCTGATCCGGAATGTTTTAATATTCCGAATGAGATGCTTGATCCGGAATAATGAATTATTCCGAATGAGCACAACTGATCCGGAATATCTAATATTCCGGATGAACAACTATTGATCCGGAATAAAATTGCAGAATCCTTCACTCGGAATACTGGCTTGATGCGGAATACCTGGAAGATCAGTAACAGCAAAGCGAAGAACAAGGAAATAACAGTATACACGAATCTAATCAAACTTAATCAAAATCAACCAAAAGATTAAATCAAACTACTCACAAAACATCTAATAATCATAAACAAACAATCCAAAACAATCAAACTTACAAATCTAACCAAAATTAATCAAAACCCACTTAAATAAATTAATAAAAACCAAGAACATGAACATAAACAATAAAGCATGAATATTAAGATCAAATAAAGAAAAGTAGATAAGAGATTAACAAGAAAAAGTAAAGATTGACAAGAATTAAAAGAAAAACTTACTTGAATTTAAATGAATTTAAGGTGCAAGACAAGGTATTTAAATTTGACAATAAGGTAAATGACAAGGTAATTAAATTGCAAGGTAATTAAAAGTGGAAGAAATAGTGTGTCAAACTATCCAACAAAAACAAATGATTAAGATCCTAATCTATATATAGGGGAGGATTAAGGAGTGCTTAGGAAGCTTCCTCCCCTCCTTCATTTTCTCTTAATTGCACCATTAGGTCCTTAAGCCTTTAATCTTCTTTAATCTTGGACTTTAATGACTTTTGGCTCGGGATTTCTTTGAACTCGCCTTTTAATTCTTCAATAAATTAGACTTGAGTTCTTCGGCTTTAAGTAAACTTCCGTCTTTTGACTTTTTCTTCGATAAATCTTCAGAATTGGTCTTGGACTTCCGTTCTTTTTGCACTCTTGACTTATCGACTTCGTCTTTCGTCTTTTTCTTTGATAAAAGCCCGTGAATGCCCGTGTTTTCTCCATTTTTCACCTTTTCGTCCTAAATCACAACAAAAACACAAACCACGCACAATTCCGACATAAATGACATAAAATACACGTTTTGGCTCGGTTATTATTGTAATTAAGTGGTAAAAAGGATGAGTGTTTACACACCTATCAAATCCCCTACACTTGACCATTGCAATGTCCTCATGCAATGCATTAGTTACAAAGCACGTTTACACTTTTCATCACAATCAATCCATAATGGCCTTTATTAAAGAGATAGAAAATTATAAACATACAAAGTAAAGAAATAAAAAACATACCTTGGGTTTTGGAAATGTCATGAATGATCATCATTCTCAAGTTTTCACTTTCTCCAAACCAAGCTTAAAAACGAGATCATTGTTATTATAAGTTAGCAAACTAACACGAACTCATGTGGGCCAATTATTCACTTAGACTCCCTTATTCCTAGGTGTATCTCTTATATTTTATTATTGTCTTGAATGATCACGAGGATGCATTGTTGACTTATTTCGATAGTTATTTAAGCCGAAAATAAAGTGGGACGATTTAATCAATAGGTAGCTAAAGGATAAAAGCTTTTAAAACTGCTTCTCGGGACCTCAAAAAGTTCATATCTTGGCATAACTCGCTTCGCGATTTGAGACCTTTCTCGGACCGATATTTGGCTGCGACTTTATACTTCAAATCTTGAGAGACGTTCATGAAATAATGGTCTTCTCTTCATAATGGAATTTCTTCACTTGAAGTTTTGAGAGATTCATACTTGGACCACGACTTCTTCATTTTTCTCCAATCTTTATTTTGGACTTTGATATACAACGATTCGCCTACTTTGTGGACTTGGCTTTATTTATCCTCATACCTTGTTAGGGCCTTTTTGGATAGACTTCTCCATGAATTTTGGGGAGTATTTGCTTTTCGTCGTGTGTCTCGATCCTTCATATTGATCTTTGATAAATGATTCTTCACATCACTTTGGATCTTTAGCAACAAAATGTAGCCCTCATGCCTTGTTAGGACCTTTTCGGACTCGCCAATCTTCGCATCCCGCTTCAATAAGTTATGCCTTGGCTATGAACTTTAATCCATACCGAGAAACTTCTAAACGATCTTGGGCTAGAAGCTAAGTAACTTTTCAAATCGTACAACCTTATTTATTGCAGATAAATTTATTAGCAAGCGATGGGAGAATATGCTCATAATTAACTCACATAAATTCACGAAAGAATACCAAACTTATAATTGGCTCTATCATATCTCGTTCTCCACAATTTAAAATCTCAAGGAATGAGACTCGTGGATGCTTAGCCTATTAAATCAAAGTTTTGGGTTTTCGAGCCGCCTATAGGATCTTGCAAACTCTTAGACTTTTTTCAAGTTTAGAGATCGCATTTTAAAGTTCCCTTGATAAACGACTCTCTAGGATCAATTATATGAACTTGCGAAAAGTTTTTGTTCTTAATCCGTGAGAGTTAAGACTTTCGCGTTTTATAGCTCCCTATATAAAAGCCTAGCAAAACTTGACTTAAACACGTTAAGGATACTAGCTAGAGTAAACTTAGATAAGTAAACTCGGGTTGAGTCAAAAGATTCACAACGTTTGAAAATTAAAACCATTTTATTAAAAATTTATTCTAATAAGGAAAGAAAATGACTATACAAAGGGAAAAACTAATAGGCCAAAATAGATCAAAAATTTTGAAAAATGTCGAAAAATTGATCTTCCGGTTAAAATGAGGACAAATACAAGGAAAAGGGCCACTTAACTTTGATAGAAGTCCCCCTACACTTAATATAAACATTGTCCTCAATGTTTAAGCATGTGGAAGTAAACTCCCCTACACTTAGGACATTGTGCACTTCGTTTAAATCTTGCTAAGGAAAAGACAACTAACGAGATTCCTATTTTAATATTGAAAAATATAAAATAGTGAATCGAAAAGAGTTTAGGATAGAACCGGGAAGAAGGGAACACGGAATCACGGGTCGTCAAGAATCATCAAGAGTGGATCATTGAAGCTCGAATCACTGATTATAAGAAGAGAGGAAATAACAAACACCAACGGGTCTCCCCTACACTTAGGATAAAGAAAGCTAAAAGATAGATGCATGGGTTGCCTCCCAAGAAGCGCTTGATTTTTGTTAACCGAGTCGTGAGCCTGACTCGACCTTGATTACCATTGGAAGAAGCATGAAATATATCCACCAGGATCAAAGACATAGTTTTCGTTCATCAAATAGCACAAGCTTAAGGGGAACTAGGCAAGCCAAAGAAGACGAGGCAAGGTTCCCTTAAGCAAAGATGGAGCACGGTGGAAGAAAGTATGGTGAGGTGGTGCAAGCATATCTTCAAAAGTTCCAAAGATGTTTCCTTTTATTTCATCAGGTGGATACTGAGATGGCTACAGAATATCGATACCGGGGTCGAACACCTTTTCCTTTAAGGGAAAATAGCACTCAGGCTCAGAAGAATGTGAAGATGATCCGCGAAGAAGATGCACAATCTCGTCCTCAGAAGGTGGACAAAGAGGTGTTAACTCATACGTGCTACGGATGTTGGTGTCGACCAGTTTCTTCTCCTTTGAAAGAATGTTCGTCAAATCCAAAGTAGGATCAAGACGATAATCTTCAAAGTCCAAAGGAGGTGCATCACTCTCATGAGGGAAGTAAGTATTGAGAAAAGCAGAGAAATCTTCCTCAAATGAGTAATCATCCAAAGTAGGATGAAGTAATGGCGGAGGATCTTCATCATGTGAAGAATCACTCGAAAGAGTATCGGCCTCATCAAAATCATCATATGTGGGCATGTTGGGATACTCAGAATTAAGGTCATCATAATCATCCGAATCTGAGCTAGAATCATCAACATAAGCATCAAAGATCGGTGGAGAATCATAAATGGGAGAAGGGTCCAAATTGGATAGAGAATCATCCACATCATCTTCAAAAAGTGGATTATCAATGCAAGACACGAATAGAGGATTGTTGTAGATGACAAAATCATCGAGCACATTAATCATATTCACAGATTCTCGTCCAAAGGATTTGCTTGTAAGCTTCCCCATTTTAAAGACTTGTGCATCATCCCCGACTCTCAAGATTAACTCTCCTTCGGCAACATCAACTAGAGCTCGTCCGGTTCTCAAGAATGGCCGACCAAGTATTAAAGGAATACGAGGGTCCATTTCATAATCAACAACGACAAAGTCGACCCGGAAAGTAAATGTGCCAACTTTAATGAACACGTCTTCGGCTATACCAACGGGGTAAGCGAGAGTGTGATTTGCAAGTTCAAGAGTCATCTTCGTTGGAGTAAAGTCAGGCAATGATAGTGTTTTCCAAACACTCAAAGGCATAAGATTAATACTGGCCCCGAGATCAGCAAGGGCAGTAAATTCTTCAGTTTTGTTAAAAATGCACGGCAACACAAAACGACCGGGATCTCCAAGCTTTTCCGGAAGTTCTTTAAGAATAACTGTAGAGCAGTTTTCATTTAAGCGTGTGTTGGCGAGCTCAATAAACTTCTCCTTCTTGTTAAGCAATTCCTTGAATGCTTTGACAAATTTCGGCATGTGGACAAGTGCTTCAACAAGGCTAATGTTGAAATTTAGTTGAGAGATCATCTTCAAAAAATTTGACATTTCACAGTCATCCTTGGTGACCATTGTGGTCTTGCCTAGCTGTGAAGGATAAGGGATATTGGGTTTGGGTGGTGAAGGTGTAGGTGTAGGTAAAGGTTGACATGTTGAAGGTGGGGTTGGTGGAGGGTTCTTGGTGGGTTCTTCATCACGACGAGGCGGAGACGGTAATGGTGCACTAATACTAGGTGTAGGATGAGTAGGGATAAATGGTGGTGGAGGTGGTGTAGATGATGGGGGCGGGATAGGTGGTTCTACTATGGTAACTCCACTACGGGTAGTAATAGCACTCAAATTAGCTCGCGGATTGGTGACGGTGTTTGAAGGTAGAGAACTCGAAGAAGAGGGTTGAGTGGCGGGCAAGAAACTAGCCAACATATTCTTTATATCATTCGTTTGAGTGCTGAAGGAGGATTAAATATTATCTCGAAGCTCGGATCTAATGTCATTTCCTTGCTTGGTAATATCTCTTTTAAGATTGATAATTTGGCTCTGTAGATTCTTGATTTGCTCACCTTGGGTTCTCATTATGGCTTCAACATCCGGGTTAATGGGTGGGGTTTGTTGAGTGGGTGGGTGATAAGTAGTAGAAGCTTTTGGCGGGATTTGGTTGCTTCTATTGTAGTTGTTGGCGGGGTTTTGGTTTTGAGGAGAAAAACCGGGTGAAAGGTAACTGTTGGATCGATAACTCAGCAAATTTCCATCCCCTTGAGGTCGAGCTTGGTAATTTTCCGGTGAATAATTACCATAAGCTGCATACACGTTTTCCGGATTTCCTTGAGTAGAAGGAGAATCGGTGTATGAGTGTGGACCGCCGCATGTTTCACAAGAATTGGCAACCGCTTTAACTTGTTGTTGTTGGTTTGAAGCGAGAAGCAATATACTTTTGTTCATTTCAGTCATCATGCGGGTGAATTCGGTCATGTCGGGGTTTGCTGATGTAGAAGAAACATTGACTCTCGGGTTGTTCCTTGAAGAAGCGGAGGAATCCCAGTTTTTGTGGTGAGTAGTCATGTTCTCAATAAGCTCTCTACACTCCTCGGGTCTCCTTTTCATGAATGTGCCACTGACGGCTGCATTAATCGTATCACGATCTCGAAAAGTCAAACCGTTGTAGAAAGTATCAATCAATGTGACAGGGAGCATGTTGTGGTTTGGACAACGATCAATCAAGACATTATATCTTTCCCAAGCATCAAAGAGAGATTCATCGGGGTCTTGCATGAAACCGATGATTTGATTGCGAAGGCTCGTGACCATGGATGGTGGAAAGTAGCGCGACAAAAAGCGTTGAGTCATGTCATCCCAAGTATGAATGGAATTCTTCGGGAGACGATCAAACCATTTCTCGGCGTGGTGTGATAAAGTATGTGGGAAGAGTTGTAGGCGAAGAACATCCATTGTGGCACCGAGCAACTTCATGCTTTTGGTGATTGTAATGAACTTTTCGAGGTGTTTGTTGGCATCATCATCAGGCATTCCTCTAAATGGATTAGTTTACACTTGCTGAATCATGTGGTGCTTCAACGAAAACTCCGGAGCCGTGATTTGCGTCGACGCAATCGGTCCTCCTCGTCCAAACATGGTAGGTTGACGAAGTACCTCCATTGTCCGAAGATCGGGCTGTGGATGAACATTGTTGTTGTTATTGTTGAGGTGCGGTGGATTATTGTTGTTGTTAACACCTGCCATACTTAAATCTTCTCGAGTCTCGGGCTCTCGATAATTAGAAGATCTAGTACGCATACACCTGCGAAAGTAAAAGAAAAAGAAACCAAACACAAAGACAATATATATACACAATAAAAATAAAATCTTTTTGGATTTTTGAAATTTTTAATTTTTTTTGGATTTTTAACAATTTTTTATTTTTATGGTTTTTTGAAAATTTTTTAAGCAAGAAAAATAACGCTGACAAGTGAACGGATCCCAAAAAGCAACGCGTCTCTCACAGAAAACCGTTAATCTTTACGAAAAGAGCCGGCAGTGGCGCCATTTGATAACTGGATTTTGGCCAGGTAAAAAGATTAAAGTTCGTGTTCTCGGTATCTTCTCGAATTGATTTCCAGTTCAAAGTATGACTCTATTGTTTTTGGTGAAACAAATATTTTTGGTTGTTTTAAAATAAAAGTGCAAAACTTAAAAATAAAATGACTTTAAATTAAATCTAAATCTAATTTAAAATAAATGGCAAGTATTTAAAAGCGAGACGAAAATTAAAAGGCACTAAAAGTAAATAACGCAAACTTAAATCTAACTAAGGAAAACTTAAAACGCAACTAAAACATAAACTAAGGCAAGGCTAAAATAAATCTAAGGCAAATAAACTTAAAGTGCGACTAAAGAAAAAGGCGGGAAAAATAATGCTTGAAAATTAAAAACAGAAAATTAAAAAACAGTAACTTAAAAGAACCTGAAAACTAGCTCATCTGGAATAATACCCTCATTCGGAATAAACATTCATCCGGAATGTCACCTTCGTTCGGAATGTTCTTCTTCACTCTAAATATTCACCAAAACCCTTGATCCGGAATAAATCCTTTATCCGGAATATGTCACTTATCCGAAATAAAGTCTTGATTCGGAATATTTGTCTTGATCCGGAATGTTGCCTTCGTTCGGAATATCTCTTGATCCGGAATAATATTCCGAATAAAACCCTTGATCCGGAATGTCTTAATATTCCGAATAAACTCCTTGATCCGGAATAATAAATTATTCCGGATGAACTTGCTTGATCCGGAATATTATTTGATTCGGAATGAGAGTTTGATTCGGAATAGCACCTTTATCCGGAATGTGGATTTGATCCGGAATAAAAGGCTGATCCGGAATGTTTTAATATTCCGAATGAGATGCTTGATCCGGAATAATGGATTATTCTGAATGAGCACAACTGATCCGGAATATCTAATATTCCGGATGAACAACTTTTGATCCGGGATAAATTTGCACAATCCTTCACTCGGAATACTGGCTTGATGCAGAATACCTGGAAGATCAGTAACAGCAAAGTGAAGAACAAGGAAATAACAGTATACACAAATCTGATCAAACTTAATCAAAATCAACAAAAAGATTAAATCAAACTAATCACAAAACATCTAATAACCCATAAACAAACAATCCAAAACAATCAAACTAACAAATCTAACTAAAATTAATCAAAACCCACTTAAATAAATCAATAAAAATCAAGAACATGAACATAAATAATAAAGCATGAAGATTAAGATCAAATAAAGAAAGGTAGATAAGAGATTAACAAGAAAAAGTAAAGATTAACAAGAATTAAAAGAAAAACTTACTTGAATTTAAATGAATTTAAGGTGCAAGACAAGGTATTTAAATTTGACAATAAGGTAAATGACAAGGTAATTAAATTGCAAGGTAATTAAAAGTGGAAGAAATAGTGTGGCAAACTATCCAACAAAAACAAACGATTAAGATCCTAATCTATATATAGGGGAGGATTAAGGAGTGCTTAGGAAGCTTCCTCCCCTACTTCATTTTCTCTTAATTGCACCATTAGGTCCTTAAGCCTTTAATCTTCTTTAATCTTGGACTTTAATTACTTTTGGCTCGAGATTTCTTTGAAATCGTCTTTTAATTCTTCAATAAATTAGACTTGAGTTCTTCGTCTTCAAGTAAACTTCTGTCTTTTGACTTTTTCTTCGATAAATCTTCAGAATTGGTCTTGGACTTCCGTTCTTTTTGCACTCTTGACTTCTTGACTTCGTCTTTCGTCCTTTTCTTTGATAAAAGCCCGTGAATGCCCGTGTTTTTTCCACTTTTCACCTTTTCGTCCTAAATCATAACAAAAATACAAACCACGCATAATTCCGACATAAATGACATAAAATACACGTTTTGGCTTGGTTATTATTGTAATTAAGTGGTAAAAAGGATGGGTGTTTACACACCTATCATAGACTATACTTCCTATATAGATAGGAGTAGCTTAGAAAGAGCGATGTAAGGACGAAGTTGGTGAAAGGGATACATAATGGGGTGGAGGAATAAGTACTACGAGAGTTGGGTGATAGTCGATAGACTGACTAATTCATCTCATATTTCAAGAGGAATGAGAAGTCACGTGGTTGAGAAGTTGGAAGGATTGCGTACGGATGTGATGGAATAGAGGGTTTTGTGTAAAAGTTAGCCTAATATGTATGGAATGCCTTATGAAGGGTTATGGCAAGGGAAGAAACGAAGGGAAGCATCACATCGTGATGTATGGTATGAGATGAGGAAAAAGAAGAAAGTGTGTATAGAAGCGAAGCAAGAATAAAATAGGTCGAGATAGGAACCGAAGGTAAAACTTTGGTAGAGCCAAATGAGTAAAATAAAGCACAACGCAGGCTAATACTGTCATAGTGTGGAAAAGGAAATGGCACTGACCTATACTGATTGTTTGGGAGGCTTAGTATCGATAATCGAATGGATGAGGAGTTAGGTGTGATGTGCCATAGGGACGAAGGGCTTGGTGTAACTGAGTTAACCGTACTTTTGATGATGTGTATTGATCATAAGATGATTTGGATTGGAAGAACTAATGGATATGTGAAAGTCAGTCATAGGTCACTTTGTAAGGAAATTGGAATTTTTTAAGTAGCTTGGGGTACGGACTGAAGGGAGTTGATGAACATGATTGGATATGAGTATATCCAGCTAACTGGGAAAAGGATAGGCAAGTGAGATATTTATACAACCTTAGGAGTTACACTGAGGACATGGGTGATTGATTTAGAGGTAGTTAGGAAACTCGTTAGTGATGGCTGAGTTTTCATATAATGATAGTTATCATACTAGAAGTCGATAAATGCCATTTGAGGCACTATATGAAAGGATAGGGTGAGTTGTCCCTATTGTGGACTAGAATTGGTAAAAGAGGCTACTAATGTGGTAATGATGTTGTGGAAAGGATGAGAGCAACACGGGATGCTATGTAGAAAAGGAGGAAACCACTAGAGTTAGTGACAAAGTTATGTAGGAAGTTTCACCCATAGTAACGGGTGGTATGTTTTAGTAAAATGGAAGAGTTGATGTAGAGTTTTGTAGGTCCATTTATGATCTTTATCGGACCATTAGCTTATGAACATAGAATTACCTGGGGGAAATGAGTGGTATATATGATATATTTCATGTATTGAGATTGGTAAATGTTGTTTGAGAACACATATTTGCATGTACGGTTATTCGGGACTTGTGTTAATAAGAGTCTTTGTTTCATCAAAGAGTCATTTGTGAGATTTATTGACTGTGAGGTCAAGAGTTTGGCAATGAGTTTAATTATTTTTGGTTTGCATATGTGGTATTTTGAAACTTGAACTAAAGTTCACGTGGAAATGAGGGGAGTTCGTTTAGAACAAGTATCCTCATGTGATTTGTTGTTTGTGCGTTTGATCCTAAGGAGTAAATCTCGGGACGAGATTTCTATTAGGAGGGAGTGATGTGACAACCCTGGTTTTAAGGTTCGTCACTTAGTTTTATTTTGTGCTAGTTACGTGTCTTTACGTGTTTATGTGCTTATTGGTGTGTATAGATTGTGGTTTGGATATCATTTCCGGTACCGGGTACCTTGTGAGTGAAACGATGTGATATGATTTCATGTTCATGAGCTCACATGGTAGTGACTATGAAATGAGATGGTGATATTTAGTGTATTTATGTATACGTGTATGTATTATAAAAAATCGTATTTTTACGATTTACGGTTTAGCATTTTGAGGTCTCGGAAGAGGTAATTAGTCATATGAATATTTTTCGGGATGGTTTTAAGACATTTAGGACTTTGTTATAAAGTTTATTTAAAAATTTGAGATTTTTTACAAAAGTGTATATATTACGTCTTTTACGGTAAAACGCGTAAATTTGACTAGTTTTACGGTTTTGAGGTTTTGGAGGCTTTAGGAGCTGAAATAAATTAAGGAAAATTAAGGTAATATTACTAATACATATATTAATAATAAAAAGAAATAAAAAACGAATTTTAAGGGGTTTGGACGGTTTAAAAAAAAAGAAAGGAATAAAAAAGGAAAAGAGGAAAAAAAGGAAACAAGTGTTATACTTGGACAAGGATTTTATGTATACCCTATATATTGTTTTAATCTAAATCAAAAAGTTAATTATTTTCTCCTGGAGACAAGAAAGTCGTGGGTTTCACCAAAGTTAGGGTTGTTCATAAATTTTTTTTGGGGTTTTCATAAATCAAAGGTAAAGTCTTTAATCCCTTTTCAATTTAATTATTTTAATGATGTCTTAATCATCTTATGATAGATTTAGGTTAGGGTTTAATTTAAAAACAGTAAATTAATGTTATATTAACGATGTTATAATGATTACATAAATTAGGGCTTGTAATTAGTGGGATTAGGGTTAATTAAAGAGGTTAACTTTGTTAAACCCGTTTTTAAAAACTGGGCAGAATGTTGAGTTAATTGTTTTAATCATATTGGGAGTTCTACAAACTCTTATTTTGCGATCCAAGTATCCCTGAAAAGGTAATTGAAGTGGCTTTCCAATGTAAGAAACGACGACTAAGTTGGAGGTGGGGATGTCGGTCTAAAACAGGTTACAACAGTCGGAGGTCAAAACTGTTTTGAAGTCAGTCAGTTTTCTTTTTAAGTTTTGGGTTGTTTGGGGTACTTAGGGTTGCATTGGGATCTTCTAACGACCATGAGAGATGTTTTATATATTGTAGAAAGTATCTGCACTTGGGATAAGGTTGTGGTTTAGGGTAAGACCCCCTAATCATAACAAACTTTTTGTATGTTTAAAATCAGTAAAAATCTGGAATGACAAAAGTATATATACATATATCAGGGCCTTAAGAGTAGCTTTAAGGTTGGGTTAATTGGGAGGTGTTAGCTAACATATGTAACTGCATAAGTATTCCCTTTACAGAGATCATGGGTGTGTTTAGGTGGGTGTTTGGCTTATAGTTTGGAGACCTAAAACTGGGACTATTTTTGATAAAATGTTAATGGGATGTGTTATGAAGTAAAACGAGTTAAGGGCTTTATAGAGGGGTGTAATGAGATGCTTAGAGCATATATGCGAGGTATATATATATGGGAGAAGATTATATGTCCATCATAGGTTGATGAGCCATTTTAGTGTTTGGTTCATGTTTTGATTATGTGTTTTTGGTTGTTAGCTTATTGCTAGTGCACGGATGTTTGGGGAAGCTCAATCAGGTGAGTTTCATAGTCCCATGTTTACTATTGTTTTTTACTTCAAGATGGGATGGAAGAGGCATTGTGTTATGTTATTTATAAATTATGCTGTGAATGTTTGGCGTTGGTAATGGACTTATGTGTGCATACTTATATGATTAACTGCTAGTCGATTCTTGATTGTTTTATGTTTTGACTTGGTACCAAGGGGTTGTTGACAAGGTGGGGCCTTGGGGAGGTACATAGATGTGTGAGCATCTATTGGACCATGGTGTTTGGTAAGGCTGGGAGCCTTGGATTGGGATTTGGTTCATAGGTGTTTGGATGCCTATGAGAGTATGGTGTTTGGTATGGCTGGGAGCCTGAGTTTTGGTTTGATTAGTTAAATCTTGAATGTTAGTTTGTTAATGCATATTAGTATCACATTATCCATATGTTTTTTTTTAACTTTTGGTTGTTACTCACAGCTTATGGTTTGTTTTGGCGTTGGAGTCTAAACCTATGACTCTCACCAACATTATGTTGACGTGTTTTAGAGTCTCTTTCAAGTGTGAATGTGGTTAAGCTTGAGGATAGAAGTGGCTAGACTTGGATGCCTTAGGATTGCATATAGAAGGAGATCCCCGTTCCTTCTTAGTTTACCTTTATATTTTTTTTATAAGTGATACATGTTGGTTTATGTTTATTGTTTGTCTTGGGTAAGTGGTAGGACTGTTACCTACTTACCTAGACTCCTGCTATGTTGAGATATTGTCATGACCTTTGTGTCGCCATTTATGACATTATAGTTGCATTTTAGTTTTCTCTATAGAGATACCGTTTGTTGTGATGATATCCATACGTCGCGCCCCATATTTATGCCATGGTGGGGTGTGACATATACACTTGCCTTAGTTATGCGATAAGAATCGAGCTATTTTAGGTCATTATCTCTTCCTTTGGCCGCAAGAGTATGAGAGCCCAGCCAGGACTCTATCGGGTATAAAAGGAACCCCATAGGTTCCACAAAGGTACGATACACACAATACCCTAAACACCACATACTCAAATCGATTACTTACTCTCATGCCGAAGTCTAATCGTGGGTCACAAACCCACGGTAAGCCTAACGGTGTCTTTTTAGTGCGGAGGGTCCCCAAAGCAAGTTTCACTTGGTGCAAGAGCCGGAGTCCACTAGACCCCAAATTAAGCCTAATTTGTGTCAACCTCGGTCTACCTAACTTTTGTATCAACACCACCCTTATCCGATGACCTCCACAACAAACCTCCATTATTCGACGATGCAGATGTAGTTGTTTGAAATACAGGTAATAATATAGTTAAAACACATGTTATGCTTGTTGATGCTCACCATGTGTTTGATGAAATGACACTATGATAATCACATGTAATTTAGCAAGTTTTTTTTATGAATGAGCATTTTTATTTTAGTCTAATCGAATCTTATAGTAGATAAGTTGATTACAGAACTGTGACTATGACTCATATATGAGTCATGGTGACTCATATATGAGCCATGGTGATTCATATATGAGTCATGATGACTTATATATGAAACTGTACATATGTAACTTTTTATTGTAATACGGGTAATAATATAGCCTCTTTTGTAACAAAATCATGGTGACTCATATATGAGTCATGATGACTCATATATGAGTCACTTGACTCATATATGAGTCACTATGAAACATATATATTCATGATCATTTATTAACTTGTTTTGTGTTTATATTTTATAATAAGGTTCTTCGTTATCATAAAGATGGGTCATTTGAGTGTACATGTAGGCATTATATGCATTATAGATTTCTTTGTCGCTACATATTCTGTGTTTTGAAGAACCGTGATATTGAAGTATTTAAGGAGAAATACGTTTTAAGGCGCTGGACAAAGGATTTGATACCTCTTTCATTAAAAAGAAACACAAAAAGATATGGAGTGAAAAATGAAGCAATTGAGAGAATAACAAATCATATATGAAAAAGAAGCACAAGAAACAGGACAATCTAATACAACAGCTACTTGATTATTTTTAGGTTCTATTTTTTCTATGTTTAGATTTAATTTTCTTTTTTTTGTTATTGTTAATGCAATGATGCCTAAAAACATTACTTGCATTTTTCGGATCGATTTGTTTTGATTACGACAATATCTAAAAACAAACATTGATGAAAACAATGAAAATCAAATTCTTGAGTTCAAGTATTTTTTTTATTTCGTCCATTATCACTTAAGGTATGAATAGACAAGTTCTTAACCTAACTAAGTGATCAAGGATTTATGTTTTCTTAAAACCCACATTTATTTTAAAAGTGACAAATGTTTTTAATAAACTTTATTTTTAAGAAAATATTTTATTAAAATAGAAAATGGAAAATTAAATTTGGCATATTCTAAACGGTCTAGGAATATCCTCTAGAGGTATAAACTTCACCAGATAGGATTTTGTAAAACCCACATGAAAAATCCAGAACATATTAATTACAAGAAATAACAGATTAGAATTGTACAGTATTCATTAGTTTATTACTATACGAGGATGAGTAAGACAATGCATATGAAGAACAAACATTTCTCATGTAACTTACTACTTATTTTGTAATAATTGTACATTTGTTCTGATTCTTCAACCTTACATAGTTACTTTAAAACAAGGAGTTAAATATTTTCTCATTCTCTAATGGAACTACTATATATGTTCAATTTTATTATAGTCAGTTAATATTTTCCAAAATATCATTCATATATTTGTATGGGAAACACAGTGTCAGTTACCACATGGAATAAGTCAAAGAGAAGTTAAAAAAAAACACGTTTACATAAGCCCATATCTTTTGTCGTGCTCAGATTATTTAGTTAGAAACTATTTTCAACCCTAAACAAAAGAGACAAAGAGAAGCCGCCGCCCCAAAATAAATCTTAGTGACAAGTCTTCGTCAAAATATGCATGCCGAGGTTGTTCGAGTTATAAACTGCTCGCGGTGGCTCAATCGGTTTCGTTCGAGTTAGGAGTCTATGTTAAGACCGACCGGAGTCGCGTTCTCGGTCTGAGGTCACATCATGCCCGATGTAGTGATCTTACCCGCATGGTTTCGATGTGTTTCTATCTTGTTCATCGCATCAAGTAACAATCACTGTGGTCGAACGTGATGACACCGAGATCGGGTAAGAGATTCAGGTTTGTTCGCTGGAGGGTTGAGCCGCGCTTGGGACAGAGTTTCGATCCGATCGCGTTTGTTTCGTATTCATGGTTGGGCTGTTGTCGGTACATGCATGGAGGTAACGCTTAAGCCTTTTTGCCTTTTTACAAATCACATGATGGTATTCTCATAAGACATAAGCACGTCTTAATTGCTCGAAACAAAACCGGTAGAACAAAGAAAAGGATAACACATTGATATAGTCTGCATATGTTGGTTCATGATATCTTCGTAAGTAGGTCCTGCGTATGAGAAGCAGTTTCAATTAAACAAGTAGCAAGCTTTTTATTAGATGGGTTAGTATGAGATAACTATTACTTTTCATCAACAAGTAAAATGTTAAAGTACGAAAACTATTTAGTCAAACAATAGCATATGTGATATTTTAGCAATGAAGGTAGTAGTAAGGAATAAACTTACACATATAATATTGAGTTAATTAAAGACTTTAATTAGTAGTTGGTTAATGTATGTAGATCTTTTTCACGGAATTTAACTGTGGACTTTATTTACGCGTCAAGTTTCGCTAAGGTACGGATATTCCCATCTTTCTACTATTATTTGCTCCTTTCGTTTAGTCGATTGATCGTACAGATTTTCCGTCCTTTTAGTAAGGACTTCCTTTCTATGCATGATTAGGATTTCCCGTCTTCAGCCAAATGTTTTCCCCAGTATATGTTTAAGCTTATCAGTAATCATGTTAATAACTAAATAAATTTCCTGAGCATTATATACAAGCATGACCAGTTTATGTACTAGTTATGGAGGTACCGTAAACATGGCACTAGAGGCACCGGTGTCGTGACTCACATGCAGGAGAGTGATATCCTGCATCGTCCCACTCATGTTCAGTTTGGCCATTTTTATATGTATGTTTAGTGGGGCGTATGGATGCATCCTAGGCTTATCAGTTTACAAGTTATCAGGGTGAATGTGGTGTGTGCTCTATATCCTTCACATTGGAGCTGATCCCTCCACCCAGCACAGTATTTAGAGGTCACCCCTCTACATTTATTTAGAGGTCACCCCTCTACAGCATGACGAGGTCACCCCTCCAGTTATTCATGCATGGTTGTTACAGTATGTGACCTATATAAGCTCTGGCAATTAAAATACAGTAAATGCATGTTTTCAGATTTAATAGATAACAGTTCAGCTTTATTATTTCTTAATCAGACTTTATAGATTATACATAGATTTCCGCTGCAACTTTACTTATCAGCCTTACAGCTTCAGTATTTTATCATCTGCTTCATTTCAGTAATTTCTTATCATGCTTTATATCCGTTCGCTGAGCATTATGCTCAGCCGTATCTTCCTTTCATGTTCTAACGGCAGGTACACCAGGACGCTTTTAGGATTCTAAGAGCATGTGCATTTGGATGGAAGCTATCCAGACTTCTTACTTTATGCACTTCTTACATTATTCTGCTTATTTGGACATTGTTTAGTCCTTTCATTCAATATTTTACTTTTCATGTTTTGGGCTTATGTTTGGATTGCCGATGTTTGATTCCGGTATTTTCTTTATGGTCAGTTAATGTTTTAGAACATTTACCTTATGCTTTGATGACACGCCATAAATACACGTAACGGTCCACTTATCTAAGTGGGGGTGTTACAATTATGGTATCAGAGCGCAAGGTTCGACCTGTAGGCTATAAAACTTGACCTGTGACGAGTGGGTAGTCACCAGGAACTTCCTAGATTTTGGCGTTGTTATTTTTCATGTTTCTCATGGATTATTCAGTCAGTTTTCTTCAGTTATCAGTCGGTTTTTTTAAGTTTTTGACTAAGTAAAAGGTTGGTACAGGACTGGCCATATTTAGTCGCATGTGATTTCTACGAATTTTGTTTTGGTGAACCGACCCATAGGCGTTCACCCTTGCCGTCCATATTTTTGTATGGATGAACTGACCATAGGCGTTCACCCTTACTCATGTCAGATTCATGTTTTCAGTCGAATATTACTTGGTGAACCGACCCAAAAACGTTCACTATATTTTTCAGATCAAATTTTTATGCTATTCAGTCGAATGATGTTTTGTGAACCGATCCACAGTTGTTCACCTTTGTCATATCAAGACATTTCATAAACTTTGACAAGTACGGATTGGACTACAGCCAACCATATTTAGTCCCAGATTATAAATTTTATACATAACAGTTCTCATGAAATTTTGACAAATATGGATCAAACCAGAATCGCCCATACATAGTCACATGCTTCCTACTATGAATACTATGAATTAAACCATAACTATTCACATCAGTTGATGTTAAACCTCAGTTGATTATTCTTCTATGTTATTTGTATCAGTCAAGTTTATACTCTCAAGTGGATGTCGTTTTCATGCTGATTAACTTCATGTCTCCTTACGAGGATTATGTTTTCAGCAAAGTGATGATGTTTTCATGATAAGATATAGAAGGACTACAGTGAAAACTTATTTCATGATAAATCATGTTCTGGTCTTCATCCGTCATGTCGTCATGCTGACCATTGTTAAAATTCCGTTTAATCATATTCTTGAACCTCTATAAAACCAGTATTAAGTCTATGCAGAAATTACCAGGCTATCACGCTACCCATTTCAATTCAGTTTACTACCGTTTAAATCAATTTAATCCTTGATCATGTCAGACAAGTGGCACCAGTATTGATCATTCCATAGAGTTTCCACCAGTGCCATGAACAGTATTCCATATATACCCTTTGTACAGTGCCTCAGTTATACTCCATGTACAGTATTTCATGTGTACTTCACGTACAGTGTCTCAGATATGCTCCACATGCAATATTCATTTTGTACTTCATGTACAGTAGTCTAGGTGCACTCCATGTACCTTACTCCATTGATATTTTAATCAGTCCTCGGTCATCCCAAGCGTCTTCCACTTGTCGATATTCTACCAGATGCTGATACTGCTCGTGAGTTGAAGATGTTGCCAGATGCTGATGCCGCTAACACTTTGAAGACCTCACAAATGCTGACAGACAAAGCTATAATGACAACCACCGTGCTTATAATTAATCAGTAAGTAACAATCGGAACTCCGGAATGGACGTGACCAGAAATACAGAGGACAGTAGTCTAACTGGTACGCCAACCCTAACAGTTACCAGGAACTTTTAACCTTATTCAGACTCGCCTATTAAAAACACATGTCAAGACATCAGTCAAGACATAGGTCTCAAGTATCCTTTCGGAAGACACCTTTCAGGACACCAGTTACGATACACGTCATACGAATCTTTTCTCAAAATACGAGTGAGAACTCATAACTTCAGTATGTTTCTAAACCAGGTCCTCAGTAATTCAGGGTATCCTTCAGAAAGGGGTATACCCGTTCTATTATACCACGCATGAATTAGATCATTAAAAATTCAGTCACCACCACTAGATTATTATTCAGGTTAAACACGCAGTATTCATTCTGTGAGGTTACAGACGAACACATTCAGGGAAAATCGCCATGTTTACTTCACATGTTCCTATGCCAGCTTTATTTTAAATCAGGTAGTTACCTGTCTCTCAGCCAGAAAATACTCAACAGTACCAACCAGGGTTATTAAAGTTATCCTTTTAGTTAACGACGAGATCCGTCTTACTAAATCCCTATTATATATTCATTATGTTTTCTGCCGAAAAATCAGTACCAATTGTTTCTGACTTACAAGCGCGTGACTTATCAGTCCATAGCTATGAAGAATTTTAGCTACCAGTTATGAATCCACTTCTGAAATTCTTTAAATTCATGACCAGCAGCTTACTCCAAAGTTCCAAACATAATTTCAGAATTTTTTTCAGAAATTCCTTTCAAACCACGAGACAGAATTCTACATCGAGCTTGTCTCAAGAACGGAACCTGTGTTCAAAACTCCTTCTTGCAGGGCCGCAACTAAGTTAAAAGAGTTGCAACAATTGCTACAAAAGTTACCGGGACGAGGCTTTATTCGCCCTAGCGCACCACCTGGAGGTGTACCGTTTCTATCTATCAGAAAGAAGGTTGGTAGCATGAGATCATGTATCGATCACCAAAAATTTTACAAGATCACCATTCATAATCGATGTTTATTCCACAAATAGAAGGTTTAACTAATCTGCTACGATGTCTTAAATATTTTTCCAGAACCATTCACGATAACGTCACCATCAGTGGTGAGAGAAAGAACATGATGTTTTCCAGACTGCTGTTGCACACGTTATAGTCTCCCTAAAAGTTTTGATTTATACTTCTGAGCTCCCTAATGCTCCAGCTATAGTATGAAATTTATGAATAATTTTTTTTTTCTTTTCATGATTTCTCAGACAAAGTCGTCAGTACATTCACTGATAACATTCTGATCTGCCAAATTCTAGAGGAGTACAAGAGAATCATCTTCTCACAGTTGTACAGAATCTCCAATAGGAGAAAATTATGTAAGCAGCTTCCCAGATGTGAATTCCAGTTGAACAAAGTGGCGTTTCCGAGCCATCCTACTTCAGCAGAAAGAAATTTCAGACAATCCTGCGAAGGTGAAGGCCATCACCAAATGGTCAAGACCGACGTCTGTGACGAACATACAAAACTTCTAGAACTCAGAAAACTACTACCGCAGAAATTCCTGAGAGTTCTCACAATTATCTTTCCATGACTAAGCTTACGCATAAAGGATGGGACCTTCACAAAAATTTTGTATTTCATAAGATCCTACGCTAGGGGAGATCTAATATACCGAAACAAAAAAATAAATTTTCTTCCATGGCTATTCAACCGGATTTCCACCATAATGTCCCATAATCCCAGACAGAATCTTAACAGCAGCAGTATCACACATTGATGCAGCTATGTTCATATCTAGATGTCTGACATACTGCATATGCAAGATAGAACGCCGTCATGTTAGCGAGTTACTACAATCCTTAGAAATTTTTGAGCAGAAATGAGGCGACATTCCATGAAATTGTTATCAGTTACCACATGCTCAGAAAAAGTATGATACTATCTAAGTCATCGTCAACCATGTAATAAGCCTGCGCGTTTTCTTTCATCCGAAAGGATTACGCAGTAGCGGACCTGTAGAAAATTTAACAGTAAATTATACGAATTCAAGGTATTCCATCGGTAATCATATCAGATATAAATGTCATGATCACGTGTACGTTCGCATTCACGTTCACGTTATTTTCACTTCGACGATTACGTCTCATTCGCAGTATGTGCTGTTTCAGTTCATGTTTGTGCTATCTCATGATTTAAGCTCACGTTAGTATTCATAACATTGTTCACACTCAAGTTCGTGTGCCATTTCGTAATACACGTTTCACAGTTATTACCGAATACGGTTACAGAAAGCTTAAGAAACAAGACTCAAATTTAGCACAACTTTTCCATAACCAGGATGACGTTTCACATCTCAGGCCGTATCGTTTGGCACTCCTTCCTCAGTCAGCATATATTCATGATATGTCCTAGTATCATGTTCACAATATGTTTTACGTATCATGTTTACAAAATACTTCATGCACAGTGTTCTTCATATAATCGGGAACCACGTCCACAATTGCTCACTTAGCACGTTCACAATTGTTCATGTAGTTCGTTCCTATATGTTCTCAGCAGCTTACTCAGAGAGATAAATATTATCTTTTCAGAATAATCGTATGCACCGTTCATGTACACTACATGGTATAGTTTATTCATCCTATCAGATTCAGAAATCCATCTTAAATATGGAACTAGAAACTATTCAGCATCGTCAGGACAGGGTCATCAGGACCAAGATTTTTAGTAGGTCAAGATCTTTGAAAGAACCGTTTCGAGCGGGAAGCCACTCGAAACAGAGTAGTCCATCCGGACCTCTCATCCTTATACCTTTCAATAACATTATGTCTTAATTAGAAGACAAATTATCCTTTCAGCATATATGCCTTTTCAGCTTTAATGTTCTTTCAACCTATGTGTCCTTTCAGCTTTTAAACTTTATCAACCTATTACCTTTAATTCGAGGACGAATTTTCCTTTTTAGAGGGGAAGAGTTGTAAAACCCGCAGCAATAACATGTCTCTAATTCGAGGACGAATTATTCTTTTAGAGGGGAAGAGTTGTAAAACCCACATGAAAAATCTAGAACATATTAATTACAAGAAATAACAGACTAGAATTGTACAGTATTCATTAGTTTATTACTATACGAGGATGAGTAAGACAATGCATATGAAGAACAAACATTTCTCATGTAACTTACTACTTATTTTGTAATAATCGTACATTTGTTCTGATTCTTGAACCTTACATAGTTACTTTAAAACAAGGAGTTAAATATTTTCTCATTCTCTAATGGAACTACTATATATGTTCAATTTTATTATAGTCAGTTAATATTTTCCAAAATATCATTCATATATTTGTATGGGAAACACAGTGTCAGTTACCACATGGAATAAGTCAAAGAGAAGTTAAAAAAACACGTTTACATAAGCCCATATCTTTTGTCGTGCTCAGATTATTTAGTTAGAAACTATTTTCAACCCTAAACAAAAGAGACAAAGAGAAGCCGCCGCCCCAAAATAAATCTTAGTGACAAGTCTTCGTCAAAATATGCATGCCGAGGTTGTTCGAGTTATAAACTGCTCGCGGTGGCTCAATCGGTTTCGTTCGAGTTAGGAGTCTACGTTAAGACCGACCGGAGTCGCGTTCTCGGTCTGAGGTCACATCATGCCCGATGTAGTGATCTTACCCGCATGGTTTCGATGTGTTGCTATCTTGTTCATCGCATCAAGTAACAATCACTGTGGTCGAACGTGATGACACCGAGACCGGGTAAGAGATTCAGGTTTGTTCGCTGGAGGGTTGAGCCGCGCTTGGGACGGAGTTTCGATCCGATTGCGTTTGTTTCGTATTCATGGTTGGGCTGTTGTCGGTACATGCATGGAGGTAACGCTTAAGCCTTTTTGCCTTTTTACAAATCACATGATGGTATTCTCATAAGACATAAGCACGTCTTAATTGCTCGAAACAAAACCGGTAGAACAAAGAAAAGGATAACACATTGATATAGTCTGCATATGTTGGTTCATGATATCTTCGTAAGTACGTCCTGCGTATGAGAAGCAGTTTCAATTAAACAAGTAGCAAGCTTTTTAATAGATGGGTTAGTATGAGATAACTATTACTTTTCATCAACAAGTAAAATGTTAAAGTACGAAAACTGTTTAGTCAAACAATAGCATATGTGATATTTTAGCAATGAAGGTAGTAGTAAGGAATAAACTTACACATATAATATTGAGTTAATTAAAGACTTTAATTAGTAGTTGGTTAATGTATGTAGATCTTTTTCACGGAATTTAACTGTGGACTTTATTTACGCGTCAAGTTTCGCTAAGGTACGGATATTCCCATCTTTCTACTATTATTTGCTCCTTTCGTTTAGTCGATTGATCGTACGGATTTTCCGGTCCTTTTAGTAAGGACTTCCTTTCTATGCATGATTAGGATTTCCCGTCTTCAGCCAAATGTTTTCCCCAGTATATGTTTAAGCTTATCAGTAATCATGTTAATAACTAAATAAATTTCCTGAGCATTATATACAAGCATGACCAGTTTATGTACTAGTTACGGAGGTACCGTAAACATGGCACTAGAGGCACCGGTGTCGTGACTCACATGCAGGAGAGTGATATCCTGCATCGTCCCACTCATGTTCAGTTTGGCCATTTTTATATGTATGTTTAGTGGGGCGTATGGATGCATCCTAGGCTTATCAGTTTACAAGTTATCAGGGTGAATGTGGTGTGTGCTCTACATCCTTCACATTGGAGCTGATCCCTCCACCCAGCACATTATTTAGAGGTCACCCCTCTACATTTATTTAGAGGTCACCCCTCTACAGCATGACGAGGTCACCCCTCCAGTTATTCATGCATGGTTGTTACAGTACGTGACCTATATAAGCTCTGGCAATTAAAATACAGTAAATGCATGTTTTCAGATTTAACAGATAACAGTTCAGCTTTATTATTTCTTAATCAGACTTTATAGATTATACACAGATTTCCGCTGCAACTTTACTTATCAGCCTTACAGCTTCAGTATTTTATCATCTGCTTCATTTCAGTAATTTCTTATCATGCTTTATATCCGTTCGCTGAGCATTATGCTCAGCCGTATCTTCCTTTCATGTTCTAACGACAGGTACACCAGGACGCTTTTAGGATTCTAAGAGCATGTGCATTTGGATGGAAGCTATCCAGACTTCTTACTTTATGCACTTCTTACATTATTCTACTTATTTGGACATTGTTTAGTCCTTTCATTCAATATTTTACTTTTCATGTTTTGGGCTTATGTTTGGATTGCCGATGTTTGATTCTGGTATTTTCTTTATGGTCAGTTAATTTTTTAGAACATTTACCTTATGCTTTGATGACACGCCATAAATACACGTAACGGTCCACTTATCTAAGTGGGGGTGTTACAATTATGGTATCAGAGCGCAAGGTTCGACCTGTAGGCTCTAAAACTTGACCTGTGACGAGTGGGTAGTCACCAGGAACTTCCTAGATTTTGGCGTTGTTATTTTTCATGTTTCTCATGGATTATTCAGTCAGTTTTCTTCAGTTATCAGTCGGTTTTTTTAAGTTTTTGACTAAGTAAAAGGTTGGTACAGGACTGGCCATATTTAGTCGCATTTGATTTCTACGAATTTTGTTTTGGTGAACCGACCCATAGGCGTTCACCCTTGTCGTCCATATTTTTGTATGGATGAACTGACCATAGGCGTTCACCCTTACTCATGTCAGATTCATGTTTTCAGTCGAATATTACTTGGTGAACCGACCCAAAAACATTCACTATATTTTTCAGATCAAATTTTTATGCTATTCAGTCGAATGATGTTTTGTGAACCGATCCACAGTTGTTCACCTTTGTCATATCAAGACATTTCATAAACTTTGACAAGTACGGATTGGACTACAGCCAACCATATTTAGTCCAAGATTATAAATTTTATACGTAACAGTTCTCATGAAATTTTGACAAATATGGATCAAACCAGAATCGCCCATACATAGTCACATGCTTCCTACTATGAATACTATGAATTAAACCATAACTATTCACATAAGTTGATGTTAAACCTCAGTTGATTATTCTTCTAGGTTATTTGTATCAGTCAAGTTTATACTCTCAAGTGGATGTCGTTTTCATGCTGATTAACTTCATGTCTCCTTACGAGGATTATGTTTTCAGCAAAGTGATGATGTTTTCATGATAAGATATAGAAGGACTACAGTGAAAACTTATTTCATGATAAATCATGTTCTGGTCTTCATCAGTCATGTCGTCATGCTGACCATTGTTAAAATTCCGTTTAATCATATTCTTGAACCTCTATAAAACCAGTATTAAGTCTATGCAGAAATTACCAGGCTATCACGTTACCCATTTCAATTCAGTTTACTACCGTTTAAATCAATTTAATCCTTGATCATGTCAGACAAGTGGCACCAGTATTGATCATTCCATGGAGTTTCCACCAGTGCCATGAACAGTATTCCATATATACCCTTTGTACAGTGCCTCAGTTAAACTCCATGTACAGTATTTCATGTGTACTTCACGTACAGTGTCTCAGATATGCTCCACATGCAATATTCATTTTGTACTTCATGTACAGTAGTCTAGGTGCACTCCATGTACCTTACTCCATTGATATTTTAATCAGTCCTCGGTCATCCCAAGCGTCTTCCACTTGTCGATATTCTACCAGATGCTGATACTGCTCGTGAGTTGACGATTTTGCCAGATGCTGATGCCGCTAACACTTTGAAGACCTCACAAATGCTGATGTTGCTGATACTTTAGAGATTTCTCAAGATGTTGATGCCGTTTATACGATGAAGACTCTGCAGAACAAGGACGAAACTATAAATTTGAAATTTCTGACAAGAATAAATTTCAACAATCAGACACTACCATTCCATTCCATGCTTTCACCTTCTTAGCTAGATGTCGCACTTCACTCAGCTAACCTTTCGTTCAGAAGAGTGAGAACCAAAACCCAGCCGGCCACTCAGCAGAATAGCTACAGGAATCACGGTCGTAATAATGACCGTCTTGAAACTGACAGACAAAGCTATAATGACAACCACCGTGCTTATAATTAATCAGTCAGTAACAATCGGAACTCCGGAATGGACGTGACCAGAAATACAAAGGACAGTAGTCTAACCGGTACGCCAACCCTAACAGTTACCAGGAACTTTTAACCTTATTCAGACTCGCCTATTAAAAACACATGTCAAGACATCAGTCAAGACATAGGTCTCAAGTATCCTTTCGGAAGACACCTTTCAGGACACCAGTTACGATACACGTCATACGAATCTTTTCTCAAAATACAAGTGAGAACTCATAACTCCAGTATGTTTCTAAACCAGGTCCTCAGTAATTCAGGGTACCCTTCAGAAAGGGGTATACCCGTTCTATTATACCACGCATGAATTAGATCAATAAAAATTCAGTCACCACCACTAGATTATTATTCAGGTTAAACACGCAGTATTCATTCTGTGAGGTTACAGACGAACACATTCAGGGAAAATCGCCATGTTTACTTCACATGTTCCTATGCCATCTTTATTTTAAATCAGGTAGTTACCTGTCTCTCAGCCAGAAAAGACTCAACAGTACCAACCATGGTTATTAAAGTTATCCTTTCAGTTAACGACGAGATCCGTCTTACTAAATCCCTATTATATATTCATTATGTTTTCTGCCGAAAAATCAGTACCAATTGTTTCTGACTTACAAGCGCGTGACTTATTAGTCCATAGCTATGAAGAATTTTAGCTACCCGTTATGAATCCACTTCTGAAATTCTTTAAATTCATGACCAGCAGATTACTCCAAAGTTCCAGACATAATTTCAGAATTTTTTTCAGAAATTCCTTTCAAACCACGAGACAGAATTCTACATCGAGCTTGTCTCAAGAACGGAACCTGTGTTCAAAACTCCTTCTTGCAGGGCCGCAGCTAAGTTAAAAGAGTTGCAACAATTGCTACAAAAGTTACCGGGACGAGGCTTTATTCGCCCTAGCGCACCACCTGGAGGTGTACCGTTTCTATCTATCAGAAAGAAGGTTGGTAGCATGAGATCATGTATCGATCACCAAAAATTTTACAAGATCACCATTCATAATCGATGTTTATTCCACAAATAGAAGGTTTAACTAATCTGCTACGATGTCTTAAATATTTTTCCAGAACCATTCACGATAACGTCACCATCAGTGGTGAGAGAAAGAACATGATGTTTTCCAGACTGCTGTTGCACACGTTATAGTCTCCCTAAAAGTTTTGATTTATACTTCTGAGCTCCCTAATGCTCCAGCTATAGTATGAAATTTATGAATAATTTTTTTTTTCTTTTCATGATTTCTTAGACAAAGTCGTCAGTACATTCACTGATAACATTCTGATCTGCCAAATTCTAGAGGAGTACAAGAGAATCATCTTCTCACAGTTGTACAGAATCTCCGATAGGAGAAAATTATGTAAGTAGCTTCCCAGATGTGAATTCCAGTTGAACAAAGTGGCGTTTCCGAGCCATCCTACTTCAGCAGAAAGAAATTTCAGACAATCCTGCGAAGGTGAAGGCCATCACCAAATGGTCAAGACCGATGTCTATGACGAACATACAAAACTTCTACAACTCAGAAAACTACTACCGCAGAAATTCCTGAGAGTTCTCACAATTATCTTTCCATGACTAAGCTTACGCATAAAGGATGGGACCTTCACAAAAATTTTGTATTTCATAAGATCCTACGCTAGGGGAGATCTAATATACTGAAACAAAAAAATAAATTTTCTTCCATGGCTATTCAACCGGATTTCCACCATAATGTCCCATAATCCCAGACAGAATCTTAACAGCAGAAGTATCACACATTGATGCAGCTATGTTCATATGTAGATGTCTGACATACCGCATATGCAAGATAGAACGCCGTCATGTTAGCGAGTTACTACAATCCTTAGAAATTTTTGAGCAGAAATGAGGCGACATTCCATGAAATTGTTATCAGTTACCACATGCTCAGAAAAAGTATGATACTATCTAAGTCATCGTCAACCATGTAATAAGCCTGCGCGTTTTCTTTCATCCGAAAGGATTACGCAGTAGCGGACCTGCAGAAAATTTAACAGTAAATTATACGAATTCAAGGTATTCCATCAGTAATCATATCAGATATAAATGTCATGATCACGTGTACGTTCGCAGTCACGTTCACGTTATTTTCACTTTGACGATTACGTCTCATTCGCAGTATGTGCTGTTTTAGTTCATGTTTGTGCTATCTCATGATTTAAGCTCACGTTAGTATTCATAACATTGTT
This sequence comes from Glebionis coronaria, assembly GCA_025667525.1. Lineage (NCBI taxonomy): Eukaryota > Viridiplantae > Streptophyta > Magnoliopsida > Asterales > Asteraceae > Glebionis > Glebionis coronaria. Next base: position 275,427,367 of record CM046879.1, read on the forward strand.
CACACTCAAGTTCGTGTGCCATTTCGTAATACACGTTTCACAGTTATTACCGAATACGGTTACAGAAAGCTTAAGAAACAAGACTCAAATTTAGCACAACTTTTCCATAACCAGGATGACGTTTCACATCTCAGGCCGTATCGTTTGGCACTCCTTCCTCAGTCAGCATATATTCATGATATGTCCTAGTATCATGTTCACAATATGTTTTACGTATCATGTTTACAAAATACTTCATGCACAGTGTTCTTCATATAATCGGGAACCACGTCCACAATTGCTCACTTAGCACGTTCACAATTGTTCATGTAGTTCGTTCCTATATGTTCTCAGCAGCTTACTCAGAGAGATAAATATTATCTTTTCAGAATAATCGTATGCACCGTTCATGTACACTACATGGTATAGTTTATTCATCCTATCAGATTCAGAAATCCATCTTAAATATGGAACTAGAAACTATTCAGCATCGTCAGGACAGGGTCATCAGGACCAAGATTTTTAGTAGGTCAAGATCTTTGAAAGAACCGTTTCGAGCGGGAAGCCACTCGAAACAGAGTAGTCCATCCGGACCTCTCATCCTTATACCTTTCAACAACATTATGTCTTAATTAGAAGACAAATTATCCTTTCAGCTTATATGCCTTTTCAGCTTTAATGTTCTTTCAACCTATGTGTCCTTTCAGCTTTTAAACTTTATGAACCTATTACCTTTAATTCGAGGACGAATTTTCCTTTTTAGAGGGGAAGAGTTGTAAAACCCGCAGCAATAACATGTCTCTAATTCGAGGACGAATTATTCTTTTAGAGGGGAAGAGTTGTAAAACCCACATGAAAAATCTAGAACATATTAATTACAAGAAATAACAGATTAGAATTGTACAGTATTCATTAGTTTATTACTATACGAGGATGAGTAAGACAATGCATATGAAGAACAAACATTTCTCATGTAACTTACTACTTATTTTGTAATAATCGTACATTTGTTCTGATTCTTCAACCTTACATAGTTACTTTAAAACAAGGAGTTAAATATTTTCTCATTCTCTAATGGAACTACTATATATGTTCAATTTTATTATAGTCAGTTAATATTTTCCAAAATATCATTCAGATATTTGTATGGGAAACACAGTGTCAGTTACCACATGGAATAAGTCAAAGAGAAGTTAAAAAAACACGTTTACATAAGCCCATATCTTTTGTCGTGCTCAGATTATTTAGTTAGAAACTATTTTCAACCCTAAACAAAAGAGACAAAGAGAAGCCGCCGCCCCAAAATAAATCTTAGTGAAAAGTCTTCGTCAAAATATGCATGCCGAGGTTGTTCGAGTTATAAACTGCTCGCGGTGGCTCAATCGGTTTCGTTCGAGTTAGGAGTCTACGTTAAGACCGACCGGAGTCGCGTTCTCGGTCTGAGGTCACATCATGCCCGATGTAGTGATCTTACCCGCATGGTTTCGATGTGTTGCTATCTTGTTCATCGCATCAAGTAACAATCACTGTGGTCGAACGTGATGACACCGAGACCGGGTAAGAGATTCAGGTTTGTTCGCTGGAGGGTTGAGCCGCGCTTGGGACGGAGTTTCGATCCGATTGCGTTTGTTTCGTATTCATGGTTGGGCTGTTGTCGGTACATGCATGGAGGTAACGCTTAAGCCTTTTTGCCTTTTTATAAATCACATGATGGTATTCTCATAAGACATAAGCACGTCTTAATTGCTCGAAACAAAACCGGTAGAACAAAGAAAAGGATAACACATTGATATAGTCTGCATATGTTGGTTCATGATATCTTCGTAAGTACGTCCTGCGTATGAGAAGCAGTTTCAATTAAACAAGTAGCAAGCTTTTTATTAGATGGGTTAGTATGAGATAACTATTACTTTTCATCAACAAGTAAAATGTTAAAGTACGAAAACTGTTTAGTCAAACAATAGCATATGTGATATTTTAGCAATGAAGGTAGTAGTAAGGAATAAACTTACACATATAATATTGAGTTAATTAAAGACTTTAATTAGTAGTTGGTTAATGTATGTAGATCTTTTTCATGGAATTTAACTGTGGACTTTATTTACGCGTCAAGTTTCGCTAAGGTACGGATATTCCCATCTTTCTACTATTATTTGCTCCTTTCGTTTAGTCGATTGATCGTACGGATTTTCCGGTCCTTTTAGTAAGGACTTCCTTTCTATGCATGATTAAGATTTCCCGTCTTCAGCCAAATGTTTTCCCCAGTATATGTTTAAGCTTATCAATAATCATGTTAATAACTAAATAAATTTCCTGAGCATTATATACAAGCATGACCAGTTTATGTACTAGTTACGGAGGTACCGTAAACATGACACTAGAGGCACCGGTGTCGTGACTCACATGCAGGAGAGTGATATCCTGCATCGTCCCACTCATGTTCAGTTTGGCCATTTTTATATGTATGTTTAGTGGGGCGTATGGATGCATCCTAGGCTTATCAGTTTACAAGTTATCAGGGTGAATGTGGTGTGTGCTCTACATCCTTCACATTGGAGCTGATCCCTCCACCCAGCACAGTATTTAGAGGTCACCCCTCTACAGTTATTTAGAGGTCACCCCTCTACAGCATGACGAGGTCACCCCTCCAGTTATTCATGCATGGTTGTTACAGTACGTGACATATATAAGCTCTGGCAATTAAAATACAGTAAATGCATGTTTTCAGATTTAACAGATAACAGTTCAGCTTTATTATTTATTAATCAGACTTTATAGATTATACACAGATTTCCGCTGCAACTTTACTTATCAGCCTTACAGCTTCAGTATTTTATCATCTGCTTCATTTCAGTAATTTCTTATCATGCTTTATATCCGTTCGCTGAGCATTATGCTCAGCCGTATCTTCCTTTCATGTTCTAACGGCAGGTACACCAGGACGCTTTTAGGATTCTAAGAGCATGTGCATTTGGATGGAAGCTATCCAGACTTCTTACTTTATGCACTTCTTACATTATTCTGCTTATTTGGACATTGTTTAGTCCTTTCATTCAATATTTTACTTTTCATGTTTTGGGCTTATGTTTGGATTGCCGATGTTTGATTCTGGTATTTTCTTTATGGTCAGTTAATGTTTTAGAACATTTACCTTATGCTTTGATGACACGCCATAAATACACGTAACGGTCCACTTATCCAAGTGGGGGTGTTACAGATTTCCTCGTTAAAAGACAAAAGGGAGCGAAGTCTACGCCGACGACTCAAAATAGGGTGTTACAGTTCTGTATCGATATTGAACCACAGGCCTATTTAATGAGCCGCGGTGAAATATGACTGTTTGACCCTTTTCCTATAAATAGTGGACCATTTCCAGATTTCCAATTCACCTCTTTTCCACAAAAATTATCAGATTCAGTCCACCTTCTTTAATCTCATAAATCCTTGGTTATTTGGTTGGTTATACTTGTTTAGAAGTGAATCTTTCTCCTCCCCTCTCATCCTCTCAAGTGCTAAGAGAAGAAAACTTTCAACCTTGAAGTGTTGTGTCAAACTCAAGATACATTGAAGATCTAAACTCCATTTCATTCTTGTGTCTTTGTGAAGATCCAAATTGTTGTGTATATTTTGAAGTTGTGTATGTATTGTGGTTAATACTTGGTCCTCAAAGTATATTGGTGTAGATTGGTCCTAGCTAAGATTAGGTCTCAACTTTTATCTTAGAGTCGGAAATTAGTTAAGCGACGTGTACAGTTTCTCCACCTTAAGGAGCTTGTTGATTAGAGAACTCTCGAGTAAGGAGTACTCGATGAGTGGAGTAGGAATGAGGAGTCAGCTTCGTTGTCGAACCACTATAAATCCTTGGTGTTCGGTTTGATCTTTCCTTTCCCCATCTCTTTCCATTCATTATTCTTTATTGCATATACTTGTGATTATTAGTTTAGAACCACTATCAATTGTTCATATTATACATTAGGAAGATTTCACATAAATCACTTATGTCTATTCAACCCCCACCCCTTCTAGAAGCAGTTATGATGTCGAACTGTTGAAAACGTATGTTGAATATCTGATTTGTTATTGTTATGATGTCTGATGATTTTGAAAGATATCATAAGAATATTCTGTAAAAATGACTATTGACTCATATATGAGTCACCATGAATCATATATGATTTATGGACATATATGATCCATCTTGAAATATGTATGTTTCATAGTGACTCATATATGAATCATGGTGGAACATGTATGCTTTATAGTGACTCAAGCATATATGTTTTTGGGATCAGATTTAACACACAACATAAGCAGTAAATACGTAAAGAAAAATTGTAAATTGCTTAAATAAAGAAGCATCTAAAAAACTAAAAACACATTTAATACAATGAAAAGAAACCATCAAATAATTATGATTTGACTACAATCAATTCAAAATAAAATAGCATTCACATAACACATAACGACCACTATCATCAGTTTTACCATCCAACTACAATTCACCAAGACTACGATTCAACAGATTACTCATCATTTGAATCACAAGTCCCCTTCTCCTCCTCATCATCACCAGACCCCTCCTCTTCACTATCACCCTCACAAGACTCCTCCACCTCACAATGGGAGGCGGAAACGTGTTGGTTATATAAGAAGTGGTGGCCCTTTTAGGAACTGCAAACAAAAAAATTAGTAAAGTACTATAAAAAATCTATATGTTTCATACTGACTCTATTAGCCATATTTAAAGTGATGATCATATAATATACCGTTGCGAATCTCATGGAAATGCTATTTAACGGTGTCGAGAGTTCAATGTTATTATGGTTTATGTAACAAGAATTAGTCCCGAACACACAAATGAGGAAGGCCTCCTACCCGTATAAGGCATAAGATAAAAAGGAAATTCCTCCTCATTTGTGTGTGTGCTTTTCCACTCTTCTAGTTTTAGAGAGAGAAACATGTTAGCTTTCTCTCACTAGGAAAAACACACTCTTTGTATTTTTCTTTCTTTTCATGTCTCCTCAATCTAATCTTTCTTTTGTTTCAATCTTTGATTCTTCATCTTCATCTCTTATTTTTCTTTTTATCTTCATATCACGTTTATGGATCCAGATATAGACGCGTTACATATATAGATCTAGATTTTTCGTGTTTGGTTAGTCGTGTGGTACAATCCTACAAGTGGTATCATTCGTCAAGGGATTCGTGGTTAGTGTGTTTTTCATGTTTTTGTGGTCTAAATCTTTCTATAAATAAACTACATAGTTATGGTAGTGATTTAGGATTTTTGGTTTGATTAAAAATACAAAAAAATTTGGCGTTTGGTTCAATTTTTTGTCAAAATTTCGAATTTTTACGTTTTTCCGAGATTTTAATCGCAATTATTGCGAAATTAAAGGTTATTCCGAGATTTTTTCCGAGGTTTTGATTTATTGCGAAATCTTGCTTATTCCGAAATTTATTCCGAGATCTTCACATTGCGAAATTTATTCCGAGATCTTCACATTCCTCAGATTATTGCGAGATTAGCTGTTTTTGAATATTCCGAAATTATACACTCGTATCATTTTTTCCGTAATTGTGAATTTTTTGGTCCAAGCTTTTTTAGACTTAACCACTATCAAAACTAGTTCCATTGCATAGTTTACCCAAAAAAAAGAGTTAAAAATTATACGTCTTCTTATGTCGAATTTTTTCTATACTAGTTCTTGGCTATTTCTATCACGTATTTCCAAATTTGTTAATTCAAAAATTTTTCGGTTTATTTTATATCGGACTGAGGTACTTTATATCGGACTGGAAAATTTCGGAGAAATTTGATTTTCCGTGAATCCGAAACGTGCTTTTTACGAGTTGAGATCCTATTTTACACACGACTTCTACTATGACGTCTCAAAAAGATATTTATGTTGCGGGTACTAAGAATCGTCCTCCAATGCTCAAATAGGAGAATTACACTACATAGGCTAGTCGTATTCTTCGTTATAAAAATGCAAACCATTAGGAACGATGATCGTCCACTCTATTCAAAACGGTCCGTATGTAATACGTACAATCCTTGTGCTTGGGGATCCCACGAGTTCTAACCCAGTGGCCGATTCTAGTCATGAGCAAACGGATGAAGAGTTCATTGAAGCTTAATCTAAACAACTTGACGTTGAAGATCAAGTAATTCAAGTAATTCTTATGGGACTTCCCGAAGATGTTTATGCAGCTGTCGATAGTTGTGAAACCGCACACGAGATGTGGCTTAGAATCTAGAAAATGATGAAGGGGAGTGAAATTGGTTTACAAGAAAAAGTGACTAAGTTTCTTCGTGAATGGGAGAAGTTTACGTCTACTGAAGGGGAACAAACTGAACCTTACTATCATCAGTTTTCAACCCTCATGAATCATCTTAGAAGAAACAAACATGAAACTTCACAGATTGCTGCTAACATCAAATTTCTTGATAATCTTCCATCCGAATGGTCATGATATGCCACTCTCGTCAATTAAACCAAGGATATTTATGTCGTAGACTACGCTCAAGTATATGATTATTTGAAGATGAATCAAGATGAAGGTAACAAAATTAGGGCCATAGGACGTGCCAGAAAATATGCAGATTTCTCAACCTTTCATGAATGCAAATCAAGATCGCTAATTGGTAGTTGGAGGGAACACATGGAATCAATTCAACAATATGGTGTTCAGAATGTGGGAAATCAGTATGGTCAGAATGCAGGGCAAATAGTTGGGAATGCAGTCAATCAGTATGAATATAACCGCGGTCAAAATCAGTGTGTTTAGAATGTGGGTAATCAGAATAGGTTTATTGTTGTCCCAGCGGTTGGTAATCAGATGGGAAATATAATGGCTAAAAGGGCTGAAAATACTGGGACGGTTAATCCAAACAACAATTGTCAGGTTCATTGCTACAACTACAAGGGATCTGGTCATTATGCTCGTGATTGCACAATCAAGAAGACGAGGGATGTTGCTTACCTTTAGACTCAGTTTCTCATAGCACAAAAGGAAGAGGCATGAATTCTACTTCAAGCTAAGGAATTTGATCTTATGGCTTCTACAGAAGAATACGACGAGGAAGAAGAGGTGAATTTGATCTTATGGCTTCTACAGCAGAACTCGAATTAGGTTTACATACCTTTAAGCTAAAGCAAATCCACAAGACGAAGAACGAATCACCAATTATGGTTTATAACGAACACCACCAAGATATAGTCTAAAGTAAGACTATATTACGATCTTGTACACACGTAATACAACGAGCTAACCATGATTCTAGCACGTGTGAACCGAGATATAACGCTTGTAATAAATCAACCCAACAACCCTAGATATGGGCTAGGACTAGATTTATACTTAAACCGAGCACCAAGAAAAAACCACACCAAACCACTTGGTGGGTTATGTTGCAATCGGCCAAAAGAGGGGAGAAAGAGAGATTGAGAATTGTGTGGAATAATGAGGGTAAGGGGTTGTATAGATTGGCATAATAAATCTTGGAGCCCAAAGAAATAAAAGGAAAGATTTTTTCCCATCCCCTTTTGTGCCCTAACCGACATTTGAACACCCCTTCATAGGGTGTTCCGGAACCTTCCGTCCTTCTTTCTTTTTAATCTTCTTTCTATGTATTCTTTAACACTCGTTAATACTTAACTCTTATTTATTTAACGATCGTTAAAGCTATATAGTTAAATAACTCGATTTAATTTAATAAATATATTTATTAAATAAATTAACTCTCTACTTATTGAGTGCAATCCCGTAATCTCGAGTTCGATCCTATCACACTACTATTAAATATAAGTCCATAAACATTCAAATTTCATCATGCTAAAATTAAGGAACTTGAACAAGCTCATGCAACATCGGTTTATCAAGAAAAATGTACAACAAAGAAATTAAACGCTTTACATTTAAGTAGTGCTAAAAAGATAAGCGATTTGAATGATGAAATCACCTCTCTTAAAACATAGCTTTCAAATGAAAAATCTATTATTTCTGGTCTAAAAGAAGAAAAGAAAAAGCTGAAACATGATTACAAAAATCGAGAAGATGGGCTTCTTGAGGATATTTGCAATGTTGAGGATAAGATTAGGGAATTAGACAACCTTTTGATAAAACGAGGTCAATCTATGTAGACTATTAACATGCTTGCCCAAAAATTGAATGAAATGTATCACACCTGTTACAAATTGGCTTAAGGTTGTTGATGAGACCATAATTATACATGGTCTCGTCGTCTAAATCGGGCTTAAAACGCGTTAATATATCATAAAATACCGGAAACTATACTTGTATTCGTTTGTTGTATGTTTTAGGTATGGATATCGAGAAAAAGACCAAAAGATCACAAGAACAAAGCAAAAATGAACACGGAAAAGAAGCCGCACAATGAACCTGACTGGAGTGTTGAATTTCCAAGAAAAGTCCCTCATGTTTGAAGATTCTACAAGTTTGGTCCCTCATCTTTGAGAATTTTTCACAAATGACCCTCCAACAAACATCATTGTACAACATTGATCCTTTATGTTTGAATACTTTACAAGATCAACCCTCAAAGTTTGAAGAAAATCACACCATTAGTCCTTAAATCCAAATTTAATCCAAAAGGACTAACGGTGCAATTGCTAAAGGACTAACGGAGAAATGACAAAGGACCTTGTTTGCAAAACTAATGATGAGATGTTGTTAATGGGAAGGTCTGATTATGCCAATATCTAAAAGTATTTAATAATTAAACCCATTTACCCATTAATCAAACCCACCAACCCAAACCCACCAATACTTCCCCGCCACCTCACCATGACCCTACCCATAAACCGACCCAAATACCCAAATCCGTTATACAACCCTGCCCACGTCTTAAAACTTAATTAATAAACAAAGATTTTTTTAAATCTTTTGTTTATTATTATTAAACAGCACCAAACCCCCCTTAACAACCATTGTTTCAGCACCAGGGATCTAAACCCCCCTTTTCAATTATCATAAACCCAAATTCCCCTACACTAAATACCTAAAATTAACCTCCTATATTATCCAGATCTAAGGTTAGAGTTTATGTCAACATACCCATGTGACAAGATTCGTTTCCCAGCTCATCTTTGGTCCCACCCGTACCTCCCCTACTCCAAAAATGGGTAGAAGACAAAGGGTACAGTGCATCCAACGGCTGTGGTGGATTTATTTCTTCTAAAGTTATCCACCAATGTATATGATTACAACTCCAAGCCTGGAAATCACATGACAACAAGCAACAAGGTCACGGGTTCATAGTTTTGACCAAGAGAGATTCAAACTTCAAAGGGCAGTGTAGGAAGATCAATGTTTAGGGTTTGCTTACTTTTTTTATCTTTCTAGAATTTTGTATTACCCATTATATAAGGGGCATAGGTTTCTCATATTTCTGTTGTTCTAGTTTTTGTCTAAATTCGAATCTAATCCCTTTTTAAGTGAAATGAAAGTTGGTATTTTGTTTCAAATGTAATCCCTTTTCATTAAGTTAAAAGTTGGTATTTTGCTTAGACAAATCTGAGTTCCAAAATTTATCTTTATGTGTGAGTTCTTTTCTTGTTCAAATATAATCCCTTTTTATAATTTTATAAAAAGTTTGTATTTTGCAAGATTTTAATCCAAATTTTGTTGGAGTTGTTTGTTTGGTTGTTCTAAGGTCTCTAGTCATCAAAAGATTGTGAGATTTTTTTGAAAGAAAGAAAAGTAAAATCATCATATTTCATATTATCATTGTGCTAACTGTAACACCCCACTTTGATAAGTGGACCGTTACGCGTAATTATGGCGTGTCATCAAAGCATGCAAGGTAATATGTAGTAAAACATACATGACCATAGTAAAAACCGGAATCCAACATCGGTTCCCAAACATAAGCCCAAAACATAAATAAAGTAAATGAAATGAACAAAGACTACACGAGCATAAATATATGAAGGCAAAAGGAAAAGAAGTCTATGGAAGCTTCCATCCTATGCACGTCCTCCAAATGCTCGAGTTTGTCCTTGGGTACCTGCAGTTTTGGGAACATGAAAAGAAAACGGCTGAGCATAACGCTCAGTGCACGGATATACAAACATAGCATGAATGACTGAAACATAATAAAGACTTAATAGCAGCGAAAATGTATAAGTCCTGGAAAACCTGGTATAACTTAGTAAAACTGGTTTTATAGTTTGAAAAGCCTTATGTTTATCTTATAAAAACTGTTTAACATGTTTACCATTAGCCAATATAGGTCATGAAATATCAATGTGCATGAATACTTAGAGGGGTGACCTTGTCAAGCAATTAGAGGGGCTGCCTCTAATTAATAATAATTGTTTGGGTAAGAGGGCTCAGCTACTTGTGAATGATGCAAGGCACACACCACATTAACCAGAATAATCTGCTAAAAACATGTAAACTAGGATGCACCCATACGCCCCACATGATAATAATAATAATATGGCCAAAAGCTGAAGGGACGCCACGAGCTATCACTCCGTCATGGTGGAGTCATAACACTGGTGCCTCCAGTGTTATGGTTATGGTACCTCCATAACTAGGTGAAACTGGTCATGCCTGTATATGGCTTTAGGTATCTAATTAAACATAAGCAATTCAAAAACATATAAAACATATACCGGCGAAAACAATTGGCTGCATACGGGGAATCCTAATAAGGAAGAATGTCCATACTGAAAGGACGGAGAATCCGTACCTTGTGTCCAGTGAACGAAGAAGACGAACGGAAGAGAGTCCTACTTCGATATCACTAATTCTACATAAATAATATACGTGTATAAGTATCTGATCACTGACTACGTAACTGGTTTTATATCATGTCTTAGCTTGTTTTATATGTTCATGTCTTGTTTTACTGATTTTAGCTTTCTAATGCGTTTATCATGTATTCTGTCTATTTTGATTAAGTATTACTTGTATTTCTTGTATTATTATACTTGTTGTGTAATAATAAGTATCTTTCTAAAAGTAGCAGGTTTCCTAAAATAGAAAGTTTCCAAAATTAGAAAGTTTCCATAAATAGATTAGCTGCTTAAAATAAATAAGTTTCTAAAAATAGAAAGTTTCCATAAATAGATTAACTACTTAAAATAGATAAGTTTCTAAAAATAGATAGTTTCCATATTTAGAAATAAGCTGGATTATTAATATAAGCTTAAGTTTTACTGGTAAATATTCTAAGTCATGCGATAAAATAGTATAGTTTGTTAATTAATACATGTAAATTACATAAACTATAGGTTATAGAATTTAATTAAATATAACATGATTTATTTAAATTATGTGTATAAAATACGTAGGTTAAAACATGTATTAATATTAATATTAATATAACCTAAGTCATGATAATTAATTAATTATAAGTCATGTTCAGTAATTAATTAATTACAATATTCTAAATTAAATAATAAAATACTTAAGTTAAAATAATGTATTATTACTTAATAATAATAAACCTAAGTCCATGTTTTAATTAAATTAATTATATAGCATGTCAAATTCATTTAATTAATCTTGTAATTATAAGTCATGTTTTATTAATTTAATTACCTCGTAAATTAATATACATGTAAAGCTAATTAAACTTGTAAAAATAATAACCCGAACCCAAGTATTATTTTATTAAAACGTGTCGTAAGCCGAACCCGTGAAAACCCGTGTTTTAATTATACTAAAATATGAACCAGACCGGCTCCCCATGAACTGGACCGAACCAAACAGCCCCTAGTCTGCACTAAGCTACGAACCAAACACCCCCTGACTAAAACCAGCAACCAAACACTCCCTGTGTTGCTGCTGGCTGTCACTGACTAGCCAGCGCAGCCCCTGGTCTAGCCAGGGTTGCCCCTGCTGCTTGCCTAATTCCCCCTGGCCGGCCCAACGTCCCTCTGCTGTGTGTCTGGTTCCACCGAGAGCTCTAGGCTCTCGGTTCCCACTGCCAGCCTTCTCAAACACCCCCTGCTGCCCTGCTGAACACCACTGCTAGGCAAAACCCCACCAGGCCTTGCGGCTGGTGGTACATAACCACCACCTTGAGTCATAAACTCTTGGTTTGGGTGCAAGCCAAACCAAATCGTAAACCAACCCGACTCCCAACCGTTTTTCCCTTAACAATCATGTTTCAAATCTTTTAATTCCTTACAGCTTATTGATTCGTGGTCGAAAGAAATAACTAAAAGAAAGATTAGGGTTTCTTACGTGTGTTTTAGGGTTTTTGGAACAACAAAACACGAACCACCTTGATTCCTTGATCTGTACCACGCTTGATTGCTCTTGATTGTGTCATTACACACGTCGGCACCAAGAAAAGAACAAGATAAGGAGCGGCTGTTTTCTTTTTCTTTTGACTGTTTTAGGGTTTTTGTGTTTTGTCTAAATGTAAAGATCCCCCCGTCTCATTCTTTTACACGAGACCCCATGGGCCTTGGCCCACTCTCCTTTTCTTTCCCTTGTCTAAACAACCCATATACCTTTTACATAATTCACGTATTATTAAACTATACGCGCAGTCGTGTTTTAAACTATCGTGAATTTTCCCATGGTTATATTTATACGTTTAAACGTAACTATTACGTACGTAATGACTTACCGTGTTTGATTTAAAATACGAAGAATAATCGTGTTAATTATTCGTGTTCACGTGTTACGTAATTATTAATTAGTCATGTTATTATAATTACTTGTACGTAACGACATTCATCGTACTAATAATTAAGTAAGTACATAATTATATGTTCGTGATTTCATGTTCATGATTTTATGTTCGTGATTTCATGTTCATGATTTCATCTTCATGATTTTATGTTCGTGATTATAATTATTTTGTTAATAATTATCGCGTACTAACACGTATTTAATACTTATCGTGTAATAAAACGTACTTAATTCTTGTAATTAATATTCATGATACGTGTTCATGTTATATAAGGAAAGTTTTAACCCTGTCCGTACGATCATAAGTGTACTGTTCATGGTAAAAGCATGCGGGTTTTACAACTCTTCCCCCCCTAAAAAGAATAATTTTTCCCCAAAATATAGATAATGTAACTGGAAGCTTAACGTACCTGACTCAAACTGGAACGGTATGCAAGATAAAAGGAAATGAAGTTGACATGAAACGTGACATATCTTAAAAAGACATGGAACGTGACATGACTGAAAGAGCCTTACTTGGTTATGGAAGGATGAGAGGATAAAATCCAGATGGCACTCGTCCGTTTCCAAGTGGCTTCCCTCTCGGAACGGTTCCTCCACAAGATCTTGACACCAATGATAAATCTTGGTCCTCCTGACCTTGACTTGTAAACACCAAGAGTTCATGGTTATCAATGTAAGATAGATCCCCTGAATTTTATCGAGGAAATAAGAATTAACGTGCAAGGGTAACTGAAACGTTATGGTTCAAAACAATCTAACTTAACTGATAATTAGTAACGATGCGCGAGACATATTGAAACGTAGTACGTGAAAATTTTTGAACGTGATACGTAAATTTTTTTGAGCGTGTTACGTAGAGGTATGGCGAGTATAATATGGAACATATCTTGATCAATGATACGTGTAACATATCGTGAACGTGATATGAGAAACGTGGAATGAACATGACATGTGAAACATATCGTGAACATGGAATATAATGGCGATAACGCCAAACGCTATAAGATGAGACGTGGAATGTGACGTGAAACTTCTGTCTGATCATAGAGAGTTAAAGAAGACTTGATACGGGTCTCTCAAGTTCTTGCAAAACTTCCCAGAACGAAAATGAACGCAAAATCGTAAGCCAGGATACAATCATGAATGTGAATAGTGTCATGAACGTGAGCGTGAAAGCAAGTCGTGAAATTAGAACCACGACGTGGACGTAAATAAGGAGAACAATTGTCAACCCTTTTCTGACCCGATAGCTGACGGATTACCAAGTGATCGGGTGAGCCTTGGCTGGAACGTGTCCGATAAATTTGTTGGTTCTGAAATCCGTGCGGATGTAAGGATTTTGCAGACTTGATCAAACTGTTGGCAATAACCCAGATAGCATCTTGCTTCTTCTGAGTTTGCGTTAATCTGGTAACCAAAATCCATGGAGATCTAGTCCCATTTATGTTCACCATTTCTGATGATGGAAAGACATCCTAGTCTGTTGGTGTTCTATCTTAGCCTGTTGGTATGTCAGGTACTTAGATATGAACGTAACTGTATCTTGCTTCGTAGAAACTTGATACATAGAAGTTTGCGAAACTCTGAGTCTCCGAAATTAGACTTTTATTAGTATAGGATTTTCTTGGAACACCTAACAAAGTGTAGGGTTCTCACCTTTATGCATAAGCTGAGTCATGGTAAGATTAATCCTTGAGAATCTATGTTATTCAACGTGTCACTGTAATCAGCCAGAATTTATATTGGAAAATTTCAAGGTGAAATTTATCCTGTCGTCAAATTTGAATCATAGTGCAAATATGGTCTTCCTGCTCTTTTCTAGACCTAGAGAAAAAAGTCAGGTTGTTCTTGATGAAAATACTGATGAATTTGTTTATGAGTTCATGGCAACTCAACTTATGAAGTCTATAGTGCTGCTAGGCATTTATGAGACTAATACAAAATCATGAATCTAGCATGACCAAGTCGTGTACGAATAGCAGTCATGGACATGTCCTACTAGTTCACTCGTCACTGTTGGCAGCATGATCATGAATCCGATCTTGGAGAGTGCTGAACACCCTAAATGAATCCGATCTTGTCAATACGTGGAGGAGAATAATGGTTATGGATGGTGATTTGTTTAAATCGACGGTAGTCGACACATAATCTCATGTTACCTTCTTTCTCCTTGAAGGTTCTTCTGGAATATATGGGAAGATTTTTTAATAATCCGCTAGTTATGCGTAACAGGACTAAAGTGATCGTGTCTTAACTAACTGCTAGAATATTTAGCAATCATAGCTAACAACACACGTGCTTGTAAAGCATAAATAATTTGTACAAATTTTCCCGATGGAAGATCATGCTGAATATATTCAGGAGCCTGAACATTACTGTACAAAATTATGAATCGTAGTAGGGTGTGTTTTACGTAGTCCATAATTAGGATTAAATTCAACTCATGTATGTCTGAGGTAATGCGTTAGCAGCTTGGATCTCATCATTAGGCTGAAGAAAAACCTTTGTATACATGGGGAATACGAATGTCGTCCTTTATGGTCATAATATATATGAAATATGGGTGCAACAAATGAATATTTCATCGAGCAAATGTGACAGATCTCACTAATACGCCGGTGATGGTACTGAAATTCTTGTGGCCTGATTAACACATGGCACCACAAAATGGATATACCCTTGGAGGGTACCGTAAATTTCTTAGGGATGTTCCAGAATTGGACGTGAGTCATGTGTCTTGACTCGTGTCTTGGAAATATAAGCATGACATGTGTCTTAACTGGTATCTTAACATGTGTCTTCAGAAAGTATACGTTAGACATGTGTCTTGACTGATGTCTTGACATGTGTCTCGAGATGTGAAACGAATAGAACTACAAATATTTGGTTATTCTTCCAGAATTGGCGTATCGGTTGGACTACTGATCCTTTGTATTTCTGGTCACGTCCATGGCCGAAGCTTCGGTTGCGATTGCTAGGATAGTTACTGTCATAGTAGTGGTTACTATCGTCTTGTCTATCAGTTCCATGACGGTCATTCTCATGACTGTGATTTATGTAACTATTCAGCTGGGTGGCCGGCTAGTACCGGTTCTCACTCATATGACTGAAAGGACAACTGAATGACGTGTGACATGTAACTAAGAATTAGAGACAATGATTGATGGAAATCGTCTAGTGGTGAAGCATCTTCTCGTCCGATCGCTTTGATCTAACGCCTTTGTCTTCGTCTTGTAAGGTCTCCAGGTTGTGGACAGCATCAACATCTCGTAGTGTCTCTAAAATCCGCAGCATCAACCCTTAGTAACATCTCTAAGCTATGAGTGGCATCAACAATTTGTAGAGTATCAACAATTAGGATACGCACATTGGATACTATACGTGGAGTACATATGGAATGCACATGAAATGATCGGTATGGGGTCGATCATCTGACATGATTTAAGGAAAATAATTGGTTAAACGGTTAGTAGACCATCATGATAACCTGGCAATGCCAGTATACACTTCATTCTGGTTGCATAGAGAAATGCTAACGTGCGGTTAAACGAATTTCAACGATGATTTTCCTGAAAGCATGATTAATGAAAACCAACCATGACTATCATGAAAGTAGGATTTAAATGAATTCCAACAGTGTGTTGCATGAAAGCATAAGAAACAAAAGAGACGTAAGACGTAATCAACATGATGACAAAATCATCATGAATAAACATGAAACAACTTAACATGAAGGAGTAGGTAACATAATCAACATGAAACTGAAGTTAACCATGATAGTATGAAAGCATACTTGACATAAAAGACATCATAACTTATGAGGGGACATGAAAAAAATTTATGCCAATAAATCATGAGAAAATTTTTATGCATGAAAATAGTGCATGAATGCAAGATGCAGTTTATAAAACCTTATATGTACGAGGGGACGCCTATGGGTCGGTCACAAAACAAAAGACATGGCGAGGGGACGCCTATGGGTCGGTCCCAATGTTAAAAGTTTCGATAAAAGCACATGCGACTAAATAGGACCAGTCCTGTACCAACCATTACTTAGTCAAAATTCTTGCAACAATGATACATGAAATAATTAACTGAAACTCAGCTGTCAAAACTTAACCGAAAAAATTTATGTGGCCAATTATGAAATACTGGGGTTCAGTTCACATTAATCACAATTCACGAGGAACATCATGCATGAAACAATGACACATAACTAAATATGAATGACGGTTGTCTATCCATATTAGTGAAACAATATCGATGAAAACATCAAGGTTAAAACATCAAGGTGCTGAAAACATCATGGTTAAAACAATAATATGTTGAAAACATCAATACGTGGAATAACAAGCGTTGTCTTAGGAAGCTCCTGGTGACTACCCACTAGTCACAGGTCAAGTTTAAGAGCCTACAGGTTAAAACCTGGCTCTGATACCATAATTGTAACACCCCACTTTGATAAGTAGACCGTTACACGTAATTATGGCGTGTCATCAAAGCATGCAAGGTAATATGTAGTAAAACATACATGACCATAGGAAAAACCGGAATCCAACATCGGTTCCCAAACATAATCCCAAAACATAAATAAAGTAAATGAAATGAACAAAGACTACACGAGCATAAATATATGAAGGCAAAAGGAAAAGAAGTCTATGGCAGCTTCCATCCTATGTACGTTCTCCAAATGCTCGAGTCTGTCCTTGGGTAACTGCCGTTTTGGGAACATGAAAGTAAAACGGCTGAGCATAACGCTTAGTGCACGGATATACAAACATAGCATGAATAACTAAAACATAATAAAGACTTAATAGCAGCGAAATGTATAAGTCCTGGAAAACCTGGTATAACTTAGTAAAACTGGTTTTATAGTTTGAAAAGCCTTATGTTTATCTTATAAAAACTGTTTAACATGTTTACCATTAGCCAATATAGGTCATGAAATATCAACGTGCATGAATACTTGGAGGGGTGACCTCGTCATGCAATTAGAGGGGCTGCCTCTAATTAATAATAACTGTTTGGGTAGGAGGGATCGGCTCCTTGTGAAGGATGCAAGGCACACACCACATTCACCTGAATAATCTGCTGAAAACATGTAAACTAGGATGCACCCATATGCCCCACATGATAATAATAATAATATGGCCAAAAGCTGAAGGGACGACACGAGCTATCACTCCGTCGTGGTGGAGTCATAACACTGGTGCCTCTAGTGTTATGGTTATGGTACCTCCATAACTAGGTGAAACTGGTCATGCATGTATATGGCTTTAGGTATCTAAATAAACATAAGCAATTCAAAAACATATAAAACATATACTGGGGAAAGCAGTTGGCTGCATACTGGGAATCCTAATAAGGAAGAATGTCCATACTGAAAGGACGGAGAATCCGTATCTTGTGTCCAGTGAACGAAGAAGACAAACGGAAGAGAGTCCTACTTCGATATCACTAATGCTACATAAATAATATACGTGTATAAGTATCTGATCACTGACTACGTAACTGGTTTTATATCATGTCTTAGCTTGTTTTATATGTTCATGTCTTGTTTTACTAATTTTAGCTTTCTATTGCGTTTATCATGTATTCTGTCTATTCTGATTAATTATTACTTTTATTTCTTGTATTATTATACTTGTTGTGTAATAATAACTTTCTAAAAATAGCATGTTTCCTAAAATAGAAAGTTTCCAAAAATAGAAAGTTTCCATAAATAGATTAGCTGCTTAAAATAAATAAGTTTCTAAAAATAGAAAGTTTCCATAAATAGATTAACTACTTAAAATAGATAAGTTTCTAAAAATAGAAAGTTTCCATATTTAGAAATAAGATGGATTATTAAGCCAATAATATAAGCTTAAGTTTTACTGGTAAATATTCTAAGTCATGCGATAAAATAGTATAGTTTATTAATTAATACATGTAAATTACATAAACTATAGGTTATAGGATTTAATTAAATATAACATGGTTTATTTAAATTAAGTGTATAAAATACTTAGGTTAAAACATGTATTAATATTAATATTAATATAACCTAAGTCATGATAATTAATTAATTATAAGTCATGTTCAGTAATTAATTAATTACTATATTTTAAATTAAATAATAAAATACTTAGGTTAAAATCATGTATTATTACTTAATAATAATAAACCTAAGTCCATGTTTTAATTAAATTAATTATATAGCATGTCAAATTAATTTAATTAATCTTGTAATTATAAGTCATGTTTTATTAATTTAATTACCTCGTAAATTAATATACATGTAAAGCTAATTAAACTTGTAAAAATAATAACCCGAACCCAAGTATTATTTTATTAAAGCATGTCGTAAGACGAACCCGTGAAAACCCGTGGAACCCGTGTTTTAATTATACTAAAATATGAACCGGACCGGCTCCCCATGAACCGGAACAAACCAAACAGCCCCAAATCTGTACTAAGCTGTGAACCAAACACCCCCTGACTAAAACCAGAATCCAAACACTCCCTGTGTTGCAGCTGGCTGCCACTGACTAGCCAGCGCAGCCCCTGGTCTAGCCAGGGTTGCCGCTGCTTCTTGCCTGGTTCCCCCTGACTGGGCCAACGTCCCCTTGCTGTGAGTCTGGTTACCACCGAGAGCTCTAGGCTCTCGGTTCCCACTGCCAGCCTTCCCAAACACCCCCTGCTGCCCTGCTGAACACTACTGCTAGGCAAAACCCCACCAGGCCTTGCGGCTGGTGGTACATAACCACCACCGAGAGTCGTAAACTCTCAGTTTGGGTACAAGCCGAACAAAATCATAAACCAGCCCGACTCCCAACCGTTTTCCCTTAACAATCATGTTTCAAATCTTTTAATTCCTTACAGTTTATTGATTCGTGGTCGAAAGAAATAACTTAAAGAAAGATTAAGGTTTCTTACGTGTGTTTTAGGGTCTTTGGAACAACAAAACACGAACCACCTTGATTCCTTGATCAGTACCACGCTTGATTGCTCTTGATTGTGTCATTATACACGTCGACACCAAGAAAAGAACAAGAGAAGGACCGACTGTTTTCTTTTTCTTTTGACTGTTTTAGGGTTTTTGTGTTTTGTCTAAATGTAAAGATCCCCCCCCCCCCGTCTCTTTCTTTTACACGAGACACCATGGGCCTTGGCCCACTCTCCTCTTCTTTCCCTTGTCTAAACAACCCTTATACCTTTTACATAATTCGCGTATTATTAAACTATAAGCGCAGTCGTGTTTTAAACTATCGTGAATTTTCCCATGGTTATATTTATACGTTTAAACGTAACTATTACGTACGTAATGACTTTCCGTGTTTGATTTAAAATACGAAGAATAATCGTGTTAATTATTCGTGTTCACGAATTACGTAATTATTAATTATTCATGTTATTATAATTACTTGTACGTAACGACATTTATCGTACTAATAATTACGTATGTACATAATTATCTGTTCGTGATTTCAAGTTCATGATTTTATGTTCGTGATTATAATTATTATTGTTAATAATTATCGTGTACTAACACGTATTTAATTCTTATCGTGTAATAACACGTACTTAATTCTTGTAACTAATATTCATGATACGTGTTCATGTTATATAAGGAAAGTTTTAACCCTGTCTGTACGATCATAAGTATACAGTTCATGGTAAAAGCATGCGGGTTTTACACTAACTGTATCAAGGATTTATCCTTGATACTTGAATTCGGTATATGTGATTAACAAGGTTGGAAAGCTTGTGTACATCATACACATATGCTCACAAACTCAAGGGTACGGATAGTGTGCCCTTGAGGTACGTCCTTTTTTTGTTTTTCTGTCAAAGATTAAGTATTCATGAGATTTTGTGAGCTTGCTGACTATTTGTGCATATTGGTGTTAAAGTAGGTCCATTTGAACCCCTTCTTTGTGTTTGTGTCATTTTAATAGCTTGTGTATGAAATCTATCCACAGAATCGGGGGTGAAAAAATGGTAGCCTAGTCTTAAAGGGAGTGTTTGGGACAATATGTTTTTGGGTAGGGTTTACAACCCAAGAACTATCTTAGCTCTACACAAACTCATAGGGCATAGGTGATGTGTTTTTGACAGGAAGATTAGTGGTTTAGGTTTAAAAAATTGGTTTTGAAGTTCATGTAAAAATCTGCCCTCTCTATTAGTTTTTATTTGTAATTTGTTTTTGTTTAGTTGTTGTATGCCCTTAGTTGTTGAAATTATTGTTATATTTGGCTAAGATTTGTGGTGTTGGTTATAGTAATTAGGTTGATTTACTCAATAGTGCTCACTCTAATGCGCAAAATTCTGCTATAGCTTGCTATGATAACACCCCTTTGCACCAGATACGCCTAGGAGCATAGGTTTAGTATTTTTTGGTGTGAATTGTTGAAGTCAGATTAGGCCTAGAGGTGTTTAGGATTAGATACTAATATTTGGTAGAGGTGTGGGCTCATTTAGCTCACAAGTGCAACTAGAAAGTCAGTAATCAGCCTCATTCTAGTCCACTGTTTATGTTAAGAGGGTTTAGGATTGTATGTATGTTTGGTTGTAATCCTTGGCATTTTGTTGCGTTTAGTGAGATTTTGGTGTGGTCTCACAAATACACCACTTGTTTAACAAATGTGTAGTTTGTGAGCACCAAAATTACTAAAAAAGCATCAAACTTCCATTCTCATCATACATAAGAAATTTGGCTTGAATTTATGAATAGGTTGCTTGAATTTGGTCTGTTGTTAGTATTAAACTTAGTGTAGATATGTTAATTGTTGAATTTGAGTTCCTTAGTTTCTTTCTACAACTTTTTAAGTCACCAAAAAGCCATAAGTTAGCCACCTGGTTATTTTTATTTTGTTGTCCTTGTTCTTGAGTGAACCCGTTGTCTATACTTTTAGACCACAACTTGTTGTTTGCTGTTTATTTCTGCTTTTGAGCTTGGTTGTGAATTGAGTGTGCTTTGTGTTTGTTCCTGTGCATCCATCAAATCCCACAAGGAACTGCTTGTGGGGTGTGCATTTGCCTCCCAAAACTCACCAAGTAACCTAAGCAAAAACTTAAAGGGTGCCTAGTGATCAACACAACAACCCAAGGAAAAAAAAGCAACCAATCTTGTCCACTATTCACACAAGCATAAATCTGTGATATTTTTGTTGATTCGTGGAGTGAGAGTGTGGCTTGATTTGTGTAACGTGATTGTGTTAAGTGTTGAAGTGTTTTGTGTTGCCTGCGCATCAAGCATAAGCAAATAAATAGAACCAAAAAGTGAACCAAGAAAATAGGAACCTGCTTGTTCATAAAAACCAATTTGTGGTTTAATTCGTCTTTGTGGATTGTGTAAAAAATTTGGGATTGTGTTTTAAGACTGTGCATCCATAGAAAATCCAAAAAGAAGTAAAAAACGAAAAAGGGAATCACAGGGAGGCCAAGGGAAACCGTGAGGTTCGAACCCTCGACCTCTCCTATGATCAACCCTTTGAATGCCTCAACACCACACACCCAACACCAGCTGCCCTAGGGACTTGATTGGTAAAACTTTCCAACGTTTATTATTTAAGGGGGTGTTTAACTTTGCTTATTAAAACCATTTCGAGTCTAAATAAGCTGTTTACAACTTATTTTCATATTGTTTTTGCATCATTTCGTTTTCCCCCATTTTCATTGTAGTTTAGGACTTTTTTGTATAAAAAGTTTATTTTTCACTTTTATAAATATTTTATTTGGATTATTTTGATTTTTAATTTTAAAAAGTCATTAAAAATAGTATTTAGTAATTTAAAATTTTCAAAAAATTATTTTTAGACTTAGTTTATTATATTTTAGGTTTATAAATTAAAAAAAATTTGAATTTTTTCTTATTCTTAGTTAGTTTTATTTTTAGTTTTTTTATTGAACTTTAAATATTAATATAAATTAATTTTAATATTTTCAAAAAAATTTGTTGTCATAAC
Source organism: Glebionis coronaria (assembly GCA_025667525.1). Lineage (NCBI taxonomy): Eukaryota > Viridiplantae > Streptophyta > Magnoliopsida > Asterales > Asteraceae > Glebionis > Glebionis coronaria. Next base: position 275,449,980 of record CM046879.1, read on the forward strand.
TTTCTTAATTATATTTTTTAGAGCATTTTAGTTGTTTATAATAATATTTTAGGTGAAATTGTTTGTTTCGTCGCGTTTTATTATTTTTTTTATGATTATTTTCATTTAAAAAGTGTTTTTAGTAGTTTAAAATAAGAAAATTATTTTTAAAATTTTTTGAAAAATACTTTTTAGTCTTAAATTAGTATAATCTAGGTTTACAAAACATAAAATTTTCATTTTCACTTTCTATTAATTTTATTTATTTTTGAGATTTTCATTAAAATTTAATATAAATTAATTAAAAAACTTTTAGAAATTTCGGTTTTAATTTTTTTTAATTAGACTTTTCTTAACTTAGATTAAAATTTTGGTAATTTTTAGTTGAGTGTAATTTTTTTGTTCGAATTTTACGATTTTAAGTTTTTATAGTCGTAGAGTAATTTTTAGCGTAATCCTTCTTTAACTTCTAATCTTTCTCATCTAAAAACGTCACTAATACAAACTTAATTTTATAGTATTGGCACTTAATACACACACCTCCTTCGAGAACGAACTCGCACTTATTCGATTTTGCGTTTTTCCTAAAACGTAAAGTTTAATACTTGCCCATTATACGTCTTTTCCCTAAAAGCGGTATATTATACTACTATCATTTTGGCGCTGCTGTCGGGGAGGTGTTTTTAGTGCCATTATACATATCGTGTTCGTGTGAGTAGTGCATTTTTGCTCTTCATTTTTTAAAAACGTAAATATCGTACATACTCGTTTGTTATTTTTTATACTATATTATAAATATCCAAAGAAATCGTGTTTAGTTATTCTTAATTAAACACACAACAATCTTTTTACTATATTATATATATCCTAGTATTCGTTTACGTTTTTCTTTTTGAATATTATTAATATATTGTATTACATATCACAATAAATTTACAATATCTCCAAAAGCGTGGAAGCGCAACCTTCATTGGGATTTCATCACTCAATTATTGTATTCAAATCCATAGCAAAAAGAAAAAAGGCAAAATAGATAATTACTTTCAAAAGGCTTAATTTTGATTAACACAAACTATAATGTGGGTATAAGGCGGTTGTATTTCACGACTTAAAGGAAAAAGGCTCTTAAGTGCTTAGCGTCGCCTCGTTTTCTCCGCTTGCTTGTGAGTGTTTTGAGAGAAAGGGATAATCAAGGGTTTGCCGACCAAAGTATTATCTACGTATCATATATATATTTGCTTGTTTTTCAATATTAAACCCTCTTAAAAGTTTTGGTGTTCCACCAACGTTCTAAAGTCATTGAAGACGTTCACTCAACGTGATCGTTTTCATTCCTTGAGGCTCCTTTAATCGAGAAATGGATTCAAGGAGAGATTTGTAGATTTGAGTCTACTTAATACACCAAAAATCCAAAATAAAATAAAATTAAAAAACAATCAAAAACCAAAAATATTGAAAAACTTTAAAACCCCAAAAAGAATCTTCTTTGCTACCCCCCCCCCCCCCCCAATTCTACGTTTAGTGCATGCGCACTCGATCGAAGGATTATTCTAATTCTAGCAACGCTTTAAATCGACAAAATCGAATTCGAAGGAATCAACGACGAAGACGAAATTTAGAAACCGACGTTCCTAATATGGTTGTCGAAACCGTAGACGAGATGGCCGACAATCGTTCGATGATGGAATTTCTCCAAGCGGGGCAGTGAAGTGTTAATTATAGTAACTATTAGATTCCAATATTAGCTTGACGGGTTGCGGGGATTTAATAGTTGCTCCAATCCAATATTACCTTGACGGGTTGCGGGGTTGAAGATCCAAAGTCTCAAAAAGATGGCGGATGTAAATTATTGCGTGGGTTTTATTTTTCTTTCCTTAGCGAGTGTGTAGCTACTTATTAATGCATGACATGAGGATTTTACACATAAGGCGAATGACTTATTACTCTTGAAACGGACTTATATTAATTGTGAGCGGTTTTTCAAGTAATGGATGAGAGGATTACTTAGGATTAAAACCGTCCTTCCTTATTTTTGGATTTTGCATTTCTTATACTTCACGCTTTAAATAAATGACAAATTTTCCCAAAAAGCAATTTGCTCAAATAATAACCGGTTCCACATTTAATTGTCATGAATAAGTTGATGCACTTTTTACTTGTGAATGCAATGATCCCATTTTTAAGCTTGGTATGGGGAAAGTGAAACTTGAGGGTGATAAGTATCCATGGTACCAAAGCCCTAATCTAAGTCATTGATTTCTTTATGAGTTACTTCCATCAAAACTATTTCAATAAAAATCCAAAAAGATATAAGTAGAATTGTTTCTTTTGCATTGCATTGTTCAAAATCAAAATCATGCATCATATAGTGTAGAGTAGTGTAGATGCATTCCATATTGGCCAAGGTGGATTAATTATAAGGAGAATGTAAATTTGTGATTTAAAATATAGCATTACATGAGGTCATGGCAATGTTCAAGTGTAAGGGATTTGATATGAGCAAAAACTCATATTAATAATCAACAAATCACCCTAAAACACAAGGAAAATACCTAACTTTTGTGCTATAAAGCGGAATTATGTGGTATGTTTTGTGTTTGTGTATAAATAGGTAAGAAGAATACATTTTCAAGCAAACAAGAAGAAAATCAAGCTTATTTGGATGAAAAAGACAAAGAAGGATCAAAGATGACAAGACTTTGAAGACAAAGGACCTATCTTGACAACACTCCAAAGTTGAAGGACTAAAAGTGTAAATTGTCAAAGTCAAGATGAAAGTCAAACATGGTCAACTATTCAGTCAACCAAGTCAAAGGGATCAATTGTGTTCAAGAATGAAGCTTGAAGGACCATTTATGCCAAAGAAATGAAGATTATAGTTTAAAATACAAATCTGCCAAAGTAAGGGGTTAAAACTGCCAAAAATACTTCAAGTTTTTGATCAATCCGTGTGAAGGGATTCTTAGCCAATCAGAATGCAAGGAAGAATGGATTTGGATTGCCAAATAATAGTCAGTTGGCCACTAACTTCGTTTTGCAATTAATATCCGAATCCCAACAGTGCAGCGCACTAAACCCTTCTCAACCAATAAGAAACTGCCATGTAATAATCCAATTATCCATTTTTGGATAATGATCCGTGTGCTTCCTCCTTGCCCAACCAGAAAGTGCCACGTGGCCTTCTTCTTCAACGTAACCCAGAACAATTTTGGAGCTACACTTGATTTCAGAAAGAGTTATCTACATGAAAGTTAATCATTTTCAAGAGATAAACACAATGGACACAACCAATTAAGCTCAAACTTAGTGAATCAAGAATCCCCAAATTGTGAAGAACAAGAGGATGAACACTTAGCAGTTTTGTGACACGTGGCAACAAACAAGTGGTGGAAACACGTCATCAACTCCAAAACATCCTCACATTTTGCCTATAAATAGGATGATAATCACTCATTTGTACAAGTAGTTAATGTGTGTAAATTTCACGCACATCTTCCATTTCCTCTCATTCAAGTTCTAGTTAGTTAGCTTAACCAACTCAAGAGTCTGACAAGCTCTTGAGTTAGTTAGTTTAGTTGTAACCAATTTACCAGCTTTGTAACAAACTTTCTCTTTACATCAATAAAATTCACAATTCACCTTCTTCATTACTGTTCATACCTGCAAACCTGTTATCCTTGTGTTGATGTTAGCTTGTTATGATCATAATTGATCATGATTAGCTAAGTTTTCGAGATCTTGTAGCTGTTGGAGTGTTCTGTTCATCCAGTTCTAGTCCTAGTTGATTTTGAAGTTTTCTAGTTCAACAATGATGGTTATGATGATTGCAGATGTTGATTGGTAGATGTAAATGCTAAGGTGGTGGTTTAGCATTGGTTAGAAAGCTCAGCGCTTCTCTACTACTTTAATGGAGGCCTAAGCTAAAAGGTTTCAAGTTCTGAGTTCTTGTTCCATTAAAGTGTTGACTGCCTGCTTAATTCCTAGCTAATTCTTGATTGTTTGCATGATAAAATGTGCTTAGGTTGAATTTGAACTGAATTTTAGTGTTTGAGTAGCTTAATTGTAGCTTAATACTTGATAATCAGCTTAATACTTGTCGTGTTTTCAGCTTTATCAGTCATTTCATCTTATTTGATCATATTAAGTTCTAGCTTGTTAAACTGTTTGCTTTTGGGTCATTTGCACTTCATTCTAGTTATAAAACTTAGTCTGATATTACCTTTTACTCAGTCTGGCCAATTGCTTAAAATTCTTTCATAAAAATTTGCTATAATCTAGTTAAGTAGTGTTTGGTACAAGCATTCAAGTTTTGTTCAAGTATTGGAAATTGGTAGAGTCTTGTTAATTTTCAGTCATTGAGTCATTTTAAACAAAGTCTGATAGTTTTCAAGTCAAGTTTAAAGTCAAAAAGGCAATTGGCACAAAAAAAAAAGTATGGGTCAGTTTTTCACATAGAATTTCAGAAAAAAGTTCATGATTTTAATTGCTTAGCATTACTTTGTTCCTTGATGAAATTGTATGAAACCAGTTCTCAACCTTCACTTAACATCTGAACTTTTAGCCTTTTCATGGAAATTATACTGTATCTTGATTTGAGTGAGAAATAAGCAAATGATAAACTGATGTGATAAGTAAAGTTTCTCTAATATTGAGCTAATCTGATTTCTTGAAACAACATTTTCACTTCAGAAACTTCCTAATTTTCTTTCATGTTTCCATTTAGAAAGTGTTCCTGAGTAGGTTCTAAAATTTTTAGTTTTTTGAAAAAGCTGGTCAACGAAAGTCAAATAAGCTTGATTTTAGCTTATTTCAATTTTCTGAATTCAATACTGGACCAATTTTGATTTCAAAAGACATTCCAAGCTTCTCATGGCTTGAAAAACAAGTTTTGACAAGAAAATTGGATTGTGTACGTTTGGCTTATTAGTTAGCTTAATATTGGCTTATTAGGATTTGCTTATTTGAGTTTCATTTGGTTTCAGCTAATTTGGTCCATTGAATAGCTTATACGAGCTCATTGAACTACTTAGCCCGTTTTTGATAAAATCTTCCATTTTATTGCACTTTAGGCCCCCAGTTTTAGATCTGTTTTTATTAGTAGCTAATTGTCCACTTAATTAGGGTTTGCACTATTACAGTCCTTGTAATTTTGAAACTTCACAAAATCAGTTACTTAGTTTTTCATTTTGTTATAAATTTGTTAATGTTAGTGATAATTGCATAGTTAGTCCTTGTAGTTAACTGATTTACATTTCAAGCACATTAATTTCTAGAATTTACATTTTCAGCCCTTTAATTTCATAGATTTACATTTTTGTCCTCATTAGAATAAAATTGGGTAATTGGCTATTTGTTTTACGGTTACATAGTTAATATTTTGCACTTTTTACTTGATTGTTCAATTAGACATAGACAAGCCAAATAACCCGACCAACCAAAAACGATTATAAACCCGATCTTGTTAGGACTTTTAATTGGTTAAGAACTGAGAAAACGAACTTCAATTATACTACAATTTCAAATGGCGCCGCTGCCGGTTCTTTGACTTTATGAGAGACTATCGATTGACTGTTTTCATTGGCTTTTGGGATCCGTTCACCTAGTGAACGTTATTTTTTACGTATCATAAATAAAAAACAATAAAAAATCAAAAATATAAAAATACATAAAAACTAAAAAATAACAAAAACAATTCTTTTCATAAAGAATTGACCAAACAAATTAAAAAATCCAAAAAGCAATCTTTTTCCTAAGAGATTTCACCCAAAAATATATATTATTGGATTCTCTCGTTTTATGTACATATAGTATTTTCTTTTAAAAACTCATAAATACAAACAAATTTTCCATATAATTATTATAAGTAAATATGTATACGTATAAGAACAACCAACACACATATTCTCCATAAGTATTGCCAAGGCAATACACCGTGTTGAGGGGCGTTCCGGTCCTTGACACACGTATCGATCAAACAAAATAAAGCAAGAATAGATAAATACTTCCAATAAGCAACAATTCGAAGAATACAAACAATTAAGTGAATAGAAAGGCGATGTTCTATAAAATTCCATCTAAGGGTCAATAGGTACTTAAGTGCTGCGCGCCACCTAACCCCCCGTTCACTTGTGAGTATCGTAAGAAGGAAGGCTTCATTGGGCGTCTTGCACCCAAGTAGTACATACGTATATTATTATTTTATTGTGGATATTTCATATTGAAACTCGAAGGGGATAATCCTTTCTCTTCAAAGTCACACGAGAGCTTCTCTCTCATTCCTCGTATTGAGTTGCCTCCTCACTCGCGGGCGTGCACAAATACCGATTGGTGTACAACCCCTTCCTCCGAAAAGGAAGAAAAAGAGAAAGAGTAGGAACACCACCTTCCATCAAGCCGATCCCGAGAATCGTGCTTTGATTCATCCACAACAAGAAGCCATGGCCGGAGTTGATACTCGATCTTTGATGGAACAATTGCAATCCAATGTGCAAGGATATGCCGATGCTATCAAGATACCCGATATTCCCGCAAACACATTTGAGCTAAAAACATCTATGATTAACTTGGTTTCAAACTCACCTTTTTATGGGAACAAGAATGATAATCCACATGATAACCTTAAGAAGTTTCTTGCTCTTTGCAACACCATTAAGTACAATGGAGTTCCCCATGATGCCATTATGTTGATATTGGTACAATTTTCTCTAGAGGGTCCGGCTAAGCATTGGTTAGATAGACAACCACCCGAGAGCATTACCACATGGGATGGTTTCACTAAGAAGTTTTTGAACAAATTCTTTCCCCCATCTAAGACCACGGCTTTGAGGAACTTAATTATAGGCATTCAACAAAAACCTAGTCAAACATTTAGTGATTCTTGGGAGGAGTATAGAGAGTTATTGAGGAGATGCCCTAAGCATGGATTGGATGAAGTTCACCAAATCAGTACTTTCTATAATGGCCTTAAACCTCATCACCAAGACTCACTCAATGCTTCCGCGGGAGGATATATTCTTCTTAAATACATTCAAGAGGTTTGGGATATTATTGAGACCAAAGCAATGGTGCAAATCAACACACAATTTGTTGAAAGAGTACATGTCATTCAAGAAGGAGGTTCTAAACCATTAGAGACTCAACTCATCTCATGCATTCAAGCATTGACTCAAGCTCAAAAGGAAAATCACACAATCATGCAAAACACTCAAAAGATGCAAGAAACGATGATGAATGACTTTATGAAGCTTTCTATGGGCAATCATTCCACAAATGATGTGCATGCCATTACTCTTTCATGTGAGACTTGTGAAGGTCCACATTCCTATCAACAATGTGATAAGGTGCAAGTTTATCAAGGGGAATGTTATGCTTACCAAGAGGAACATCGTGAACATTTCAAGCCAAACATCAATCAAAATAACCTTTGTTACAAATCTCAAAACTATCTTGCACCATCGGATTTCCCACCCCAACCACCCACCCAACCTCAACCAAATCCTCCTAAATTGTTACAAAGGAATCAAGGTCCAAGGCCACCATACCAAGGGAATAACTATAGACCACCAAATACTTTTCACAATCTAGAAAACCTTTCAAGGCAACAATCAAGGGTTTTACAATCAACCTCCACCTTTCCAACCCTAAGGTTTTCAAGGGAATGTGCCACATGATTATAACACAATTGAGCTTCTTCACAAAATGAATCAAGAGAATGAAAAGAGGTTCCAAGCTAATGAGAAGAGAATGAAAGAAATTCATGAGGAAACACATAAGAAATTTATGATGCTTTTCAATCAAAGACAACAAGGGGCTTTGCCATCCAACACACAAACAAACCCAAGGGCAAATGTCAATTCTATTACAACAAGAAGTGGAAAGTCAACAAAGGATCCTTCACCACCTAAACCTTCTTTGGTAGAGCGTACTATGATTCCTTCTTGTGATAAGCCTTCTACATCTAGTTCACCATCCTCAAGTTCTCCTATTTCTCCCACTTCCACACCTACTCATGAAGAAATTAATAAGGAAAATCCTTCATCAACCACTCAACCACAACCAAAACCAAGTCTCCCTTATCCATCAAGATTGAGAAAGGAAAAGCTTAAGAACAAGGATGATATCCAAGTTTCAAACTTTTTGAGGATGTTCAAGCAACTTAACATTAATATCTCCTTTGCGGAAGCTTTAGCCAATATGCCTAAGTTTGCTAAGATGATCACGGACTTACTTTCTAACAAGGAGAGATTGGTGGATTTGCCTAATGCTTCCTTGAATGAAAATTGCTCCGCGGTTTTGCTTAAGAAGTTGCCTACTAATCTTAGAGATCCGGGGAGGTTTTTGATTCCTTGCAATTTCCCGGGGGTGGAAAATTGCATGGCTTTAGCGGATTTAGGAGCAAGCATAAATCTCATGCCATTATCGGTTTGGAAGAAACTTTCACTTCCCGATCTCACTCCTACTAAGATGACCCTTGAGTTGGCAAACCGTACTATAGCTTATCCGGTAGGAATTGCGGAAGATGTTTTTGTTGGGGTTGATAGATTTACCTTTCCCGCGGATTTTGTGGTGGTTGATTAGGATATGGATCCGAGAGTGCCTTTTATTGTTGGTAGGCCATTTTTGAGAATGGTTCGAACTCTAATAGATGTGGCGGAAGGTGAACTTACAATGCGGCTAGGAGATGAGAGATTTGTGTTTAACATGGGGAAGTTGTCTAAGAAGTCTAATGAGCCTGAAGCGGTAAAACATATTGATGTTGTGAATGAGGAGGAAACACAAGATAATATCCTTGATGATGTTTGTGATGAATACTTTTATGAAGCTTGCTGAAGTGGAGATTATGATTTACCTCATGTTGAGACTATTGCTTCCATTACTTCATCTTTGGTTTTTTATGAACCTCAAGAGCTAAATTTTGGTGAACCCTCATATGATAATCCATTTTTACAAAATGATGAAGAATCTCTTCTTTGTGATACACCAACATATGATGACTATAGTGATGATGAGATTTCTACTTGTGATTCTCCATTTGTTGATGATCATACTTCCTTGGGTTTTGGGGAATCACCAATCTCTGATAGCCCAATCTATGATGTTTATGGTGATGAGGAGGATTCTAACATGGATGAGAGTGATGAGTTTTTAGCGGAAGATATATCTTTTGAGTACACTCTTGGTTATCTTGATGAGGAGGGGGACATATTATATCTAGAATCTCTATTGCATGAAGATCCTTTACCTACTTCCTTGTCCACTTCAACCTTTCCATGTGAAAAAGGAAAACAAGCCATGATGGTTCCTTCTAAGGGCTTATTGTTATCCATTACTCCACACCTTTTCTCTCACCATTTGACCTACAAGGGAGAGTCTTCTAAGGCAACCAACACTTGTTGTTTTCCCATCAAGGAACGGATTTTTGATCTTGGCATAGAGCTTGCTAAACCATCTCAGTATCTGCCTGATGCAACAAAAGGAAAACTTGTGAAAGATTTGAGAGCATCACCTTATCACCTTTTGAAGAACATGTGGGAAACCATTTTGAACAACCATACCTTACCTTTTTCACCATTGCTAGGGAAGTTAGTTGTGGAAGGGGCATTGGAGATATGCAAGTGACATGCTAGCATGGCCTCCATAGTAGCAATAGTTAACGGATAGTCCATATCCGTAAGCATGAATACCATAGCATCAGACTCCAACTCCAAGATATGCACTCCACAGCCAGCATACAGCTTCCATCTCTTGATTACCCAGCGTGGCTGGTCCTTCCAGACACCAGAATGTGGATCATGTGGAGGAGAATCAAGCATCATCTTCAAGTCAGCCCACATTGTCAGACCAGGCCAGGTGGCCACGTCACTAGGATGAGTAGGCATCCCAGCATCCACAAACCCATACAATGACATAAGATCCCTACGATCCACCCAAGTCAAAACCCAAGTCATATCAGCATATGGCTTATCAGCAAATGCAGCCTTCTCCAGCAAATTCAAGCCATCCTCTACAAGATCCTCAACATCCACATCAGAATCATACTGGACAACATGCTTCTTCCTAATCCTCTGCTGTGTCTCCAAAGCTTTAATCCGGTCAGCCATTGGAAGAACAAATTCCCTGGTAAGCTTACGATGTTGATTCAAATCTGCCTCCAAGGAAAGAATCCTTTCATGGTACCTGTGCATGAGATCAAGCAAAGAAGTCAGTGTAGCAGGTTCCTACATTTTCCCACCAAGAGGACTTGGATCTAGGAAGGCTTCATTGGAACCAGAAGCAAGAAAGAGGTCATCATCATGAGCACGAGAACTAGAGGCTTCTCAGTAGAGTGATGTGCTGGACTAGGAGGGGGAGTATCCACAAATGGAGACGGATGTGGCATAGAAGAGGGGGCAGCCTTGTAAGTGGATGACATTTCAACCACCACTTCCTCAACTGGCTCTTCCACCACCACATGAGGTGCACCACCAACAGGATGCTCCTCCTCCATAGGATCATCTCCTAATGAAAGTTCCTCCTCGGCTTCAGCAGCCGGAGGAACAACATCAGGAGGACCTTGGCAAGGCCCAGCATTGCATTAGTAAGGGGCCTCCAATCCCCCTTAAACCCTAGAGCCATATTGGAGTAAAGTTTAGAACTAAGGTTAGGGGTCTCATACTCTTCCCTATTACGAGGTATACACACAAGTATCTGCTGCAAAAACCTAGGATACATTAAAAATTTCTTCCTAGATCCAGTACTAGTCAGATTGCTAACCATCCCATCAAACAAATAGCGAGAAAAATTAAACACCTGACCCTGTGCTATGCAGATCAAACCAGTAGCCAAAGGAATGGGAAAGGCATCCCAACTCCCAGACATGGGGCTTAAGAAGTGAATCAAGAAGTGCACTAGAAGCTTCTACTGGGGGGAAAACCTATTCTTTTGGAAGTTAAACTTCCCCCCATGGTTATAACCAATATCAGCCATCCCCTCCAAAACCTCAGCATTAAGGATGGAAACAACACCACCTTCATCTTGAAGATGAAGGAAACTCCTAATAGAAGCTTCAGAAACCATATAAGAACGTCCATCAATGGTAGCATGGAGTTCAAGTGGGCGACCCAAAACAGCCACAAGTTCAGCAGTATCCCAAAACTGGCGAATCACACTATCATAGACAATTGGGCAAACAATAAAAGCATACCTGAGGTTAGAAGCCTCAATAAACTATAGGATGTCTGTGAATTCGTCACGTTTAGGACCATCTCCCAGATACGATACCTCATTGTGATCGAGTTTGTAGAACAAAGCAGCCATTGATGATGATTGGAAGTGATGGAAGGTGATTTGATTAGAGATTGAGAGAGTAGGAGCGTGTGTGTGTTATGGTTGTGATGAATGAGTCAAGGGGGGGTAATTGACCATAAATAATGGTCTTGTAACTGTTCATTTATCCCTAATAATGTGGGTTGCCCTTTCAAATTAGGCAGTTAATGCAAAAGTAACCACTTGCCCCTTATAATTTTATTTGCAAATCCCAGTTTACCAAAGTTAAATAATATGATATATACCAGAATTATCTTGCGTTGACTAAAAGTCAAAACGCATAAGGGTTAACACTAGAAGCACATTGTGGTCAACGTAAGTCAACGAAGTGAATAGTGACCCAAACCAAGACTAGAAGCCAACCATAAATGATAAAGAGGGATTTTTATCCACTAGAAGTTGAAGACTTCCACCAGAAGTGAGCAAAATCCTCCACTAGAAGTAGCACACACCGCAAATACCCATACAATCGGTTGTTAAAAACTACCAAAATGTTAATCTGTGCAAGTAAATATGTACATTAAGCCTCCCCTTAGGCTTAGCCTCCCCTCAATCCTAGGTCTCAAGGATTGACCATTCCAATGTGAACCACCAAGTGGTTGAACCGAGGACCATCCAAGGCTTTAGTCAATAGATCAGCAACATTATCATCCGTATGAACCTTAAGAACCTGTATCAACTTCTTCTCATTGGCATCCCAGATAAAGTGGTGCCTAATTTCAATATGTTTTGTACGTTGATGAAAAACAGGATTCTTCACAATGCAGATAGTGCTTTGGTTGTCAATAAAAATTTTGGTGTTCATAAAGTTGAACCCATAGTCAAGCATCTGATTTTGTATCCATAAAACTTGTCCACAACAACTAGCAGCAGCTACGTATTAAGCTTTTGTTGAAGAAGTAGCTACTATCGTCTGTTTCTTACATTGCCATGAGATAAGCCGTCGACCCAAAAACTGACAACCACCAGTAGTAGATTTTCTGTCATTATTAGCACCTGCATAGTCACTATCACTATACGCTTCAAGGACAAAAGGTGATTCTCTAGGATACCACAATCCTAACTTGGGTTGAGCCTTGATGTACTTGAAAATCTTCTTGACTGCATTCAAGTTAGAAACCATTGGAGCCACCGGATGTCTAGAACAAGCACTTACTGCAAACATAATATCCGGACGTGATGCAGTCAAATACATGAGTGAGCCTATCATTGACCTGTACATGTGAACATTTACCAGAGGATCTGGCTCATTCTTGATTTTGACTTTAGCAACTTCATAAGGTGTTGCTGTTGGTCTAAGAGGATCCATATCAAACTTCTGAAGGATCTCATGAACATACTTATCTTGACTTATGAAGATTCCATCCGACTGTTGCTTGACTTGAAGACCAAGGAAAAATGTACGCTCTCCCATAGCACTCATCTGAAATTCGCCCTTCATCAGTTGTTCAAACTCATCACACCATTCCTTTTTGGTAGAACCAAAGATAATGTCGTCAACATAAACCTGAACAAGGATAATGTCCTTGGTATTCCTCTTAAGAAATAGTGTTTTGTCAATTGTTCCTCTTCTATAGCCATGTTTCAACAAGAAAGTGGAAAGACGCTCATACCAAGCTCTAGGAGCCTGATGAAGTCCATAAGGAGCTTTGACCACCTTGTAAACTTTCTTGGAATGAAGTGGATCTACAAAGCCCTTAGGTTGAGTGACATAAACTTCCTCATCAATCTTGCCATAGAGAAATGCACTCTTGACATCCATCTGAAAATTGTAAAGCCCACATAAGAAGCAAAAGCAAAAAATAGACGAATAGCCTCAATCCTAGCAACAGGAGCAAAAACTTCAGTGTAGTCAATGCCTTCAAGTTGTGTATGACCTTGTGCAACCATCCTTGCCTTATTCCTCACCATAATTCCCCTTGCATCTTTCTTGTTTTTAAGAATTAATTTGGTTCCAATTGCTGTCTTTGCATCCAGCAAGTCAACTAGGATCCAAAAATTCTGAAACAAGAACTGCTGCATCTCCTCCTGCATAGCCTTGATAGGTGTGTAAACACCCATCCTCTTTACCACTTAATTACAATAATAACCGATCTAAAACGTGTATTTTATGTCTTTTATGTCGGAATTATGCGTGGTTTGTGTTTTTGTTGTGATTTAGGACGAAAAGGTGAAAAGTGGAGAAAACAAGGGCATTCAGGACTTTTATTGAAGAAAAAGATGAAAGATGAAGTCGAGAAGTCAAGAGTGCAAAAAGAACGGAAGTCCAAGACCAATTCTGAAGATTTATCGAAGAAAAAGTCGAAAGACGGAAGTTTACTTAAAGCCGAAGAACTCAAGTCTATTTTATTGAAGAATTAAAAGACGAGTTCAAAGATATCCCGAGCCAAAAGTCATTAAAAGTCCAAGATTAAAGAAGATAAGAAGAAAAGGACTAAGCATGCAATTAACAAAGAGATTAAGAAGGAACGGCCTAATGATGCAATTAAGAGAAAATGAAGGAGGGGAGGAAGCTTCCTAATCCTCCCCTATATATAGATTAGGCTAGTTAATTATTTTTCTTTGTTGGCTAATAGTGACAATTAGTTCTTCCACTTTTAATTACCTTGTCATTTAATTACTTGTCAAATTTAATTACCTTGTCTTGCACCTTAAATTCCTTTAATTTCAAGTAAGTTTCCATTTAATTCTTGTCAATCTTTACTTTATCTTGTTAATCTCCTATCTACCTTTCTCAATCTTTGATTTTTATGTTTGTGTTTATGTTCATGTTCATGTTCTTATTTTGATCAAAGTGGGTTCTGATTATTGTGGTTAGATTTGTTAGTTTTATTGATTTGGATAGTTTGTTTATGATTATTGGATGTTTTGTGATTAGTTTAGTTTAATCTTGTGTTTGAGTTTGGTTAACTGTGATTAGATTAGCGTGTTACTGTTTTAGCTTGTTCTTCGGGTTGTTTTCTGTATCTGATCTTTCCCAGGTAAAGTTCCGAGTGAAGAAGTTCCGAGCCAAGGGGTTTATTCGGAATATTTAATTGTTCCGGATCAATACTCTCGTTCGGAACATTCAAAGTTCCGAACCAAACTTGTTCATACGGAAGATTTCCGAATCAAGGCTTCCGATCCAAAGTTCTGATTCAATTGTTCAGTCGGAAGTTTTCCGAATAGTTCATACGGAAGTTTTCCGAACAAACACTTCCCAATCACCAAGTTCCGAACCAAGTATTCTTGATTCATTCGGAAGAGTTCCGAATCAACCTCTTCCGAACCAAAACATCCGGATTAAGGAGTTCCGACTCAAGAGTGGTTCACTCGGAACTCAAGAACTTCCGAACCAAAGGGTTAAGCAGAAAACTTCCGAACCAAATTTGTTCATACGGAAGAGTTCCGAATCAACCTCTTCCGAACCAAAACTTCCGAATCAAGGATTTCTTTCAGTTGAGTTCCGAATCAGTAAAGTTCCGAACGAAGGATTGTTTTGGATAATTGACATATTCAGAATAATATGTTCTGGATCAAGGATTTTGGTAATATTCCGAGCGAAGAAGAATCATTCCAAACGAAGGTGACATTCCGGATGAGTGATTGTTTCGAACGAAGGATTATTCCGGATGAGCTGTATTCAGGTTCTTTTAGTTTCTGTTTTTAATTTTTAATTTCAAGCTTTATTTTTCCCGCCTTTTTCCTTACTCGCACTTTAAGTTCATTTGCCTTAGCTTTATTTTAAGCCTTGCCTTAGTTCAAGTTTTAGTTGCGTTTTAAGTTTGCCTTAGATAGTTTTAAGTTTGCGTTATCTACTTTTAGTGCCTTTTAATTTCAGTCAACGTTTTAAATACTTGCACCACTTACTTTAAGTTAGAATTAGATTTATTTTAACGCCTTTTACTTTAATTGTTTTTGCACTTTTAGTATACTACAACGACACATTTTTGCTTCACCAAAGACAGCTTAGTCGCACATAGAACCTAGATCAATTCGATTAGACCACGAGAACGATAATTTTCATACGGGCCAAAAGCCGTGTATTAAAATGGCGCCGCTACCGGCTCTTTTCGTAAAGATTAACGGTTTTCTGTAAAAGACGCGTTGCTTTTTGGGATCCGTTCACTCGTGAGCGTTATTTTCTTGTTAAAAAATTTAAAAAATCATAAAAATTAAAATTGATAAAAATCCATAAAAATTAAAAATTTCAAAAATACAAAAAGATTTTCTCTTTATTGTGTATATATATTGTCTTTGTGTTTGGTTTCTTTTTCTTTTGCATTTTCAGGTGTATGCGTACTAGATCTTCTAATTATCAAGAGCCCGAGACTCAAGAAGATTTAAGTATGTCAGGTGTTAACAACAATAATCATCCACCGCACCTCAACAATAACAACAATGTTCTTCCACAGCCCGATCTTCGGACAATGGAGGAACTTTGTCAACCTACCATGTTTGGACGAGGAGGACCGATTGCGCCGATGCAAATCAACACTGCTGAGTTTTCATTGAAGCACCACATGATTCAGCAAGTGCAAACTAACCCATTCCGTGGATTGCCTGATGATGATGCCAACAAACACCTCGACAAGTTCATTACAATCACCCAAAGCATGAAGTTGCCCGGTGCCACAATGGATGTTCTTCGCCTACAACTCTTCCCGCATACTTTATCGCATCATGCCGAGAAATGGTTTGATCGTCTCCCGAAGAATTCTATTCACACTTGGGATGACATGACTCAACGCTTTTTGTCGCGCTACTTTCCACCATCCATGGTCACAAGCCTTCGCAATCAAATCAGCGGTTTCATGCAAGAACCCGATGAATCTCTTTTTGATGCTTGGGAAAGATATAATGTTTTGATTGATCGTTGTCCAAACCACAACATGCTCACTGTAACATTAATTGATACTTTCTACAACGGTTTGACTTTTCGAGATCGTGATACGATTAATGCAGCCGCCGGTGGCACATTCATGAAAAGGAGACCCGAGGAGTGTAGAGAGCTTATTGAGAACATGACTACTCACCACAAAAACTGGGATTCCTCTGCTTCTTCAAGGAACAACCCGAGAGTCAATGTTTCTTCCACCTCAGGAAACCCTGATATGACCGAACTCACTCGCATGATGACTGAAATGAACAAAAGTATCACGCTTCTCACTTCAAACCAACAACAACAACAAGTTAAAGCGGTTGCCAATCCTTGTGAAACATGTGGCGGTCCTCACTCATACACCGATTGTCCTTCCACACAAGGAAATCCGGAAAATGTGTATGCAGCTTATGGTAATTATTCACCGGAAAATTACCAAGCTCGTCCTCAAGGGGATAGAAATTTGCTGAGTTACCGGTCCAACAATTACCTTTCACCCGGTTTTTTTTCCTCAAAACCAAAACCCCGCCAACAACTACAATAGAAGCAACCAAATCTCACCAAGAGCTTCTAATCCTTATCACCCACCCGCCCAACAAACCCCACCCATTAATCCTGATGTTGAAGCCATCATGAGAACCCAAGGTGAGCAAATCAAGAATCTGCAGAGCCAAATTATCAATCTTAAAGGAGATATTACCAAGTGATATTAGGTTATTGCAATGGGGTTCAATTTACTCTCGATATCCTCTCGAATTGATCTCGGCCTTAAGTGAAATGATTTGTTCTTGGTTAATAAAAAGGAGTTTGGTTTGTTTATCTATTTTAAACTAATAACATTTAATTAAGTGTCGAAGAGTAAATTTAAAGACTTAAAGTGAAAAGACGAGTTTAAAAATAAATGATTAGAAACTTAACGATTATATGAGGAAAATAAATGAACACTTAAAAGAAACTAACACTTGGAAAATTTTGTGAAAAATAAGAACTAGTTGAAAAAGACTAAAAGAAAGTAAGATCGGAACAAAGAAAAATAGCTAAATCTGAATAAGGAAAAATCCCCTCAATCGAATATTATTCCGATCGTGTGATCGGAATGTGTTGCAAAATGGGCCAATCGGAATATTGATAAAAGAAGGAAAATTGGAATATGCCAAAAAAGAGGGACAATCGGAATATGGGAGAACTTTGCTACAATCGGAATGTGGTAAAAAGGTCCACGATCGGAATACACAAACTGGGCTCGGTCGGAATCTCAAAACCCTTTTCCGATCAACCCGATCGGAAAAAGGGTGCTGCTTGGTCGGAATACAAGGTCGGAAAAGGGAGTTACCCTTTCCGAAAATAGTGCAAATTCGAGTGAAAAGCAAAGGTATTAAGCTATTGGAATAAGCTAAAACCCAAAACTAATTCGAATCTAATAATAAGCTGATCAAATAAGCACTAAAAACAACTTTTATAAACTTTAAAATAAACAACTTTTAAATCAAATTAATAAAAAGATGAACTTTTCATAAAACTTTAAAAAGTAAAGTAAGCTAAATCAACAAATAAGCCAATAAGAACAAGGATCTTAAAGCTTATTGGTGCATAAACTTAAGGAAACGTAAAAAGTAATCAACTTTTTAAGCACAAATCATTGATGAACAACACGGATCATACCAGATTTGTACCAAAATCAATAAAGGTAAAAGAAAGGAAGGATGAGATTAAAGATTAAAAGATAAAAATTTGATCTTGATTAATGAAAAGTAATACAAATGTTGATCTTGAAAGAGAAAAAGATGAAAAGTAGTGAGAGAAAGTTTAGAACTTTCTCTCTCTAAAAACTAGAGAAATCAAAAACTAAAAACTAACTAAGTGTGTGAAATTCGTGAAGTAAGGGCCTTTATATAGGCGTGTGTTGTGGTTATGGGCTTTTGATTGGGCTTTGATTTGGGCTTCTTTTTCTTCTTTCTTCTTAAGTCTTCACGCTTCTTCAAATAAATGTTTCCACTTTGGATTTGAGAAGTGTCGGTGAATTATTCCAACTCGTCTTATAATCTATTGTTTTATGGACTCGAGTTCTTCGACATATATGAATCTTCCATCTTTGGCTCTATTCTTCGATAAATCTTCAAATAGGCACAATGACTTCAAATCTTCTGCATCTCTTGGACAATAGACTTCGTCTTGAGTCTTTTTCCTCGATAAAACCCGTGCAATCCCATGTTTTCTTCAATATTCATCCGGTTGCCTCTGAAAACAAAATAAACACAAAAACCACGCATAATTCCAAACAAATGATATTAAATACGTGTTTTGGTCTTGTTTTAGCCAGAATTAAGTGGTAAAAGGATGGGTGTTTTCACACCTATCAAATCCCCTACACTTAACCATTGCCATGCCCTCATGCAATGCTTAGTGATAAAGCAATTTTACATTTTCCTCATAATCAATCAACCTTGGCCTTATTAATATACTACTAAACGAAAATGAAAATACTAAGAGAAATTAAAACTTTTAGAATAAACAGAAGGATGGAAATAACTTGCAAAGAGATCGAGGACTTACATTAGGACTTCGGTGCTGCGAAGATTTATCACCCTCAAGTTTCACGTTCCCCAAACGAAGCTTAAAAACGAGATCATTGTTATTATAAGTTAGCAATTCAAACACTTACACACATGGCTTAATTAAATGCTTAAACTCCCTTATTCCTAGGTGTATCTCTTATATTTTATTTTTGTCTTAGAATGATCATGAAGATGCATTTTTGGACTTATTTCGATAGTTATTTAGGGCTGAAAGCAAAGTAGTACGATTTGATCAATAGTTAGCTAAAGGACAAAATCTTTTAAAACTGCTTCTCGGGATATCAAAAAGTTCATATCTTGGCATAACTTGGTTCGCGATTTGAGACCTTTCTCGGGCCGATATTTGGCATGTACTTCATACTTCATATCTTGAGAGACGTTCTTGAGATAATGGTCTTCTCATCGTAATAGAGTTTCTTCACTTGGAGACTTTTGAGGGGTACTCCAACTTTGTTGACCACGACTTCATGATTATTCTTCAATCTCTAATTGGGATTTTGAGATACAACGATCCGCCTCCTTTTCGGACTTTGATCTATTTATCCTCATACCTTGTTAGGGTCTTTTCGGATAGACTTCTCCATGATCTTTATGGGAGTTGATTGCTTTTCGTCGTGAGTCTTGATCCTTCATATTGATTTTGGGAATAATGCTTTTCACATCACTTCGGATCTTCAGCAATAGAATGGAATCCTCATGCCTTGTTAGGGCCTTTTCGGACTCGCCAATCTTCGCACCCCGCTTCATAAGTTATGCCTTGGCTATGAACTCTTATCATTACCGAGCAACTTTTAAACGATCTTGGGCTAGAAGCTAAGTAACTTTTCAAATCGTACGACCTTACTTATTGCAGATAAATTATTAGCAAGTGATGGGAGAATAGGAAAATAATTACACCAAGTGAGCTTGCGCAAGAATACCGACTTATAATTGACTCTATCATTTCTCGTCCTCCACAATTTAAAATATCAAGTAATGAGACTCGTGGATGCTTAGCCTAATAAACCAATTAAGGTCTACATGGTTAAGGATACTAGCTAGAATAAACTTGTATAAGTCTATTCGGGTTGAGTCAAAATAAACGCAACGGGCCTAATATGTCAAAGATTTCAAAACTAGCTACACCACTTTATTAAAATTTTTGACTTTATTGCGGGATATATACATATGAAAGCAACGATAAAAATTTAAAAATTACGAGTAAATGGCCAAAGTTAATTAAAAATTTGAAAAATGTTGAAAAAGATGATTTTCTGGTTAAATGAAGGTATTTTCATGGAAAAGTCCACTTAAAACTTCGATAGAAGTCCCCCCTACACTTAAGATAAACATTGTCCTCAATGTTTAAGCATGTGGGAAAAGTCTCCCCTACACTTATGACATTGTGCACGTTGGTTAACTCAGGTTAAGGAAGAGACGACTAAAGTGATCAATTTCAAATGTGAGTATGAAGAAAATTGAATCACGATAGTTGAGAGATAGAACCGGATTTCGGATAACACGGAAGCACGGTTCTTCAAAGGTTCCAAGAGTGCATTCATCTCTGTAATCACATCACCACATAAATACAAACACCCGATAGAGGTCCCCCTACACTTAGGAGGTTAAAACATAAAAGGATAGATACTCGGGTTGCCTCCCGAGGAGCGCTTGTTTTTGATAACCGAGTCACTAGCCTGACTCGACCCAAAATTAGTTCATGGGGAACGTGGTGAGGGATGGAATCATCTCCTGAGAGATGTCCTCACCAAAGTACAACTTCAGACGCTGGCCATTCACCTTGAAATTGGGCCCATTTGGCTGAGAAAGCTCAATGGTCCCATATGGAAAAATTTGGGCAATGGTGAATGGGCTAGACCAACGAGATTTCAGCTTGCCCGAAAAGATTTTCAACCGAGAGTTAAAAAGTAAGACTTTGTCTCCAACATGGAACTCTCGGTTTTTGATCTTGGAGTCGTGGAGGATCTTCGTCTTCTCTTTGTAGATCAGCGAGTTCTCATAAGCTTCATTCCTCAGTTCATTGAGCTCATTGAGTTGAATCTTGCGATGATCACCGGCTTTATTGATGTCGAAGTTAGCCCACTTCAAGGCCCAGTGCGCCTTATGCTCCAGCTCGATGGGAAGGTGGCATGCTTTCCCGTACACAAGACGATAAGGTGTACAACTGATCGGGGTCTTGTAAGCAGTACGGAAAGCCCACAGAGCATCATCTAACTTATCGGCCCACGCGGCACGATGCTCTCCCACAGTACGCTCCAAAATTCGCTTCAATCCACGATTAGATATCTCGGCTTGCCCATTGGTTTGGGGATGATAAGCGATGGAAAGACGGTGATTGACACCATACTTTGCCATGACTTTTGCAAATTGATCGTTGCAAAAATGAGTCCCGCGGTCACTGATAATAGCACGAGGAACGCCGAATCGAGCGAACAACGATTTCAAAAAGTTACAAACCACCCTTGCGTCATTAGTAGGTAAAGCTTTGGCTTCAACCCACTTTGAAACGTAGTCAACGACTACAAGGATGTATTTGTTTCCTTTAGAAGAAGGGAATAGCCCCATAAAGTCGATACCCCAAACATCAAAGATTTCACATTCTTGTATGAAATTCTGAGGCATCTCGTCTTTATTTGTGATCGTGCCTTGTTTTTGGCAAGCATCATATCGTTTAACCATCTCGTGAGCATCACGATAGATGGTGGGCCAATAAAATCCCGAATCAAACACTTTTTTGGCGGTGTAGTTGGGACCAAAGTGACCACCAGTGGGTCCTTTGTGGCAAGCATCAAGGATTTCTAAGGCTGCCGGTCCATCAACACATCGGCGAATAATCAAGTCGGCACATTGTTTGAAAAGATACGGGTCATCCCAAAAGTAAGTCTTAATGTCTTTGAAGAACTTTTTCTTTTGCTGGGATGTTAACCCGTCAACGAGAATTCCACCCGCCAAGTAGTTTGCAATGTCTGCAAACCACGGGGTTTCATCAGCAGTCGAGTTGATAGACATTAAGGTCTCCAGGGGAAAAGAATCATTGATTTCTTTGTTCGGATGATCCCCCTGGTAAGGATCCTCAAGTCTACTGAGATGATCCGCGGCTAGGTTTTCAGCTCCTTTTTTATCGTGAATTTCGATTTTAAATTCCTGGAGCAGCAAAACCCAGCGAAGAAGTCTTGGTTTGGAATATTGCTTTGTCAACAAGTACTTCAACGCGGAATGATCGGTATACACGATTGTGGTGGAAAGGACAAGATAGGGGCAAAATTTTTCAAAGGCATAGACAACAGCTAAAAGCTCTTTTTCGGTTGTTGTATAATGCAATTCTGCCCCCGTCATTGTCTTGCTAGCGTAATGGATTGGTTGGAAGTGTTTGTTCACTCTTTGTCCAAGAACCGCACCAATAGAAAAATCACTAGCATCGCACATCAACTCAAAAGGCAGCTCCCAATTAGGGGTAACTAAGACGGGTGCCTTAGTAAGCTTATCCTGAAGCGAGTTGAAGGCTTCAAGACACTCTTTGGAAAAGATAAAAGGAGTATCTTTTTCCAAGAGGTGGGTCATCGGGCGAGCGATTTGAGAAAAATCTTTGATGAATCGACGGTAGAAGCCCGCATGACCCAGGAAACTTCTCACACCCTTCACGGTTGAAGGTGGAGGCAACTTAGCGATAACATCAACTTTAGCACGGTCTACTTCAAGACCGGCTTTGGAAATTTTATGTCCCAGCACGATGCCTTCTTTTACCATAAAATGGCATTTTTCCCAATTCCCAATTCACCGCTGAAGCATACGTTCCAAATTGGCAAGGCAAGAAGAGAAGGAATCCCCGAAGACCGAGAAATCTTCCATGAAGACTTCCATGGTTTGTTCAACCATGTCATGGAAGATTGCTAACATGCACCTTTGGAAAGTACCGGGCGCATTACATAGGCCAAAAGGCATTCTTTTGTAAGCAAATGTGCCATAGGGACAAGTGAATGTAGTCTTCTCTTGATCTTGGGGATCGATGGGTATTTGGAAATAACCCGAGAAACCATCAAGAAAGCAGTAATATTCATTACCTGCTAAACGTTCCAGCATTTGGTCCATGAAAGGTAGAGGGAAATGATCCTTTCTCGTGGCATCATTGAGTTTGCGGTAGTCTATACAAACTCTCCACCCAGTAACGAGACGAGTGGAAATCAACTCGTTGTGTTCATTGGGAACAACGGTTATCCCGCCTTTCTTAGGCACACAATGGATTGGACTAACCCAGGGTGAATCCGAAATAGGGTAAATCATACCCGCATCAAGAAGTTTGATAACCTCTGTTTTGATGACTTCATGTATTTTTGGATTCACCCTTCGTTGGCTTTGAATTGTGGGCTTAAAGTCGTCCTCCATGAGAATTTTATGTGTGCAGAAGTGAGGATCAATTCCACGAATATCCGAAATTTTCCAAGCAATAGCCTTCTTATGATCTTTCAACACGGTGATAAGTCGGGCTTTTTCTTCTTCCTTCAAATCCTTAGCAATGATGACTGACGACTTCTTCTCTTCGTCAAGGAACACATACTCGAGATGGGGCGGCAACTCCTTAAGTTCTAAATCCGGAGGATTTTCGACGGGAGGCGTATTCGAAGTCGGAGTATCGATAGCAATAACCGTGGGAGATGGAGGAGAAGGATTGTTTTCGTTGAGAAGATTGTCAAAGAAGTTCATATCTTCATCCCCATCGGTGGGAGAATCATTAGTAGCTAAGTTCGCATCTCCCATGGTATCTTCAAGATTGTTCCAAAATAAATCACTATCTCCAAATAGAGACAATGATGAATCAATAGAGGAAACGGTCTCAACATTGGGAAGAGAGGTAGGAATACTTTTGCAAGCATCATTAAAGTGTTCTTCACAAGCCTCATCAAGAACGTCAATACAATTAACACTCTCATATGAATAAGGCTGTTTAGACAACTTTCCCATGTTGAAGACTACTTTATCGTCACCCACTCTCATGATAAGCTCACCGGCCTCAACATCAATGAGAGTGCGACCGGTCCTTAAGAATGGACGACCAACAATTAGTGGCATACGAGGGTCCATCTCGTAGTCGACGACAACAAAGTCAGCATGAAAGGTGAATTTGTCGACTCCTACAATGACGTCTTCGACTATCCCCACTGGATAAGCAACCGTACGGTTAGCTAATTCCAAAGTCATTTTGGTGGGGACTAGCTCAGGGAGAGATAATTGCTTCCAAACACTTAGAGGCATAAGATTAATACTGGCACCTAGATCGGCTAGGGCCATGCAATTCTCTACTCCCGGGAAATTGCAAGGGATTAAGAAACGACCCGGATCACCAAGCTTGATTGGCAATTTCCTTAAGAGTATTGCAGAGCAATTCTCATTAAGTTGGGTGTTGGCAATATCGAGGAGTTTTTCCTTATCGTTCATCAGATCTTTAAACATTTTCGCATATTTAGGCATGTGAGCGAGAGCCTCAGCGAAGGAGATGTTAAAATTCAATTGTTTGAACATTTTAAGGAAGTTCGAAACCTGAATATCGTCCTTGCTTTTGAGCTTCTCTTTCGTCAACCTAGATGGATAAGGTATAATGGAAGAAGAGGAAGGCTTTGGAAGAATAGGATCACTCACATCCTTGGGTGGAGGAGGGGTAGAAGGAAGAGGTGGAGAAATTGGGGAAGGAGAAGGATGAGGAATAGGAGCAGGTGACTCGTTCTCCTTAGTCACAATCACCAGTGGAGGTATAGGAAGCTCGGGTTCCTTGGTACCTTTACCACTTCGAGTAGTGATTGCTTTCATCTCCCCTCTTGGATTCGCAACGGTGTTACTCGGAAGAGTACCCGAAGAAGAGGGTTGATTACCTTGGAAGAAACTAGCCATCATGTTCCTCAATTCATTCGTTTGACTATCCATAGTATTTCTCATGTCGGCTCTCAAATCGTTCCCTTGCTTGACCAAGTCTGCTTTCAAGTTACGCACTTCCTGTTGGAGATTTTCCACGATCACATCATTGGTCCTCATGTAGGTTGCAACCTCTTGGTGTAATGAAGTGGGTTGGTTTGGAGGAGCAGTGTATGCGGGTGGTTGATAAGCAGGTTGTTGGTAAACTTGGTTGTTACGTTGAGGTGGTTGTTGCTGCTTGTGAGGAGGGATGTATGGTGTACGAGGTTGTTGTTGTTGTTGAGGAGGGCGATTAAGGTTTTGTTGTTGGTTTGGGTTGTTTTGGGGAAAACCAGGTGGTGAAAGATAATTGTTGGAGCGGTAGCTAAGCAAATTACGGTCACCTTGAGGTTTAGCTTGATAAGCAGGTTAAGGATAGGTACCATATGCCGCATCCACATTCTCAGCAGGGTAGTCTTGGGTGGCAGTACAAGTAGTGTAAGAGTGAGGACCACCGCATATTTCACAAGGTTGGCTGACAGCGTTAACTTGGGCGTTTTTAGCGTTGTTGTTGTTGTTGTTGCTGACGGTGTGGGAGACAAGCGATTCAAGAAGCGTAGTAATTTTGTCCAATCGCTTGTCGCTGTCACTAATGCTAGCACTAGCGACATTGGTCCGAACACTCTTGGTTTGCACACGAGATTTATTCTCAATGATGTCCCAAGCAGCATTGGAAGTCTTAGCCAATAGATTACCCCCCGAGGCACTGTTTAGTGAATCTTGGTCACTCATGCTTAAACCATTGTAAAAAGTATTAATTTGATGTACTTTGGTAAAACCATGTTGTGGGCATTTTCTTAAAAGATCTTTAAAACGATCCCAAGATTCACTGAACGACTCATCGTACTTTTGTTCAAAATTTATGATCTCATTCCGCAAAGCGGTAGTACGAGAGGGTGGGAAAAAGTAATTGATAAACTTTGTTTCCAAATCCGTCCACGATAGAATACTCTGTGGCGGTTCCTTAGCAAGCCAATGCCGGGCTTGTCCCTCTAAAGAAAAGGGAAAAAGTTGTAATCTAATAACCTCTTGTGGAACACCATTGAATTTGACCGTGTTGGTGAGTTGCAAGAATCTCTTTATGTGGTCGTGTGGGTCATCAATGGTACGTCCCAAGAATGGTTGAGCGGAGACCATCTGGATAAAGCCTGATTTTAGCTTAAAGTTGTTGGCAGCAATTGGAGGTATGACAATTGGATCCGTGTTGCCATCTACATGAGCTTGCAGCAATTCAATCATCGGGTGATTATCCGGAAGGGGCTCATTGTTGTTGTTATTGTTCATGTTGTTGAAAGGAGGGTTGTTGTTGTTATTATTGTTTTGAGGTGGTACACCGGCCATGTCTAAGTGATCGAGAGGCTCGGGCTCTTGATATGATGTGGATCGAGTGCGCATACACCTGCAAAAGAACGAACAAAGAAAAACAAAGCAAAAATATTTTTGGTTTTTATGTTTTTTTTTATTTTTTTGTATTTTTGAAAATTTTATAATTTTTAGGATTTTTTGAAAATTTTTATGAAAAATTGACGTTCACGGGGAACGGATCCCAAAATCCTAGTTCTCACAAAAAACTTTTGATCTTAACGAGAAGAGCCGGCACGGCGCCATTTGATATTAGGTTATTGCAATGGGGTTCAATTTACTCTCGATATCCTCTCGAATTAATCTCGGCCTTAAGTGAAATGATTTGTTCTTGGTTAATAAAAAGGAGTTTGGTTTGTTTATCTATTTTAAACTAATAACAATTAATTAAGTGTCGAAGAGTAAAGTTAAAGACTTAAAGTGAAAAGACGAGTTTAAAAATAAATGATTAGAAACTTAACGATTATATGAGGAAAATAAATGAACACTTAAAAGAAACTAACACTTGGAAAATTTTGTGAAAAATAAGAACTAGTTGAAAAAGACTAAAAGAAAGTAAGATCGGAACAAAGAAAAATAGCTAAATCGGAATAAGGAAAAATCCCCTCAATCGGAATATTATTCCGATCGTGTGATCGGAATGTGTTGCAAAATGGGCCAATCGGAATATTGATAAAAGAAGGAAAATTGGAATATGCCAAAAAAGATGGACAATCAGAATATAGGAGAACTTTGCTAT
Source organism: Glebionis coronaria (assembly GCA_025667525.1). Lineage (NCBI taxonomy): Eukaryota > Viridiplantae > Streptophyta > Magnoliopsida > Asterales > Asteraceae > Glebionis > Glebionis coronaria. Next base: position 275,476,744 of record CM046879.1, read on the forward strand.
AATCGGAATGTGGTAAAAAGGTCCACGATCGGAATACACACACTGGGCTCGGTCGGAATCTCAAAACCCTTTTCCGATCAACCCGATCGGAAAAAGGGTGCTGCTTGGTCGGAATACAAGGTCGGAAAAGGGAGTTACCCTTTCCGAAAATAGTGCAAATTCGAGTGAAAAGCAAAGCTATTAAGATATTGGAATAAGCTAAAACCCAAAACTAATTCGAATCTAATAATAAGCTGATCAAATAAGCACTAAAAACAACTTTTATAAACTTTAAAATAAACAACTTTTAAATCAAATTAATAAAAAGATGAACTTTTCATAAAACTTTAAAAAGTAAAGTAAGCTAAATCAACAAATAAGCCAATAAGAACAAGGATCTTAAAGCTTATTGGTGCATAAACTTAAGGAAACGTAAAAAGTAATCAACTTTTTAAGCACAAATCATTGATGAACAACACGGATCATACGAGATTTGTACCAAATTCAATAAAAGTAAAAGAAAGGAAGGATGAGATTAAAGATTAAAAGATAAAAATTTTATCTTGATTAATGAAAAGTAATACAAATGTTGATCTTGAAAGAGAAAAAGATGAAAAGTAGTGAGAGAAAGTTTAGAACTTTCTCTCTCTAAAAACTAGAGAAATCAAAAACTAAAAACTAACTAAGTGTGTGAAATTTGTGAAGTAAGGGCCTTTATATAGGCGTGTGTTGTGGTTATGGGCTTTTGATTGGGCTTTGATTTGGGCTTCTTTTTCTTCTTTCTTCTTAAGTCTTCACGCTTATTCAAATAAATGTTTCCACTTTGGATTTGAGAAGTGTCGGTGAATTATTCCAACTCGTCTTATAATCTATTGTTTTATGGACTCGAGTTCTTCGACATATATGAATCTTCCATCTTTGGCTCTATTCTTCGTTAAATCTTCAAATAGGCACAATGACTTCAAATCTTCTGCATCTCTTGGACAATAGACTTCCTCTTGAGTCTTTTTCCTCGATAAAACCCGTGCAATCCCATGTTTTCTTCAATATTCATCCGGTTGCCTCTGAAAACACAATAAACACAAAAACCACGCATAATTCCAAACAAATGATATTAAATACGTGTTTTGGTCTTGTTTTAGCCAGAATTAAGTGGTAAAAGGATGGGTGTTTTCACACCTATCACCAAGCAAGGAAATGAGATAAGATCCGAGATTAGAGATAATATTCAATCCTCCTTCAGCAATCAAACCAATGATTTAAAGAATATGCTTGCTAGTTTCTTGCCCGCAGCTCAACCTTCTACTTCGAGTTCTCTACCTTCAAACACCGTCACCAATCCGTGAGCAAATGTGAGTGCTATTACTACGCGTAGTGGAATTACCATTTTCGATCCACCAATCCCACCCCCATCATCTACATCTCCTCCACCACCATTTATCCCTCCTCCTCCTACATCTAGTATTAGTGCACCATTACTGTCTCCGCCTCGTCATGACGATGTACCTCGGAAGGACCCTTCAACATCTCAACCTTTACCTGCTACACCTGAACCTTCACCACCCAAACCCAATATCCCTTATCCTTCTCGTTTAGGCAAGACCAAACTGCTAACCAAGGAGGACTCTGAAGTGACACGCTATGTGAAGATGATCTCTCAGATGAACTTCAACATTAGCTTCCTTGAAGCACTTGTCCACATGCCGAAATTTGTTAAAGCATTTAATGAATTGCTTAACAAGAAGGAGAAGCTGATTGAACTCGCCAACACACGCTTAAATGAAAACTGCTTTGCAGTTATTCTTAAAGAACTTCCGGAAAAGCTTGGAGATCCCGGTCGCTTTGTATTGCCTTGCGTGTTCAACAAAACTGAAGAATTTACTGCCCTTGCTGATCTCGGGGCTAGTATTAATCTTATGGCTTTGAGTGTTTGGAAAACACTATCATTACCCGACCTCACTCCAACAAAGATGACTCTTGAACTTGAAAATCGCACTCTCGCTTACCCCGTTGGTATAGCCGAAGATGTGTTTATTAAAGTTGGCACATTTACTTTCCCGGTCGATTTTGTCGTTGTTAATTATGAAATGGAACCTCATATTCCTTTAATACTTGGTCGGCCATTCTTGAGAACTGGACGAGCTTTAGTGGATGTGGCCGAAGGTGAGTTAATCCTAAGAGTCGGGGATGATGCACAAGTGTTCAAAATGGGGAAGCTTACAGGCAAATCCTTTGGAGGCCGAGAATCAGTGAATATGATTAATGTGCTCGATGATTTTACCGTCTACAACAATCCTCTATTCGATTCTTCCATTGATAATCCACTTTTTCAAGATGATGTGGATGATTCTCACTCCACTTTGGAACCTTCCCCCATTTATGATTCTCCATCGATCTTTGATGCTTATGATGATGATTCTAGCTCAGATTCGGATGATTATGATGACCTTACTTCTGAGTATGTCGATCTGCCCACGTATGATGATTTCGATGAGGCTGATACTCTTTCGAGCGATTCTTCACATGATGAAGATCCTCCACCATCACTCGATCTTACTTTGGACGATTACTCATTTGAGGAAGACTTCTCTGCATTTCTTAATACATACTTCCCTCATGAGAGTGATGCTCCTCCTTATGATTTTGAAGATTATCGTCTTGATCCTACTTTGGATTTGAAGAACATTCTTTCAAAGGAGAAGAAACTGGTCGACACCAATATCCGCAGCACATATGATTTAACACCTCTTTGTCCCCCTTCTGAGGACGAGGTTGTGCTTCTTCGTGGATCTTCTTCACACTCTGCTGAGCCTGAGTGCTATTTTCCCTTAAAGGAAAAGGTGTTCGACCCCGGTATTGCAATCTTTAAGCCATCTCAGTATCCACCTGATGAAATAAAAGGAAAAATATTTGGAACTATTGAAGACACGCTTGCACCTCACCATACTTGCTTCCACCGTGCTCCGTCGCTGCTTAAGGGAGCCTTGCCTCTTCTTCTTTGGCTTGCCTTGTTCGCCTTAAGCTTGTGCTATTTGATGGATGAAAACTATGTCTTTGATCCTGGTGGATATGTTTCATGCTTCTTCCGTTGATAATCAAGGTCAAGTCAGGGTCACGACTCGGTTAACAAAAACCAAGCGCTTCTTGGGAGGCAACCCATGCATCTATCTTTTAGCTTTCTTTATCCTAAGTGTAGAGGAGACCTTTTGGTTTGCTATCTCCTCTCCTCTCTTAATCAGGGATTCGAGCTTCAAAGACACACTCTTGATGATTCTTGACGACCCGTGATTCTGTGTTCACTTCTTCCTGGTTCTATCTTAAACTCTTTTCGATTCACTATTTTATATTTTCTCAATATTAAAATAGGAATCTCTTTAGTTGTCCTTTCGGTAGCGAGATTTAAACAAAGTGCACAATGTCCTTAGTGTAGGGGAGTTTACTCCCACATGCTTAAACATTGAGGACAATGTTTATCTTAAGTGTAGGGGGGACTTCTATCGAAGTTAAGTGGTCTTTTCCTTGTATTTGTCCTCATTTTAACCGGAAAATCAATTTTTTGACATTTTTCAAAATTTTTGATCTATTTTGGCCTACTAGTTTTTCCTTTTGTATAGTTATTTTATTTCCTTGTTAGAACAAATTTTTAATAAGGTGGTTTTAATTTTCAAACGTTGTGAATCTTTTAACTCAACCCGAGTTTACTTATCTAAGTTTACTCTAGCTAGTATCCTTAACGTGTTTAAGTCAAGTTTTGCTAGGCTTTTATATAGGGGACTATAAAACGCGAAAGTCTTAACTCTCACGGGTTAAGAACAAGAACTTTTCACAAGTTCCTATAATTGATCCTAGAGAGTCGTTTATCTAGGGAACTTTAAAACGCGATTTCTAAACTTGAAAAAGTCTAAGAGTTTGCATGATCCTATAGACGACTCGAAAACCCAAAACTTTGATTTAATAGGCTAAGCATCCACGAGTCTCATTACTTGAGATTTTAAACTGTGGAGAACGAGAGATGATAGCACCAATTATAAGTTTGGTATTCTTTCGTGAATTTATGTGAGTTAATTATGATCCTATTCTCCCATCGCTTGCTAATAAATTTATCTACAATAAATAAGGTTGTACGATTTGAAAAGTTACTTATCTTCTAGCCCAAGATCGTTTAAAAGTTGCTCGATATGGATTAGAGTTCATAGCCAAGGCATAACTTATTGAAGCGGGATGAGAAGATTGGCGAGTCCGAAAAGGCCCTAACAAGGCATGAGGACTATATTTTGTTGCTAAAGATCCAAAGTGATGTGAAGAATCATTTATCGAAAATCAAAATGAAGGATCGAGACACACGACGAAAAGCAAAAACTCCCCAAAAGTCATGGAGAAGTGTATCCGAAAAGACACTAGCAAGGTATGAGGATAAATAGATCCAAGTCATAAAAGGAGGCGGATCGTTGTATATCAAAGTCCAAAATAAAGATTGGAGAAAAAATGAAGAAGTCGTGGTCCAAGTATGAATCTCTCAAAACTTCAAGTGAAGAAATTCCTATTATGAAGAGAAGGCCATAATTTCATGAACGTCTCTCAAGGTTTGAAGTATGAAGTCGCTGCCAAATAACGGTCCGAGAAAGGTCTCAAATCGCGAAGCGAGTTATGCCAAGATATGAACTTTATGAGGTCCCGAGATGCAGTTTTAAAAGATTTTGTCCTTTAGCTAACTATTGATTAAATCACTCACCTTATTTCGGACTAAATAACTATCGAAATAAGTAAAAAATGCATCCTCGTGATCATTCAAGACAACAATAAAATATAAGAGATACCCCTAGGAATAAGGGAGTCTAAGTTAGTAATTAGCCCACATGAGTTCGTGTTAGTTTGCTAACTTATAATAACAATGATCTCGTTTTTAAGCTTGGTTTGGAGAAAGTGAAAACTTGAGAATGATGATTGTTCATAACATTTCCGAAACCCAAGGTATGCTTTTGATTTCTTTATTTTGAATGTTTATAATTTTCTATCTTTTTAATAAAGGCCACTATGGATTGATCATGATGAAAAGTGTAAACGTGCTTTGTAACTAATGCATTGCATGAGGACATTGCAATGGTCAAGTGTAGGGGATTTGATAGGTGTGTAAACACCCATCCTCTTTACCACTTAATTACAATAATAACCGAGCCAAAACGTGTATTTTATGTCTTTTATGTCGGAATTATGCGTGGTTTGTGTTTTTGTTGTGATTTAGGACGAAAAGGTGAAATGTGGAGAAAACACGGGCATTCACGGGCTTTTATTGAAGAAAAAGATGAAAGATGAAGTCGAGAAGTCAAGAGTGCAAAAAGAACGGAAGTCCAAGACCAATTCTGAAAATTTATCGAAGAAAAAGTCGAAAGACGGAAGTTTACTTAAAGCCACAGAACTCAAGTCTATTTTATTGAAGAATTAAAAGACGAGTTCAAAGAAATCCCGAGCCAAAAGTCATTAAAAGTCCAAGATTAAAGAAGATAAGAAGAAAAGGACTAAGTATGCAATTAACAAAGAGATTAAGAAGGAAGGGCCTAATGATGCAATTAAGAGAAAATGAAGGAGGGGAGGAAGCTTCCTAATCCTCCCCTATATAGATTAGGCTAGTTAATTATTTTTCTTTGTTGGCTAATAGTGACAATTAGTTCTTCCCCTTTTAATTACCTTGTCATTTAATTACTTGTCAAATTTAATTACATTGTCTTGCACCTTAAATTCATTTAATTTCAAGTAATTTTCCATTTAATTCTTGTCAATCTTTACTTTATCTTGTTAATCTCCTATCTACCTTTCTCAATCTTTGATTTTTATGTTTATGTTTATGTTCATGTTCATGTTCTTATTTTGATCAAAGTGGGTTCTGATTATTGTGTTTAGATTTGTTAGTTTTATTGATTTGGATAGTTTGTTTATGATTATTGGATGTTTTGTGATTAGTTTAGTTTAATCATGTATTTGATTTTGGTTAACTGTGATTAGATTAGCGTGTTACTGTGTTACCTTGTTCTTCGGGTTGTTTTCTGTATATGATCTTTCCCAGGTAAAGTTCCGAGTGAAGAAGTTCCGAGCCAAGGGGTTTATTAGGAAGATTTAATTGTTCCGGATCAATACTCTCGTTCGGAACATTCAAAGTTCCGAACCAAACTTGTTCATACGAAAGATTTCCGAATCAAGGATTCCGATCCAAAGTTCCGATTCAATTATTAAGTCGAAAGTTTTCCGAATAGGTCATACGGAAGTTTTCCGAACAAACACTTCCGGATCAACAAGTTCCGAACCAAGGATTCTTGATTCATTCGGAAGAGTTCCGAATCAACCTCTTCCGAACCAAAACTTCCGGATCAAGGAGTTCCGACTCAAGAGTGGTTCACTCGGAACTCAAGAACTTCCGAACCAAAGGGTTAAGCAGAAAACTTCCGAACCAAACTTGTTCATACGGAAGAGTTCCGAATCAACCTCTTCCGAACCAAAACTTCCGAATCAAGGATTTCTTTCAGTTGAGTTCCGAATCAGTAAAGTTCTGAACGAAGGATTGTTTTGGATAAGTGACATATTCAGAATAATTTGTTCCGGATCAAGGATTTTGGTAATATTCCTAGCGAAGAAGAATCATTCCAAACGAAGGTGACATTCCGGATGAGTGATTGTTCCGAACGAAGGATTATTCCGAATGAGCTGTATTCAGGTTCTTTTAGTTTCTGTTTTTAATTTTTAATTTCAAGCTTTATTTTTCCCACCTTTTTCCTTACTCGCACTTTAAGTTCATTTGCCTTAGCTTTATTTTAAGCCTTGCCTTAGTTCAAGTTTTAGTTGCGTTTTAAGTTTGCCTTAGATAGTTTTAAGTTTGCGTTATCTACTTTTAGTGCCTTTTAATTTCAGTCAACGTTTTAAATACTTGCACCACTTACTTTAAGTTAGAATTAGATTTATTTTAACGCCTTTTACTTTAATTGTTTTTGCACTTTTAATATACTACAACGACACATGTTTGCTTCACCAAAGACAGCTGAGTCGCACATAGAACCTAGATCAATTCGATTAGACCACGAGAACGATAATTTTCATACAGGCCAAGAGCCGTGTATTAAGCCTCCACCCACCATTGATCCTCAAGAGCATGAGAGACTGGTCTAGGTTCCACCTGTGAAAGAAAACAAGCAAACAAACAATGTTGAAAGTCCGTATGATTATTACGCTTTTGGTCCTCAATATAGCTCACAAGAGCATGATGATCATACGTTAATTTCTTATGCATTCTGCGAGTCTTGACAGTAGAACCAGGATCTCCAATGATTTGAGTAGTAGGATGGTCTTTGTGTGACTGCGACACTGGATTGGAAGCTACTTCCACTTTTGTTGCCAAGTTATTAAGATCCCCAACAAAGTCATCAACATATGAAGCAGAGTCGAAAATGCCATCTATTGGTTGCTTATGAATATCATCCAGCTTGGTAGAGGACTTCTTTTGATAGTTTCCCAGGTTAAAAAGACTAGAGAATCTAGTAGAGGAAGTGGAACCACTAGCCGGACTACCAATAGGTGTTAAACTAGCACTAGGAGTATTAGTTGGAGTACTAGGAGTAGCTTTGTCAGCAGAATTATTCAAAGGAAACTCAAAGCCACCTTGAGCAACTGCTGTAGTAGCCTCTAGTTGTTGCTTGAGCAATGTGTCAAGAGCTCCTTGTAGAGTCCAAAATATCTGATGGAGTAGCATCACTAGGAGTAGTAGGAGAGACTGTGGTGGAATAGGATGGAACAACAAAAATATCATCCTCGTCATCTGAGTCTGAAAGACTAGAATGAGCACCTGCACTAGGAGTTGCAAACACTTGTGGACCTGCATCATGGTTAGTTTTGAAACGAAAATATCTGTAACACCCCCAAATTTATACAACTCAATACAGCGGAAGACTAGTTGGTGTTACGGGATAGCACATTACTCACATCATAGACAACGCATAAAAATCGCGTCGTTTAATAATAAATCATTTCCATTCATAAATATCAAAGTTACATCGGTCCCAAGTCATATTATTTCATACAAAGTTTTACAAAGTATTTGAATGGAAATTATAATTTAAGTGCGGGCCATGAATTCTTGTTGTCTTCCCGAGAATTACCTTCAAGTACCTGAGATAAAACATGTTAAAAGAAAAGGTCAGCGATAACGCCGAGTGAATTCATAAATTTTAATAAACCATTAATATAATATCAGTATAAAATTATTACTGAAAATCATTTGGTATAATCATTTTAATAGGCCATAAAATAGCCAAAGTCATTTTTATACAAATCCTTATCGAAAATCATAATATAGGCATTTGCCTTAAAAATCATTATACGAATCATTGTCGTTAAGAACACCATACAATACTTTTTGCAACGTTGTATAGATTAAGTAAAACCGTTATATGAATATGGTTATAAAAAGCCTTAAAATCATTATACGAGCCAATGTCGTAAAAGCGTCATACAATACGTCTTACGACGTTGTATGAAAATAGAAACCGTTATATGAATATGGTTATGAAAACCAAAACACAAACATAATATCAATAGTATGACCCCGTATTGCTAGTCAGGCAATACTTCGTAATTCGGTGCGTCTAATAGTATTTCGTTAGTTTTGGATTATTATAAGCCGCATGACATTGTTACCTTACTAAACCAACAACGGGTAGCTAACCTGATACCAATTTTGCCCATCTAAAGTAGCGTGTCGTCACAAAGGTCACGCTATGGAAATCTTCTCATACATAAATTCGCTTACCAATCAATGTGGCACGACGGGGATCAACCGTCAAGGCGCGAACTGGGGTGATCGTCCCCAAATAGTACTATTAAATGCACAAGCGTCTACCAAATCCCGGTAGTTCACAATTCCTGCTAATGGGACTTTTAGTGACATAACCTAACTTTAATAATCCATTTAATTTCATCTATCGGGTCCTTTAATCATTTATCGGGTCATACAATCGGGTCATTCAATCATTCGGGTCCAAATCAATAAACAAACAATCGGGACAAATGGTGTCCTAATTTTATAAAAACTCACATGTTATCTCCCTCGCGGGTTTATAAAACATTTATAAAAACATTTAAAAGAGTGCGAGGCTATGAACTCACGTTGATGTGGGAAGGCGGGTTATCGGCAATTCGGATGTACGGTACGTGCTTCAATCACGGAAACCTATATAAATAATAATCGGTCTTAGACGTTTGTCCAATGACTTTATAAAAATAACAAGTATGTATACATATGATGATTATATATATGATGATCAAGTGGGTTTACATATTCTCGTTTACTCATTTTAGTGTTATATGTTGATAACTTTTATATTAGTTTACTACTTTTACCCATTTACGTGTCTTAAGTCCAATAAGTTTATTATAAGTTATTTAACTTATTTTAATCCATTTTGTACTTATATTATCAGTACTTAAACTTTACAAGTTGGGCCCAAATGGGTTAAGCCCAATAAGTTCTTTTTATGAGTGTTTAACTTATTTAGTCCAATTATTAGCCCAATGTGTTTACTTAGCTCGTTAATGTCCGTTTGTCCTATAGTTCGGGTTTTTATCGGTTTTTACTTGTTATACATGTCTATATATCAGTATATAAGTTTTATAAAGTTTTCATTAGACGGGTCCAACCATCTAAGTTTTATTTAACAAAAACGTTAATTTTACGGCAATAGCCGAAAAAGTCGTAAAAATCATGTTTATAGTTTTATATCTTATAAAACATAACAAGTTACCATTTTTATAAAATGTACAATTATTTAACCTTTTACATATTTATATAAATAGAATCCATAAGTTAGTGGGTTTTAATTTATATTTTATACATTAAAATTTTGAGTGCTTATATAATATTATTATACTTTAATTTCCAAAATCTGATTTTTATCTTCACTTTCACCAAAACTGCCATATCTTGAGTTCTATACGGAGATAGAAGCTAAAATTTTTATCACATAAACTAAATGATATGTGATACATTTAACTCTTCTATAGCTACTGTTGAATCATCTTCTAAATATTTTCTAAAAATCGTCCAAAACAGTGAACTCAGATTTATACCTTAAACTTGTTTTGATCATATCTCACTCATAACAATGATTCCATTGCATGGACAACTCTCACATGTGTACAAGACATATAGCTTACTGTAAATGGATTCTAATTCATCATTTTATCATTCCATGACCTGTTTCTTTACTGTTTTATACAGCCAACAAATTTAACCAAGATTTCAACCTTGTTTCTTATGGTTTTTCACCTTTTTAATCATGTTTATCAACACCAAATCCCCACATAACATTTTTATCATCATATAATCATAATATACATATACAATAGGAAATAAAATACATGTTTACATAATCAAAATAACAAGAAGATGAGGAGGACAATCTTTATACCACCAAGTTGATGTAGGTTGTGATTTGAACATGGTTTTTGATGGAGAAGCTTGTGAATAACCATGACCATCTTCAAGACCACCATTTTTCATAAACACCTTGTGGAAAATCAGCCCTACTACTCCATGAAAACTCCTCCTTGGATGTTATAAGTACCACCAATCAATAGGGTTTCAAAGGGGCTTCAACATATGCAAGTATAACATAGGATTTCATGGTTGAATCAAGATCAAAGGGTGTTTTTGGGGTGGATATGGGACTGCATCCATGGGAGGGTGAGAGAGTTTTGAGAGTGGTTTTGCATGTTGAAATGGATGGTATGTGAAAGTTGCTAGTTGTTTTAGATGAGTGTAAGTGGAAAGTTAGCTTAATGTGTAAGCTTGTGTGACATGTGTAAACATTAAGCTAAAAACTTGCCACCAAATTTGGTGTGGTGGCTTCCTTTGGGCCGTCCCATGTGTGGGGTGAGACAAAACTTGTTTTTGTCTCATCCCACTAATTTACGGGTATTCCTCGATTCTAGTTTCCTCGATTTGCGTGCCCTCAGGTCGTTTTACGAAAAACGTTTTTATAAATTATGAATCAACGTCACAAAACGAATCTAATAAAAATTGTCTCATCAAAAACGGAGTTCGAAAACGTAAATACGTAATCCTAAGGTTTCCGGTTTAGTCGTAAAGGACGTTAAAATAAAATCGTAAGTCCTAATCTTTTCTCGTAAATTTGTGAGTTTATGAACCAACACAAATTTAAAATTCCAAAATAATATTTACGGATAAATTTATTTTCTGAAATGTCGGAGTGTCACCAAAGACGGTGTATGTAAACGTAAGCACGTAACGTGGAATCCTCCGGTTTAAACGTAGTCGATGCTACTTCAAGATGTAAATCCAAATTTCTTCCCAAAAATAAGTGAGTTCATATTGTAACATTAAAATAATATTTTCAAATAATATTTAAGAATAAAATATCAATCGTAAATTGATGGATTGTCACAATATCCCAATGAATCACTAAGATAATCAAGATGAAAGTACCATTCAGGACCCTTGACTTGTATGTTTGACTTCTCCTCAAAATACCTGAGATTTATAGTTTCAATTACTCGCTTGGCTTGGAGATTGTAGACACGATAAGCCCGAGAGTGAGTTGAATATCCCACAATGTATCCTTCATCTGCCTTACCATCAAATTTCCCCAAGTAGTCACTAGTGTTAAGAATGGTGATCGGACACCCAAATGGCTTCAAATGAGCAATGTTTGGTACTTTAGCTGTAAGTAGCTCATAGGGAGTCTTCTTGTGAGGATTAGTAATCGAAACTCTATTCAAAACATAACTTGCAGTATTAACAGCTTCTGTCCAGAACATGGTTGGAATCTTGGAATCGGCAAGCATTGTTCTCGCAGCTTCAATTAGAGTCTTGTTCTTTCTTTCTGCCACGCCATTCTGTTGAGGAGTCCTTGCTGCACTATAATCTCTTTTGATGCCTTTAGAATTACAAAGTGCTATGAGGTCTACATTTTTGAATTCCGTTCCATTATCACATCGAATACCTTTAACCTTCTTGGACAGCTGATTCTCAATAAGTGTAATGAAGTCCTTGAGAATTGAGTAGGTCTCACTCTTGGCAGCCATGAAGAAAACCCATGTGAACATGCTATACCCATCAGTTACCACAAGGCAGAATTGTTTGTGGTCAATGCTCCTAATAGAGGTAGGACCAAATAAATCCATGTGTAGTAGCTGAAATGGTTCAATTATAAGGCTGAGAGCAGTAATGGTCTTGAAAGATGCTTTATGTTGTTTCCCTTTGCTGTATGCAAGGCAATTGATATCATTTCTGAATGATTGGGAGGTAAACCAGAGACCAAATTCAGATTTGCTAATTTGTGAATGGTCTTGAAGTTCAAATGTCCCATCCTTCGGTGCCATTCAGTGGCTTCAACTTTTGAGGCTTTAACAACCAAGCATGCTAGTTGACCAGTAGGATTGACTTCATTCAGCTTGATACTATAGAGGTTATGTCTTCTAGGGGTTCTGAGCAGAACCTGTGAGTCATCCGGGAGTTTAAAGTCTTTGGATAACACTAGTGCATCAGTATCCGTAAAGAGGACAAACTGCTTCTTGTCACAAATCTGAGAGACAGATATCAAGTTGAAGTGTTGAAGTGCTTCCACATAATAGACCTGCTCAAAATTAAGATTAGGCGTGTGAATCGTTCCTTTGCCAGTGATCCTTCCTTCACCTCCTCCAAAATAGACCTTTCCACCTTGAAATGGTACAAAGTTAGATAAAAGACTTTTATTTCCTGTCATGCTCCTAGAACATCCACTATCAACAATTCCTAGAGTAGGATCTTCGTATGGAGTAACCTACAACAACAAGAGAAGAGATATGCAAAAGTTAGTGTCTTTAGGGGACCCAAACCTTTTCAGGTTTGAGCCTGTCTTGTGGATCTTTAGTAGATAGCCAAGAAGATTGATGAGATCCACTGTTGTTCTTAGGTTGCCTATTCATCATATGGGTGTTATTGTTTGACCAAGAACAACCTGCTGAGGGCTTAACAGCAGTTCCCAGATTTCCCAACCCAAAATACATGTGGTCTAAGTTAAACGCATAATTTGGATTAGAAGTCTGAAAATAGTTGCTGGTTGGTCTATTTGGTAGTAATCCAGTGTTCTCCAATGATCAGAAGCTAATGGAGAGGTCCTTCTAGAAGAAGAAAAAGATTGGGCACATGGGTTTAGTCTTCTTAAAGAATATGGAACAACTCCTAGTAGACCAGGAGCTGGAAATGCTTGATAAACAGAAGAATGTTTGTTATAAAAATCACAATCCTTAATCAAATGAAATTCACTCCCACAAACAAAACAAGTTTTAAATGACCTTTTATTAGAATGACATTGTTTTATACTGCTAACTTTATTACATAAAATTCTAGGAGAAACATTCTTCCTAGGACACAATAAACCAGTACTAGACACGGATGAAGTGAAAGCAACTCTCTATTCACTCTTCCTAGCACTAGTAGCAGCATGGTCATTTGACTTGGAGCTTGCAGGTCTTGACTGTTCACTTGAACCACATGATGCAGAGTCACTAGCTTTGTCACTGAAAAGTACACGAGACAAAGTCATTAGTATTTGTAGAACTTTTTGGGAACTCATGCATCTATGATCCATCCAAGTCATTATACCTAGTATTGGGCATGAAGGTTCCTGTAAGAGGTGGAGGGACAACGTGCATTTCTGCTGCTGGTTTAAACCTATTGTAGCTAGGTGTTCCCTCTTCCTCCTTGTCAGGATCAAAGACACTTGAAAAAGATAAATCAAACACATTTTCTGAATCAATATATTTATCAAATCCTTACCCTCTTTTAGTCCTACCAGACATACTACTATCAATTAATTTTGAAAGATTCTTAGGTGCCTTCTGCCATTTTTCAAATTTTAAAAGTGTAGCATCTAATTTTTCCTTCATGTCTTGTTTATCTTTGATACAGTCATCTTTTACCTTTTCAGTGTATTTAAGAATATTTGTTGTGTTTTCTAAATCAATGTTCAGTATCCTAATTTTATCCTCGTACTCTCGTTGAGTATCTTGAAGCCACCTCTTTTGTTGTTCCAATGTTTTTAAAGAAGCCTTATATGCTTGAACCTCTAAAAAATACTTATCATTCTAATCATTTAAGTCATTATATTGAGACAACAATTCTGAATATTTATCATGACAACCAAGAGGACAATTTTGTACCTGAGGTGAAATGCCCATAATGGCAAACTCTTCTGCTTCCTCGACATCAGACAGATTCACAACAATCATTGCAAACACGTCAGTAGAAGGTTCAACTGTTTCCAGGGTAGCATTCTGATGATCATTCCAATTGACCATAGAGTCAACAGACACCAACGCCTTCTTGTGATCCTTTACCTCCTGAATCTTGAAAGCTGAATATTTTCTCTTCTCCTGGTCATGCTTGCTAGGGCATTCCCTTGAAAAGTGACCTTGCTGCTGGCAGTTATAGCATCTAACCTTGCTTCTGTCATACCTTGCTGGCTCTCTTGGGTTATTATTAAATTTTCGACCGGCTTTCTTCTCAAACTTGTGAACCCTAAGAGTGAGCATGGTCATCTGCCATTTGAGATCCATGTCATCCAGGTCAAGTTTATCAACCTGTTTGAAGTCATCAAAAGCAAGTTGCTGTTGAGCATCAACGTCAGCAACAAAAGAGTGAAGAACAGCTTCTATCATGCTACCAGACTTGGCTTTAGGTTCTATGGGACTAGATCCCATAGAACTCACAAAGTCAGAGTTAGCAGGAGTAGGAAAAGAATCACTTGAGTATCCCCTCACATGAGGTTTAAAGTTTTTGAGCTTATGAAACAAATCATCAAAATTAAGATAGTCAAGCCCACCTTTTGCTTTGAGAGAGATTACCACCTGATTCCATGAGTAGGGTAAGGCTATAAGAAACCTTGCATTGATATCACCATTGTCAGGTTTCGACCGAAGTTGATTCAACTGGATCAGTATCTTTTGGAACCTGTCATACCCTTGATGGATACCTTCAGTTTCTGAGATCTTGAAGTCTGTGAATTCATCTCTCAGCATGGATCTTCGCATTTTCTTTGACTCCTCATTCCCACTAAACCTTGCTTTTATTCCATTCCAGATTTATCTAGCATCATCCAGATGATAGAAGTCACCCATGTGATCATCAGGAAGAGACTGAAGTAAATTAGTTTTTGCGTTGATCTCCTTCTGAACAGCTGTGATTTCTTCATGAGTTTTAGGGTCAAGAAGAATAATATTACCATTCTTGTCTCTTCCAGTCAACTTCCTACTGTTTCCATTCAGAATAATCTTCCATAGTTCTTGATCAGTGTTGGTGATCCAGCATTCCATCTTCATCGCCCAGCTATCATACTCGTCCTTTTTTAGAAGAGGAAACTTACCATTTGTGTTGGAAACCGTAGCAATGATCTGCTGAGGTTGCTGAGTTTTAGGGGTACTATCTTCTCCTGTTTGACTAGAACTTGAGGCATACATAATTAAAAAAAATGTTAGTATTGAGAAAAATAATTCTTTTTGTACAGAGACTCTCTCAGTCTCTGATACCACTTGTTGGGTCCACTAGATGTGGATCTTGCAGCCTGTCAGGAACGGTGAACGACTTCTGTAATCACAAGTCTATTCACAGAGAGACTCTATACAAATCACACAGTATAAGTGCGGAATACAAATACTATGAATAAGAAGAACAAAATAACTATAACGACTTGATCCTTTTCTAAGGATTTCTAATATTAATAAGAACTAGAATTATATTTGATGAAGGTGTGTAAAACCCTTCTGCCTAAGGTTCCTTTTATACTACAAGGAAACCCTAATACATCATTAACCAAAACGTGTAAAACTGATATGCATATCCTTTCCTAACATATCTCATGCATATCCTAACAGAATAATAACCAAATAATAAAGTTTGACTTTCTATAAGACCAGGAACACGGCTTGCTCCTACTACTACTATGACCAGGAGGAACTACATACCTCCTAGTCTACCTATTACAAATAACTATTTCAATGGTCCTAACAAGATGTTACAGAGGTATTGCCCTTGGATTTCAGAAACCCAATTGTTAATTATGAATAAGATGCAAGTGGGTTCTCGATGATCACCAGATATGGAAAGAAGGTACATACTTTTAATTCCTTGATCTCATTATTTGCAAGCATGGATAGACCTGGTAGATCTGTGGAATCTGATGAACACCAAGTATGAGGCTGAAGAACCTATTTCAGCCAATGGAATAAAGATCAGGAAAGCATCCAAGAGGATGATTGCACCAAATGAAGCAGATCCAATATGGTTGGATCTGGATGATATCAGTGGTTTAAAATGGTGTCTACATTCAGCTACTGGTGTTTACCATCTAAGCACTAAAAAGTTTTCAGAGTATCTTCTGGTTGATGCTCAATATCCTATGTCTAAGGATGTTTTGAAAAAGATGGTGTCTATACAGCTAGAAGTTGATTATACTAGTGATATTAGCAAGGATTTAATTAGATTTGTTTATTTTCTAATTAACAAGTAGTTTGTATTTGTAAGAATCCTCCTTGTACTTAGTTTTTATTCAGAAACTTGATTACTAGAGTAGATATCAAGTTTAGGGGAGGATTGTTGGGAATAAAATGAGCTAAGTCACTCAGACACTGACAAGAGGAAATCGGACACTGACAAGAGGAAATGAAGCGCTGATAGATCAAGCACTGACAAGAAATATCCAAGCGCTGACAAGAAGAAGTCCAACCACTGATAGGAATACTTAGTCAACACGTTTAATTTTTGAAGTAAAGATATGCTCAATATTGTATTTTCTATATTTATCTTTACCTAGAATAGTTGCTAGGTAATCCTTTGTAAACGACTCCTTATGTTTTAAAAGGAGGTCGTAGGGTTTGTAATTTATACATTATTCAGTTTTCACAAATTTCATTGTAAGAAAGTTCGTTCATTAATCTAAAGTGAAAGTTTGGTTTACTTGTTTGCTTGTTCTTTATTCTAAGTGTTAATTCCGCATAACACTTGGATTGTTCATTACAACAAAGTTTCTTGAAGTATTAATCTTGATTCAATCTCGTTTAATACAAAGCTAATCGATCTAAGTTTGAGATCAACAGACCGAACGAGATCTAATCATGACGAGGCGCGTCTTAGGTCCGAGACACATAATTCATGTAAATCGTTCACTTTAGTAAGTTTAGACATTGTATAAGTTTCATAAAACTTTTTTAAGACTTTTGATAACAATATACCATATATTTTCTCATTTTAACAATTAAAACAATTCTAACCCATTAGTGGCCCATTACACATTTATATAACCTAAGTCCGTTTCAAACTTAGTATTGATCTCCAATTACATTATTAATCTCAGGTCCAATAATGGCCCAATATCCATTACAAATGTATTTTGCGCTTTTGTGGCACA
Source organism: Glebionis coronaria (assembly GCA_025667525.1). Lineage (NCBI taxonomy): Eukaryota > Viridiplantae > Streptophyta > Magnoliopsida > Asterales > Asteraceae > Glebionis > Glebionis coronaria. The sequence goes on from CM046879.1 coordinate 275,494,167, forward strand.
AATCCACTTTATAAGCTTTATGGGTTCTAAAACGCCTCCAAACGTTGTTGACTTAATATCTTACTTTGGTCAGGTCTCGGGTTCTCTAACCCTTAGTATATGAACGGGTCTCAACTTCTCGATAAGTAGATCCTACCACCTCAGGTTTTAAAAAAATGTCCAAGTTACGTATTTTATTGTTACGGTTCAATTACGTCGATTATACAACATGCCCCGGTATATAAGTGATTATTTCTAAACAGTAATGAGTCCCGACTCGGTTTCATACTCCCATTACCCAATTAAGTCTACTATAAAGATTAGGAACTCTGGTTACTTATGGTTTTATGCTAAAAGGGTCAAAATTATCAAAACATCAACCCGGGTCAAGAGTGTTTTTGGACAACAATGTTTGGTTTCACAGTTTTTGCCACCATTTCCAAACCGTAATGAATTGGTAAAATATCCGATTGATTCTAGTTCTTCATGATTTTATCTACAACCTATAGTTTTACCTTTTGCATTGGTTCTCTAAGAATCTATAAGTTTTTTGAAGATTTATACAACATGTTCAGATTTGACACTTTATCGTTTTAGTCATATCTTAATCATCTGGTATCGTCACGAGACGAGCCACCCAGGAAAATTATTGATCCCAAACTTAGATCGATTTAGCTTTTGTAAACGAGATTAAATCAAGTTAAACATGTAGAGAAACTTTGTTGTGTATAAAACAATTTAAGTATTATGCGGAATTAATACTCAAACAAGAACACACAAACAATGTAAACCAAACTTTCACTTTGATTGATTAGAACAAACTTGCTTACAATGAAAGTGTTTAAATGAATGAAAACTTATATTCAAACAAAACCTAAAGGTCTTCTTTTATAGACTAAGAAGCCTTGTACAAGAGTTTACGTATCAGCTATTATAGGTAAAGATAAATATAGAAAATACATTGTTGATCATATCTTTACTAGAAACAAACTAGAAACATAATACGCGTAGACTAAATCTTATATCAGTGATTGACTTCATCCTATCAACGCTTGACTTCTTCCTGTCAACGCTTGATCTGTCAACGCTTTTTTTCTTCTTATCAACGCTTGTTTTCTTCTTGTCAGCGTCCAAGTGTACTGGCTACATTTTATTCGCAACAATCCTCCCCTAAACATGATATCTACTCTAGTAATCAAGTTTCAGAATAAAAACTAAGAACTAGGAGGATTCTTATGAATCTTATCAAATTGGTAATAAACATGCCTAATCAAATATTTGGCCACGTCACTTGAATAGTCAATCTCCAGCTGTGTTGTCTTCATCTTTTCCAAAACTTCTTTGGACATGGGATACTCAACATCTACAAGAAGATACTCAACAAACTTTGTAGAACTCAAATAATACACACCAGCAGCTGAATACAAACGCCATTGAAGTCCACTGATATCATCCTCAAGATCCTTTTAAACAGGATCTTATTCTTCTAGTGCACACATTCTCTTGAATGTTGACCAAAGCTTTATTCCATTGACTGAAGTAGGTGCTTCAGTATCATACTTGTCCATCAACAACCTCCAAATGTATGCCAAGTCTTCCCTATCCATACTTGGAAAGAGAGACATAAGAGTAGTAAATGAGTGTACCTCTTTCCCATATCTGCCAATCATCTAAAACCCACTTGCATCTTCTTCATAGCTAATGATAGGGTTTCTGGCATCAAGAGGTAACACTTGTACCGTATATGAAGCTTCCATGGGTGAGAGCTTAATGCTCATTCTTATAACAGCTTCACTGGGATTCAATTTATCTATATCTTTAGGGAACTCAAGTGGAACTCCCTTCTTCAAAGGCCTTGGAACAATCATAGCCTTTTGAATCTCCATCTCTTCTGCAAGTTCTTCCCTCCTTTCATCTGAGAGAAGTCTGATAGTATTCATTTCCTGCACTGTTGCCCAAATGGGATAAGCCTTATACTCCAATTCTTCAAAGGATAATCCCTGCAATTTCTGAAAGGTCCATCATGTTTGATGACATCTGAGTAACATGTAGTAAAGCTCCCTTCTATCTATCTTCAGCAGTGAGAAAACATTGCTAGCCTTATGCTTCAGAATTACCTTGCAGTCTCTTTGAACTCTTAGAAGAATCTCCAATCCCCAAATTTGATTTGAAATTGTCATATTTGGATTCTCCATAACCTTATCTTACCAAGCATGGTACATCTGAGAAACTTCTGGAATATCATAATCTACCTACAACTTTAACTCTCTAAGTTTCTCCCTTACCAACTCATCACCATATTCAAGTCTTTCTGGTTTTTCAGTTATCATAACACTTGAATCTGAACTCCCTTCATCATTTCCTTCTTGGTCCTCAGAAGTAACTACAAATGGTGATTCACCAACCTTCTTCTTTTCTTGTTCCATGAGTTGTGCAGCCAACTTTGAATCAAACTCTACTTGTACTGCATCCTTTGGAACTTCTGTTTCTACCATGATTCCTTTAACCTTATCTAATGGATCAATGATGGGTAAAGATGATGATGGTACCTGTGACGACACTTCCTTGATGATAGCTGATGACTGGAATACATCAACCATATCTGTAGGTCTGTCAACGTTCAAATCCTGTGTGTCAGCGCCCAACCTACTTTTGTCAGCGCTTGGTGTGTCAGCATCCAAAATCTGCTTGTCAACGCTCACCTTGCTCTTCTCAGCGCCTCTTTTGAACTGATCCATCATTGCTGTAAAGGACAAGTTCAAGTTTGCAAGGGTAACCAAATATGTATCAAAACCTGGTTGCTTCTTCAATTCAGTAACAGCTTCAGCAACACCCAAAGATTCTCCATCATGTAAGCCTTTTTCACTCACATGGATCTGATCATCCTCCCCTTTGGAAGAATCCTTCATACCACGCCTATTGTTATCATCCTCCAAAAGAACAATCCTCTCCCTCAATTGCTTGAGTTCAAGGCCTTGTGGACTCACTGTTTGTACCAGGTCTGCATTTTTCTTTTGCAAGCTAATGCAGACAACCGTCAATTCCAACATTGTGTATGGTTCCAATCTGCCCTCTTCTAGAATGGGTATTTGACCTCCCAAAGTAGAGTCATGGGGCATGGATGAGGTCTTAAAGATGTTATGACTGGCTTGGCCTGCATCAAAGCGAGTACCAATAGTCCCAGCCTCATCCATAGCACCAACCACACTTGTGGTAGTGGTTTTCTCTGCAACATGGCTAGGACCACTAGAGGAGAACACTCTAGTAGTCCTTGGGCGTTTTATCAACCTATATTCAGGGGGTGTAGAAGATGATGTGGATTGGGTGGTAGTTTGAAGGTTAAGGGGTGTTTGGGTCTGTGATGGAAAGGTGTCAACGTTTGGATTACTAGTGTCAACGCCAACATTTAACATGTCAGCGTTGAAGGATTCTTGGTCAAGTTCCATGTGTTGAGGTAAAGGTAAGGGATCTGGTATTGGGTCAAGTTGTGGTTGTGGGTCAGGTTAAGGTTGTGCTGCTGCAATAACAGCAAGCATAGCTTGGGTGAGGGGTAAGTCTCTGTGAGGGGTTGAGTTTATCTTACTAAAAATAGCTTTCTTTTGCATAGGGATCTAATAAAAATCATCATGATCCCTTGTGCAGTACCTTTGCTCATCAAAAACCATTCGTAAAAATCTGGGATAAGCCAAAGTCATCTTATTACCCTTGTTTTTACACATGCCATAAAAAATTAGTTTAGAAAAATTATACTTTTGCCCATTTGTAATGCACACAATTGCACTAGCAATTGATCTGTTAATTTCATTATGTGCAGTACATTTGGGACTCAAACATTGAAGGATGACATGTATTAAGTACTTCCAGGCTAGGGGGAATTCTTGTTTATGATATTTATTTAAAGTACCCTCTTCAGGGAAAGGATACCCCAAAGCCTGAAGTCCTTGTTCTATCTCATTAATGGGGAGACTGGTTATACCATCTGCATCATTAAGATGCAAAGCCTGGCGAACCAAGGCTTTAGTAACCACCCAAGTACGCCCATGAACAATAGTTGTCAATGTAGTCACATTATTAAGCATTGAGGAACTAACATTGTTCCAAAACTGTTAATATGAGTGACAGGGATAAGAGGAGCATGAGAAAGTGCATACCTAAGTGGAGATGCATTCAAATACGCCACCATATGAGTGTATTGTGGAAACAGAGCATCATCAGCCTCCAAATAAGCAATCATATTGTGATGACTTCTGAATCCTAATACCAAGTCACTTGGTTTCAACTTAAGCGCCATAGATGTAGAAAGTTGTTTGTGAAAGATTGTAAAAGATGAATTATAGGAGAAAAGTTGTTAGACAAGAATATAAGAGTACCCTGTTTAAAAAGTAGGGGCCAAATATATAGGAGTGATCGGCACATGTGATTGGTCAAAAATAAGGCAAGTATTTTCAAAATATAATGATGAAAATATTGAAAAGAAAATAAGTTATCCTGTGCATTAAGTAAAAGTTATCTACTCCCATAATTACGGCCCCAATTTTCGTCAAAAATAACAACTGGGTAGGACCCAATGAGTGTCAACTGTCAAAAATAACCCATCAATGCCCAACGGCTATATTCTTGTGTAACACCCGTGAAAGTGCCGTATGATGCTAAGTTATTGTCTCAAGAGCTGTTCAGTATGAGCATCTCTCGTAAGTTGAGGCTCACTTATGGATGTGATATCCCGAGCCCAACATTATTTATTTAATCCTATTTTACGAATATTTTTGAAATTTTTAAGAAATTTCGTTTGTTATATATTTGACGATTTAAGTTGAAACCAACGTTTACGGCCGTAATTTAACGTTTGACGATTTAAGAAGAACCGATAACGACTACGATACCGACGGATGCCCAAAATTCATATTTTACTATCGATTGATCGATATTTGAGTTTTTTCGAGATTTTATTTTTGTTACGTGTTAAGTCGAGTCGGAACCATGTGTATATTCGTTTTGGGTGCGTTTGAACCATTTAAAAGTATTTTCGAGTGCTCGGGACAACCCCCGACTTCCGTAAAATTTTCAAGTCGACTAATAGGTCGTTTCCCGCTATTAGAAGGGTCGTTTACAAGTGAGGACAAAAGAATAACTAAATTGCAAGAAAGGCCCCTCCCCTTTTTACAAAAAGATGGAAAAGAAAACACACATCACAAAAACAAAACAAAAATTTTCTTCTCCTCTCTCCTTTTCCTCCATCACCGCCGGCCACCCTAACCACCATCACAAACCACCACAAAAAAAATTGATTTTGAGAAAAACTAATCAAAGACCCATGTTTCTTTCATCATTGTAAGTAAATCCCACCCACAATAACATACATGCATCCATTGATTTTTCCAAAAATTTGTGATTTTTCAAAAACGAATTTTGATCTAATTAAACCATACACATGTTTAATTCATGTGCATATAATGTTAATTCATCTATAAAACAAGATGGGGCTTATGATTTTTGTGTTCTACAGCCCCTTAAAGCCACGAAATTTTTGGGGTTTTGAGTGTGTTCAAGGTGTTTGATAAAATGTCATGGGTTTGTGTTTATAATGATGTTTTGGGTGTGTTTGAATGGGTTAAACACATTGCATGTTTGTTTTATGATTTTGGTTTTATGAAGTTGATGATTAATAGGGGTTTAGGACTGAAAATATGATTTGGTTGTGATTAGGGAAGCTTAGGATGATGCCTAGAGGTGATAAATAGGTTTGGAATCGAGCCTAAGTATGATTTTGGTATGGTTAAATTTAGGCAGAAAGTTTAAGACATTTTTGTAAAAATAATTTTTCCTACAGGTCTAGATAGTTAGATGTAGTTATGGAGTGTCTTCTTAGCTTTAATTTGGTATAAGGTAGAGCTCGTGACTCCAAACGAGCCAAAAGTTATGAGGTTTTAAAGATCGTGTACCGGGAGACGAGAACTTTCATAATCCGAATTTATGTTTAGTTTTAGTCAAATCCCGAGGACCACAAGTATGAATTGGTAAATGGTCAAGGGCTTAATTTTGGTGTCAAACCTGCACATTTGAGTCTATTATAGGACTTAGGTGTCAAATGGGTCAATGGAGTATTTTAAACGGGTCAAACGAGTCCGACTTGGTCAAAGTGCAATTTCAGTCCGAAAAATGTAGTTTTTGGAAAAGTGTTGAGTAATGAGTCGTAGAAGTAAAAACTTTTATTGGGATTAAATATGTGTTTTCTACAGGTCTTATAGTATTTTTGAGAATTTTGTCAAATTTTATAAAAATGGTTAAGTATAGTAAAACAGCCCATACTTTTGGTAAGTATCGGCGAAACCGTAAAATGGATAGTAACTATAATAACATTGATAAATGGTATAAGTCTAGTAACAACTACTTGTTTGGTTTTGGCGTGAGTTTTCATAAGCATTGAGTGTGTTTGCATTTGTGTGTGTTTAGTACAATAATGTACGCGGAGTATTGATTTGGTATTCGTACTTTGACTTTTAGGTCAAGTGTTTGATTTTCCCGGGCATCCACGTCGTCGGTGACATTTCTTGTTACGTCTTCGCTAGAACCACTACTATTACGCAAGGTGAGTCTATAGCCTCGCTCTTTACTTTATTCAAATGTTTTTAACCCGCGAGGGGGATACATGCTAATTTAAATGAAAATGAACATAAGTCTTGATTGATTGTTGGACCCGAATGTTTCCTCGAAATTGTGTTGAGTACCTAGTTGCAAAAGTCCCTAAATTCATGAACTATTAACTATTGTCCTGCCCTCGAGTAGGGGGAAATAGCCGCTTATACAATTTGTAGTACTACGGGGCTAACGACCCAATGCTAGCCGAGAAGCTGTACGTTGAGTAAGTTCTGCGGTAGATTATCTTGTATGAGAGATAAGGTATAATTGCAACTGATGCCTTTAGAAGGGGCACTGGTTTCATCTGAATCACGCCGGTAATTATTACGCGGGTGATTGAGTTAACGGATTAGTGTCATGAGCTTAAACACAATTGTCATATCCTTGAGTAATAGATTGTGAGTACGACAATGCTATTGAATGATCATGATTGGTTTTTAATACTTATGTTCAACTTATGATTTGATAAACCTATAGATTCGCTCAACCTTTGTGTTGACGATTTTAAGCATGTGTTTCAGGTAACCAAGATTGATAGCAGCGGAGCATGCGAGGATGGAAGTTGTTGTGGCTTGGCGGTCTACTTTGTTTTCCTCCCTTTTGCACTTAAAAATTTTTTTATACTATGTCATGTGAATGAAAATGTATTTTTGGGTTGAGATTCAGTGGGGACCTAAACGCAAACTCTGTATTGTATTCTTTTGGGGTTTGGAAAACAGTAGACATGTACATTTTAACTATGTTTAAATAATGTCAAGACTTTTACGTCTTTTGAGTCGTTTGATATATCTTGTGTGCGATGATAACTGTGTAGCACCCAAATGTTGTAGTTCCGCTGCGCATAGCATTTGTGGGGGTGTTACAGATTGGTAATCAGAGCCATGAGTTATAGAGAACTAGGTCATTTTGAAAAATCCTAAACTATAACTTTTGGTGTCGTAAGAAATTGTCCAAGCACACAACTATCCTGCATGGCTCCGGTAAGAATTCTTTAGCATTGCATTATATTTTAGATGTATCCCTCAAACTAATATGAATTCCCTAAGTATTTAGTAAGTAAATAATTTGATATATATTGAGATATATTGTTGTGTACGTTGAGTACTTATTATCGTAATTTGCAAATTCCTGTAAAGATTATCGTATATGTTGCATGTAATTGGCATAACGGGCTACATTGCATTACATGGCAACACCGCGTTGTAATCCTACGTGTATGTAGGAATGGTTGTATGTATAAGTATGTATATACTATGGTATTTAAAGGCATTGCACGCGAAGCAATGGTCCTTGGGAAATTATCGTACATTAAAATGCGGTTTTGTTGAGACTTCGGCTTAACCGCCAGTTATCAATCCTGATAATTAATCTACCGATCGAATAACTGAGTGTGAACCTCGTTTGATACTATATATACGTAAATGATGCTTCGTAACATATTTTATATCGACTAGATCGATCTCGATTGTCGTTATCGCACTATGATGTGTCATTTTTGGGACACCTTCTTTTGGATCGTAAATTATTAACGTACTATTTTATTTCCTTTATTCCTAATGGGTTTGATATGTTAGTTCACGTAACTATAAGATAGACGAATTATAATCAACGATGCGTACATCGTAGCGACGAATCACATGTGTGTGTTATAAAATGTGGTTGAGGCGTGTTGCCATTTAATCATTGTTTACTATTCTACTTGAATTTAAAGATGTGTTTTAAAATAGACTGGCGTTGTGATCAATCGTGACAACTCGGAATTTGGTTGGTTTTTGTGTTAATTTTGTGGAGTACGATTTCGAGACTCATCCGAGGCCGATAACAACATTTAGTTGACATACGTATTCTCGTTCCATTTATTTCATTTTGTTTTGTTGTTTCATTATTTTGAAGTTAATATTTTACATGACGAGGTCCGGCATTTGTGCAAGTTAAGTAAGCATCAAACTTTGTTGATTGAATGATTTAAACATAAAGTGTTTTATATATTTAATATTTGGTGAATGAAACTTTCGGATAAAAATGACGTATGATGTGTTTTGTAACAAGTAAAATTCGTGTAGAGAATAAACGGACATTGTGAAATTATTTTCCTTCAACCTTGGTTGGTAAATCGTAATAAGTAATTATTATTACTCGTAAAATCCTTGTTTTCATATATTAAAATTTGATACTAAAAGATTGTGATGAACTTGTTAAGAATTTGTTTAATTTAATTTGAAAACGGAGTTTATAATAAAATTTGCGATATGACTATTGAGTATATGTAGCTTCGGATTTGGTATGAATTAATTTTTGGGTCAATATAGTAAACTTTTGACGTATCTTGTAATATAAAACATGAGTAGAAGATGTGGACGTGTGTTTTGGAGCTAGAGATTCTGTAAAATTGGTTTTACTTTAAACATAAGGTTATGTTTACGTATGTATTGGTATAAACTAGAATACATTACTTGTTGTATTGAATAAACTGGGTTAAAAATCGGAATGTACACTTTAAGTGAGAAATTATAATGCTTGAAATATATTTTAAACATTGATGGAACGTCATTGGAAATCATTTGTTTGTTTAATTGTCGTTATAGAGAATCAATATGTGTAATTTGATGATGCTTGTTTAAAATCGTTTGAAAAATATTTTGTTTTATTCCGCGACGAGATGTGTTAATTTTAAAATCATTTGATAATGGGCTAAGGATTAAAAGTTGAATTTTATATATTTTAAAATTATTGAGATAAGCATTTTGATTGTTTATTATATTATTATTATTGAGATTTAAGTCTCGACTAAAATTCAGTAAGTATCCGAGATAATACCACGTGAAACCTCTTTATCATTTGAGTCGAATTACGCGAATATGATTTAACAAAACAGTTTTGGGGAAAACATGTGTGTAATAAAAGTCAAAGGTTGATTTTAAGAGTTAATTGGACTAGTTGAGTCATGTTGGATACGTGTATATTTGTGATAATATAAGTCGTAATAATAAAAACGTAAAACTTGGAAAATTCTTACTACGTATGTTTTTGGTACTTAAGATATGAACATTAATGAGGTTTTGACACAAGTATGGAGATTTTCAAACCTAATGATTTGTCAATTATGATAACCGAGTCACCGCATCTACTAATGTTAATAATTTCCGAGAGATTGAAATTTTTCCAGAAATGAAAGCGTTGTAAAGATTGGAAAATGAAAGGTATAAATTCTTTAATGGTGTAACACAAATTAAAAATGTGTAAATGTTCGGTTTTACAATGTACAAGGTAACACTAATTATTATACGCAACTGGATTACACAACACACGCCTACCTGTATATTATTTAATAAAGATGTATATATAATGTTTTGAGTCACGATGGTTCGATCGTCCGACATCCCTTCTTTGATTTTGTGAGTCTGTATCTAAACGTGAGTCGTCATGTGATTGTTCATTTTAATATTGTCTATGGTATGAAACCAATATTATTATACTTATTTTTGTGTCGCTACTTCGCTAGTACTTGATGATGAGGGTATGTCACCCGGTGTATTTTGTCATGATCATGGACGCCGTAACTTTCTTCTTTCGGTTAATGGAACCAAAAAAAAAAAAAAAAAAAAAAAAAAAAAAAAAAAATTCTGTATTTACTTGTATGATGCTATAAATCTTCATTAGAGTGGTTGTTTATTTATATTTAACAAAAGCGAGGAGGCGAAGCCGCTTTACCAAATTGTAGAGGTGAAAGAACTCGATCTTCCTGGTGAAAATTGTTTATAGTTAACCAAGTGATTATTCTTCTCTTCCCGTATACACTTCGTGGAATGTGTGTGCAACTCGAGACGATGGGAATTATGATCGTTGTTTTATTTTTATTTTTATTTTTGACGCTTGTGTTGATATTCAACTTTCACTACATGTATTCGTAGATCGCTGTTATTATCCTGAGACTTTTGTCATACATTTGAAGTATTTTCATTTCTAGTGTAGTTAATTTCCGTTGACAATTATATTGCTCGTTTACCTCGTTCGATCTCATTGATCTTAATTTTATTACTTGTTGTGCTTGCAATGATCTTTAATCATGAACCACCTTACCGTTATTTTGTGAATAGTCTATTTTGAAAATATGTATGAGTGTGTGAAATGGTTCGTTGAATCAAATGTAAATGGTGTCGACTTATTTATTTATTTATTTATTTATTTTCCCATAAAAAGGCAAAGCAAAAATATGTTCCCAAAGTGGACGAAAAATGTTTGATGTGTTTCTTAAAAAGATAGTAGCAATATTTTCCCATTTCAAATTTCATTTCAAATGATTTAATTATTTTGAAGGCTAGGTCGAAAACTTCCATAGTCGTGTTTGGTATGTAATAATAATGTTTGTGTTGTCACTCGATCCTCAATTATGCACAGCTTAGCTAACTATGCATAATTCGGGAAGAGTCCTGTTTTGTTGGTTGTTGTTGCTTGATCCTCAAGTATGCATGATCTAGCTAATTATGCATAGTTTAGGAAGGGCACTATCGTGTCAAACAAATTGGTCATCTTGAAACTTGTAGTGTTTTGATAAACGTTTGGATGAGAACGTTTCTTTTTAAAAATGGTGGATCATTTTTGCAAGTAGTTGTAATTTCTTTGATTCTTAAAGAAAATTTTTGAATTTTCTTGTGTTCTTTGAAATCTTTTCTTTTTGTATGGCGTTGACTTAGTAAGTCACTGTGACAGAGTAATTTTGGAAAAATGTTTTTATGAGTTGTGTGTAATGTGTGAAGATTATCGGAATCACGAGGGTGTTGATGAAATACCAAAGGGGCGCGAATCGACACTGAGAAGAGTTTTTAACAAAAATAGAAGACTTCCGAAGTAGAGGAAAACCGAGTTTGAATAACTCTAAGGGAAAGGACGAAGACTTCTCCTACATCAAATGTATCGTACCTTATATATTTTCTTTCTTGTTCTTTTGATATGTTTAACGACACGCGATAAACTGTTGAAGTTTACCAACTGTGCATCAGTAATTGAAAGACAATTCCATTGTCGTTTTCGCTTATTTAAGTGAGGAATCCTCTTTGCTTGACTCAACCATCCTTGATTATCGATGGTTAAACGATAGATATCCCTAGTTGATGTTTTTGTGGTAAACCCTTGCCTTTTATGTATTTGTGTGGTAAGTAATCCGGTCGAGTGATCGTAAGTTGTGAGAACTTGAGACGACATTGTCCAATGAAGTCCGATCATGGAGAACACGTGCCATGTAATGTATTTTTTTTTTGTGAACGATGATATTTATTGAGATTTTGACCACGTTTGGGACGGAAGTGAGATGGTGTTCTTGTAGTATCTTTTGGGTATGGATCCGTGTGTGAGCACCCCACGATGACACATGTAAGTATTTTATTTCTTTTTGGATATGCATCCATAGCTAGCAAGCTCTTGAACCTTCTTTAACTTGCAATTTTCTTTTGACTGGACTCATCCGAGAATTATGTAAATATTCTTGTTTTATCTTGGCTTGGCTGATTAGCAAGCGTGGGTTAACTGATTGAACTGATTGGTTTAGCATGGTTTGGCTATGTTGCAAACATGTCGTAATATGGTTGTATGTGTTTCATAATGGCTTTTGTGTTTGTTTGGATTGTGATGTCTTCAAGAGAGTTATGTATACGCCGAATGATTTCGTATCGATGAATTCGTTTTTGACGAGCTAGGGTTGTATGTACGTAATATCGTAATAAGGTGATTTGGTACGACTAGTATTGATTACTTCGTCTTTTATATTTTGAACGTTTTTCTATGAGGTGATGTGCGACCCGTGTGATTTTCTTTATGAGCAATTATTTTTATGAGATGATGAACCAAGTGAAAGGACGACTCGAACGCTGGAAAACGTACTCCGAACATGTGTGATTGATTTTGATAGTTGTTGAGAACGACACATGCCATTGGTAGTATCTTTGTACCACGAATTTTACCTTGATTAGCTTTGAAGCTGCGACATTTGAAGAATTATGTTGATGAAAATATAGACCGCGAGTTGGATGAAATGAAGTAGGAAAAAGTCAGTTGAATGGACCTGAAATGATTCGAGAGGCTACGGAAGAAATGGTGTAGATTAAGAATTATATGCTAACCGCGAGAAGCTGTGGAAAGAGATGTGTTGATACCCGTGGGAAGAATTTAGGGAAATTGAAGTGGAGGTCATGGATCAAGATGGTAAGAGATTGAAGCAAGGCATAATACTCATCGTGAAGGTGTGATGGAACCCGAGACGTGAACCGAAGTCCATATCGGAACGTAAAGACCTCTTTAGGAAGGAGTACCCTTATCTTCCCAGTAGTACGAAATGCGAGTATAAGAACCGGAGAGCGCCGGGACGTCGCTCCCTTAAGGAGGGGAGGATGTAACACCCGTGAAAGTGCCGTATGATGCTAAGTTATTGTCTCAAGAGCTGTTCAGTATGAGCATCTCTCGTAAGTTGAGGCTCACTTATGGATGTGATATCCCGAGCCCAACATTATTTATTTAATCCTATTTTACGAATATTTTTGAAATTTTTAAGAAATTTCGTTTGTTATATATTTGACGATTTAAGTTGAAACCAACGTTTACGGCCGTAATTTAACGTTTGACGATTTAAGAAGAACCGATAACGACTACGATACCGACGGATGCCCAAAATTCATATTTTACTATCGATTGATCGATATTTGAGTTTTTTCGAGATTTTATTTTTGTTACGTGTTAAGTCGAGTCGGAACCATGTGTATATTCGTTTTGGGTGCGTTTGAACCATTTAAAAGTATTTTCGAGTGCTCGGGACAACCCCCGACTTCCGTAAAATTTTCAAGTCGACTAATAGGTCGTTTCCCGCTATTAGAAGGGTCGTTTACAAGTGAGGACAAAAGAATAACTAAATTGCAAGAAAGGCCCCTCCCCTTTTTACAAAAAGATGGAAAAGAAAACACACATCACAAAAACAAAACAAAAATTTTCTTCTCCTCTCTCCTTTTCCTCCATCACCGCCGGCCACCCTAACCACCATCACAAACCACCACAAAAAAAATTGATTTTGAGAAAAACTAATCAAAGACCCATGTTTCTTTCATCATTGTAAGTAAATCCCACCCACAATAACATACATGCATCCATTGATTTTTCCAAAAATTTGTGATTTTTCAAAAACGAATTTTGATCTAATTAAACCATACACATGTTTAATTCATGTGCATATAATGTTAATTCATCTATAAAACAAGATGGGGCTTATGATTTTTGTGTTCTACAGCCCCTTAAAGCCACGAAATTTTTGGGGTTTTGAGTGTGTTCAAGGTGTTTGATAAAATGTCATGGGTTTGTGTTTATAATGATGTTTTGGGTGTGTTTGAATGGGTTAAACACATTGCATGTTTGTTTTATGATTTTGGTTTTATGAAGTTGATGATCAATAGGGGTTTAGGACTGAAAATATGATTTGGTTGTGATTAGGGAAGCTTAGGATGATGCCTAGAGGTGATAAATAGGTTTGGAATCGAGCCTAAGTATGATTTTGGTATGGTTAAATTTAGGCAGAAAGTTTAAGACATTTTTGTAAAAATAATTTTTCCTACAGGTCTAGATAGTTAGATGTAGTTATGGAGTGTCTTCTTAGCTTTAATTTGGTATAAGGTAGAGCTCGTGACTCCAAACGAGCCAAAAGTTATGAGGTTTTAAAGATCGTGTACCGGGAGACGAGAACTTTCATAATCCGAATTTATGTTTAGTTTTAGTCAAATCCCGAGGACCACAAGTATGAATTGGTAAATGGTCAAGGGCTTAATTTTGGTGTCAAACCTGCACATTTGAGTCTATTATAGGACTTAGGTGTCAAATGGGTCAATGGAGTATTTTAAACGGGTCAAACGAGTCCGACTTGGTCAAAGTGCAATTTCAGTCCGAAAAATGTAGTTTTTGGAAAAGTGTTGAGTAATGAGTCGTAGAAGTAAAAACTTTTATTGGGATTAAATATGTGTTTTCTACAGGTCTTATAGTATTTTTGAGAATTTTGTCAAATTTTATAAAAATGGTTAAGTATAGTAAAACAGCCCATACTTTTGGTAAGTATCGGCGAAACCGTAAAATGGATAGTAACTATAATAACATTGATAAATGGTATAAGTCTAGTAACAACTACTTGTTTGGTTTTGGCGTGAGTTTTCATAAGCATTGAGTGTGTTTGCATTTGTGTGTGTTTAGTACAATAATGTACGCGGAGTATTGATTTGGTATTCGTACTTTGACTTTTAGGTCAAGTGTTTGATTTTCCCGGGCATCCACGTCGTCGGTGACATTTCTTGTTACGTCTTCGCTAGAACCACTACTATTACGCAAGGTGAGTCTATAGCCTCGCTCTTTACTTTATTCAAATGTTTTTAACCCGCGAGGGGGATACATGCTAATTTAAATGAAAATGAACATAAGTCTTGATTGATTGTTGGACCCGAATGTTTCCTCGAAATTGTGTTGAGTACCTAGTTGCAAAAGTCCCTAAATTCATGAACTATTAACTATTGTCCTGCCCTCGAGTAGGGGGAAATAGCCGCTTATACAATTTGTAGTACTACGGGGCTAACGACCCAATGCTAGCCGAGAAGCTGTACGTTGAGTAAGTTCTGCGGTAGATTATCTTGTATGAGAGATAAGGTATAATTGCAACTGATGCCTTTAGAAGGGGCACTGGTTTCATCTGAATCACGCCGGTAATTATTACGCGGGTGATTGAGTTAACGGATTAGTGTCATGAGCTTAAACACAATTGTCATATCCTTGAGTAATAGATTGTGAGTACGACAATGCTATTGAATGATCATGATTGGTTTTTAATACTTATGTTCAACTTATGATTTGATAAACCTATAGATTCGCTCAACCTTTGTGTTGACGATTTTAAGCATGTGTTTCAGGTAACCAAGATTGATAGCAGCGGAGCATGCGAGGATGGAAGTTGTTGTGGCTTGGCGGTCTACTTTGTTTTCCTCCCTTTTGCACTTAAAAATTTTTTTATACTATGTCATGTGAATGAAAATGTATTTTTGGGTTGAGATTCAGTGGGGACCTAAACGCAAACTCTGTATTGTATTCTTTTGGGGTTTGGAAAACAGTAGACATGTACATTTTAACTATGTTTAAATAATGTCAAGACTTTTACGTCTTTTGAGTCGTTTGATATATCTTGTGTGCGATGATAACTGTGTAGCACCCAAATGTTGTAGTTCCGCTGCGCATAGCATTTGTGGGGGTGTTACATCTTGTCAACGTTTGCAATAGCCATGTCAACGACTAAATTGGTCACAACAACGCTTGGAAATATATATGTCAGTGTCCAAAAATAAAAGTAATAAAAATGAAAAAGGACCTTAACAAAGTAATTTATCCTAGTGAAGATAACCTATAAACTGAAAATTACTATAGGGCGGCAAGCACTGTCAAGTTATGCACACTTGCTTATGAAAGATAGACATAACAGTCCTCTAGTGTCCCTTGTTAACCAAAATTCTTAACAATTAAGTTATCTCATAAAATCCCTTGTAACTCCCAGGTAAACCCAATATAAATCATATCCAAGTCTCCCAACATACCACATCCAATTCTAGGCCAAAAAGGTTTTGGCAACATGCATAGTGTATCAACTTTGCATGCTACAGTGCCTCATGAGATAGAAAATTAACTCATACTCACCAACAGACACAATCTAGAATTATGATAAGAGTATTATAAGAATACCCAAAAAGTCCTAAAGGTTCCTAAACCCTCCCCTTAAACTGTGATACATAAGTTGCCAAATAATATGCATGTAAATAAAAATTTATGTCAAGATAGGAATATAAATATTCCAACCATCATCCATAAATTGAAACATGCTCCAATCATTCTCCAAGGATCCATAAGCAACTCTGTATCCAATGGTACAATGCTAACAACGCCTGCACACTTAGATCAAAAACCACAAAACTACCATGTTGATGACAACGTCACGATAACACTTATCAACGCTAAGATAACCTTTGTCAGCGTTAGACAAATAAAGTGGAAGATCTAACTTCTCAAAAAGACCAATAAAAATGCATATCCTGTAAATACTTTTACACTAAGACCCCAAAACACATATTAAGTGAGATTGATCATTCCAATACTTGTTACCAAGTATTGAAATCTTCTAGTATCAAAAGGTTTAGTTAATAAATCAGACACACTTTCTTCTGTGTCAACCCTATCTGGTTGTATTAAACCCTTTTCAAAACAATCTCTTATAAAATGATGTCTAATTTCTATGTGTTTTGTTTTAGAATGATGTACAGGATTTTTAATAATGCATAAAGTGTTGTTATTATCTACAAAAATCTTGGTATGCATGAAATTATACCCATAATCCAACAGCTGGTTCTGAATCCATAAGACTTGTCCACAACAAGCAGCTGCTGCTACATATTCATATTCAGTTGTAGAATTAGCCACCACTGTTTGTTTCTTGCATTGACAAGAGATCAATCTGCTCCTAAGAAACTGACATCCACCAGTTGTGGATTTTCTATCAAACTTGTCACCACCATAATCACTGTCTAAATATTCAATAAGTTCCAATGGTGAATCTTTTGGATACCATAATCCCAGGTCTGGATAACATCTAAGGTATCTAAAGATTCTCTTGACAGCATGAAGATGACACTCTTTGGGAGTCACTTGATGGCATGCACATGCACACACATCAAACATAATGTCAGGTCTTGAAGCTGTGAGATACATCAATGAACCAATCATTGATCTATAGTGCCTGACATCCACATCTTTTCCATCTCCAACTTTTCCCCAAGGGTGTTCTCTATCCATAGGAGTGCTAGCCCTTTTCTCATTTGGAGAAAAGCCAAACTTCTTCAAGATTTCTGCTACATATTTATATTGAGAGATGAAGATACCATCTTCTTTCTGCTGACCTTGTAACCCTAGAAAGAATTTCATCTCCCCCATTGCACTCATCTTGAACTTGTCTGACATAAGCTTGGAAAAGTCTTCACTCATCTTTGGACTTGAAGAGCTAAAGATGATATCATCCACATAAACCTGGAAAAGTAAGAAGTCCTTACCAGTCTTCTTTGTAAATAAGGTCTGGTCATGGTGCCTCTTTTGAATCCATTTTCCACCAGATAGGTGGACAATGTGCCATACCATGCTCTTGGGGCTTGATGAAGTCCATACATAGCTTTCTTGACTCTATACACCTTGTCTGGATGTTCTGAATCTTCAAAACCAAGAGGTTGCATTACATAAACCTCCTCTACAATTGTGCCATAAAGAAAAGCACTCTTCACATCCATTTGATAGACAATAAAGCCCATGCAGGAAGCATAGGCTAGAAATATCCTTATAGCCTCAATCCTTGCAACTGGTGCAAAGACCTCCTCATATTCTATCCCTTCTTCTTGTGTATATCCTTGAGCCACTAAACGTGCCTTGTTTCTGACCACAATGCCTCTTTCATCCTTTTTGTTTCTAAGAACCCATCTTGTCCCAATAAGTCTGACATGTCTGGGACAATCAACCAACTCCCAAACATCCTGGATAGCAAATTGGTGAAGCTCATCTTGCATTGATTCCACCCAACTTGGTTCTTTGAGAGCATCAAAAATCTTCTTGGGTTCCTTTTGTGACAGAAAACAAGCAAACAAACATGCTTGAACAAGAGGGGTATCAACCTTCTTGTGAATATTGACAATAAATCCTCCAAGATTCTGATGAGATCTTCTAGTTTGAACAGGAGACATCATATCACCAATAATTAGAGAAGAGGGGTGATTTTTCATTGTAGAAGTAAGCACTCCTCCCTCAAAAAGTGTGTTGTCTTCAATATCATCTTCCATGTTACCAATATCTTCTTCAAACTCTCTTCCCTCAATATCTGAATGAACTTCTCCATTTCTGTTTGAAGGTTCACCTTGTTCAAAATTGGAAGAGAAAATATGGTCAAGAGAGTTGTCAACACTTGGATCATGGCTGTCAACGTTTGAGCCATCAACGTCTGAAGTTGTCTTGTCAGCGCCAGATTTTCCTTTGTCAGCTCCTGAAAGATCATGCATGTTGTCAATTGGTGATACTTGGGGACCACCGTTTTCCTTTCCAGCATCAGCAAATGCATCTGTCCATATGGGAATAGTAACATACTCAAGTATGGGTGATGATTTGTCTGCTTGTGATCCAACCTCTTCATTAACCTGTGTACCTGAAACATCAACAGCTGGTTTTTCCACAACATTTGAAGTTACCTTCACAATGTTTGGATTAGTAACAGGCATATAATTCAAAGTCCTAGATAGAGGTTCCAAGTCAAATAACCAATTTGGACCACTTTCAGGATCACTAGGTTTACTTTCTAAAAACCTAACATGTACTTTTTCAAGTATACGTTTTTACTTCTTAATGTATACCCTATATCCTCTACTATGCATTGAATAACCCATGAAGTAGCCTTCATCACCTTTAGCACTAAATTTACCTAAGGCATCACTAGTGTCCAGCACAACTACATGAAAACCAAAAGGTTTAAGAAAACCAATATTACGTTTCCTTCCCCAAAGTAACTCATATGGTGTTTTGTTATGAATCTTGTTGACTAATGCTCTATTCTAAACATAACAAGTTGTATTCACAACCTCAGCCCAAAAAGCAATGGGAAAGTGAGCATCAGCCGACGTAAGGTCCTGGCTACTTCTATGAGAGTTCTATTCTTTCTCTCAGCAACCCCATTTTGTTGTGGGGTTCTGGCTATACTAAACTGTCCAGTAATCCCTTTCTTGGCACAAAAATCATCCAACAGCTTATTTCTAAACTCACCACCATTGTCACTTCAAACATCTTAACCTCATTACCACGTACTAAGAGTAGCTTTGTCAGCAGATGGAATCAAAGGAAACTCAAAGCCACCTTGAGCAGCTGCTGTAGTAGCATCTTGTTGTTGCTTGAGAAATGTGTCAAGAGCTCCTTGTGAGTCTAAAATGTCTGATGGAGTAGCATCACTTGGAGTAGTATTGGAAGTAGGAGAGACTGTGGTGGAATAGGATGGAACAACAAAAATATCATCCTCTTCATCTGAGTCTGAAAAACTAGAATGAGCACATACACTAGAAGTTGTAAACACTTGTGGACATACATGATGGTTAGTTTTGAAACGAAAATATCCCAATGAGTCACTAAGATAATCAAGATCAAAATACCATTCAGGACCCTTGCCTTGTATGATTGACTTCTCCTCAAAATAACTGAGATTAAAAGTTTCAATTACTTGCTTGGCTTGGAGATTGTAGACACGATAAGTGCGAGAGTGAGCAGAATATCCCACAATGTATCCTTCATCTGCCTTGCCATCAAATTTCCCCAAATAGTCACTAGTATTCAGAATGGTGACAGGACACCCAAATGGCTTCAAATGAGCAATGTTTGGTACTTTAGCTGTGAGTAGCTCATAGGGAGTTTTCTTGTGAGGATTAGTAATAGAAACTCTATTCAAAACATAACTTGCAGTATTGACAATTTCTGTCCAAAACATGGTTGGAAGCTTGGAACCGGCAAGCATTATTCTCGCAGCTTCTATTAGAGTCCTGTTCTTTCTTTCTACCATGCCATTCTGTTGAGGAGTTCTTGCTGCACTATAATCCCTTTTGATACCTTTAGAATTACAAAGTTCTATGAGGTCTGCATTTTTGAATTCTTTTCCATTATCACATCGGATACCTTTAAACTTCTTGGACAACTGATTCTCAATAAGTGTAATAAAGTCTTTAAGAATGGAGTTGGTCTCACTCTTGGCAGCCATGAAGAAAACCCACGTGAACCTGCTATACCCATCAGTTACCACAAGGCAGAATTGTTTGTTGTCAATACTCCTAATAGAGGTAGGACCAAATAAATACATATGTAGTATCTGCAATGGTTTAGTTATAAGGCTGAGAGCGGTAATGGCCTTGAAGGATGCTTTATGTTGTTTGCCTTTGCTGCACGCAAGGCAATTGATATCATTTTTGAAAGTTTTGGGAGGTAAACCAGAGACCAAGTTCAGATTTGCTAATTTGTGAATGGTCTTGAATTTCACATGTCCCATACTTCTGTGCCATTTAGTGGCTTCATCTTCTGAGGCTTTAGCAACCAAACATGCTAGTTGACCAGTAGGATTGACTTCATTCAGCTTGATACTATAGAGGTTGTGTCTTCTAGGGATTCTGAGTAGAACCTGTGAGTCATCCGGGAGTTTAAAGTCTTTGGATAACACTAGTGCATCAGTATCCGTAAAGAGGACAAACCGCTTCTTGTCACAAATCTTAGAGACAGAGATCAAGTTGAAATGTTGAAGTGCTTCCACATAGTAGACCTGCTCAAAGTTAAGATTAGGCGTCTGAATCGTTCCTTTGCCATTGATCCTTCCTTCACCTCCTCCAAAATAGACCTTTCCGCCTTGAAATGGTACAAAGTTAGATAGAAGACTTTTATTTCCTGTCATGCTCCTAGAGCATCCACTATCAACAATTCCAAGAGTAGGATATTGGTATGGAGTAACCTACAACAACAAGAAAAGATATATGCAAAAGTTAGTGTCTTAAGGGGACCCAAACCTTTTCAGGTTTGAGCCTGCCTTGTGGATCTTTAGTAGTTAGCCAATAAGATTGATGAGATCCACCGTTGTTCTTAGGTTGCCTATTCATCATACGGGTGTTATTGTTTGACCAAGAACAACCTGCTGAGGGCTTAACAGCAGTACCCAGATTTCCCAATCCAAAATACATGTGGTCTAAATTAAATGCATAATTCGGATTAAAAGTCTGAAAATAGTTGCTGGTTGGTCTATTTGGTAGTAATCCAGTGTTTCTCCAATGATCAGAAGCTAATGGAGAGGTCCTTCTAGAAGAAGAAAAAGATTGGGCACATGGGTTTAGTCTTCTAGAAGAATATGGAACAACTCTTGGTGGACCAGGAGCAGGAAATGCTTGATAAACAGAAGAATGTTTGTCATAAAAATCACAATCTTTAATCAAATGAAGTTCACTCCCACAAACAAAACATGATTTAAACGACCTTTTATTAGAATGACATTGTTTCATACTGCTAACTTTATTACACACAATTCTAGGAGAAACATTATTCCTAGGACTCAATAAACTAGAACTAGACACAGTTGAAGTAGAAGCAACTCTCTCTTCACTCTTCCTAGCACTAGTAGCAGCATGGTCATTTGACTTGGAGCTTGTAGGTCTCGACTCTTCATTTAAACCACATGATGCAGAGTCACTGGCTTTGTCACTGAAAGTACAAGAGACAAAGTCATTAGTATTAGTAGAACTTTTTAGGGACTCATGCATCTGTGATCCATCCAAGTCATTATGCCTATTAATGGGCATGAAAGTTCCTGTAAGAGGTGGAGGGACAGCATGCATTGCTGCAGCTGGTTTAAACCTATTGTAGCTAGGTGTTCCCTCTTCCTCCTTGTCAGGATCAAAGACACTTGAAAAAGATAAATCAAACACATCTTCTGAATCAATATATTTATCAAATCCTAATCCTCTCATACCAGACATACTACTATCAATTAATTTTGAAAGATTCTTAGGTGCCTTTTGCCATTTTTAAAATATTAAAAGCGTAGCATCTAATTTTACCTTCATGTCTTGTTTATCTTTCATACTGTCATCTTTTACCTTTTCAGTGTATTTAAGCATATTTGTTGTGTTTTCGAAATCAATGTTTAGAATTCTAATTTTATCCTCATACTCTCGTTGAGTATCTTGAAGCCACCTCTTTTGTTGTTCCAATATTTTTAAAGAAGTCTTATATGCTTAAACCTCTAAAAAATACTTATCATTCTGATCATTTAAGTCATTATATTGAGACAACAATTCTGAATATTTATCATGACAACCAAGAGGACAATGTTGTACCTAAGGTGAGATGCCCATAAGAGCAAACTCTTCTGCTTCCTCGGCATCAGACAGATTCCCAGCAATCATTGCAAACACGTCAGTAGAAGGTTCAGCTGTTTACAGGGCAGCATTCTGATGATCATTCCAGTTGACCATAGAGTCAACAGACACCAAATCCTTCTTTTCATCCTTCACCTCCTGAATCTTGAAAGCTGAATACCTGCTCTTCTCCTGGTCATGCTTGTTAGAGCATTCCCTAGCAAAGTGACCTTGCTGCTGGCAGTTATAGCATCAAACCTTGCTTCTGTCAAACCTTGCTGGCTCTCTTGGGTTGTAGTTAAATTTTCGACCGGCTTTCTTCTCAAACTTGTGAACCCTAAGAGTGAGCATGGCCATCTGCCATTTGAGATCCATTTCATCCAGGTCAAGTTTATTAACATGTTTGAAGTCATCAAAAGCAAGTTGTTGTTGAGGATCAACGTCAACAACAAAAGAGTGAAGAACAGCTTCTACCATGCTACCAGACTTGGCTTTTGGTTCAGGAGTAGAAGTATGCTGAAAAGTATGCTGAGAGGACACAGTATTGCTTGGGCTACTAGCATAAGACATGGGACTAGATCCCATAGAACTCACAAAGGCAGAGTTAGCAGGAGTAGGAAAAGAATCACTTGAGTATCCCCTCACATGAGGCTCAAAGGTTTTGATCTTATGAAACAAATCATCAAAATTAAGATAGTCAATCCCACCTTTTGCCTTGAGAGAGATTACCACCTGATTCCATGAGTAGGGTAAGGCTCTAAGAAACCCTGCATTGATATCACCAATGTCAGGTTTCGACCGAAGTTGATTCAACTCGCTCGGTATCTTTTGGAACCTGTCATACCCTTGATGGATACCTTCAGTTTCTGATATCTTGAAGTCTGTAAATTCATCTCTCAGCATGGATCTTCGCATTTCCTTTGACTCCTCATTCCCACCAAACCTTGCTTTTATTCCATTTCAGATTTCACTAGCATCATCCAGATGATAAAAGTCACCCATGTGATCATCAGGAAGAGACTGAAGCAAAATATTTTTTGCTTTAATCTCCTTCTGAACAGCTATGATTTCTTAATGAGTTTTAGGGTCAAGAAGAAAAATACTACCATTCTTGTCTCTTCCAGTCAACTTCTTGTTGTTTTCATTCAAAATAATCTTCCAAAGATCTTGATCAGTGTTGGTGATCCAGCATTCCATCTTCATTGCCCAGCTATCATACTCATCCTTTTTTAGAAGAGAAAACTTACCATTTGTGTTGGAAACTGTAACAATGATCTGCTGAGGTTGCTGTGTTTTAGGGGTACTATCTTCTCCTGTTTGAGTAGAACTTGAGGCAGACATAATTAAATAAAGATGTTAGTAATAAGAAAAATTGATTCTTATTGTACAGAGACTCTCCCAGGCTCTGATACCATTTGTTGGGTCCACTAGATGTGGATCTTGCAGCCTGTTAGGATCGGTGAACGACTTTTGTAATCACAAGTCTATTCACAGAGAGACTCTATACAAATCACACAGTATAAGTGCGGAATACAAATACTATGAACAAGAAGAACATAATAACTATAACGACTTGATCCTTTACTAAGGATTTCTAATATTAATATGAACTAGAATTATATTTGATGAAGGTGTATTGAACCCTTCTGCCTAAGGTTCCTTTTATACTACAAGGAAACCCTAATACATCATTAACCAAAACGTGTAAAATTGATATGCATATCCTTTCCTAACATATCTCATGCATATCCTAACAGAATAATATTTAAATAATGAAGTTTGACTTTCTATAAGACCACGAGCACGACTTGCTCCTACTACTACTAGGACCAGGAGGAACTACATACCTCCTAGTCTACCTATTACAAATAACTATTCCAATGGTCCTAACAATGATTAAAAACTTGAATTAAAAAGATTAAAGATCAAAGATTTAAACAAGATAAAAGAAAAAGCTTGAAGAACATTAAAGAAAACAAGAGAGAGAAAGTAATCTACTCCTACTCCTAAAACTAATCTAACTAACACCTAAATGACTAACACCTCCTAATGACATATTAGGAGGGTTTATATAGGAGGAGGAAAATGTGTTGGAGCTTTCTTCTTTCTTTCTTGTCGTCTCGACTCGATTTAAATTCTTTGTCTTTCTCGACGTTGTCTTGGGATTTGTCGATATAAATTTAACTCGTCTTCTAATTTTCTTCATTTATTAGACTTGAGTTCTTCGACTTCATTAAACTTCCGTCTTTAGACTTTTTCTTCGATAAATATTCAGAATAGGCCTTGGACTTCCGTTCTTTTTGCACTCTTGATCTTTTGACTTCATCTTTTCTCATTTTCTTCGATAAAAGCCCGTGAAAGCCCGTGTTTTCTTCCTTTTTCATCTTTTGGTACTAAAACACAATGAAAACACAAACCAAGCATAATTCCGACATTTACGGCATAAAATACACGTTTTGGCTTGGTTATTATTATAATTAAGTGGTAAAAGGATGGGTGTTTTCACACCTATTAACTATCTTGGCAATAAAGGCCCCTAGGGATCCTAATACTTTCGATAAGTGTCAAAAGGGGAACCTAAGGTTTTAACCAAGTAACACAACTACACATAACTTATCAATAATTACAAGTGAGATCTCCTACTTTGATTCAAGTCTCGAATGGTATAAAATACCACCCTTAACTCTCGGAAAATTACAAAGTAGGTCCTTAGGTTTTAACTTTGGTTCAAATGAGTTTATAAACATGTCTAATTAAGTCCCGAAGCTTATTAAATTTACAAAATCAATCCGAAACTTTGTATTTACATTTTTAGTCCGAAAACTTTATAAAATCATCATTTTAATCCGAAAGTTTATAAAATCATAATTTTCACACTAAAAGTTTTATAATATCATTATTTAATAAAAATAAAGTTTAATGTAAGTGTGATTATCCTAGTGGGCTTAATGGGCTTAATTTCTATAAGGCTTAAATAGTGGGCTTAATAATCTATTAAGGCAACTAGTAACATTTTTAGTTACTAACTTAGATCTAGTGATTACTAGGTTTATCTCAATATTACAAAGTTATTCGTCACACTAAAATTTGAGGATAACCTCACGTCTAGAAATAAACATGCATAGGTTTTCATGATTTTTCTAGTTAAGCATGTTCATGAGATTGTGGTCACCATAGCTAACAAGATTTTACATCACATAAACTGATACCTCAATTCTAGCCGTGACCTAAAATGGTCTAGTATTGCTTTGATTTGTTCTTAGGTTAAGTTTTACTAGTGATATGTATATATATATTCAAGTGTATGAAAAATGAAGTATATAGAAAAGATAGGTTTCATGATACTTACTTGTTTAGTTAGTTCTAGGAGTGAATAAGTAAATGAGTAGTAACTTGAACTTGGTTTTGACAATGGTGGATGCTTGGATCAAAACTTAGCTGTGGCCTTCACTTGGTGCTCCTAGGATTTTCCTGTTGTCTTGTCATGTAAGTTAAGAGTAGTGAAGTGTAATGATTTACGTTCAAGTTGCATGAGACATGATTTAAGGTTAATAAATGGAGAAGTAAATGAGTTTTGTCGATATTGGTGAAGAAAAGTGATATAGCCGTGAGTTTGAGAGAGAGTGAAAGTGAGATTGCAAGTGTTTTATGTTGTGTGTGTTTGAATCTTGGATATTCGGATATAACAAGGTTGGAAGAGATCATGTGTATCTTGATATGGTACTATGAATATATGGAAAGATACATGTTGGATTTTGCTAGATATGGTGTAAGATTATTTCCAACACATGCCAAATATAGCAATTGCACTTCCTTCCCATTTTGTGGTTTTAGCCATGGGTTTGCAAAGTCAAAGGGGGATAAATATGACACTCAATAGGGTTGTAAGCATGGTGAATTATGGAGTGTGTATGGGATGTGTAAGACATAGTGTAAAGCATAGTATACACAGTGGATGTACATGTTTAAGCTTTCTTGCAAGTTAACAAGTAATCATAGTTATGCATGCCCATATACACGACACATAATACATATTTGGGAGAAATGTGTTGATTTGTATCAAGTATTGGGGGTTAATAATAGTCCATTTATTATAGTGTATGTATTTGTTAAGTTTCTAGGTATTTTGGTTAAACCTTTAGATAACTTGGTGAAAGTATATAATGAGTATATCATTATAATTATTTTACTTGAATAAAGTAAATAAATGTCAATGTGAAATAATGTACATTGTTTTAAAGTGTTAGGTGTTTGTTCATAGTATGAGGTATATGTAAATATATACATATAAATATAAATCCATGTACTTAATAAATTAAGTAAATAATGTTACATTTTATCAAAATTGTGTACTGAGGTGATGAGTCCTTGTTCAATCATGTGGCCAGTCAATTGTCAATGTAGTCAATAAAGACTAAAGGTTCATATAAATTTACAAATAAATATGAAATAATGGAATGACAAAAGTATATGATTATTAATAAGTCATATAAAAGTGGAATTGTATAGATTCCAAAAATAGTGATTACAAAAGTTGACAAAGTCAATAAGGTAAAATCAGAGGTTTTACCGCACCGTCCCGTTATTTTAGCTTTCTCCTCGAAGCTTAAGACGAAGTCACCGGTTAGGTGAACAAGTGTGGGTACTTGGTTTTGAACGAGTCTGTTCCCAAGTGAACTCAGGACCTCTCCGCGAGTTCCAACATAGTTTGATCAACGGGATGCGACTGGGTTTCAATTTCTTAATCGTCTTCTCCATGATTTCTAATGGTACTTCTATGAACTGGATTATGTTGTCAAACTGAACTCCTTCCAATGGCATAGCCAATGGTTCTTCACCATAGCACTTCTTCAGGTTAGACACGTGAAATGTAGATTGTACCCGTCTCAACTGCTGGAGCAACTCTAAACGATAAGCTACCTCCCCGATCCTGGCTATTACTTTGAAAGGGCCGACATAACATGGATTCAGTTTTCCACGTTTACCAAAGCGTACAACACCCTTCCAAGGTGATACCTTGAGCATAACACGGTCACCTACTTCAAACTACATAGGTTTACGTTTCCGGTCCGCATAGCTCTTTTGTCGATCGCGGGCAGCTCGAATTCTTTGCTTTATGGGCACGATTTTGTCTGTGGTCTCCTGGATTAACTCATGTCCAATGAGCTGATATTCACCTACTTCTGCCCATCACACAGGTGAACGACACTTTTGACCATATAGTGCTTCAGAAGGAGCAGCCTTAATACTGGCATGATAATTGTTGTTGTAGGAGAATTCCACTAAAGGAATGTGGTCAACCCATCCATTTCTAAAGTCAATCACACATGCTCGTAGCATGTCTTCTAGAGTCTGAATAGTTTATTCACTTTGACCGTCAGTCTGCGGATGATAAGCGGTGATCATGTCTAAATTCGTACCTAAGGCTCGTTGGAAAGCCTTCCAAAAGTTTGATGTGAACCTACCGTCTCGATCACAGATTATTGAGACTGGTATTCCATGTTTGGTCACTATCTCCTTCAGGTACGTGATAGGTGTGTAAACACCCATCCTTTTACCACTTAATTCTGGCTAAAACAAGACCAAAACGCGTATTTAATATCGTTTGTTTGGAATTATGTGTGGTTTTTGTGTTTATTGTGTTTTCAGAGCCAACCGGATGGATAATGGAGAAAACATGGGATTGCACGGGATTTATCAAAGAAAAAGACTCAAGATAAAGTCTATTGTCCAAGAGATGCAAAAGATTTGAAGTCACTGGGCCTATTCGAAGATTTATCGAAGAAAAGGACCAAAGATGGAAGGTTTACAAAAGTCGAAGTAACTCAAGTCTATTAAATGAAGAAATTAAAAGACGAGTTGAATTTAATCGACAACAAATCCCGAATCAGAATCGAAAACGTCAACTTTTCTGAAAAGACGAGAAGACAAGAAGAACGGGAGTAAGCCCACTCACCAACCAAGGGGAACACCTATATATAGTCCACCCCTCACACATTTAGGCAGTTAGTTTTTAGTTTTTAGTTTTTTTCTTTCCCCTTCTTTTTCTCCTTTCTGTTTCGTAGCATCACCAACACCACTAGGGTGTTTGGTGATTTTGATCTTTGATTTTCAATCTTGTAATTTCATTCTTGTTTTGTGATTGTTAAACATTAATCATCAATACAAGTTCTTGTTTAATCTTTCCATTTCATCTTGTTCATCATCATTTTTTTTATTCAAGTTCTTAAGTTTGTATTTGATTGATTTGATCTTTAAAAAGTTGTTGGATTTGTGTTTTTATTGTTGGGATTTGTTACTTATGGTTATTAGATGATTTGTGGTTAATTTGGTAAAACCTTTTTGAGTATTTAGTTTGATTTTTGGATTAAAATCATTTTCCTTGTTCTTCGGTTTAGTTTCTGATCTTGAACGATTCCCAGGTTCCGAATGAACTGAAAGTTCCGGACGAATCAAATCTTCCGAATGAACACAAAAACTTCCGCATGAAGCACTTTAGCTAAAACTTCCGAATAAGCAAAACTTCCGAACGAACTGAAAGTTCCGGATGAACCTAATCTTCCGAATGAACTGAAGTTCCGGATGAACCCAATCTTCCGAATGAACAAAGGTTCCGGATAAGTTTTAAGTTCCAAATGAATGTGTTTTGAAAAGTTCCGAGTGAGTTTTTCCCTTAAAAGTTCCGAATCAATAGAAAGTTCCGAATCAGTAGAAAGTTCCGAATAAACTTCCGACTCAAAGTTCCGGATCAACTTCCGAAGAAAGTTCCGGGTGAACTTCCGAACTAACTTCCGAATCAAAGTTCCGAGTGAAGGATTTCTCAAAGTTCCGAATGAAGACTTCAGGGTGAAAAGTTCCGGATCAATAGTTCCGAATCAAGGGTACTTCCGAATCAATTTTCTTTAAGTGTCACTGGGTTACTATTTTACTGTTACTTATTGCTTCTTTAATTTTATTTTAATTTTAATTCAAGTTTTCATTAATTGCCATTAATTTGATTGCTTTTAAATTTAAGTTTACATTTTAGAGCATTTAACATTTAGTAGATTAGAAAACCAATCCCTTTTTAGTAACCAAGAACAATCATTCCACTTAAGGCCGAGATCAATTCGAGAGGACTGAGAGACATAAATTGAACCCATACAAAATGCGTGTATCAAATGGCGCTGCTGCCGGCTCTTCTCGTTAAGATCAAAAGTTTTTTGTGAGAACTTGGATTTTGGGATCCGTTCCCCGTGAACGTTACCTTTTTCATAAAATTTTCAAAAACAACTAAAAAATATAAATATTTAAAAAAAAAAAAAAAAAAAATTTAAAAAACATAAAAAACCAAAAATATTTTTGCTTTGTTTTTTCTCTTGTTAGTTCTTTTGCAGGTGTATGCGCACTCGATCAACGTCTTATCAAGAGCCCGAGCCTCTCGAAGACTTAGACATGGTGGGTGTACAAAACAACAATAACATACCACCTCCAAACAACAATAATAACAACAACAATGAGCCTCAACCGGATAATCGCCCGATGATTGAACTGCTGCAAGCTCATGTAGATGGCAACACTGATCCAATTGTTATACCAGCGATTGCAGCCAACAACTTTGAGCTCAAATCAGACTTTATCCAGATGGTCTCTGCTCAACAATTCTTGGGACGTACCATTGATGATCCACACGACCACATCAAGAGATTCTTGCAACTCACTAACACGGTCAATTTCAATGGTGTTCCACAAGAGGTTATCGAGTTACAACTTTTTCCCTTTTCTTTAGAGGGACAAGCCCGGCATTGGCTTGCTAAGGAACCGCCACAGAGTATTCTCTCGTGGGCGGATTTGGAGACCAAGTTTATCAATTACTTTTTCCCACCCTCTCGTACTACCACTTTGCGGAATGAAATCATAAATTTTGAACAAAAGTACGATGAGTCATTCAGTGAATCTTGGGATCGTTTTAAAGATCTTTTAAGAAAATGCCCACAACATGGTTTTACCAAAGTACATCAAATTAATACTTTTTACAATGGCTTAAGCATGAGAGACCAAGATTCACTAAACAGTGCCTCGGGGGGTAATCTTTTGGCTAAGACTTCCAATGCTGCTTGGGATATCATTGAGAATAAGTCTCGTGTGCAAACCAAGAGTGTTCGGACCAATGTCGCTAGTGCTAGCACTAGTGACAGCGACAAGCGACTGGACAAAATCACTACGCTTCTTGAATCGCTTGTTACCCACACCGTCAGCAACAACAATAGCAGCAACGCTAAAAACGCTCAAGTTAATGCTGTCAGCCAACCTTGTGAGATATGCGGTGGTCCTCACTCTTACACCACGTGTACTGCCACCCAAGACTACCCTTCTGAGAATGTGAATGCCGCTTATGGCACCTATCCTCAACCCGCTTATCAAGCTAGACCTCAAGGTGACCATAACTTGCTGAGCTACCGTTCCAACAACTATCTTTCCCCACCTGGTTTTCCTCCAAGCAACCCAAACCAACAACAAAACCTCAATCGCCCTCCTCAACAACAACAACAACCTCGTACACCTTACATACCACCTCATAAACAGCAACAACCACCTCAACGTCACAACCAAGTTTACCAACAACCTGCTTATCAACCACCCGCATACAATGCTCCTCCAAACCAACCCACTGCATTACACCAAGAGGTTGCAACCTACATGAGGACCAATGATGTGATCGTGGAAAATCTCCAACAGGATGTGCGCAACATGAAAGCAGACTTGGTCAAACAAGGGAACGATTTAAGAGCTGACATGAGAAACACGTTGGACATCCAAACAAACGACTTGAAGAACATGATGGCTAGTTTCTTCCAAGGTAATCAACCCTCTTCTTCGGGTACTCTTCCGAGTAACACCGTTGCGAATCCAAGAGGGGAGATGAAAGTAATCACCACTCGCAGTGGCAAAGGTACCAAGGAA
Organism: Glebionis coronaria; assembly: GCA_025667525.1. Lineage (NCBI taxonomy): Eukaryota > Viridiplantae > Streptophyta > Magnoliopsida > Asterales > Asteraceae > Glebionis > Glebionis coronaria. Next base: position 275,525,687 of record CM046879.1, read on the forward strand.
CCCGAGCTTCCTATACCTCCACCAGTTGTTGTGACTAAGGAAAACGAGTCACCTGCTCCTATTCCTCATCCTTCTCCTTCCCCAATTTCTCCACCTCTTCCTTCTACCTCTCCCCCACCCAAGGATGTGAGTGATCCTATTCTTCCAAAGCCTTCCTCTTCTTCCAATATACCTTATCCATCTAGGTTGAGGAAAGAGAAGCTCAAAAGCAAGGACGATATTCAGGTTTCGAACTTTCTTAAAATGTTTAAACAACTGAATTTCAATATCTCCTTCACTGAGGCTCTCGCTCACATGCCCAAATACGCGAAAATGTTTAAAGATCTTCTGAGCAACAAGGAAAAGCTCCTCGATATTGCCAACACCCAACTTAATGAGAATTGCTCTGCAGTGCTCTTAAGGAAATTGCCAACCAAGCTTGGTGATCCGGGTCGTTTCTTAATCCCTTGCAATTTCCCGGGAATAGAGAATTGCATGGCCTTAGCCGATCTAGGTGCCAGTATCAACTTAATGCCTTTAAGTGTGTGGAAGCAATTATCTCTCCCTGAGCTAGTCCCCACCAAAATGACTTTGGAATTGGCTAACCGTACGGTTGCTTATCTAGTGAGGATAGCCGAAGACGTCATTCTAGGAGTCGACAAATTCACCTTTCCTGCTGATTTCGTTGTCGTCGACTACGAGATGGACCCTCGTGTACCACTAATTGTTGTTCGTCCATTCTTGAGGACCGGTCGCACTCTCATTGATGTTGAAGCCGGTGAGCTTATCATGAGAGTGGGTGACGATAAAGTTGTCTTCAACATGGGAAAGTTGTCTAAACAACCTTATTCATATGAGAGCGTTAATTGTATTGACGTTCTTGATGAGGCTTGTGAAGAACACTTTAATGATGCTTGCAAAAGTATTCCTACCTCTCTTCCAAATGTTGAGACCGTGTCCTCTATTGATTCCTCATTGTCTCTATTTGGAGATAGTGATTTGTTTTGGAAATATCTTGAAGACACCATGGGAAATGTGAACTTATCTACTGATGATTCTCCTACCGATGGGGACGAAGACATGCATTTCTTTGAAAGCCTTCTTAACGAAGACAATCCTTCTCCTCCATCTCCTACGGTTATTGCTATCGATACTCCGACTTCGAATACGCCTCCCGTCGACAATCCTCCGGATTTAGAACTTAAGGAGTTGTCGCCCCATCTCGAGTATGTATTCCTTGAAGAAGAGAAGAAGTCGCCAGTCATCATTGCTAAGGACCTAAAGGAAGAAGAAAAAGTCCGACTTATCACCGTGTTGAAAGATCATAAGAAGGCTATTGCTTGGAAAATCTCTGATATTCGCGGAATTGATCCTCACTTCTGCACACACAAAATTCTCATGGAGGACGACTTTAAGCCCACAATTCAAAGCCAACGAAGGGTGAATCCAAAAATACATGAAGTCATCAAAACAGAGGTTATCAAACTTCTTGATGCGGGTATGATTTACCCTATTTCGGATTCACCATGGGTTAGTCCAATCCATTGTGTGCCTAAGAAAGGCGGCATCACCGTTCTGCCCAACGCAAACAACGAGTTGATTCCTACCCGTCTCGTTACTGGGTGGAGAGTTTGTATAGACTACCGCAAACTCAATGATGCCACGAGAAAGGATCATTTCCCTCTACCTTTTATGGACCAAATGCTTGAACGTTTAGCAGGTAATGAATATTACTGCTTTCTTGATGGTTTCTCGGGTTATTTCCAAATACCCATCGATCCCCAAGATCAAGAGAAGACAACATTCACTTGTCCCTATGGCACATTTGCGTACAAAACAATGCCTTTTGGCTTATGTAATGCGCCCGGGACTTTCCAAAGATGCATCTTAGCTATCTTCCATGACATGGTTGAACAAACCATGGAAGTATTCATGGATGATTTCTCGGTCTTCGGGGATTCCTTCTCTTCTTGCCTGGCCAATTTGGAACGTATGCTTAAGCGGTGCGAAGACACTCGCCTTGTTCTGAATTGGGAAAAATGCCATTTTATGGTAAAATAAGGCATCGTGCTAGGACACAAAATTTCCAAAGCCGGTCTTGAAGTCGATCGTGCTAAAGTCGATGTTATCGCCAAGTTGGCTCCACCTTCAACCGTGAAGGATGTGAGAAGTTTTCTGGGTCATGCGGGATTCTACCGTCGATTCATCAAAGATTTTTCTCAAATCGCTCGCCCGATGACTCACCTCTTGGAAAAAGATACTCCTTTCATCTTTTCCGAAGTGTGCCTTGAAGCCTTCAACTCGCTTAAGGATAAGCTAACTAAGGCACCCGTCTTGGTTACCCCTAATTGGGAGCTGCCCTTTGAGTTGATGTGCGATGCTAGTGACTTTGCTATTGGTGCGGTTCTGGGACAAAGAGTGAACAAACACTTCCAACCAATCCATTACGCTAGCAAGACAATGACGGGGGCTCAATTGCATTACACGACAACTGAAAAAGAGCTTTTAGCTGTTGTCTATGCCTTTGAAAAATTTCGCCCCTATCTTGTCCTTTCCACCACAATAGTTTACACCGATCATTCCGCGTTGAAGTACTTGTTGACAAAGCAAGATTCCAAACCAAGACTTCTTCGATGGGTTTTGCTACTCCAAGAATTTAAAATCGAAATTCGCGATAAAAAAGGAGCTGAAAACCTAGCCGCGGATCATCTCAGCAGACTTGAGGATCCTTACCAAGGGGATCATCCGAACAAAGAAATCAATGATTCTTTTCTCTTGGAGACCTTAATGTCTATAAATTCGAAATCTGATTAAACCCCATGGTTTGCGGACTTTGCAAACTACTTGGCGGGTGGAATTCTCAAGGAAGGGTTGACGTCCCAACAAAAGAAAAAGTTCTTCATCGACATCAAGACTTACTTTTGGGACGACCCTTACCTATTCAAACAATGTGCCGACTTGATATTTGCCGATGTGTTGATGGACCGGCAGCTTCGGAAATCCTTGATGCTTGCCACAAAGGACCCACCGGTGGTCACTTTTGTCCCAACTACACCGCCAAAAAAGTGTTTGACTCGGGATTTTATTGGCCCTCCATATATCGTGACGCTCACAATATGGTTAAACGATGTGATGTTTACCAAAAACAAGGCACGATCACACATAAAGACGAGATGCCTCATAATTTCATTCAAGAATGTGAAATCTTTGATGTTTGGGGTATCGACTTTATGGGGCCATTCCCTTCATCTAAAGGAAACAAATACATCCTTGTAGCCATTGACTACGTTTCAAAGTGGGTTGAAGCCAAAGCTTTACCTACTAATGACGCAAGGGTGGTTTGTAACGTTTTGAAAGCTCTATTCGCTAGATTCAGTGTGCCTCGCGCCATTATTAGTGATCGTGGGACTCATTTTTGCAATGACCAATTCGCAAGAGTCATGTCTAAGTATGGTGTAAATCATCGTCTTTCCACAGCCTACCACCCACAAACTAATGGCCAGGCTGAAATATCCAACCGAGGACTAAAGCGAATTCTGGAAAGAACCGTGGGAGAGCATCGTGCCTCATGGGCTGATAAACTTGACGATGCTTTGTGGGCTTTTCGTACTGCTTACAAGACTCCGATTGGTTGTACACCATATCGTCTCGTGTACGGGAAAGCGTGCCACCTCCCCATTGAGTTGGAGCACAAGGCTTACTGGGCCTTGAAGTAGGCTAATTTTGATATTAACAAAGCCGGTGACCTACGCAAGATCCAACTCAATGAGCTCAATGAACTCCGTAATGAGGCTTATGAAAATTCTTTGATCTATAAGGAAAGAACTAAGCTCATTCACGACTCTAAGATCAAAAACCGAGAGTTCCATGTTGGAGACAAAGTTTTACTCTTTAACTCTCGGTTAAAAATCTTTTCGGGCAAGCTGAAATCTCGTTGGTCCGGCCCATTCACCATTGCCCAAATTTTTCCATATGGTACTCTCGAGCTCGCTCAACCTAATGGACCGAATTTTAAGGTGAATGGCCAACGAGTGAAGTTGTACTTTGGTGAGGACACCTCTCAGGAGGTGATTCCATCCCTCACCATGTTTCCCATGAACTAATTTTGGGTCGAGTCAGGCTCGTGACTCGGTTATCAAAAACAAGCGCTCCTCGGGAGGCAGCCCGAGTATCTATCCTTTTATGTTTTAACCTCCTAAGTGTAGGGGAGCCTCTATAGGTGTTTGTATTTGTGTGGTGTTGGAAATACGTTTTACGTATTAAGAAGGATCGGTCACTCCAACGATATTCGATGTAATAGCTCGTAGTTTAGTTAACCTTCTTTATTTATTAAACAAGAACAAGCCTAGCCTACAACATGTGTAAGCCGGCCCAAATGTAAGCCCAAGCCCATGACAAGGGCTTGGGTATATAAATCCTCTCCTTAAATGGAGAGGGTGGTGTGGTTTTCATATTTTTCACATAGTAAACATTTCTTTCTCTCTCTAGCTTTATGTGAAATCCACCATCTCTCTATCTCTTTCTCTCTCTAAAAACATAAGCAAGATTTACAATCCTACAAATGGTATCAAGAGCCATGGGATGATTGTTTAGTTCTTGTGTTTGTGTTCTTGATTCTCGCCATTTTTTGATCCATTTTCATACGAACCAAATTTTTTTTTGTGTTTTTATGGGTTAATCTTGATTTACTTCATCTTATTACTTGTTATAGTGATTTGGTATTGTTATTTGGGTTAATAACACAAAATTTTTTGGTTGTTTGATTCATTTTTTTGGCCTAGAATCTTGAATTGTTGGTGTTCGTGTACTGTCCGAGAAACAAGGTAAGGAGGAATCCATAGTACGATCTGAAGTTGCGATTGCATAAACCCTGGGGGTTTCTACTTGCGATCCAGCGTCACGATTTGGTGTTACGATCTAACTGCGATCGGTAGTGCGATCCAAGTTGCGATCTTGACTTCGATAGCTCACTACGATCCATACTACGATCAAGGTAAGTTTGTTCAGTACGATCTCTCGTTGCGATCCATAGTCCGATCACTTGTTGCGATAAGGGAGTGCGATCAGGGTACGATCGTAGGTACGATCTGGGAGTCCGATTTAAGTGCGATCATAGGGAGTGCGATCATCACTGCGATCTGAGTACGATCACAACCACGATCTGAGTGTGATCATCATCACGATCTGAGTACGATCACAACCATGATCTGAGTATGATCACAACCACGATCTGAGTACGATCACAACCATGATATGAGTGCGATCACAACCACGATCTGAGTACGATCCAACATTTTTTTTTCGAAAAACGTGTTTTTGAAAATGTGTGTAATTTTGACTTGGATTTTTTGGTTTATCGAGGACATATTTTAGGGGATTTTAACATTATTTCTCGGTTTTAACACACTACAACAAACACATTTACTTTCTTTCATTGATCGATCAACTTTGTAAATCTTCACTTATTGAAATGGAGTACACATCTCTTACGGATAAGTCCATCCTCTCGGGTACGGATAACCGTCCACCAATGCTGGTGAAGACTATGTATGAGGAATGGGCTTCCCGAATGGAACTTTATATGTTGAACAAGGAGAATGGACATCTAATTTGGGCATCGGTGCTCAATGGACCATTAGATTATGGTACAGTGACGGAAGGTACGACTACTCGTCCTCGCACAACGGGTGAGTTGACTGGAGATATGAAGATTCAAGATAAATGTGATAAGTATGCTACAAACATCATTCTCCAAGCCCTTCCTCCAGATGTCTACAAACTCGTCAGCAAACATAAGGTTGCCAAAGAGTTATGGGATAGAATTCGTGTACTAATGCAAGGCACCTCGTTAACTAAACAAGAACGAGAGTGTAAGCTTTATGATACTTTTGATAAGTTTGCCTATGTGCCAGGGGAGACTCTCAATGACTACTATCTGAGATTTACCCTATTGTTGAATGAGCTTAATATCTATGGCATGGCAATTCCTACCTTTCAATTGAACACCAAGTATTTGAACACTCTTCCTTCAGAATGTAAAAAATATGTGACGGATGTTAAATTGGCTAAGGACTTGCATAACACCAATGTGGATCAACTTCAAGCTTTTCTTCAACAACACGAATGCCATGTGATCGAGGCTCGGTTGTCTACACCTCAAGTTCATGATCCACTTGCAATGTATGCTTCTCAACAAAACATGGCTTATACTTATCAACAACCATCATACTTGCAGCAGCCACCACCACACATCTATCAGCAACCACAACAACCATCTTATCAACCACCAATGATGCCACAACAAGATTATCAACAAAGTGTTCATCAACAATCTTTTCCACAACAACCACAATATCAGACATCACCATCACAAGCCAACACTTCTCCATTGGGCTATACTCCTCAGCAAGGATATTTTCCAATAGAAGCACAACCAGCACAAGCTTTCTACTCTAATGAACTTCCACCAATCCAAGCACCGGTCTTTACTCCAAATGATACGCCAGCTGATGTTCTAAACCATCTCACAGCCTACTTGTCAAAACTTGTTGCAACTAGAGGATTTCCACCAACAAACAATCAGCTCCGCACCTCATCAAATCCTCGACAACAAGCCACTGTTCAAGATGGTCAAGTGACGGTGCAACCTATTCAGGGAAGGAAAAATTCATATGGACCTCCTACAAGGACTGGGAACAATCAAGCTGTGAATTCTCAAGCTAGTGGAAATGGGAGTCCTATTGGTCCTAAAAAGGTTGTGACTTGCTACAATTGCCGAGGACAAGGTCATATGGCTAGGGAATGCACTCAGCCGAAAAGGAGAAGGGATGATGCATGGTTTCGTGAGAAGATGTATTTGGTTGATGCTCAGTCTAAGGGGAAGATTTTGGATTCAGAGGAGTTAGCATTTCTTGCAGACCCAGGGGCAGCAGATACCGAAGGCATTGCAGTCGTTTCCACTTCTAATGCAGCTTATCAAGCAGATGATCTTGACGCATATGATTCGGATTGTGATGATATTCACTTTGCCCAAGCTGCTCTCGTTGCTAATCTCTCTCACTACGGTTCTGATGTCATCAGTGAGGTACCAACCACATCTAATAATATTGATGATAACCAACATCAAGTTGGGCATGAAAATGACAACCTTGAACAGCATTCGGGAACTAGTAACTCAAATGATGTGGTACCCAATCCTACACATTTGAGTGAACCTCAACCAAATGCTACGACGGGTATGGAATCTTATGTTCAACATGATTTGGTCATGGTGCCTAAACATATTATTGATCAAATGCATATGGCCCTCAGACAATCCGTAGATACGAATTCCACCCTAACTGCTGAGCTTGCGTTGCATAAAGAAAAGATCGAAACTTTTGAAATGGTCCCTCAAGAAGAGAAAATAATATGTTCTGAATTTGACCAATTTCGTTTTGAAAAGATTGAACACTTGAAAGAAATAGAATCATTAAAAGCTAATCTTTCCAATGAATTAAAAGAAAAAGAGTCGGTTGTCAATGATTTTCAGAAACTTAAAATGGATTTCGAAACTCTCGAGTCTAAAAAGGTTGAATCGGAAATTAATGCTACGAAACTTCTTAAATTCAAAGAACAACAGCTTTTAAAACAATACGCTTCCACAGAAAAGGTTCATCTTTTAACTAAATCATTTAAAGAATTTGAACTTAAGCGTCTTCAAGATTTACCACCTAATCCCGGTTATGCAAAACAAGCTCAGGAATATATTCCCGGTCTTTATGATCTGACCATAATTGGCAAATCGAAAGAAGCACCTTATGTTCGTAGTTCTGAGGAGACACAATCACTTGCGGATGAAACTCATTCTAAAATGCTTTCAAAATTCCATACAATTGATTATGATCAACATAACAAAGATCAATTTTCGAAAAAGACACGCATTCGCTTACAAAAGGAATTAGCAGAATTGACAGTTCTTGTGCCCCAATGTTTGTCAAATGAAAACCTTCCTAATACGTCTCCTACACTTGTCAAAAAGGATTTAACGAAGTTAATCCCACCGGTAAGTAAGGCGTCCGTTAACTTAAATGCGGTTCACCAACACTTAGCCGATTTTGACAAGGTCATTTTGGAACGTACGACGGCCACGGCCATAACGGAAGGTGAATGGAACTTTGAGCACACTAGAGCTGCATTTCGAGATGAAATTGTTCCGTTTGTAAAGAATGTTAAAGCTTGTCTTAGTAATCTTGATCAAGATTTGATTTTGGAAATAGAAGAAGTTAGACGTGTTTTCATCGAAATGAATGATGCTTATGAAAACAGTTTACTTGAAATAGAACGGGTTTCACGCCAAAATGATCTGCTTCTGAAGCAAGTGATGTCTCATGATATAGTTTCTGTCTGTGTGAATAAAAGTGTTGATAATGATTCTAGTGTGCATAATGTTGAATCTGTGGATACTGTGGTAGATAGTACTTGTCACGAATCTGACGCTGAATTTTTAAAGCATCAAGATTCATATTCTTCGCTTACAAAACGTTTTGATGAGATTCAAACACATTGTATTTCGCTTGAATGCAAGCAACAATTTATTCAAGAAATCTTTGAATCGTCATTCAAAGGTGTTAATATCAATGATGCAAACTTTGAAAAGAATTTTTGATTGAATTTACAATCAAAACAGCGTCAGCCAAGTGACAAAGTTGCTACATCTTTGCCGATAGAAATAGAGAAATCTAAGGAGCTTAACTGTGTGAACGTACTTGAGGCCGCTGAGAATTTTAGACTTGATCTAGATAATCGAGTTTCCAAAATTTTGTCCAAAGTTGATAACTTAAAACAGAAAAATACACGACTCTTCGATTCAGTAAAGCCCGCATGTGTTGATACCACTGCACAGAATCAATCATTGATTGAACAATTAAATCGAAAGTCGGTGGAAATATCTGATTTGAGGGAACAAATTTGTGATAAGAATCTGGTCTTGGCTGAGTTAAAGGAAACACTTCGTACTCTAAAAGGTAAGAATGTTGTGGATAACGCAGCCACTGTCTCAGCATCGTCCTCTAGTGCAATCAAAAGGAACCTTATAGCCGTCACACCACTTAACAAGGGCCCTAGGACTAAACCATCTCAAACTTTGGTCACTAAAGATAAGGCGGAATCAAAACCAGCTTCTAATATTCCCGTGTTGCCTTCTACAGGAGTAAGCACCACTACTAAGGCTCAAAGATCTAAGCATAAGAGAAACAAGAAGAATGATAGGATCTTGCCCCCATCTAGTAGTCAAGTGAAGAAGAAAGTAGAAGCCCATCCTAGGAATGTTATTTCTGTTTTGAATAAAAAGAATCATGTAGCTAAACCTAAAGGCTCTGCGGTTGTGTAGTGTTCTAAGCCTACTGTGAATTCTAATTTGAAATGTTGGAATTGCAATAAATGTATGTTTTCTAGTCGTCATGATTCTTGCCTTATTGACCATGTGAATGAGATGTATGCCCGGAAAAATGGATTAGAATGGAAACCGACTGGGAAAGTGTTAACCCAAGTTGGTTGGATGTGGCGCCCCACTGGTAGAACTTTCACTATAGTAGGAAATACGTGCCCTTTGACTAGGATCACTCCCACTACAGCGAAGAAAGCGTGCCCTTTAACTAGGAGTACCAAGGCTACCAAAACACAAGCGTGTCCTTTAACTAGGAACACTGACACTACTGTAGGAACCAAGTGCCCTTTAAATAGGTCTACTCCCACTGTAGTGACCGCGAATAATCCAAAACCTAAGAAAGTTGGAACAGTAAAACCTGTTAGTGCTAAAACTCACATTAGAAAACGCAGGAAATCTAAGGGTCTCAAAATTGTTAGCAATTCTGATAATTCTATATCTGTATCTGCTAACACTCCGGAACCAATAGTTTCCAATGCATTGTCTACTGTTGTTGTTGAAAACAGGTGGTCCAAATTGTTCTCTGGTATTTGGACTCTGGTTGCTCCAAGCATATGACCGGAGATCGCTCTCAGCTCAGAAATTTTGTCAGCAAGTTTCTTGGTACGGTTCGATTAGGTAATGATCATATTGCAAAGATAATGGGTTATGGTGAATATCATATTGGGAATGTTATAATTTCAAGAGTGTATTACGTGGAAGGTCTTGGTCACAACTTATTTTCTGTGGGACAATTTTGTGATGCAAACCTAGAAGTTGCTTTTCGAGAACATACCTGCTTCATTCGTAATTTGGAAGGGGTTGATTTATTGAAAGGTACTCGAGGGAATAATTTGTATACTTTGTCTCTACAAGACATGATGGCCGCTTCTCCCGTATGTCTTCTCTCCAAAGCATCGAAGACTAAGTCATGGTTATGGCATCGACGGTTATCTCATCTTAACTTTGACGCTATTAATCACTTGGCGAAAAACGAACTTGTTCGTGGTCTTCCTAAACTATCATTTCACAAGGATCATTTGTGTTCCGCGTGTACAATGGGGAAAAACACTAAGAAGTCTTACAAACCCAAGACTGAAGACACCAACCAAGAGAAACTTTATCTGTTGCATATGGATCTTTGTGGGCCAATGCGTATTGAAAGTCTTAGTGGCAAAAAGTACATCCTCGTCATTGTCGATGATTACTCTCGGTTTACATGGGTGAAATTTCTTAAAGCAAAAAATGAGGCACCTAAATTCATCATCAGATTTCTCAAGATGATTCAAGTGCGTCTCAACACTACTGTCCGACGCATTCGTACAGATAATGGAACCGAATTTGTGAATCAAGTTTTGCGTGATTATTATGAAGAAGTTGGCATATCTCATGAAACATCCGTTGCACGCACTCCACAACAAAACGGTGTCGTTGAAAGGCGAAATCGCACACTTATGGAAGCTGCTCGAACGATGTTAATTTACGCAAAGGCTCCATTGTTTTTATGGGCAGAAGTAGTATCTACAGCAGTGTACACCCAAAACAGGTCACTAATTCGTAAACGCCATGGTAAAACACCTTATGAGCTTCTCCATGGAAAAGTACCAGATTTATCATATCTTCATGTATTTGGTTCTCTTTGCTATCCAAACAATGATGGTGACAATTTGGGAAAACTTCAACCAAAGGCTGATATTGGTATTTTCATTGGTTACGCACCCGCAAAGAAGGCATTCCGAATCTACAACCGTAACTCTCGCAAAATCCTTGAAACTATGAATGTTGATTTTGATGAGCTGACAGCAATGGCTTCTGAGCAAAGCAGCTCTGAACCCGCACTTTATGAAATGGGACCCAGTAATATTAGTTCTGGTCTTGTCCCAAACAACCCTACTTCATCATTTATACCACCTACTAGGAATAAATGGGATACGTTGTTTCAACCGTTCTTTGATGAATTCTTTACTCCTCCAACTATTGTTGCTCCAGAAACTGAGGTAATAGCTCCGGTAACCGAAGTTGTCGCTCCAGCAACCGAAGCACAATCAGATACATCTGCACCTACAATTGGTCAAGATATACCATCCACAAGTAATTCTCAACCAACACATGTAACAACTACCCACGTCATGCCTATTGATGATGAAGAGGATGATGATGATCACGATTTGGAATTCGCTCAAATGCGTGAACTTCCATTCTTTGGTGTACCTATTCCCGACCCTAATCAAGCCGGGTCGTCCACCACAGAGGACGCTCCTTCTACAGTTTACTCCAATCCACGGATTCGTGAACATGACAGCAAGTGGACAAAGGATCATCCTATAGATTCTATTATTGGTGACCCTAATCGTCCGGTATCCACACAAAGTCAGTTACAAGAAAGTGCAATGTTTTGTCACTTTGATGCTTTTCTCACTGAAGTTGAACCTAAGTCATGGTAACAAGCTTTTACTCAATCCTGTTGGATAGAAGCTATGCAAGAAGAACTTAACGAATTCATACGTCTTGATGTTTGGGAACTTGTCCCATGCCCGGATCAAGTGCAGTTACTCACTTTGAAATGGGTTTACAAGGTGAAACTCGACGAGTTAGGCAGAATATTGAAAAACAAAGCTCGACTAGTAGCTCGTGGATACAAGCAATTGTTGGGCATCGACTTTATGGAATCCTTTGCACCTGTTGCCCGTTTGGAAGCAATTCGACTATTCCTTGCTTATGCAGCCCATATGAATATGATCGTCTATCAGATGGATGTGAAGACGGCATTTCTTAATGGTGAACTCAAGGAAGAGGTCTATGTTCAACAACCGGATGGTTTTGTGAATCCTAATTATCCTAATCATGTGTACAAGCTTAAGAAGGCTCTCTATGGGTTGAAGCAAGCTCCTCGCGCATGGTATGATCTTTTGTCACAATTCCTCATTACGAAAGGCTTCGCTAAAGGCAAGGTGGATCCCACGCTGTTCATTCAGAAACGAGGTAAAGATATGATTATGGTACAAATATATGTTGATGATATTATATTTGCTGCCACGACCCAAACCTTATCCGACGAGTTTGGGACACTCATGTCTTCCAAGTTTAAGATGTCAATGATGGGCAAGGTATCATTCTTCCTAGGTCTTCAGATATCTCAGAGTTCCAGAGGCATCTTTATTAATCAATCCATATATGCCCTTGAATCGCTTAAGAAATATAAGATGGAATCTTGCGACCCCGTGGACACTCCAATGGTGGAGAAAACTAAGCTTGATGCAGATCCACATGGAGTTGCCGTTGATCCGACACTTTATCGTGGAATGATCGGTACTCTTCTGTATATCACAACCAGTCGACCTGATCTTCAGTTTGCTATATGTATGTGTGCCAGGTATCAAACTAGGCCTACTGAGTTACACTTAGCTACTGTTAAAAGGATCTTTCGATAGCTTAAAGGAACCATTAATCGGGGACTTTGGTATTCGAAGGACTCTTCTATTGCATTAATGGCATATGCAGATGCGGATCACGCGGGTTGTCAAGATACAAGGCGTAGCACGAGTGGAACTTTGCAACTACTAGGAGATCGACTAATCAGTTGGGCATCGAAAAGGCAGAAAAGTGCTGCAATTTCAAGTACGGAAGCAGAATACATAGCTATGTCCGGTTGCTGTGCTCAAATTCTTTGGATGAGATCGCAATTAACCGACTACGGTCTAGGTTTCAACAAAATTCCGATGTATTGCGACAACAAGAGTGCAATTGCCTTATGCTGCAACAATGTTCAATTCTCCAGGTCGAAGCACATTGACATTCGCTACCACTTCATCAAGGAGCAAGTGGAAAATGGAGTAATATAGCTTTACTTTGTCCGATCTGAGTATCAATTGGCGGATATTTTCACGAAGGCTTTAGATCGCGCTCGAATTGAATTTTTGGCCGACAAGCTAGGAATGAGAACCTTCTCGCCTGAGACTCTAAAGGAACTAGCAGATGAAGCGAAAGAATAGTGGTGGTAAAACTATTCTCCGTATCCTTGGTGATCATCTGTATATATTGTTTATATTTTAATCCACAAAAGCAAAATACAAAAATATAAAACCATATAAAAACCATAAAAATTGAAAAATCTAGAAAGATCCAAAAATATTTTTACTTTATTTTTCAACGGCATGTCTTTTGGTACGATAATATTTACGGCCTTAGAAATGTTGATTAATATTGACACAGCGCCATAAATAGAGTTCGTACAAAAGTTGTAAATATCTCATAAAACATGCCTAAATGGCTTGTAGTTATTTTTGACTGCAACCCGGTTTTCATATTAAAGTCAAGTATTTCTTATGAAAGCTTTGGCTCACAACGGGAATTAATTTTCTCGGGCAAGGTTTACTTTAAAACCTTGTAAGGGATCAAGTTTACTTTATAACTTGGTCTAACACAAATCTATGTACGCCTCAGTGCATTTATTTGTTAAAACAAGAGAAGTCTTGTTTTTATGAAGCTATCATCTCTACAACCATTGCTATCTACAATTGGTATCTACATACTCGACGATGCGACTACTCAACTGACGACTACAGCTCTTTCGATAGAACACGGGTCAACAATTGAGGGGGAGCAACTGCCAAGCATTTAGAATCTTCGATGCCGAACGTGCCAAGTTCACAAGTTGGTGTCAAGACAACAATACCAATCGTACGTGTGGTGTCAAGAGATGACTTCAGACGTGACGAGGCAACCAACATATGCTGCCAAGAACCATTTGATCTTATCATATGATGTTCTCATCAATCAGGTCCAACCTTGTCAATTCTTTTTAATATGGTGAATATGTGATCTTGTTACAAATCGATATCATATCTCACACAGTTGGTATCATGAAGATAAAACGGACTCACATTTTTCTTCCCAAAACCTTTGTTAAAACTACATTAAATCAATTGATATTAAAAACATCGATTGGGTTAATATTTTTAATATGGGGGAGAAAATGTGATTTAATATGGGATATTATCACAAATGGTTTGACTTAATGTGCTGGCTCTTCCCGACATGTGCGAAATGTTTTCGAATATCGTGGCATATGTTAAGGGGGAGCAAAACGGATTTGCATATCAAAATGGATTTTCATGGTGACATATACTTACCCGAAACCCATTTATTTCACGACGATGAAGATTGTGGTCACATAAGGATGGTAGGATAGGTTAAGTCCTATGATTCTTCCAGAACCGGAGGAATCTTCCCAAGGACATTCCATAGCTAGAAATAGTAGTCCTTAGGAAAGTTGGAGAGAGATTGTGAACGTAGCTGAATGCCGACCAAGTACTTAAGTTAGCACTGGAACAATCACAACAAGGTGCTAGTTATGATGTATTGGTAAGCATTGAAGGGGTTGAAGAATGAAAAAGAATTGTAAAGATAAAGGGTGTAAAGAAAGAAGCCCTCCTTACAACTTTAGGCAGAAACCGGGTCAATACATATGCTATTGAGATCATTTTAATGATTCTTGATATTGAAGACAGACATCATGGACCCAGTGATGCAATGCACAACCCATCCCAGCTAACTCAGATATCTCTCAAAAGGTATTTGTTTTAATCACACATAGACAACGCATTATCTATTGATTTATTCACTCTGAATAAATTGGTATTGAAAAGGTGGCACTCCTCTCCAGCCTCCGATCACTAAAATCCCAAATGCACGATCGAGTCTAGAGCCATTTGAGGTCATCAAATATCTCATTAGGAAACACTATCATATTTCCTTGCTTCTTCACACACTGTGAAAAGTAAGAAAGATTTTAAGAGTCCTACGCAAAATCTTCATGATCTTGCCTGAACATCCGAGTAATACGAAAGTATTTACAATGAAGATGGAGATCCTTCTTGAGCGAATATCAAAAAGCTCATGGTAGGTGACTTGTGCGATTCTTTATGAATCAAACTTGTGATAACTGGAAAGCAACAGCTGTTTAATTCTTAACTGAATTTAAACACGTTCCAGGCCTCTACACAATATCTTAGTGATCTTGCCAGAACACTCAGAGTGATATCTTAGTGTTCAGAGTGATGAGTGGAAATCCTTCTAGTGTTAACCTCAAACAGCACTTGGTAGGTAACTTGCAAGATTCTATACGAATCAAGCTCGTGATAACTGGAAAGCAACGATGGTGCGGTTCTTAATTGAATTTCACTTGTTCCAGGAACATGAATTGACGGCTTCAAATCATGCGGATATTATTATCTAAATGATTCACTCTTTATGTTCGCAGTCAGCTTTGGACGGTCGAATAAAGAGAACGGGTTTACCCGCGAAATCCTGTCAGGAAGTTACTTAATTGAAACTATCCGTCACGGGTACGATATCTAATATCGTCCAACGGTCTTCACCGACCGGAGGTAAAATGCTACCGATTTAGAATGAAATGTTCAAAGCCATTTTGTTCGTGTCTACTTATGTTGCGACATTTGAAGACGGTGGCGTTGCGGAATCCGAGAAGAAGTCGTCCCCGCATGCTTATACTTTATGCACTTAATATCTCATCTGATTCAAGAAAGCATAAAAGTTAAGTCTTCCGCTGTATTGAACTCTGAAGCTTTCAAGAATTACAAAAGGTATAAGTATGTGGGACATGGTGTCACGAAGAGGCGAATATCACAAGTGATAGATGCACAAGATCAAGGCAAGAGATTAATGCTCGAGACTGATATCAAAGATCACATCAGCATGTTCACCAGAAAAGAAAAAGAAAAAGAAAGACGAAGACTACGAGCTCAAGACAAGCATAGTATGCTAGGTTTATCTTATTATTGTAACTTGGGTAACGCCCTTGTTTGGAGTGACCTCCCTTAGGGGGAGATTGTTGGAAATACGTTTTACGTATTAAGAAGGATCGGTCACTCCAACGATAGTCGATGTAATAGCTCGTAGTTTAGTTAACCTTCTTTATTTATTAAACAAGAACAAGCCTAGCGTACAACATGTGTAGGCCGGCCCAAATGTAACCCCAAGCCCATGACAAGGGCTTGGGTATATAAATCCTCTCCTTAGATGGAGAGGGTGGTGTGGTTTTCATATTTTTCACATAGTAAACATTTCTTTCTCTCTCTAGCTTTGTGTGAAATCCACCATCTCTCTATCTCTTTCTCTCTCTAAAAACATAAGCAAGATTTACAATCCTACATGTGGTGATGTGATTACAGGGATTAGTGCACTCTTGGAAACTTTGAGGAACCGTGCTCCCGTGTTATCCGAAATCCGGTTCTATCTCTCAACTATCGTGATTCAATTTTCTTCATACTCACTTTTGAAATTGATCAATTTTGTCGTCTCTTCCTTAACTTGAGTTAACCAACGTGCACAATGTCATAAGCGTAGGGGAGACTTTTCCCACATGCTTAAACATTGAGGACAATGTTTATCTTAAGTGTAGGGGGGACTTCTATCGAAGTTTTAAGTGGACTTTTCCATGAAAATGCCTTCATTTAACCGGAAAATCATATTTTTCAACATTTTTCAAATTTTTTATTAACTTTGGCCATTTAGTCGTAATTTTTAAATTTTTATCGTTGCTTTCGTATGTATATATCCCGCAATAAAGTCAAATTTTAATAAAGTGATGTAGCTAGTTTAGAAGTCTTTGACATATTAGGCCCGTTGCGATTATTTTGACTCAACCCGAATAGACTTATCTATGTTTATTCTAGCTAGTATCCTTAACCATGTAGACCTTAATTGGTTTATTAGGCTAAGTATCCACGAGTCTCATTACTTGAGATTTTAAATTGTGGAGGACGAGAAATGATAGAGTCAATTATAAGTCGGTATTCTTGCACAAGCTCACTTGGTGTAATTATTTTCCTATTCTCCCATCACTTGCTAATAAATTATCTACAATAAGTAAGGTCGTACGATTTGAAAAGTTACTTAGCTTCTAGCCCAAGATCGTTTAAAAGATGCTCGGTAATGATAAGAGTTCATAGCCAAGGCATAACTTATGAAGCGGGGCGCGAAGATTGGCGAGTCCGAAAAGGCCCTAACAAGGCATGAGGATTCCATTTTATTGCTAAAGATCCAAGGTGATGTGAAAAGCATTATTCCCAAAATCGATATGAAGGATCAAGACTTACGACGAAAAGCAATCAACTCCCATAAAGATCAAGGAGAAGTCTATCCGAAAAGACCGTAACAAGCTATGAGGATAAATAGATCCAAGTCCGAAAAGGAGGCGGATCGTTGTATCTCAAAATCCCAATTAGAGATTGAAGAATAATCATGAAGTCGTGGTCAACAAAGTTGGAGAACCCCTCAAAAGTCTCCAAGTGAAGAGACTCTATTACGATGAGAAGACCATTATCTCAAGCACGTCTCTCAAGATATGAAGTATGAAGTACATGCCAAATATCGGCCCGAGAAAGGTCTCAAATCGTGAACCGAGTTATGCCAAGATATGAACTTTTTGATATCCCGAGAAGCAGTTTTAAGAGATTTTGTCCTCTAGTTAACTATTGATCAAATCGTTCTACTTTGCTTTCGGCCCTAATAAACTATCGAAATAAGTCCAAAAATGCATCTTCATGATCATTCTAAGACAAAAATAAAATATAAGAGATACACCTAGGAATAAGGGAGTTTAAGCATTTAATTAATCCATGTGTGTAAGTGTTTGATTTACTAACTTGTAATAACAATGATCTCGTTTTTAAGCTTAGTTTGGGGAACGTGAAACTTGAGGGTGATAAATCTTCGCAGCACCAAAGCCCTAATGTAAGTCATTGATCTCTTTGCAAGTTATTTCCATGTAGCTATTTTCAAGCGAAAATGGTTTTCTATCCTCTTGTTTCTTTTAATGTTTCAATTTCTCTTAGCACTTCAATTTTTGTTTAGTAGTATTTTAATAAGGCCAAGGTTGATTAATTATGAGAAAAATGTAAAATTGCTTTATCACTAAGCATTGCATGAGGGCATGGCAATGGTTAAGTGTAGGGGATTTGATAGGTGTTTAAACACCCATCCTTTTACCGCTTAATTCTGGCTAAAACAAGACCAAAACGCGTATTTAATATCATTTGTTTGGAATTATGCGTGGTTTTTGTGTTTATTGTGTTTTCAGAGCCAACCGGATGGATAATGGAGAAAACATGGGATTGCACGGGATTTATCGAAGAAAAAGACTCAAGATAAAGTCTATTGTCCAAGAGATGCAAAAGATTTGAAGTCACTGGGCCTATTCGAAGATTTATCGAAGAAAAGGACCAAAGATGGAAGGTTTACAAAAGTCGAAGTAACTCAAGTCTATTAAATGAAGAAATTAAAAGACGAGTTGAATTTAATTGACAACAAATCCCGAATCAGAATCGAAAACGTCAACTTTTCTGAAAAGACGAGAAGACAAGAAGAACGGGAGTAAGCCCACTCACCAACCAAGGGGAACACCTATATATAGTCCACCCCTCACACATTTAGGCAGTTAGTTTTTAGTTTTTTTCTTTCCCCTTCTTTTTCTCCTTTCTGTTTCGTAGCATCACCAACACCACTAGGGTGTTTGGTGATTTTGATCTTTGATTTTCAATCTTGTAATTTCATTCTTGTTTTGTGATTGTTAAATATTAATCATCAATACAAGTTCTTGTTTAATCTTTCCATTTCATCTTGTTCATCATCATTTTTTTATTCAAGTTCTTAAGTTTGTATTTGATTGATTTGATCTTTAAAAAGTTGTTAGATTTGTGTTTTTATTGTTGGGATTTGTTACTTATGGTTATTAGATGATTTGTGGTTAATTTGGTAAAACCTTTTTGAGTATTTAGTTTGATTTTTGGATTAAAATCATTTTCCTTGTTCTTCGGTTTAGTTTCTGATCTTGAACGATTCCCAGGTTCCGAATGAACTGAAAGTTCCGGACGAATCAAATCTTCCGAATGAACACAAAAAGTTCCGCATGAAGCACTTTAGCTAAAACTTCCGAATAAGCAAAACTTCCGAACGAACTGAAAGTTCCGGATGAACCTAATCTTCCGAATGAACTGAAGTTCCGGATGAACCCAATCTTCCGAATGAACAAAAGTTCCGGATGAGTTTTAAGTTCCGAATGAATGTGTTTTGAAAAGTTCCGAGTGAGTTTTTCCCTTAAAAGTTCCGAATCAATAGAAAGTTCCGAATCAGTAGAAAGTTCCGAATAAACTTCCGACTCAAAGTTCCGGATCAACTTCCGAAGAAAGTTCCGGGTGAACTTCCGAACTAACTTCCAAATCAAAGTTCCGAGTGAAGGATTTCTCAAAGTTCCGAATGAAGACTTCAGGGTGAAAAGTTCCGGATCAATAGTTTCGAATCAAGGGTACTTCCGAATCAATTTTCTTTAAGTGTCACTGGGTTACTGTTTTACTGTTACTTATTGCTTCTTTAATTTTATTTTAATTTTAATTCAAGTTTTCATTAATTTCCATTAATTTGATTGCTTTTAAATTTAAGTTTACATTTTAGAGCATTTAACATTTAGTAGATTAGAAAACCAATCCCTTTTTAGTAACCAAGAACAATCATTCCACTTAAGGCCGAGATCAATTCGAGAGGATATCGAGACAAAATAGAACCCCTAGTAAATTCATTTTATCAGTACGTCTTTGCTAGTTTTGCCAGGGAATCATTTTCCCTAATTGGCAGGAAATGAGCGGACTTGGTGAGTCAGTCGACGATTACCCAGATAGTATCGTAACCGTGAGACGACTTTGGGAGTTTGGTGAGAAAGTAGATGGTGATGTTTTCCCACTTCCATTTCGGTATCTCGGGTTGTACAAGTAAACCCGATGGTCTCTGGTGTTCAGTTTTGACTCGTGAACATGTCAAACACTTCTGCACATAGGTGACGATGTCAACTTTCATATTTGGCCACCAATATAACTTCTTCATATCCAGATACATCTTTTCAGATCCAGGATGTATAGAATATTTAGACTTATGAGATTCGTGCATGATCACGTTCCTCAAATCTCCATAGCAAGGTAACCAGCTCCTTCCATGAAGGCATAGGGTTCCATCTGCTCTTGGCTCGAACTTCTCCATAGTAAGGTCGGTTCTGAGCATTCCCACGACGTCTTCCTTCACGAGGTTTTCAGGTAGTTGAGCTTGAATCTGAGCTTCCAAAATATGTTTGGGTAGATCCAAACTGATTGTCATAACTAATGCCCGAACTCTCATAGGAGGGTGCGTTTCCTTTCGGCTTAGAGCATCAGCAACCACATTTGCTTTACCGGGGTGGTATTTGATCTCACAGTCGTAGTCACTCAACAACTCAATCCAATGGCGTTGTCTCATGTTCAGCTCCTTCTGATCCAATATGTGTTGCAAACTTTTGTGGTCAGTATGCACTGTGCCCTTCATTCCGTATAGGGAATGTCTCTAAATTTTGAGAGCAAATACTACGGATCCAAGTTCTAGATCGTGAGTGGTGTGGTTCTTCACATGCTTCTTCAGTTGTCTTGAAGCATAAGCGATCACTTTCATTCTCTGCATCAGTACTATACCCACACCTTTGTGTGAGGCATCATAGTATACAAAAAAATCGTCGTTGCCTTCTGGCAAGGCTAATATAGGTGCACTACACAACTTCTGCTTGGTCAGCTGAAAAGCTGATTCTTCCTTCTCTCCCCAATCGAACTTTATTCCTTTCTACGTGAGTTTGGTCATTGGTTTGGCTATTTTGGAGAAATCTTCGATAAATCTATGGTAGTACACGGCAAGGCCTAGAAATTGGCGGATCTCTGTCGACGACTTAGGTGATACCCAATCTTTGACAGATTCGACCTTTGCGGGATCTATGTGAATACCGTCAGAATCCATGACCTGACCGAGGAATTGTACATTGGGAATCCAGAATTCACATTTGGAGAATTTAGCATAGAGTTGTTCCTCCTTGAGTACCTTTAGTACTTGTGCAAGGTGTTTTCCGTTTTCTTGTTCGTTCTTCGAATAAATAAGTATATCGTCAATGAAGACTATCACGAATTTATCCAGGTAGGGTTTGCACACATGATTCATAAGATCCATGAAAATGGCTGGTGCATTGGTCAACCCAAATGGCATAACCTGGAATTCGTAATGACCGTAACGAGTTCTGAAAGTTGTTAATGAAATATCTTCCTCCCTGACCGTTAGTTGATGGTATCCAGATCTCAAGTCAATCTTGGAATACACACTTGACCCTTGCAATTGGTCAAATAGGTCGTCAATGCGAGGAAGCGGATAACGATTATTCACAGTTAACTTATCCAGTTCTCTGTAATCGATGTACATTTGGAAAGAACCATCTTTCTTCTTGAAAAATAACACTGGAGCTCCCCATGTCGAGGAACTAGGTCGAATAAATCCTTTGTCAGATAGTTCCTGAAGTTGTTCAGCTAGTTCTTTCATTTCTGATGGTGCCAACCGGTATGGATCCTTAGCTACAGGTGCAGCTACGGGAATCAAATCGATTTGAAATACCACTTGTCGGGTTGGTGGTAAGCCTGGCAACTCATCAGGAAAGACCTCGGGAAAATCTCGAACTATAGGTACGTCCTTGATTTGCTTCTTCTCGGGTTTGTCCTCCTCATCTGTCTGAGAAATATGGGCCAAGAAAATAGGGCATCCTCTAAACTAATATTTATGGGCTTTAGTACAAGAGATAACACTAAGTCTAGTGTCAGTAAAGTCGGTGTTACCGCCTCCTCGAATGATTAAAGTTTCGTTTCCCCACGGAATACGGACTAGTTTTTCATCACAAACAATGACTGCGCGGTATCTTGCTAACCAGTCCATACCAATAATAACATCAAAACTACTAAGATTTATGGGAATAAGGTCAATGTTGAATGGATGTTTAGAAAGATTTAAGGTACAACCTCTAATGATAGTGTCAGCATCTACAGTTTTACCGTCACCTAATTCTACGGAGTAACGGTTATCTAAAATTGTAGGGACGAGTTCTAGTACATTGCTAAATTCAGTGGATATAAAACTTCGGTCTGCTCCAGTATCAAACAAAATAGATGCATAACGATTGTTTAGTATGAACATACCAGTAACGACATTAGAATCAGGGTTGGCTTTTGCATTGCCAACCATGTACACTCTTGACGAAGCTCCTCCACTGTTCTTGTTCTGGTTGGCCAACTTGGGACAACCTGGTCTCACATGTCCCGGTGCTCCACACTAATAGCACACAACTCCCTTCTTAGGTCCATTGTCATTCCCTCCGGCAGTATTATGGTTTCCCTGCTATCCGTTCCCGTTCCCACGGGCATTGTATCCTCCCCTGTTGTTGTAGTTCCTTGTGTTCTGCTTAGGTCGGACCTGAGTGACAGCATTGACTAGACAGGCTTTGGCAAAATGACCAACTTGTCCATACTTGTGGCAGGACTGACATGGGCTATCAACAGGATGATGATAGTTTCATCTTGAGCATAAGGATTTTGCACCCACATATGAACTAGTCCCTGCAGTGGTAGCACTGAAAACCTGACCAGCATTTGGCCTTTTTGGAGGTTGTTGTTGCTGACTACGGAAATTTTCATCTGCCTTCCGCTTGTTTTCAGTGTTCCTTTCAGACATGGTACGGACTCTCTTGTTGATCAATTCAGTAGCGAACTCTATGGCATTCTCGATAGTGGTTCGAGATGCAAGTATGCTGTCATGAATGGCGTCTGGGAGTCCACCAACATACTTTTCAATCTTTTCATCCACCTCAAAAAACATCCTGGTACACATTAGAGTCAACTCTTGGAATCTTTGATTGTATGCATATGAGATCCCATAGTTCAATCTCAAGCTTCTTTATCTCACCCCTTGGACAATACTTCTCTGTCATCCTCTCTTTCAGATCAGTCCAGTTGAGAGAATAGGCAACATCGTGTTCAAGAGTGGCAACTACAGAGTTCCACCAAGTAAGAGCACTCTCAAGCAACGTGCAGGTGGCAAACTTGACTTTGTTCTCGTCTGCACAATCGCTAATGCGCAACACAGTCTCCAACCTTTCAAACCACTACATCATCTCCACAACACCTTCTCTGACTTTGTAGTACGAAGGCTTTCACTTCAGAAAGTCGGGATAAGAGAAACCCCTAGTGGTCTGATTATTCGTGCGGTTATTAGAGTTTTGGCTATCGTCCATGTTTCTGCTGGCATCGTAGTTGCGATGCCTTGATCAATCATTTCCCTTAGTTGGGCAGCAGTGACGTTTTGGGTAGTGTCAGCATTGTTGGGGTTCGTTCTAGTGATTACCATTTGTCTATAATCATACACAAAAATGAAATCATTAGTTTAAGGTGTTAGCACAGTTTTATATATATAAATACATGAAAAGAAATTCATGCATAGACTTCATAACAAATTGGATAAACCTGTTAAAAGTTCATAATATAATACAGTACAGACTATAACAAAAGATGATGAGTACATGCCATTTCTAGAATATAAATACAAAACAAAATGTACAACCAATCCAAGACAGAGCACAGCCCGCCTGTCTAGGATTGTGGTACACATAATCTAGAGTACATCGTCTATGAATACCTAATCTAAATAGTGCAGTACAATGATATAAATGATAAAAGAAAGTACAAATACATGAAGTCCTATATCATGATAACTGGGATGCAACCCAAAAGCTTATCATGATGTACAAAAGATCTAGCACATCTAGTCTACTCGTGTCTGACAGACTCCTCCGAGATGGTTGTTGCTACTGGTGGTGATGAGACAGCTAGTGCCTACAGCATCCTTCATAGAGGTCATGGCAGCTCGGGTCTCCTTAAGGAGTCGAAGTGCCTCTATGAACTGATCTCTGAAGGTCTGCTAAGCTCCATGAAGATGAGTAGTCTCTGCCGTCAATCCCGGATGACGAACGTTCTGGAGATCGAAGAAGATGGCAAGCGTCTGCTCCATGTACATGAGAACGGTGTGAGTCTCAGAATGCTGACTCTGCAGGGTGTAGATCTGATCACGAAGGGATTCATTCTCCTCCAGCAACCATTGTATAGAATGAAAAGTCGTAGACCACACTCCTCGAGAAGCGTGCGCCTCGGCTAACGGTCCAGCACAAAAGGTCCTGACGCGTATGCAGAGCAGTACGTCCAAGCTGTCCAGCAAATAGTAGAGTATGAATCTCTGCTACGTCCTGTGCCTGGCGTGCGGCCAGTGTAGTAACCTGGGCCAGAACAGGGTCCACGCGTCTCGCACCGGAACCCTCACCGACCTCAAAAGTAAAGTCAACGTGTGCCTCGTACCTCCTCTTACGAGGTGGCAGAGACTCGGGTGCGTAGCCCAAGAGTGAGGAAGCTGGTGGTAAAGGTGGTAAGGCAGCAGTCGGCTAGACCTCCTCCCAGCGGGGGATACAGGTGAAACAGGTGGAGTAAAGATGAGAGCAGCAATGAGTGCGGTGTCACCCGAAGTGTGACTGTCGTCTGACTCGCTAGCAGATATCCATCCATGCAAGATGGATGTCAGTGAGAAAGCAGCAGGTGTATCAGCATGTGATGTCATAATAAATCTGAAAATAATATCGTTTTAATTGACGTAAGTATAATCTTACTCAAGTTAAAAGTTTTAGGAATAATGATTAAATTATATAATAGTACCATTTAACATCCTCAGTTAAAGGTTACTTTGATACTTATAAGATTAATGAACCGATGTTAATAATCAATGCAAAGTTAGCCACATAAAAATGTATGCTCTACACTCTATATGCTTAACTATTCTAGTCCCGAAAATCCCAAAAGATTTTTAAAGCAATTATAGTCCAGTTTATATAAAAAATTTATTTTTATATTTATTTTAATTTTTTCGTTCTGGTTCTCTATAACTATCGCTCTGATACCATTTATGTGACACCCCCAAATTGGTTAAATGCAGCGGAAATAATATTTGGGTGTCACGTGACGTGGATCAACATCAGATAGTATGTAGAGCAACAGATAAAAGATTATCATTACATTTATTACATGAACAAAAGTGAAAATATTATTAAAATGCTCTTAAACATTATTCGGTAGTTTGAAATCCTTCCCAGATTATAAAACCCCAGATGAGCTCTATAAATGTAGCCTATTATGGTTCTTGATTTCCATGCACGTCAATACCTACTTCAATTTCCTGAGAAAACATGCTTAGAGAGTCAACATAAAGTTGGTGAATTTCACAGGTTTTAATAAAATGAGTTTGGACAATAAATGGTTCACTGAAGTAGTAATGCACATAGCATCAACACTTTAAAAGGTAATTACATTCCCATATTACCCGAAACTGGGACTTGACACGTTAAGTCCATAACAAATGAGGACCCTTCGCATTAATAAAAATGCACCCAATATAAAGTTCCGACATGTTAAACATATGTTGTCCTGGCCTAGGAACAGTGAGCGCTACTCACCCAGATGGGGATGGTCAATCCCAAATAGATCTATTTATACATTCAGGCAATTCAACAATTTTAAAAGTTTCAGATGCAGGGTTCATGTGGGTTCATCTACAATAGGAATTTGTAATCAAAGGTTTCGTAATTCACTTTATGTCCAACAAATAAAATATGTTACATGTTTTCTTCCCTATAAAAGGCTTTAAAAGTTTGTCAATATACAAAGTGGGTCCATGAACTCACCTCAGTAGTACAACACTAAGTCACAAGAAAATCTGGTGTGATGCTCACGATACAGTCAATGAACTAAATAATTATAAGGTCTCAGTAAATGCATAACATAATGCATAAATGTTAAGTCTGTGCATGCTTATACTGGTTTTAACCATTTTATTACGATATCTATAATTTAGTTCATCGTTGTACAAGTAACAGAAGTATTTATTTTTTAAGTGTAAAATAAATAATATCGTTTAATTAATTAATTTGTTTAATTAATATTCTCGTACTTGTATCGTTTATGAAGTAATTTAAATATTTATAAAAGGAAGTTTTATATATATTTAAAGTGAAAAGAAATAAATATAATTAATATATTTATTTTTATAAGTTAATCATAATTAATTTATATAACATATATAAATAACGTTTATAAATATGTATAACATTTTAATTTAATTCAACGTTCTCGAAAGTTTGTATAATTATTAAATTATAAGTTTAAAAAAAAATAATGAATGTTGTATTTATTTAAGTTTTACGTTTTTAATATTGGCTATATTTATATAGTAATTTAGGTTTGTTATAGTTTATGAAAATTACATTTTAGTCCCTCGATTTATATAATTACCCGCGGTTAATTACCATAATACCCCTAGGGTTTGTAAAAGTTTCAAGTAATTACAAAATTAGTCCCTCCCTAGTTACACGTGTAACTAGGGCTTTTTAAAGTTCCATGTATTGTCAATTTTTTTCCTTGTAATAGTCGGTTTGTATTAGGGTTGGAAAATTTTTCATAAACGCCCCCTAGGGCACCAAATTAGTTTTGGTATATGCCATAATGGCCCCTAGGGTTTTACTAGGGCTAGTATAACTTTACTATCTTGGCAATAAAGGCCCCTAGGGCTCCTAATACTTTCGATAAGTGTCAAAAGGGGACCATAAGGTTCTAACCAAGTAACACACCTACACATAACTTATCAATAATTACAAATGAGTCCTCCTACTTTGATTCAAGTCTCGAATGGTATAAAATACCACCCTTAACTCTCGGCAAATTACAAAGTAGGTCCTTAGGTTTTAAGTTCAAATGAGTTTCTAAACATGTCCAATTAAGTCCCTAAGCTTATTAAATTTACAAAATCAATCAGAAACTTTATATTTACATTTTTAGTCCGAAAACATTATAAAATCATCATTTTAATCCGAAAGTTTATAAAATCATAATTTTCACACCAAAAGTTTTATAATATCATTATTTAATAAAAATAAAGTTTATTGTAAGTGTGATTGTTAGGACCTCTGTAATAGACATTTGTAATAAGTATGCTAGGAGGTATGTAGTTCCTCCTGGTCCTTGTAGTAGTAGGAGCAACACGTGCTCCTGGTCGTTAGAAAGTCAAACATTATTATTTTGAGTAGATTGTTAGGATATGCATGAGATATGTTAGGAAAGGATATGCATATCAAAAGTTACATGTTTTGTTTTAATACTGTATTAGGGTTTCCTTGTCGTATAATAGGAACCATTGGTAGAAGGGTTAAACACACCTTCATCAAACATTATTTAGTTCATATTAATATTAGAAATCCTTAGTAAGGATCAAATCATTATAGTTATTCCGTTTCTTCTTGTTCATAGTATTTGTATTCCGCACTTATACTGTGTGTTTCATCTAGAGTCTCTCTGTGAATAGACTTGTGATTACAGAAGTCGTTCACCATCCTTAACAGGCTGCAAGATCCATATCTAGTGGACCCAACAAGTGGTATCAGAGCCTGGGAGAGTCTTTGCACAAGAAGAATCAGTTTTTTTCTTTTTACTAACATCTTTGTTCAATCATGTCTGCCTCTAGTTCTATTGAAACAAGAGATGCAAGCACCTCTAAAACACAGCAACCTTAGCAAATTGTTGTTACTGTTTCCAATACAAATGCAAAATTCCCTCTCTTGAAGAAGGATGAGTATGATAGCTGGGCCATGAAGATGGAATGCTGGATCACCAATACTGATCTAGACTTTTGGAAAATTGTTCAGAATGGAAACAGTAAGAAGCTTACTGGAAGAGACAAGAATGGTAATGTCATCCTTCTAGATCCTAAAACTCATGAAGAAATCACAAATGTTTAGAAGGAAATCAAAGCAAAAACTAGTTTGCTTTAGTCCCTTCCTGATGATCACATGGGTGATTTTTATCACTTGGATGATGCTATAGAGATTTTGAATGGAGTAAAAGCAAGGTTTGGAGGGAATGAGGAATCAAAGAAAATGCGCATATCCATGCTGAGATATGAATTCACAGAATTCAAGATCTCTGAAACTGAAGGTATTCATCAAGGGTATGATAGGTTCCAAAATATACTTAGCCAGTTGAATCAACTCAGGTCCAAACCTGACAATGGAGATATCAATGCCAGGTTTCTTAGAGCTTTACCTTACTCATTGAATCAGGTAGTCATCTCTCTCAAAGCAAAAGGTGGCCTTGACTATCTTAATTTTGATGACCTGTTTTATAAACTCAAAACCTTTGAGCTTCATATGAGAGGATAATCAAGTGATTCCTTTCCTACTCCTGCTAACTCTGCTTTTGTGAGTTCCATGGGACCTAGTCCAATGTCTTATGCAAGTAACCCAAGCTATACTGTGTCTTCTCAACATACTTCTACTCCTGAACCAAAATCCAAGACTGGTAGCATGGTAGAAGCTGTTCTTCACTCTTTTGTTGCTTTTGTTGATCCACAACAGCAGCTTGCTTTTGATGATTTCAAACAGGTTGACAAACTTGACTTGGGGGATGAAATGGATCTAAAGTGGCAGATGGTTATGCTCACTCTCCGGGTTCATAAGTTTGAAAAGAAAGCCGGTCGAAAATTTAAGTACAACCCAAGAGAGCCAGCCAGGTTTGATAGAAGCAAGGTTAGATGATATAACAGCCAGCAGCAGGGTCATTTTGCTAGGGAATGCCCTAACAAAACTGACCAGGAGAAGAACAGGTATTCAGCCTTCAAGGTTCAAGAGCTCAAGGATGAAAAGAAACCTTTGGTGTCTGTTGACTTTATGGTTAACTGGAATGATCATCAGACTGCTACCTTGGAATTAGCTGAAGCTTCTACTGATGTATTTGCAATGATTGCTGGGAATCTATTTGATGCTGAGGATGTAAAACCCGTAAAAATAAGGTCATAATTTAATTCTATTTTCAAATATTTTTGAAGTATTTTATAATATGAAATATTATTATGTTTAACGGTTTAAGTTGAAACCGATATTAAATATTTTATTTTAATATTTTGACGAGCAACGAGGACTATTAGTGATCGCGATACCGACGGATGCCCACAATTTTATATTTTATTATCAATCGTTTCAATATTTAATATTTTCGACGATATCGTTTTAATTACGTATCGAGTCGTTATATTATTATTTTTTGTGTGCGTTTAAACTTTTAAGTATTTTTACGAAACCCGAGTCCCGTAAATATTTGTAAAATTGACTTTTAGTCATTTCCCGCTTTTTAACTAATATTTACATTTTGGACCAAAACTATCACAAATTGGCAAAAACTACCCTAACTCCACACTATATATAACATTTCCACTTACACTTTTACACATATAATAAGTTTAAAAATAAAAACAAAACCACTACACCCTCTCTCCCTCTTGTTGCCATGTAACACCAAGAACACCACCACCTTAATCTTCAAATTTCTTGATTTCTTGTTTGAATCTTAAAAAACCAATCAAAGTCCCTATCCTAAAATCATCTTGTGAGTATTTTGGTACCATTTTTATCCACATGCAAGCATAAAATTTTTTCAAGAAAAGTTGGTTATGTTTGATCCAAATTTGTTGTATGCATGTGTTAGTAATTATGATCAAAAGATTTTCATGCTATGTTTTTGTTAAAAAGTTGATTTTTAATTTTTGGGTTTTTGATTTTGATGATGATACAAGTGTTAGGATTGGTTTATGATGATATTAGGAGCTTAGGTTGATGACAAAAGTTGTTGGAATTGATCAAAAACATGATTTTGCAAGAGATTTTATTAGTCAATTTTGGGCAGTAGGTTTGAGGTCATTTTCGGAAATCTTAAGTCTGAATATAGGTTTTTATTATGAGATTATGTCGTAGAGAATTTTGTTAGCTTCGATTTCATATAAAGTAGGCCTTCCAACTCCAAATGAGGTGGAAGATACACTAGTTTGATTTTCGTGTACCGGGAGACGAGTGTCGACACAATCCGAAAATTGTTGTCGATATTTGGATCGAATCTAAGGGACTATAAAATGAGTTTCAAAATGATTCAAGGGCTGTTCTCAGGCTTCAAGTTTAGTATTTTGAGTCTATTTTTAGAATCAAGTGGTGGTTTTACAAATGGAGTTGTTTAGAATGGTCAAAATGGTTTCGTAAGTCAAGGTCGCTAAACTGTCCGGATTTTGTGATTCAAAGATGAGTCGGGCAGGGAACTTTAGAAGTAAAATCTTTTAATGGGCTCTTGGGAGGAGTTTCTACATATAGTAAGTGAGTTCTCTGAGTAGTATCATAAAAATTTGGTATGTTTAAGTATGGGAAAACGGCTTGGACATTCGGTATGTTCCGACAGTTTTTTTTATTAAAGGCGTAGAATAATAAAATGAATATATAGGAGAGTGTAATAGTATCACTTGTATCATTTCCTCTCGATTTTGTCGTGATTTTATGAGTCGAGTTTTATATTCTTATGTATGGGTTATTTCTCGAGTCTATTATTAATGAACGCACCTCATTTGATAGGTTGCGGTTCTCGTGTTTGAAAGGCATCATCTATCGTCGGCGATCGTCTCATTACCACTATTGGCTAAGGTGAGTCTACGGCCTCGCTTTATACTAGTTATTAAATGATTTTAAAAACCCGCGAGGGGGAATACATGTTTCATAAACTTAGAACACAAGATTTTTATGGTATGCTTGTTCCTCTATGAATGGACCCGTGGTTGCCTTTAAATGGCATTAAGTGATTGGCTTTGTTAAAACCTCAATTATGGACCGTTAATTAACCTATGATGGGTTAACCGCTAGTACAATTAATAGATATATGGGGGAAGCCGCCCCGGTTCAGTTTTTGTGGACTTTTCATAGAAGCTTAGGCCCGACCTCCACACTGTTTGAGCATATTGTATTGAGAAGTCAGGTATACGGCAATGTACCATTAATCTAGAGGTAACCGACAATTAATAAATCTCCTGTCTTATCAGACCTCTAAAGGGAGTGTCTAAGGGCTCGGTTCCATGAGCTTATTGCAATTTATGCTATATACAATTATCATTGTTGATGCAAATTATTATTTGATGCTTATAAGCATGCCACAAACTTATAATCTTTGGTTGTGTTCAAATTGAATACATAAACCTATAGATTCACTCGGCATTTTTGCTGATTGTTTTACTCACATGTATTTAAGGTAATGAAGAAGTGGAAGCTTGGAGGTCACGGGAAATGAAGTTGTGCACTTCTTTTGTTGTTCAAACTCTTTGATTTATTTATCGTTCCATTTTTTTAAAACAAACCAATATGTTGTTTTAACTTATCTTTTGGTAACGATTACTTGGGACTACGCTACTCTGATGAATGTTTTGGGAACGATAAATCTAAAACGTCTCTTTTCAAGTCGTTCTTTATAAATTATGTGTTGTTGTATCATTGTTTAGCACCCAAAGATGTATTCCGCTTCGTGTAAATTTGGGGGTGTTAAAGAGGAAGCAGAAGAATTTGCTCTTATGGGCATCTCACCTCAGGTACAAATTTGCCCTCCTGGTTGTCATGATAAATATTCAGAATTGTTGACTAAATACAATGAACTAAATGAACAAAATGACAAATATTTTTTAGATGTTCAAGCATATAAGAGTTCTTTAAAAACATTGGAACAACAAAAGAGGTGGCTTCGAGATACTCAACGTGAATATGAGGATAAAATTAGAATTCTAAGCATTGATTTAGAAAACACCACTAACATGCTTAAGTATACTGAAAAACTAATCAATGACAGTATTAAGGATAAGCAAGACATGCAGGAAAAATTAGATGCTACACTTTTACGATTTGAAAAATGGCAAAAAGCACCCAAGAATCTTTCAAAGTTAATTGATAGTAGCATCTCTGGTAGAACTAAGAGAGGTTTGGGCTTTGATAAATATATTGATTTAGAATATGTGTTTGATTACTTGGGACTACGCTACTCTGATGAATGTTTTGGGAACGATAAATCTAAAACGTCTCTTTTCGAGTCGTTCTTTATAAATTATGTGTTGTTGTATCATTGTTTAGCACCCAAAGATGTATTCCGCTGCGTGTAAATTTGGGGGTGTTAAAGATTGAGTTATAGAGAACTAGGTCTTTTTCTAAAAACCTAAACTATAACTGTCGGTTTTATTTTTCAAAGAGTCGGTGCACATGATTTCGCGTGACTTCAGGTTCAAGCTACTTCTGGTATTACAACTTTAGTATACATTATTATGTATGCCTTATTGCTAAGTATTTCTAAATAAATACTATAATCCTTTATCGATATATATTTATGTCGTTAAACTTTTCGATAAAAGTTTATCATTTATTAATGATTAACTTAAATAAATACAATGAATTTTCAAGATCTTTCTTTATATATTTTTGAAGTATTTAAATTGCTTTTTTATTGCAAAAAAATTATATTATGACCTTACATACCTTCATCTGCGCGCGCTACTTTCATTATTTAACCCTTTGTGTTATCTATATATATATCCAAATCGCTTTCCGACTGTTTGTGCTTGGACGTCTTGAAACATAATCTCTAGACCATTGTGTAGCAATGTGTCCTTGGAATAGACTAACCGCTATTGTGTGATTCACACATTTTGAAACACTTCTTATAATCGTGTTGAATAATATCATGGTTTTTCATAATATTTTGTTGATTATTATCACCGTTTTACACGGCATGCGAAGATTTAACTTATTGACATTTATATGTATCGACTCCGAAGTGTATTTTTCGCTTATATCTCGGTAACGTCATCGTCATTTTATAAATCATCGTCTAGATTATGGCGCTAGATTGGGATACGATTTTACTTCTATAAAATTGTATCATTTGTTTTTCATTAACCTTCTTGCTCCCGGAACGCAACTCGTTAATGTTCCATTCTTTTCTTGTTATGTTTTGTGTTTTTGGACAATCGTGGCACCAAGGAGATTTGCCTACTTTGCACTTTGAAATCAAAATTACGAACGTCTTTCACCGTTTTGCTTCCTAAATTTCGTGTTGAATACCTTGAAGCATATTTTGTCATTAATTATGCTATATTTTATTTGATGCTCATTATGAGATTTACTGTTCATTATTGTAAAATCCACAAGACATGTGTGTATATATATATTTTGAGCCGTTAGAAAGTGTCGAAAAATATATTTAATGGAGAAATTGTAGGGACAGTATAAACAGGTCAAAAGTTAAAAGTAAAACCTGTGTTTTTAAAATAAAATAGTCAAACCGGCACAGAACTTGCAGGGATATTTTAGTCATTTTACATTGGTTTCAGGTATCGGGCAAAATTAGAAAGTTATCTGAAACGTCGTTTTGTATCAAAATGCTTTAGACTCCGAGTCTTGGAGATGTCGTTTATCGGGTCAATTAATCGGCTCATTTAAAAGTTAAATCTGAAAAAAAATAAAAAGATTTAGAAACATTACTGGATTAGCAATTACCGGATTAATGGTGTAATTTGAAAATGAATAATATACTTTCTTAAAAGCATGTTGTGTCGAGTATCTTACATAGAATACACATATGGATTGATTTATTCTTTATATATATATGACTCATTTGTCATTCGATGTTATTTTATATTTGTTCTCTCCTAACCTTCCACTGATTTGGGTTGAGTTTTGAAGTTTTGTCTTCACATTCTTCGTCGATATTTTATCGCGTGTCTCATGGCATTTTCGTCTAAACCTTATAACATTTTGAAACCTTAGCAACTTCTAACCATTTCATTGGTTGTTTTATGAGCTACTATTCGTCACTTTTTGCAAACCTTTGGCTACTTTATACGCGTCCATACTGTCACCTTGTTAATAAATCTGATATTGTTTTACGATTATTTTCACCAATTGTTTTTACTTTGGTCTTATAAAATACTTTTTGTAACATTAAAAGTTGCTTATTGAGTATCTCACAAATTACTTGTATCCTATATATTTATAAACTATTTTTAAATTCCATTTTACAAATGGCATGGTTTATATAAACATAAGAAACGTAATACTTTTCGACGAAATGGAGCACTGCATTGCTAGCCCTAAATTATACATGGCCTGATCACCTATGTCTAATTTAGAAGGAGCCATGCTAGGCTGAATAGTAGTTAACTTAAAAATCCTTATAATAAAGAACTTTTTACTTATATTTATGATAAAGATAAATAAAATGAAATAAATTGAAAAGAAGTTTTGAAAACCTTTATATTTTATGCAAGTAGCACAATTTCTATGCATCCGCATATGTTTTCTTACCTTTTGTTAAACGAATTACGTGATTATAAGTACGTTTTTACTCGATGATTGTTTTTCTACTTGTTACTTCATTTTGTCTTATAACTGATTTCTTTTGACTGCTCGTCTAATTATTGACTGTTGATAAATGATTTGAAAGTCTCGATGTTTTATCCTTCCTTACGTCCAATCTTCTTTATGCGAGTGGGTAGATCTTTGGAATGTCTCCGCACGTGAATGATGAATTATCACTAGAGTGATTTCCGTATATCCGGGATGACGTCCGTCACTCTCGTTTGTCTCGAAATCCACTCTTGTGAACCGTGCTTTGACTTCTCTCTTTAAACACTAACATCGTTCATTTGATTTGTTTTAATTACAAGTGATTATTAGGAATTTTCTTTGATTAAAATTTTTGTATGGATCTTATTTCCGATCGTGTAACGACCACCGCTAAGTTAACGAGCTGATATTGGTGAACCATCGACCGCACTAACAAAATTGACAACTTGTTTAATGTGTTATTTCTTATCTTTCTACCATCGACGCCTTTATTTTATTATTCTCTTTAAGAATTCATACGACATTTGCTTCGTCCTCTTTTGTACTGTTGATTTCGTACTAATTGTTGACATTATTACCATTCGTATTCGTTTGTTATCTTGTCACACTTTGAAACCCGAATATATCCCATGTTTATATTGAAATAATAAACACCTTTATGTACTTCTACAACGTATTATAAAATTTTATGGAACTTTTATACATTTTCCAATGATTTTCAATTATCGAAATAACCATCACAAGTAAAAGGTCAAATTTATACACCATATTTTGTATAACTAAAACTAATGTTTAAATTAAAATTATGTTCTATCTTTTGAAGTAATTGACTTATCATACTTTACTTTAAATGTAATGAAATTATCGGTTTAATTTATATTACTGATAATGATTTAATTTGGAAATTATATTTTCTAATTGTAACCATCAATATGAGTTTAATTAATAAATTCATGTCTTTCTTTCAAAGTTTCTTAAGATAACCAAAATAAATTATGAAGCTATTTAACTCCTATTTTGATATATCATCCTTATCAAGAAAGTACCTCAATTGAGTTTTAAGGTAATACCAAATCCGGGACGGATAATTGTGACAAACGTTATTTTAATGTTAATATTTAATTCATTCTTCGCTCTCATTTTTCTAATATTGCGAATTATTATGTTTTACGGTTACGTGATTCGAGATCCCTCGTCGATCGTTAATCTTAAATCATTTTACCACATCTTGTTCGTTTATGCGTTTATTGAAGTGATTTTTATCTCGTTATGTTCCTCGTATTGAAGATTACTATTTTATTCTGAGTTTAAAATGAATCTCGGGAAGCAGTGTATAAGAAGAAACGATAAGTGTCACCAGGATTTATGCGTGTACTTGTGGAATAATTGAGGACCGAATCTCTTAATGAATGGAGTTAATAAATTTGTTACAACCTCGAGGAGCATGTTGAAGCCGACACCGCAAGTGGAAAGACTCTTGTGATCAAGTGGTTATTATCAAGGGTTCGTTCAAGGTTTTCTCGATGATTAACAATGGAAATCTATACTTGATGTTATTGTTCGAGCTTTTATTTTATGTACTTATGTGGTATGTGATCTAGTCAAATGATCGTAAGTTGTGAGAACATGAGACGGCATCATCCGATGACGTCCGATCATGTAGAACATATATTATGTAATATCTTTTTGACTTTCAACGACGATGTTTATTGAGACTTTAATGCGCGTTGGAGAAAGTGAGATGGTGTCTTTGTATTATCTTTTGAGTAGGGACCCGCGTGTGAGCACCCTCCGATGACGAAAATGTTTTTTTTTGTTAGTTCTTTTTGATGTGTGTCCATGACTATCCGGCCGATGGATATCCTTTAATTTGCAACATTCTTTTTAACTTGACTTACCCGTAAACCCTGTCATCTATTCTTGTCGTCGAATGAGCTTCGTGTGATTCATAAAATTTTCATGTGTCGAGCTTGACGGGTGACTGGTGGATAAGGATTTATTTATTACTTTATGGTGAGATACAACTTGACGAAAAGTTGCGTTTTGTAAAAGAACCAGTGGAGATCGTGGATCGAGATTCACGTAGGAACGTGAAGACTTCTTTATGAGGAATGCCCTCATCCTTCCGGGTAGTGAACAACTTGTGTATGAGGCGAGTTGAGCGGCGGGACGTCGCTCCCTTAAGGTGGTGAGGATGTAAAACCCGTAAAAATAAGGTCATAATTTAATTCTATTTTCAAATATTTTTGAAGTATTTTAAAATATTAAATATTATTATGTTTAACGGTTTAAGCTAAAACCGATATTAAATATTTTATTTTAATATTTTGACGAGCAACGAGGACTACTAGTGATCGCGATACCGACGGATGCCCATAATTTTATATTTTATTATCAATCGTTTCGATATTTAATATTTTCGACGATATCGTTTTAATTACGTATCGAGTCGTTATATTATTATTTTTCGTATGCGTTTAAACTTTTAAGTATTTTTACGAAACCCGAGTCCCGTAAATATTTGTAAAATTAACTTTTAGTCATTTCCCGCTTTTTAACTAATATTTACATTTTGGATCAAAACTATCACAAATTGGCAAAAACTACCCTAACTCCACACTATATATAACATTTCCACTTACACTTTTACACATATAATAAGTTTAAAAATAAAAACAAAACCACTACACCCTCTTTCCCTCTTGTTGCCATGTAACACCAAGAACACCACCACCTTAATCTTCAAATTTCTTGATTTCTTGTTTGAATCTTAAAAAACCAATCAAAGTCCCTATCCTAAAATCATCTTGTGAGTATTTTGGTACCATTTTTATCCACATGCAACCATATAAATTTTTCAAGAAAAGTTGGTTATGTTTGATCCAAATTTGTTGTATGCATGTGTCAGTAATGATGATCAAAAGATTTTCATGCTATGTTTTTGTTAAAAAGTTGATTTTTAATTTTTGGGTTTTTGATTTTGATGATGATACAAGTGTTAGGATTGGTTTATGATGATATTAGGGGCTTAGGTTGATGACAAAAGTTGTTGGAATTGATCAAAAAGTTGATTTTGCAAGATATTTTAATAGTCAATTTTGGGC
Source organism: Glebionis coronaria (assembly GCA_025667525.1). Lineage (NCBI taxonomy): Eukaryota > Viridiplantae > Streptophyta > Magnoliopsida > Asterales > Asteraceae > Glebionis > Glebionis coronaria. Next base: position 275,563,356 of record CM046879.1, read on the forward strand.
AGTAGGTTTGAGGTCATTTTCGGAAATCTTAAGTCTTAATATAGGTTGTTATTATGGGATTATGTCGTAGAGAATTTCGTTAGCTTCGAGTTGATATAAATTAGGCCTTCCAACTCCAAACGGGGTGGAAGATACACTAGTTTGATTTTCGTGTACCGGGAGACGAGTGTCGACACAATCCGAAAATTGTTGTCGATATTTGGATCGAATCTCGGGGACTATAAAATGAGTTTCAAAATGATCAAGGGCTGTTCTCAGGCTCTAAGTTTATTATTTTGAGTCTATTTTTAGAATCAAGTGGCGGTTTTACAAATGGAGTTGTTTAGAATGGTCAAAATGGTTTCGTAAGTCAAGGTCGCTAAACTGTCCGGATTTTGTGATTCAAAGATGAGTCGGGCAGGGAACTTTAGAAGTAAAATCTTTTAATGGGCTCTTGGGAGGACTTTCTACATATAGTAAGTGAGTTCTCTGAGTAGTATTATAAAAAGTTGATATGTTTAAGTATGGGAAAACGGCTTGGACATTCGGTATGTTCCGGCAGTTTTTTTTTATTAAAGGCGTAGAATAATAAAATGAATATATAGGAGAGTGTAATAGTATCACTTGTATCGTTTCCTCTCGATTTTGTCGTGATTTTATGAGTCGAGTTTTATATTCTTATGTATGGGTTATTTCTCGAGTCTATTATTAATGAACGAACCTCATTTGATAGGTTGCGGTTCTCGTGTTTGAAAGGAACCATCTATCGTCGGCGATCGTCTCATTACCACTATTGGCTAAGGTGAGTCTATAGCCTCACTTTATACTAGTTATTAAATGACTTTAAAAACTCGCGAGGAGGAATACATGTTTTATAAACTTAGAACACAAGATTTTTATGGTATGCTTGTCACTCTATGAATGGACCCGTGGTTGCCTTTAAATTACATTAAGTGATTGCCTTTGTTAAAACCTCAATTATGGACCGTTAATTAACCTATGATGGGTTAACCGCTAGTACAATTAATAGATCTATGGGGGAAGCCGCCCCGGTTCAGTTTTTGTGGACTTGTCATAGAAGCTTAGGCCCGACCTCCACACTGTTTGAGCATATTGTATTGAGAAGTCAGGTATACGGCAATGTACCATTAATCTAGAGGTAACCGACAATTAATAAATCTCCTGTCTTATCAGACCTCTAAAGGGAGTGTCTAAGAGCTCGGTTCCATGAGCTTATTGCAATTTATGCTATATACAATTATCATTGTTGATGTAAATTATTATTTGATGCTTATAAGCATGCCACAAACTTATAATCTTTGCTTGTATTCAAATTGATTACATAAAACTATAGATTCACTCGGCATTTTTGTTGATTGTTTTACCCACATGTATTTCAGGTAATCAAGAAGTGGAAGCTTGGAGGTCACGGGGAATGAAGTTGTGCACTTCTTTTGTTGTTCAAACTCTTTGATTTATTTATCGTTCCATTTTTTTAAAACAAACCAATATGTTGTTTTAACTTATCTTTTGGTAACGATTACTTGGGACTACGCTACTCTGATGAATGTTTTGGGAACGATAAATCTAAAACGTCTCTTTTCGAGTCGTTCTTTATAAATTATGTGTTGTTGTATCATTGTTTAGCACCCAAAGATGTATTCCGCTGCGTGTAAATTTGGGGGTGTTAAAGAGGAAGCAGAAGAATTTGCTCTTATGGGCATCTCACCTCAGGTACAAAATTGCCCTCCTGGTTGTCATGATAAATATTCAGAATTGTTGACTCAATACAATGAACTAAATGAACAAAATGACAAATATTTTTTAGATGTTCAAGCATATAAGAGTTCTTTAAAAACATTGGAACAACAAAAGAGGTGGCTTCGAGATACTCAACGTAAATATGAGGATAAAATTAGAATTCTAAGCATTGATTTAGAAAACACCACTAACATGCTTAAGTATACTGAAAAACTAATCAATGACAGTATTAAGGATAAGCAAGACATGCAGGAAAAATTAGATGCTACACTTTTACGATTTGAAAAATGGCAAAAAGCACCCAAGAATCTTTCAAAGTTAATTGATAGTAGCATCTCTGGTAGAACTAAGAGAGGTTTGGGCTTTGATAAATATATTGATTTAGAATATGTGTTTTATTTATCTTTTTCAAGTGTCTTTGATCCTGACAAGGAGGAGGAGGGAAAACCTAGTTACAATAGGTTTCAACCAACACTACTAATACTAATGACGTTGTCTCTTGTACTTTAAGTGTCAAGGCCAATGACTATGCATCATGTGGTTCAAGTGAAGAGTCAAGACCTTCAAGTTCCAAGACAAATAACCCTGCTGCTCCTAGTACTAGGATGAGTGAAGAGAGAGTTGCTTCTACTTCAACTGTTTCTAGTTCTAGTTTATTGAATCCTAGGAATGTTGATTCTCCTAGAGTTGTGTGTAAAAAATTTAGCAGTGTGAAACAATGTCATTTGAATAAAAGGTCTTTTAAAATATGCTTTGTTTATGGAAGTAAATTTCATTTGATTAAGGATTGTGATTTTTATGATCAACCTCCTTCTGTTTATCAAGCTTATCCTGCTCCTGGTCCACAAGGAGTTGCTCCTTTTTCTTCTAGAAGACTAAACCCTTGTGCCCAATCCTATTCTTCTTCTAGAAGGACCTCTACTTTAGCTTCTGATCTTTGTAGAAGCAATGGTTGCACCGACAATAGACCAACCAGCAACTATTTTCAGAACTTTAATCAGAATTATGCTTTTAATTCAGACCAAATTTATTTTGGTTTGGGAAATTTGGGTTCTGCTGTTAAGCCCTCAACATGTTGTTCTTGGTCAAACAATAACACCCATATGATGAATAGGCAACCTAAGAAAAACAATTGATCTCATTAATCTTCTTGGCTATCAACTAAAGATCCACAAGGCAGACTCAAGCCTGAAAAGGTCTGGGTCCCCTTAAGACACTAACTTTTGCATATATCTTTTTTGTTGTTGTAGATTACTCCATACCAAGATCCTACTCTAGGAATTGTTGATAGTGGATGCTCTAGGAGCATGACAGGGAATAAAGGGCTTTTATCTAACTTTGTACCATTTCAAGGCAGAAAGTTCTACTTCGGAGGTGGTGAAGGAAGGATTTCTGGCAAAGGAACTATTAAGACACCTAACCTTAATTTTGAGCAGGTCTACTATGTGGAAGCACTTCAGTACTTCAACTTGATCTCTGTCTCTCAGATTTGTGACAAGAAACAGTTTGTCCTCTTTACGGATACTGAAGCACTGGTGTTATCCAAAGACTTTAAGATACCGGATGACTCTCAAGTTCTACTTAGGATCCCTAGAAAACACAATCTCTATAGTATCAAGCTGAATGAAGTTAATCCTACTAGTCAACTAGCTTGTTTGGTTGCTAAAGCCTCAGAAGATGAAGCCACTAAATGGCATAGAAGGATGGGACATGTAAACTTCAAGACCATTCACAAATTGGAAAATATAAACTTGTTATCTGGCTTACCTCCCAAAACTTTCAGAAATGACATCAATTGCCTTGCGTGCAGGAAAGGCAAACAACACAAAGCATCCTTCAAGGCCATTACTGCTCTCAGTCTCATAACTGAATCATTGCAGCTACTACACATGGATTTATTTGGTCCTACCTCCATTAGGAGCATTGACCATAAACAATATTGTCTTGTGGTAACTGATGGGTATAGCAGGTTCACGTGGGTTTTCTTTCTGGATGCCAAAAGTGAGACCTACTCAATTCTCAAGGACTTCATTACACTCATAGAGAATCAATTGTCCAAGAAGGTGAAAGGTATCCGATGTGACAATGGAACAGAATTCAAAAATGCAGACCTCATAGCACTTTGCAATTCGAAAGGTATCAAATGAGATTTTAGTGCTGTAAGGACTCCTCAACAGAATGGTGTTGCAGAATGGAAGAACAAGACTCTAATAGAAGCTGCGAGAACCATGCTTGTAGATTCCAAGCTTCCAACCATGTTTTGGACAAAAGCTGTTAACACTGCAAGTTCTGTGTTGAATAGGGTTTCAATTACCAATCCCCACAAGAAGACTCCCTATGAGCTACTCACAGCTAAAGTACCCAGCATTGCTCATTTGAAACCATTTGGTTGTCATGTCACCATTCTGAATACTAGTGACTATTTGGGGAAATTTGATGGCAAGGCAGATGAAGGCTACATAGTGGGATATTCAGTTCACTCTCGAGCTTATCGTGTCTATAATCTCCATGCGAAGCGTGTCATTGAAACTATAAATCTCAGGTACTTTGAGGAGAAGACAAACATCCAAGGCAAAGGTCCTGAATGGTATTTTAATCTTGATTATCTTATTGACTCATTGGGATATTTTTGTTTCAAAACTAACCAAGATGCAGGTTCACAAGTGTTTGCAACTTCTAGTGCAGGTGCTCATTCTAGCTTTTCGGACTCAGATGAGGATGATGATATTTTCGTTGTTCCATCCTATTCCACCATAGTCTCTCCTAACACCAATGCTACTCTTATTGATGCCTCTCCATCAGACATTTTGGACTCAGAAGGAGTTCTTGACACATTACTCAAGCAACAACAAGATGCCACTACAGCAGCTGCACAAGGAGGCTTTGAGTTTCCCTTGAGTACTCCTGCTGTACAAGTTACTCCTAGTACTCCTAATGTTACTCCTAGTGCAAGTTTAACACCTATTGGTAGTCCAGTTAGTGATCTTGCTTCCACAACTAGATTCTCTGGTCCTTCTGACTTGGGAAGTTATCAAAAGAAGACTTCTACTAAGCTGGATGATATTCATAAGCAACCAATAGATGGAATTTTCAACTATGCTTCTTATGATGATGACATTGTTGGGGATCTTACTAACTTGGCACTAGAAGTGGATGTAGCTCATATTCCTGTTCAGCAGATCAATAAAGCCCATCCTACTACTCAAATCATTGGAGATCCTGGTTCTACTGTCAAGACTCGCCGCATGCATAAGAAAGCAACGTCTGATCATCATGCTCTTGTGAGCTACATAGAAGACCAAAAGCGTAATAATCACACAGACTTTCTTCACCATTTGTTTGCTTGTTTTCTTTCACAGGTGGAACCTAGGTCAGTCTCACATGCTCTTGAAGATCAAAGTTGGGTGGAGGCTATGCAGGAGGAGATGTAGCAGTTCTTGTTTCAGAATGTTTGGATCCTAGTTGACTTGTAATACTAGTGTTTTCATTGGGTTCTTGATTAAGTGTTCTCGGAATCTCCTCGAATTGATCTCGGCTCTAAGTGGAATGATTTTTTCTTGGTTAATAAAAAGGAGTTTGGTTTGTTTATCTATTTTAAACTAATGACAAGAAATTAAGTGTCGAAGAGTAAAATAAAAAACTTTGAAAGTTTAAACAAAAAGGACGAGTTTAATAATAAATGCTTGAAAACTTAAAGATTATATTAGAAAAATAAATGAACATCAATAAAAACTAACACTTAGAAAACTTTGCAAGAATATGAAATTAGTTGGAAAGTACTAAAAGAAAGTAAGAGCGAAATATAGCAAAAAGTTCCAATCGGAATAAATGAAAGGAGGCTCAATCGGAATGTATTCCAATCACTTTGATCGGAATGTTGAGGAGTAGTCTGATCGGAATGTTTCAAATCGTGCACAATCACAATACTCAAAACTTACCAATCGGAATAACTAGAAAGTTAGCACCAATCGGAATATTAAAACTAGCTACAATCGGAATATGTTAAAACACTTAGATCGGAATATGAGAATGCCACCAATCGGAATATTAAAACCCTTTTACGATCACTGCGATCGGAATAGGGGTGCTGCTTGGTCGGAATACCCGATCGGAAAAGGGCTTTGCCCTTTCCGAAAACTATGCTTATCCGAAACTAGGACAAGGGAATAAGCTATTGAATAAGCTCCTCCAAAACTAGCTCGAATCCAACAATAAGCTGATCAAATAATCACTAGGAACAACTTTTCTAACTTTGAATAATCAAACTTATAAATCAAATAATAAAAAGATGAACTTTTCATAAAAACTTTAAAAAGTAAATAAGCTAAATCAACAAATAAGCCAATAAGCACAAAGGTCTCAAAGCTTATTTGTGTAGAAACTTGGGAAGCATCAAAAGATTAACTTTTTAAGCACAAAATCATTGATGAACAACACGGATCATACGAGATTTGTACCAAAATCAATCAAAATCAAAGAAAGGAAGGATGAGATTAATGATTAAAAGCTAAAAACTTGAACTTGATTCATGAAAATAATACAAATGTTTGATCTTGAAAGAAAAAGATGAAATCTAGTGAGAGAAAGTTTAGAACTTTCTCTCTCTAAAACTAGAGAGAAAAAATGAAAAACTACAAACTACCTAAAAGACTAAGTGTGTGAAATTTGTGAAGTAAAGTCCTATTTATAGGCAAGTCTTGTGGTGGTGTGCTTGTGATTGGGCTTTTTTTTCTTCTTTCTTCTTTAGTCTTCACGCTTCTTTAAATAAACGTTTCCGACTTGGATTTGAGAAGTGTCGGTGAATAATTCCAACTCGTCTTATAATCTTTTGTTTAATAGACTCGAGTTCTTCGACATATATGAACCTTCCATCTTTGACTCTATTCTTCGATAAATCTTCAAATAGGCACAATGACTTCAAATCTTTTGCATCTCTTTAGACAATAGACTTCGTCTTGAGTCTTTTTCCTCGATAAAACCCGTGCAATCCCATGTTTTCTTCAATATTCATCCGGTTGACTCTGAAAACACAATAAACACAAAAACCACGCATAATTCCAAACAAATGATATTAAATACGTGTTTTGGCCTCGTTTATTAGCCAGAATTAAGTGGTAAAAGGATGGGTGTTTTCACACCTATCAAATCCCCTACACTTAACCATTGGCATGCCCTCATGCAATGCTTAGTGACAAAGCACATTTTACACTTTTCTCATAATCAATCAACCTTGGCCTTATTAATATACTACTAAACAAAAATGAAAGTACTAAGAGAAATTAAAACTTTAAAGTAAACAAAAGGATGGAAATAACTTGCAAAGAGATCAAGGACTTACATTAGGGCTTTGGTGCTGCGAAGATTTATCACCCTCAAGTTTCACGTTCCCCAAACTAAGCTTAAAAACGAGATCATTGTTATTATAAGTTAGCAATTCAAACACTTACACACATGGATTAATTAAATGCTTAAACTCCCTTATTCCTAGGTGTATCTCTTATATTTTATTTTTGCCTTAGAATGATCATGTAGATGCATTTTTGGACTTATTTTGATAGTTATTTAGGCTGAAAGCAAAGTAGGACGGTTTGATCAATAGTTAGCTAAAGGACAAAATCTCTTAAAACTGCTTCTCGGGATATCAAAAAGTTCATATCTTGGCATAACTTGGTTCGCGATTTGAGACCTTTCTTGGGCTGATATTTGGCATGTACTTCATACTTCATATCTTCGAGAGACGTTCTTGAGATAATGGTCTTCTCTTCGTTAATAGAGTTTCTTCACTTGGAGACTTTTGAGGGGTACTCCAACTTTGTTGACCACGACTTCATGATTATTTCTTCAATATCTAATTGGGATTTCGAGATACAACGATCCGCCTCCTTTTCGGACTTGGATCTATTTATCCTCATACCTTGTTAGGGTCTTTTTGGATAGACTTCTCCATGATCTTTATGGGAGTTGATTGCTTTTCGTCGTGAGTCTTGATCCTTCATATTGATTTTAGGAATAATGCTTTTCACATCACTTTGGATCTTCAGCAATAAAATGGAATCCTCATGCCTTGTTAGGGCCTTTTCGGACTCGCCAATCTTCGCGCCCCACTTCATAAGTTATGTCTTGGCTATGAACTCTTATCATTACCGAGCAACTTTTAAACGATATTGGGCTAGAAGCTAAGTAACTTTTCAAATCATACGACCTTACTTATTGCAGATAAATTATTAGCAAGTGATGGGAGAATAGGCAAATAATTACACCAAGTGAGCTTGTGCAAGAACACCGACTTATAATTGACTCTATCATCTCTCGTTCTCCACAATTTACAATCTCAAGTAATGAGACTCGTGGATACTTAGCCTAATAAACCAATTAAGGTCTACATGGTTAAGGATACTAGCTAGAATAAACTTAGATAAGTCTATTCGGGTTGAGTCAAAATAATGGCAACGGGCCTAATATGTCAAAGACTTCTAAACTAGCTACACCACTTTATTAATATTTTTGACTTTATTGTTGGATATATACATATGAAAGCAACGAGAAAAAATTTAAGAATTACGACTATATGGCCAAAGTTAATTAAAAATTAGAAAAATGCTGAAAAAGATGATTTTCTGGTTAAATGAAGGCATTTTCATGGAAAAGTCCACTTAAAACTTCGATAGAAGTCCCCCCTACACTTAAGATAAACATTGTCCTCAATGTTTAAGCATGTGGGAAAAATCTCCCCTACACTTATGACATTGTGCACGTTGGTTAACTCAAGTTAAGGAAGAGACGACTAAAGTGATCAATTTCAAATGTGAGTATGAAGAAAATTGAATCACGATAGTTAAGAGATAGAACCGGATTTCGGATAACACGGGAGCACGGTTCTTCAAAGGTTCCAAGAGTGCATTCATCCCTGTAATCACATCACCACACAAAAACAAACACCAATACAGGTCCCCCTACACTTTGGAGGTAAAAACATAAAAGGATAGATACTCGGGTTGCCTCCCGAGGAGCGCTTGTTTTTTATAACCGAGTCACGAGCCTGACTCGACCCAAAATTAGTTCATGGGGAACGTGGTGAGGGATGGAATCATCTCCTGAGAGATGTCCTCACCAAAGTACAGCTTCAGACGCTGGCCATTCACTTTGAAATTGGGCCCATTTGGCTGAGAAAGCTCAATGGTCCCATATGGAAAGACTTTGGCGACGGTGAATGGACCAGACCAGCGGCTCTTCAACTTGCCAAAGAAGATCTTCAACCGAGAGTTAAAAAGTAAGACTTGATCACCAACGTGGAACTCTCGGTTCTTGATTTTGACGTCATGAAGGATCTTCGTCTTCTCTTTGTAGATCAGCGAATTCTCATAAGCTTCATTCCTCAGTTCGTTGAGCTTGTTGAGTTGAGTCTTGCGATGATCACCGGCTTTGTTGATGTCGAAGTTAGCCCACTTCAAGGCCCAGTGCGCCTTATGTTCCAGCTCGATGGGAAGGTGGCATGCTTTCCCGTACACAAGACGATAAGGTGTACAACCGATCGGGGTCTTATAAGCAGTACGGAAAGCCCACAGAGCATCATCTAACTTATCGGCCCACGCGGCACGATGCTCTCCCATAGTACGCTCCAAAATTCGCTTCAATCCACGATTCGATATCTCGGCTTGCCCATTGGTTTGGGGATGATATGCGGTGGAAAGATGGTGATTGACACCATACTTAGCCATGACTCTTGCAAATTGATTGTTGCAAAAATGAGTCCCGCGGTCACTGATAATAGCACGAGGAACGCCGAATCGAGCGAACAGCGATTTCAAAAAGTTACAAACCACCCTTGCATCATTAGTGGGTAAAGCTTTGGCTTCAACCCATTTGGAGACGTTGTCAACGGCTACAAGGATGTATTTGTTTCCTTTAGATGAAGGGAATGACCCCATAAAGTCGATACCCCAAACATCAAAGATTTCACATTCTTGTATGAAATTTTGAGGCATCTCATCTTTATGAGTGATCTTGCCTTGTTTTTGGCAAGCTTCACATCGTTTAACCATCTCGTGAGCATCACGATAGATGGTGGGCCAATAAAATCCCGAGTCAAACACTTTTTTGGCGGTGTAGTTGGGACCAAAGTGACCACCGGTGGGTCCTTTGTGGCAAGCGTCAAGGATTTCTAAAGCTGCCGGTCCATCAACACAACGACGAATAATCAAGTCAGCACATTGTTTGAAAAGATACGGGTCATCCCAAAAGTAACTCTTAATGTCTTTGAAAAACTTCTTCTTTTGCTGGGATGTTAACCCGTCAACGAGAATTCCACCCGCCAAGTAGTTTGCAATATCCGCAAACCACGGGGTTTCATCAGCAGTCGAGTTGATAGACATTAAGGTCTCCAGGGGAAAAGGATCATTGATTTCTTTGTTCGGATGATCCCCTTGGTAAGGATCCTCAAGTCTACTGAGATGATCCGCGGCTAGGTTTTCAGCTCCTTTTTTATCGCGAATTTCGATTTTAAATTCCTGGAGCAGCAAAACCCAGCGAAGAAGTCTTGGTTTGGAATCTTGCTTTGTCAACAAGTACTTTAGCGCGGAATAATCAGTGTAAACGATTGTGGTGGAAAGGACAAGATAGGGGCGGACTTTTTCAAAGGCATAGACAACAGCTAAAAGCTCTTTTTCGGTTGTCGTATAATGCAATTGAGCCCCAGTCATTGTCTTGCTAGCGTAATGGATCGGTTGGAAGTGTTTGTTCACTCTTTGTCCCAGAACCGCACCAATAGAAAAGTCACTAGCATCGCACATCAACTCAAAAGGCAGCTCCCAATTAGGGGTAACCAAGACGGGTGCCTTAGTTAGCTTATCTTTAAGCGAGTTGAAGGCTTCAAGACACTCTTTGTAAAAGATAAAAGGAGTATCTTTTTCCAAGAGGTGGGTCATCGGGCGAGCGATTTGAGAAAAATCTTTGATGAATCGACGGTAGAAGCCCGCATGACCAAGGAAACTTCTCACACCCTTCACGGTTGAAGGTGGAGGCAACTTAGCGATAACATCGACTTTAGCACGGTCTACTTCGAGACCGGATTTGGAAATCTTGTGTCCTAGCATGATGCCCTCTTTTACCATGAAATGGCATTTTTCCCAATTAAGAACAAGGCGAGTGTCTTCACACCGCTTCAGCATACGTTCTAAATCGGCAAGGCAAGCAGAGAAAGAATCGCCTGTTGATCCCAAACTTAGATCGATTAAGCTTTGTGTATACGAGATTAGATCAAGTAATACACGTAGAGAAACCTTTGCTTATGAATAAAGTAACTAAGTGTTATGCGGAATTAACACTTAATCTAAAACACAAAGATGTTAAACAAACTTTCACTTGTATTAGAATGATCGAACTTGATTACAATGAAAGAAGTTTAACTTGTGAAAACTTGTGAAAACTGATGATTAACATTAACCTAAAAGATCTTCTTTTATAGATTAAGAAGTCTTGTACAATAAGCTACGAATCAACTATTCTAGGTAAAGATAATAATGGAAAATACAATGTCGAGCTTATCTTTACCATACACAAATAAAGAAACAAATAAACAAAAAGATTCGTATGAAGATATATTCCATCAGTGTTAATCTTCAAGGCTATCAGCGTTGACTTCTTTAATGTCAACGCTTGGCTGTCAGCGTCCAATGTCTTCCTATCAGCGCTTGAAGTCTTCTTATCAGCGTCTAGTGAACTGACCCATATTTTATTCCCAACAATCCTCCCCTAAACTTGATATCTATTCCAATGATCAAGTTTCTGAATAAAAACTTAAGGCTTAGGAGGAATCTTGCAAAAACTTCTTATGTTGGTGATAAACATATCTAATCAAGTCCTTGGCCACGTCACTAGTATAATCAATCTCCAAGGGTGTCTCTAGCATCTTCTCCAACACTTCTTTGGACAAGAAATAATTAGCATCCACAAGTAGATACTCTGAAAACTTTGTAGAGCTCAAATGAAATACACCACAAGTAGAATAAAGCCTCCAATGAAGATTACTGAGATCATCTTCAAGATCCTTCCATATGGTAGGATCTGCTTCCTTTGGACCACATAAAGTCAAAAATGTGTTCCATATTCTTATTCCATTTGCTGAAGTAGGTGCTTCAGCTGTATACTTGGCCTCTATTAATCTCCATAGATGCACCAAGTCTTCTCTGTCTATGCTTGCAAAGATAGAAATAACTGAAGTGAAAGTGTGTACCTCCTTTCCAAACCTGCCAATCTTCCAAAATCCACACTCATCTTCATCAAAACTGATGATTGGATTTCTGTCATCTAGAGGTACTACATTAACCAAATCTGAAGCTTCCAATGGAGAAAGCTTGAGATGCTTCCTTATAACACCTTCAGTTGGATAATACACATCCATATCTTTGGGAAATTGGAGAGGATCTCCTTTCTTCACTGGTCTTTGAGCAATCCTCAACTCCTTTTGAATCTGCATTTCCTCAGCAAGCTCTTGTTTCCTTTCTTCTGAAAGAAACTGGTAGACATTATTTTCTTGCACATTCCTCCAAATAGGATGTGCCCTATACTCTAACTCTTCAAAAGATAAAGCCAGCAGCTTCTTGTATGTCCATCTAGGTTGATGGCATCTAAGCAACTTGTAGTACAACTGCCTTCTATCTCTTTTGAGCCAAGTCTTGACCTCTTGTGCATTAAACCTCAAAATCACCTTTATATCATCTTGTACCCTGAGAAGAACTTCCAACCCCCAAATTTGATCAGACAAACTCATCTCTGGGTTGTCCATAACCTTGTCTTCCCAAGCATGGTACATTCTGGTGATTTCAGGAAGGTCCCAATCAATCTGATTCTTCAACTCACTCAATCTTTCCTTTGCTAGCTCATCCCCATATTCAAGTCTTTCTGGATCTTCAATAAGTTGAACACTTGAATCTGAGCTATCTTCCCCTTTTTCATCACCACTCTCTTCCTCACTCTCAGAAGTAGCAACAAATGGTGATCTACCACTCCTCTTCAAATCTCTTTCCAAAAGTTGTGCAGCCAACTGTTCATCAAATGCAATTTGTGCTGCATCTTTCTTTGGAACATCTTCTTCAACCAGAATCCCCTTACCCTTGTCTTTTGGATCAATAACAGGTAAGGTAGAAGAAGAAACCTGTTTGGACACATCTTTGATGATTGTTGATGACTGGAATACATCAACACCACCTGCAACTTTGTCAGCGTTCAAGTTACCTCTATCAGCGCCACGATTACCTTTGTCAGCGCTGGATGTGTCAGCGTTCAAACCTGTATCAGCGCCCATTGTTTCTGTGAAAGATCCTTCCAAGTTTAATGGTGTCACCTTGGATGTATCAATAACAGGATGCTGCTTCAGACTTGTAAGAGCTTCAGCAACACCTAAAGATTCACTAAATTGTGAACTCTTCTCACTGGCTGTATGAATCAGCTCATCCTCTTCATCCTCTTCATCCTCCCCTTTGGAAGATTCCTCCATCCTACTCCTGCAACTTGGATTCTCCAAAACAGTTACCCGCTCCCTCAATACTTGAAGTTCACGTCCCTGTTTGTTGACAATTTGTACAAGGCTGACATTTTGCTTTTGCAAGCTAATGACAGCAGCCGTCAATTCAGTCATTATCATAGGTTCCAATCGGCCCTCAGCTAGAATGGGGATTTGACCTCCCAAAATAGAATCATAGGGCATGGATGAGGTCTTAATGATGATGGGACTGTCTTGACCAGCTTCTAAGCCTGTGTCAATAGCCCCAGCCTCACCCATGTCACCAGCCACACTTGTGGAGGTGGTTCTCTCTGCAACAAGGCTAGGACCACTAGAGGAGAACACTACAGTAGTCCTTTGGCGTTTATTCAACCTAGATTGTAATGGGGTGGAAGATGAGGTAGATTGTGTGGGTGTTGGTTGATTAAGGGGTGTTTGGGATTGTTCAGGAATGGTATCAGCGTTGGGATTGGCTGTGTCAGCGCCAACATTTTGAGTGTCAGCGTTGGGTTGGTCAATGTCCATGTGATCTGGTGAAGGTAATGGTTCATGGATAGGCTCAAGTTGGGGTGCAGGGTCTGTTGTGGTTGAGCAGCCTGAATTACTTCAAGCATAGCTTGGGTGAGAGGTATGGATCTGTTTGTGGAGCTCATCTTGTCAAAAATGGTTTTCTTTTGTTTAGGGATCTCATAAAAAGTGTCATGATCCCTAGTACAATATTCTTGTAAATCAAAGACCATTTGCAAAAATCTTGGATAAGCCAAAGTCATTTTACTTCCCTTATTTTTACACATCCCTTCAAAAATCATTTTTGAAAAATTATACTTAAGCCCACGTATTATACAAACCAAAGCACTTGCAATTGACCTGTTTATTTCATTAAAAGAAGTACATTTTGGACTTAAGCATTAGAGAAGGACATGTATCAAATATTTCCAGTCAGAGGGAAATTCCTGCTTATGATATTTATTTAAAGTGACATCAGCAGGAATAGGATAACCCAATTCCCTAAGACCTTGTTCTATTGTTGCAATGGCAAGGGTAGTCACACCATCAGCGTCATCAAGACGCAAAGCTTGGCGAACCAAGGCTTCAGTGACCACCCATGTTCTTCCATGAACAGTAGATGTTAATGTGGTCACTCCATTAGTTGTTGTGGAACTGACATTATTCCAAAACTGTCTAATGTGTGCGACAGGGACGAATGGTGTATGAGAAAGTGCATACCTTAATGAGGATGCATTTAAAAATGCCACCATTTGTGAATACTGAGGGAACAAATCATTATCAGCAGTCAAGTAAGCTACCATATTATGTTGGCTCTTGAACTCCAATGTTAATTTCTTTGAGTTGAACTTGGGTGCCATGGTGAAAACTATTTAGGTTATGTGATATGGGAAAAATCTAGGAAAAAAATGTTAGACAAGAAAATATGAATACCCAGTACAAAAAGTTTAGCCAAATTTATAGGAGAGATGCATGATTTTGATTGGTCAAAAATGAGGCAGTTATATTCAAAAAGCAATGATGAAAATATTGAATCAAATATAACTTATCTCATGCATTAATTAAAAGTAACAACTCCCCAAAATTACGGCCAAAGATTAGTCAAAAAATAACAACTGGGTAGGGCCCACTAGGTGTCAACGGTCAAAAATAGCCCATCAGCGCCCAACGGCTATATTTTCTTGTCAGCGTTTGCCTAAAGCCTTGTCAGCGTCACGATTGGACGTAACAGCGTTTGGAGAAAAACTTGTCAGCGTCTAAAAATAAAAATAAAAAAATTTAAAAAGAAAAAGACCTTAACAAAGTAATTTATCCTAAGGGAAATATCTTACAAGTTGATAATAATTACTGGGCGGCAAGCACTGTCCATTTATGCACACTTGCTTAAGCAAGATAGACACAAATGACCTCTAGTGTCCCTTGCTAACCAAAATACTTACCAACAAAGTTATTTCACAAAATTCTTTGTAACTCCCAGGTAAACCCATAACCAAACTATTCCCAAGTCTCCCATCAGACCACAACCAATGCTAGGCCAAAAATGTCTTGGCAGCATGCATAGTTTATCAACTTTGCATGCTACAGCGCCTCATGGTTTAGTAAAACTAACCCATACTCACCTGTGGACACAATCTAGAATTGTGATGAGAGTATTATAAGAATACCCAAAAGTCCTAAAGGTTCCTTAAACCTCCCCTTAAACTATGATACATGAGTTTCTCAAAATATATATGAACATTAAAAATTTATGTCAAGATAGGAATATAAATATTCCAACCATCATCCATAAACAAAAACATGTCCAAATAGCTCTTCAAAGATCCATAAGTAACTCTGTATCCAATGGCATAAAGCTACCACCACCTACACATTTAGATTAAAAACCACAAAACTAACATTTGTTGCTGACAGCGCCCCGACAACACTTATCAGCGCTGAAGGAACTCTTGTCAGCGTTAGACAATAATATTTCTAACAACGGCAAAATAACACATATCAGCGTTACATTTACCTTTGTCAGTGTTAGAAAAATAAAGTGGAAACATCTAAATCATCATAAAGACCAATAACAATGCATTATCCTGTACATACTTTTACAAAAAGGTTCCAAAACACATACTAAGTGAGATTAACCATTCCAATATTTGTTACCAAATATTGAAATCTTCCAGCATCAAAAGGTTTAGTTAATAAATCAGCCACATTATCTTCTGTGGCTACCCTATCTGGTTGTATTAAACCTTTCTCAAAGCAATCTCTTATAAAATGATGTCTAATTTCTATGTGTTTGGTTTTAGAATGATGTACAGGATTTTTAATAATGCATAAAGTACTGTTATTGTCTACAAAAATCTTGGTATGCATAAAATTATACCCATAATCCAACAGCTGGTTCTGAATCCATAAGACTTGTCCACAACAAGCAGCTGCAGCTACATATTCTGCTTCAGTTGTAGAGTTTGCCACCACTATTTATTTCTTGCATTGCCAAGATATCAGTCTACTCCCAAGAAATTGACATCCACCAGTTGTGGATTTCCTATCAAACTTGTCACCACCATAGTCACTGTCTGAATATGCAATAAGCTCCAATGGATAATCTTTTGGGTACCATAAGCCAAGATCTGGATAGCATCTTAGGTACCTAAAAATTCTTTTCACAGCAAAAAGGTGACATTCTTTGGGAGTCACTTGATGGCGTGCACAAGCACACACAGCAAACATGATGTCAGGTCTTGAGGCTGTAAGATACATCAATGAACCAATCATTGATCTATAGTGCCTAACATCCACATCCTTTCCAGCTCCAATTTTTCCCCAAGGGTGTTCCCTATCCATAGGAGTGGAAGCATCCTTTTCATGTGGAGAAAAACTATATTTCTTCAAGATTTCAGCTACATACTTGTCTTGGGAGATGAAGATACCATCTTCTTTCTGCTGAACTTGTAAGCCTAGAAAGAAGTTCATCTCACCCATTGCACTCATCTTGAATTTATCTGTCATAAGCTTGGAAAAGTCTTCACTCATCTTTGGATTTGTAGATCCAAAAATGATATCATCAACATAGACCTGGACAAGTAAGACATCCTTACCTTTCTTCTTTGTGAACAATGTCTGATCTATGGTGCCCCTTTTAAAACCATTTTCCACCAAGTAGGTGGACAATGTACCATACCATGCTCTTGGGGCTTGATGAAGTCCATACATAGCTTTCTTCACTCTATAAACCTTGTCTGGATTCTCAGGATCTTCAAAACCAGGAGGTTGCATGACATATACCTCCTCAACAATTGTTCCATAGAGGAAAGCACTCTTCACATCCATTTGATAAACAGTGAAGTTCATGCAAGAGGCATAAGCTAAGAAAATTCTTATAGCTTCAATTCTTGCAACTGGAGCAAAAACTTCTTCATAATCTATGCCTTCCTCTTGTGTATATCCCTGAGCTACCAAACGTGCCTTGTTCTGACCACAATACCCCTTTCATCTTTCTTGTTCCTTAGAACCCATCTTGTCCCAATTGGTCTCACATATCTAGGACAATCAACCAGCTCCCAAACATCCTGTATAGCAAATTGGTGAAGCTCATCCTGCATTGCTTCCACCCAACTAGGTTCTTTGAGAGCATCAAAAATCTTCTTGGGTTCTTCTTGTGACAGAAAACATGCAAACAAACATGCTTGTACAAGAGGGGTATCAACCTTCTTGTGTATATTGGCAATAAATCCACCAAGATTTTGATGGGATCTTCTTGTCTGAACTGGAGCCATAACATCACCAATGATTTGAGATGAGGGGTGATCCTTTGCTGTGGAAGTGAGAACTCCTCCTTCAAAAAGTCTGGTGTCCTCAACTTCACGCTCCATGTTGCCAATATCTTCTTCATCAAACTCTCTTTGATCAACAGAAATCTCTTCATGGACATTGGAAGGTCCACCTTGTTCAAAATGGGAAGAGAAAAGATGTGCAAAGGTGTTGTCAAAGTCTGATCCTTGCTTGTCAGCGCTTGGACTAACAACGCTTGAACTGTTGGAGTCAGCGTCGGATCCATCAGCGTCTGAATTGCTCTTGTTAGCGCTTGATTTCCCTTTGTCAGCGCCTGAAGAATCATGCATGTTTGTATTTGGTGGTATGTGAAAACCACCATTATCTTTTCTAGCAGCAGCAGCAGCAGCATAATACTCATCTGTCCATATAGGAAGTGTAACATATTCTTGTGTGGGAGATGACTCAACTGCTGGTGGTCCATCCTCCTTAGCAACCTGTATACCTGAAACATTACCAATTCTCTTTTCCAAAACACTTGAAGTTACCTTCACAATGTCTGGATCAGTAACAGGCATATAATTTAAAGCTCTAGATAAAGGTTCTAAGTCAAACAGCCAATTTGGACCACTTTCAGGATCACTAGGTTTACTCTCTAAAAACCTAACATGTACCTTTTCAAGTATACGTTTTTCCTTTTTAATGTAAACCCTATATCCTTTGCTCTGCACTGAATAACCCATGAAGTAGCCTTCATCACTTTTTGAATCAAATTTACCTAGGGCCTTACTAGTTTCTAAAACAACTACATGACATCCAAAAGGCTTGAGAAAGCCAATATTTGGCTTCCTTCCCCAAAGTAACTCATAAGGTGTCTTATTATGTATTTTGTTGACCAATGCCCTATTTTGAACATAACAAGCTGTGTTAACAGCTTCAGCCCAAAATGCTATAGGAAAGTGGGCATCAGCCAACATGGTTCTGGCTGCTTCAATAAGGGTTCTATTCTTCCTTTCAGCAACCCCATTTTGCTGTGGGGTTCTAGCTATGCCAAACTGCCTAGTAATCCCTTTCTTGGCACAAAAATCATCTAACAACTGATTTCTAAACTCACCCCCATTGTCACTTCTAATAATTTTGACCTCATTGCCATTCTTCTTCTCAATCTGGGTAATGAAATTAATCAGACTTTGGGCAGTTTCACTTTTCTTGGCTAAAAAGAAAGTCCATGTAAACCTGGAAAAATCATCAGTGATAACAAAACAATATGATTTACCCTTCAAACTTTCTATATTAGTTGGACCAAAGAGGTCCATATGCAATAAGTGAAGTGGTTTAGAACTAGAGTGCACCTGTTTAGATTTGAATGAGACCTTGTGCTGCTTGCCCTTAAGACATGCAACACAAGAGTGGTCATTGTGGAAAGCCTTTTCAGGCAAACCATCAACTAAACCAAGCCTCACAAGTCTATTGATATTCTTAAAGTTTATGTGCCCTAATCTCCTGTGCCAAAGATTACTTTCATCTACTGAGGCTTTAGCATAAAAACATGACATCATTTTATTATTCATCTTAATTCCATTAAGATTGACATTATATATGTCTTTATGCCTTGGTGTTCTAAATTCTATGTATTTCTCCTCAGGGAGCTTGTAATCTTTGCTTAACACTAAGCACTCAGTATCTGTGAAAAGAACCTTATTCTTGTTATCACACACTTGTGACACACTAAACAAATTATAATCCAGTTCTTTTACCAGGAAGACATTCTCAAAACGTAGATTATTGGTAATTAGGGTTCCTTTTCCTGTGATGGTGCCATAGCCTCCTCCAAAGTATACCCTATCACCATCTTGAATAGTAGAGAAGTTCGTCAGATAGTCTTCCTTTCCTGTCATGTGCCTTGAGCATCCACTATCCTAATATCCATAATCATTGATCTTCTTCTGAATGCCCTGCACATAAAGAAAACACATTAGTTTTCTTTGGGAACCCAAGCCTTGGAAGACTTGGATTCTGGTTGTTCAACAAGAACAGACTTGGTTCTCATAACAACCCCATTTTCATCCCTTTTTGAATGAAATTCCCAGTTAACCCCAATTGGTGTTGACATGGCTTTTGAAATATAATGAAACCTGTTGCATGTCATAGAAACACCAGTAGAATTAGAGTTTTGGTCTTGTTTTGGTCTCCATGTTAAGCTAGTAGAAGCTTTAGACCTATTTCCCTGTGGTTGCAAATACCTAGGTTTGGCAGTGTGTCTGTCAGCGCTGAACTTGCTCTTGTCAGCGCCCCGATTGCCTTTATCAGCGTTGAACCTAGGGTTTGCTACAGGAACCCATTGCCTATTGGACCAAGTGTGTGACTTTTGAAAAGGTCTTAGGCCTTGTGTGTTAGACCCTCTAAAAAAGAATGGGGCTGGTCTAACAATTTGTGAACTTTTATTCACAAAGGTATTGGGTCTGACAGTGTTTGACCTATGTTGACTTTTGTCAGCGCTGAAATGGTTCCTATCAGCGTTGACATTGGAAGCGTTGACACATTTGTATGCCAAATGTGAGAAGCTACCACATGAGTAACAAGCTTTTCTAGACATAGTCTTAGGTCTAGAAGCAAAGAAGCCTGTTCCATGGTTACTAACTTGGCTTTTTGGTGACCTAGTATTCCTATACATCTCTGCATACTTAACACTAGGTTTTCTAACAGTTTGTGGGCCAAGGTCAACAGCTTTACCAGTGGTAGGGTGTGTGATTTTAATAGGTGTAGGATCATTGGACTCCACAATATTATGTCTCATGATTGGTGTGGGCTCATTTGGACTTTCACACAACAACCCTCCCTTAACAAACAAAGTGTGGTTAGCTTTCTTCCACTCATCTAGGTCAGTCAGTTTTTGTTTGTATTCTTCAACTGGGGAAGTCACTCTAGGTGGAGGAATAAATTCCTTCTCTTGAAGTTCTGGCAAGCCAGTCCAAGATAAGTCCTTTGATTGGACACCATAGAAATCCCCAGCTGGTGGTGGAACACCAGTATAATCATTCATCCCAATCCCACTCATGTCCATAGAGTCTCTTTGTTTACTAACACACTCTCCTTGGGATTGTGTGGCCTTATCAAATCTTTGGATTTTAAGACTCACATTATCTTTATTTTTATTAGCCTCTTCTAACTGAGCTATCAAATCAAGATTAACCCTGTTTACTATATCTTGAATATCTTTACTTTGATGTAACTCATGTTTTAAGATATTTATTTGATCCTTTAAATCAAACTCCATTTTCTTATACTCAGCTACTGTCTTTTCTGTTTGGGTAAGAGCAATTTGATAATTAGATACTTTGCATCTTTCAGTACTTGCCTCATCTAATAATTTTACTATCTCTTGATTTAGTTTTTCAGTATTTAAACGACAACCCTTAGAACAGAAAGCATCATCATATACCTCATTATCTGATGAAGAGGAGGAGTGTGCCATGAGAGCATATTCAACATGCTCTTCTTTAACTTCAGCAACCAAAGCTCTGTCCTCTTCCTCATCCTTAGCCATAAAGTTCCAGCTCCAGTCCCATCCTCCAACACCATCAATTTGTTGAACAGCAACCATGGCCTTGGGATCTTGGCTTTTAACCATTTGGCTTGAGGGCTTACCAGCATCAGATCTTCTTGGAGATCTACATTCCCTCATAAAGTGCCCCATCCTATGACAATTGTAGCACTCAACTTTGGATTTGTCAAAACCAGCAACATCCTTGGCATTAAAGGTCATCTTCTTCTTGAACCTTTTATTAAACCTGTTTGCTCTTAAACATATAAGAGCCATAGTCCACTTGATGTCCATCTCTTCCAATTGTTCATCACTTATCTGCTCAAGATCTTCATATGTAATCCTTGAATCACTGGGCAAAGAAGCAATGAATGCACACATAGTATCTAGATCTAAACCAGCAGGTTTAATTCTATCAGCGCCAAAGTTGTGTGTGTCAGCGCTTGAGTATAAAGCGTTGACAAGATATGATCCAGCGCTGACAGACTGTGATCCAGCGTTGACACATTGAGATCCAGTGACTGGATGTCCATAGGAGTTCATGGAATCAAATTGGCCTTCACTTTGTGAGAAGAAGGCCATGTTGCTGCTGGAAGATTTATTATCACTCTCCAAAAGCCATTCATTCTCCAACAGTCTTAGTTTGTTGAAGATGTCATCAAACCTGGAAGTCTTGTGGGTGTTATTGACAATAATGGATCTTGTCTCAATCTTCCATACATCACCAACGCTTTTGAGAAAAGTAGCATTCAAGTCAGGGTCATCAATCTGTGTTCCCATGAAGGAAAGTTGACTTGTGATGTCAAGCAGTCTACTTCTCACACTGCTGAGATTCTCATTGGGTTGAGCCTTAAAGACAGCATACTCATGCAAGAGTTGCTTCTTCTTTTCTTCTTTTGTGTCAGCATTGCCACCATGTGCTACTTCAAGAGCTTCCCAAAGCTCTTTTGAAGACTCAAAGCGTTTGTACTTGTGCTGGTTCTCATGACCTAGGGCGTGTTTCATGATGTTCAAGATTTTCATGTCCACCCTTTTCTTGGCTATATCTTCAACAGATACAGCTCTTCCATCTCCAAGCTTTTCCTTCTTATCAGCTTCAGGACAATTAGGAACAGCTCTCCTTGTGGCAATAGCAGCAGCAATCTTTTGTGCTTTGTCGAATGTGTTCCCATATTCAACAATCTCCCAAAGAGTGTAGTCATGAATAGCTATATATTGCTCAAAATTGGACTTCCAAAGCTCGAAGTTCCTGGCATCAAACATGGGAATTTTGATAATAGGATTTGAGGAGTTGTTTTGTAGCAAAGCAGCAGGTTGATCTGTGCCAGACATGATGTTTTTAGGGTTTTGAGAATTTTAGGGTTTTTAGGGTTTTTGGTGTTTTAGGGTTCTTGCGTTACTTAAAGATCAAAAGTCTCTCAACAAGCTCTGATACCACTTGTTGATCCCAAACTTAGATCGATTAAGCTTTGTGTATACGAGATTAGATCAAGTAATACACGTAGAGAAACCTTTGCTTATGAATAAAGTAACTAAATGTTATGCGGAATTAACACTTAATCTAAAACACAAAGATGTTAAACAAACTTTCACTTGTATTAGAATGATCGAACTTGATTACAATGAAAGAAGTTTAACTTGTGAAAACTTGTGAAAACTGATGATTAACATTAACCTAAAAGATCTTCTTTTATAGATTAAGAAGTCTTGTACAATAAGCTACGAATCAACTATTCTAGGTAAAGATAATAATGGAAAATACAATGTCGAGCTTATCTTTACCATACACAAATAAAGAAACAAATAAACAAAAAGATTCGTATGAAGATATATTCCATCAGTGTTAATCTTCAAGGCTATCAGCGTTGACTTCTTTAATGTCAACGCTTGGCTGTCAGCGTCCAATGTCTTCCTATCAGCGCTTGAAGTCTTCTTATCAGCGTCTAGTGAACTGACCCATATTTTATTCCCAACATCGCCATAAACCGAGAAATCATCCATGAATACTTCCATAGTGTCTTCCACCATGTCATGGAATATAGCCATCATACACCCTTGGAACGTCCCAGGAGCATTACATAAACCAAAAGGCATGCGTTTGTAAGCAAATGTTCCATAGGGACAAGTGAATGTGGTCTTTTCTTGGTCCTTAGGATCGATGTGGTCTTTTTGTGGCATAATTGAGCTTGCGATAATCAATACAAACTCTCCACCCAGTAACCAGACGAGTGGGAATCAACTCGTTGTGTTCATTGGAAACAACGGTTATTCCGCCCTTCTTGGGCACATAATGGACGGGACTTACCCACGGCGAATCCAAAATAGGGTAGATCAAGCCGGCATCTAGAAGTTTGATAACCTCTTGTTTGATGACGTCATGAATTTTAGGATTAACCCTTCTTTGGCTCTGGATTGTGGGTTTGAAGTCATCTTCCACGAGAATCTTGTGAGTACAAAAGTTCGGATCAATTCCGCGGATGTCAGAAATTTTCCAAGCAATTGCCTTCTTATGATCTTTAAGCACGGCGATGAGGCGAGTTTTCTCTTCATCTTTCAAGTCCTTCGCGATAATGACGGGCGACTTCTTCTCTTCTTCAAGGAACACGTACTCGAGATGGGGCGGCAACTCCTTAAGTTCTAAATCTGGAGGATTTTCGATGGGAGGCCTTTTCAAAGTCGGAGCATCGATAGCAATAACCGTGGGAGATGGTGGAGACAGATTGTCCTCTTTGAAAAGGTTTTCAAAGAAACTCATGTCGTCAGCCAAATCGGTGGGAGACTCGTCATTAGTTAAGTTCACATCTCCCATGGTGGCTTCAAGATCTTTCCAAAAGAAATCACTTTCTCCAAATAGAGACAGTGATGAGTCAATAGAGGAAACCGTCTCAACATTGGGAAGAGAAGTAGGAATACGTTTGCAAGCATTTTGGAAGTGTTCTTCACAAGCCTCATCAAGAACGTCAATACAATTAACATTCTCGTTGGAATAAGGTTGTTTCGACAACTTTCCCATGTTGAAGACGATTTTATCGTCACCCACTCTCATGATAAGCTCACCGGCTTCAACATCGATGAGAGTGCGACCGATCCTCAGGAATGGACGACCAACAATTAATGGCACACGAGGGTCCATCTCGTAGTCGACGACAACGAAATCAGCAGGAAAAGTGAATTTGTCGACTCCTACAAAGACGTCTTCGGCTATCCCCACTGGATAAGCAACCGTACGGTTAGCTAATTCCAAAGTCATTTTGGTGGGGACTAGCTCAGGGAGAGATAATTGCTTCCAAACGCTTAGAGGCATTAGATTAATATTGGAACCTAGATCGGCTAAGGCCATGCAATTCTCTACTCCCGGGAAATTGCTAGGGATTAAGAAACGACCCGGATCACCAAGCTTGGTTGGCAATTTCCTTAAGAGTACTGCAGAGCAATTCTCATTAAGTTGGGTGTTAGCAATATCAAGAAGCTTTTCCTTGTCACTCAGAAGATCTTTAAACATTTTTGCGTACTTAGGCATGTGAGCGAGAGCCTCAGCGAAGGAGATGTTGAAGTTCAATTGTTTGAACATTTTGAGAAAGTTCGAAACCTGAATATCATCCTTGCTTTTGAGCTTCTCTTTCCTCAACCTAGATGGATAAGGTATATGGGAAGAAGAGGAAGGATTTGGGAGAATAGGATCACTCACATCCTTGGGTGGAGGAGGGGTAGAAGTAAGAGGTGGGGAAATTGGGGAAGGAGAAGGATGAGGAATAGGAGCAGGTGACTCGTTCTCCTTAGTCACAACCACCGGTGGAGGTATAGGAAGCTCGGGTTCCTTGGTACCTTTGCCACTGCGTGTGATGATTGCTTTCATCTCCCCTCTTGGATTCGCAACGGTGTTACTCGGAAGAGTACCCGAAGAAGAGGGTTGATTACCGTGGAAGAAACTAGCCATCATGTTCCTTAAGTCATTCGTTTTACTATCCATAGTGTTTCTCATATCAGCTCTCAGATCGTTCCCTTGTTTCATCAGGTCTGCTTTCAAGTTGCGCACTTCTTGTTGAAGATTTTCCACGATCACATCGTTAGTCCTCATGTATGTTTCCACTTCTTGGTGTAAAGCCGTGAGTTGGTTGGGAGGAGCATTGTATGTGGGTGGTTGATAAGCAGGTTGCTGGTAAACTTGGTTGTTTCGTTGAGGTGGATGTTGTTGTTTGTGAGGTGGTATGTATGGTCCACGAGATTGTTGTTGTTGTTGAGGAGGGCGGTTGAGGTTTTATTGTTGGTTTGGGTTGTTAGGAGTAGAACCAGGTGGTGAGAGATAGTTGTTGGAACGGTAGCTAAGCAGGTTACGGTCACCTTGAGGTCGAGCTTGATAAGCAGGTTGAGGATAGGTACCGTATGTTGCATTCACGTTCTCAGAAGGGTGGTCTTGGGTGGCAGTACAAGTGGTGTAAGAGTGAGGACCACCGCATATCTCGCATGGTTGGCTAACAACATTGACTTGAGCGTCTTTAGCGTTTCTAGCGTTGATGCTGTTGGTGTTGCTGGCGGTTTGGGTAGCAAGCGATTAAAGAAGCGTAGTGATTTTGTCAAGTCGCTTGTCGTTGTCACTAGTACTAGCACTAGCGACATTGGTCCGCACACTCTTGGTTTGCACACGAGACTTATTCTCAATGATATTCCAAGCAGCATTGGAAGTCTTAGCCAAAAGATTACCCCCCGAGGCACTGTTTAGTGAATCTTGGTCATTCATGCTTAAACCATTATAAAAAGTGTTAATTTGGTGCACTTTGGTAAAACCATGTTGTGGGCATTTTCTTAAAAGATCTTTGAAACGATCCCAAGATTCACTAAACGACTCATCGTACTTTTGTTCAAAATTAATGATTTCATTCCGCAAAGCGGTAGTACGAGAGGGTGGGAAAAAGTAGTTGATAAACTTGGTCTCCAAATCCGTCCACGTAAGAATACTCTGTGGCGGTTCCTTAGCAAGCCAATGCCGGGCTTGTCCCTCTAAAGAAAAGGGAAAAAGTTGTAAACGGATTACCTCTTGTGGAACACCATTGAATTTGACCATATTCGTGAGTTGTAGAAATCTCTTGATGTGGTCATGAGGATCATCAATGGTACGCCCCAAAAATGGTTGAGCAGAGACCATCTGGATAAAGCCGGATTTGAGCTCAAAATTGTTGGCTGCAATCGCGGGTATGACAATTGGATCATCGTTACCCTCTACATGTGCTTGCAGAAGTTCAATCATCGGTCGATTATCCGGTAGAGGCTCATTGTTGTTGTTATTATTCATGTTGTTGAAAGGTGGGTTGTTGTTGTTATTATTATTATTTTGAGGTGGGTTATTGTTGTTGTTTTGTACACCGGCCATGTCTAGGTTATCGAGAGGCTCGGGCTCTTGATAAGACGTTGATCGAGTGCGCATACACCTGCAAAAGAACTAACAAGACAAAAACAAAGCAAAAATATTTTTGGTTTTTATGTTTTTTAATTTTTAGAATTTTTGAAAATTTTGTATTTTTTTGTGTTTTTTGAAATTTTTTTATGAAAAAGTAACATTCACGGGGAACGGATCCCAAAATCTAAGTTCTCACAAAAAACTGTTGATCTTAACGAGAAGAGCCGGCAGCGGCACCATTTAATACAAGTGTTTTCATTGGGTTCTTGATTAAGTGTTCTCGGAATCTCCTCGAATTGATCTCGGCTCTAAGTGGAATGATTTGTTCTTGGTTAATAAAAAGGAGTTTGGTTTGTTTATCTATTTTAAACTAATGACAAGAAATTAAGTGTCGAAGAGTAAAATCAAAAACTTTGAAAGTTTAAACAAAAAGGACGAGTTTAATAACAAATGCTTGAAAACTTAAAGATTATATTAGAAAAATAAATGAACATCAATAAAAACTAACACTTAGAAAACTTTGCAAGAATATGAACTTAGTTGGAAAGTACTAAAAGAAAGTAAGAGCGAAATATAGCAAAAAGTTCCAATCGGAATAAATGAAAGGAGGCTAAATAGGAATGTATTCCGATCACTTTGATCGGAAAGTTGAGGAGTAGTCTGATTGGAATGTTTCAAATCGTGCACAATCGGAATACTCAAAACTTACCAATCGGAATAACTAGAAAGTTAGCACCAATCGGAATATTAAAACTAGCTACAATCGGAATATGTTAAAACACTTAGATCGGAATATGAGAACGCCACCAATCGGAATATTAAAACCCTTTTCCGATCACTGCGATCGGAATAGGGGTGCTGCTTGGTCGGAATACCCGATCGGAAAAGGGCTTTGCCCTTTCCGAAAACTATACTGATCCGAAACTAGGACAAGGGAATAAGCTATTGAATAAGCTCCTCCAAAAGTAGCTCGAATCCAACAATAAGCTGATCAAATAATCAGTAGGAACAACTTTTCTAACTTTGAATAATCAAACTTATAAATCAAATAATAAAAATATGAACTTTTCATAAAAACTTTAAAAAGTAAATAAGCTAAATCAACAAATAAGCCAATAAGCACAAAGGTCTCAAAGCTTATTTGTGTAGAAACTTGGGAAGCATCAAAATATTAACTTTTTAAGCACAAAATCATTGATGAACAACACGGATCATACGAGATTTGTACCAAAATCAATCAAAATCAAAGAAAGGAAGGATGAGATTAAAGATTAAAAGCTAAAAACTTGAACTTGATTCATGAAAATAATAAAAATGTTTGATCTTGAAAGAAAAAGATGAAATCTAGTGAGAGAAATTTTAGAACTTTCTCTCTCTAAAACTAGAGAGAAAAAATGAAAAACTACAAACTACCTAAAAGACTAAGTGTGTGAAATTTGTGAAGTAAAGTCCTATTTATAGGCAAGTCTTGTGGTGGTGGGCTTGTGATCGGGCTTTTTTTTCTTCTTTCTTCTTTAGTCTTCACGCTTCTTTAAATAAACGTTTCCGACTTGGATTTGAGAAGTGTCGGTGAATAATTCCAACTCGTCTTATAATCTTTTGTTTAATAGACTCGAGTTCTTCGACATATATGAATCTTCCATCTTTGACTCTATTCTTCGATAAATCTTCAAATAGGCACAATGACTTCAAATCTTTTGCATCTCTTTGGACAATAGACTTCGTCTTGAGTCTTTTTCCTCGATAAAACCCATGCAATCCCATGTTTTCTTCAATATTCATCCGGTTGACTCTGAAAACACAATATACACAAAAACCACGCATAATTCCAAACAAATGATATTAAATACGTGTTTTGGTCTCGTTTTAGCCAGAATTAAGTGGTAAAAGGATGGGTGTTTTCACACCTATCAACTTGCCCAATGGAAAGATAGCAATTGGTACCAAATGGATTCTCAAAAACAAGAAAGATACAAGGGGTATTGTGGTGAGAAATAAGGCTAGGCTGGTTGCACAAGGTCACACTCAACTTGAAGGAATAGACTATACTGAAGTCTTTGCTCCTATTGCCAGGATTGAGGCCATTCGTCTGTTTTTTGTTTTTGCTTCTTATGTTGGCTTTACGGTTTTTCAAATGGATGTCATGAGTGCATTTCCCTATGGCAAGATTGATGAGGAAGTTTATGTCACTCAACCTAAGGGCTTTGTGGATCCACTTCACCCCAAGAAAGTTTACAATGTGGTCAAAGCTCTATATGGACTTCATCTGGCTCCTAGAGCTTGGTATGAGCGTCTGTCCACTTTCTTGTTGAAACACGGCTACAAATGAGGCACTATTGAGAAAACACTGTTTATTAAAAGGAATACCAAGGACATCATCCTAGTTAAAGAGTTTGTGGATGATATTATCTTCGGTTCTACTAAGAAGGAATGGTATGATGAGTTTGAACAGCTAATGAAAGGCGAATTTCAAATGAGTGCCATGGGAGAAATCACATTTTTCCTTGGTCTTCAAGTCAAGCAACAGTCGGATGGTATCTTCATAATTCAAGACAAGTATGTTCATGAGATTCTTCTAAAGTTTGATGTGGAGCCTCTTAGCCAGATCCTCCGGTAAATGTTCACATGTACAGGTCAATGATTGGCTCACTCATGTATTTGACTGCATCACGTCCGGAGATTATGTTTGCAGTAAGTGCTTGCTCTAGACATCAGGTGGCTCCAACCGTATCTAACTTGAATGTAGTCAAGAAAATCATCAAGTATATCAAGGCACAACCCAACCTAGGATTGGGGTATCCTAGGGAATCTCATGTTGTTCGTGAAGCGTATAGTGATAGTAACTATGCAGATGCTAATAATGACAAGAAGTCTACTACTGGTGGTTGTCAGATTTTGGGTCGAAGACTTATCTCATGGCAATGTAGGAAACAGACAATTGTAGCTACCTCTTCAACAGAAGCTGAATACGTAGCTGCTGCTAGTTGTTATGGACAAGTCTTATAGATACAAAATCAGATGTTGGATTATAGGTTCAACTTCATGAACACCAAAATTTTCATCGACAATCAAAGAACTATCTGCATTGTGAAGAATCCTGTCTTTCATCAAAGAACCAAGCATATTGAGATTCAGTACCATTTTATAAGGGATGCAAATGAGAAGAAACTGATACATGTTCTTAAAGTGCATACAGATGATAATGTCGCTTATTTATTAACTAAAGCCTTTGATGGTCCGAGGTTCAACCACCTGGTGGTTTACGTTGGAATGGTCAACCCTTGAGGCCTAGGATTGAGGGAAGGCTTAGTGTACATATTTCATTGCACAGTATAACATATGGTAGGTTCTAACAACATTTTTCATGGGTACTTGCGGTGTATGAAACTTGTAGTTGAAGATTTTAGTTATTGCTAGTGGTAGTCTTCTGCCCCTAGTGGGTACAAACCCTTCTACTTCACTCATGGTTGGCTTCTAGTATTGGTTTTGGGTCACTGTTCACTTCGTTGACTCTCATTGACCACTTGGTGCTCCTAGTGTTGACCTTTTCGCGTTTTGATTTTTAGTCAACGCAAGTTACTTATGGTGTATATCTTTTTATTTATCTTTGGTAACTGGGATTTGCAAATAATGGTTAAAGGGAAAGTGGTTACTCTTGCATTAATGACTTAATTTTTGAAAGGGAAACCCCCATAATTAGGGGTCAATGAACATTTTTATGACCATTATTTATGGTCAAATCCCTCAATTGACTCATTCATCCCAACCATACACACACACATACGCTCCTACTCTTTACCATCTTCAATCAATCATCTTCCACATCTTCAATCATCAGCAATGGCTGCACTCCTGTATAAACCCGATCATAACAAGGTGGCCTATCTTGGCGAAGGTCCTAAAAGAGAAGAGTTCACAGACATCCTTGAATACATTGAGGCTTCCAATCTAAGGTATGCTCTTACGGTTTCCCCTATTGTGTATGATAGTGTTATACGTCAGTTCTGGGCAACTGCCCACCTCTTTGATGTTTTGGGACGCCCACTAGAGCTCCATGCTACCATAGATGGTTGCTCATATGTGGTGTCTATGGAATCTATTAGGTCTGCCCTTCATCTCTAGGATGAAGGTGGCATTATCTCTATCCCTAATTCTGAGGTATTGGATGGTATGGCTGCTCTAGGCTATAATCATAGGGGGAAGTTTAACTCCCAGAAAAATAGATTTTCCCCTCAATGGAAGCTACTGGTCCATTTCTTGATTCATTGTTTGAGTCCCAAGTCTGGGAGTTGGGATGCGTTTCCCATCCCCCTTGCTACTGGTTTTATTTGTATTGCTCAGGGTCGTGTTTTTAACTTTTCTCGTTACTTGTTTGATGGTATGATTTGTAACCTTAGTGATACTGGCTCTAGGAAGAAGTTCTTGATGTACCTTAGGTTTTTTGTAGTAGGTTCTTATGTGCCTACCTAGGAATAGGGAGGAATATGAGACCCCAAATCTTAGTTCCAAGGTGTATGCGAATATGGCACTTAGTTATAAGGGTCCTGTGAGGCCTCTTACTGATGCTATGCTAGGCCTTGCCCAAGGGGATCCTAATGTGATTCCTCCGGCTGATGAAGCTGAAGAGGAACTTCCATTGGAGAATGATCCTATGGAGGAGGAGCACCCTGCTACTGGTGTGCCTCATGTGGAGGCAGAGGAGCCAACTAGAGAGGTGGTGGTAGAAATGCCATCCACCTCAAACGCTGCCCCCTCTTTTCGCCCACATGAGTCCCTATTTGCTGATACTCCCCCTCCTAGCCCAGCTCCGCACTCTGCTAAGAAGCCATCTATCTCTCATGCTCATATGGATGACCCATCTGGTGCTTCTGGTCCCAATGATGCATCCCCAAGCCAAGTCCTCTTGGTGGGGAAGCTGAGGAACCTGTACTCTAACTTCTTTGCTAGCTCTTATGCACAAGTATTATGCGAAGGTTGTTGCTTTGGAAGATGATCTCAATCAGCACCGAAAGCTCACACGGGACTTCGTGCTTCTATTGGAGAACATGATTAAAGCATTGGAGTCACAGCTGAATCGCCAAAAGAAGAAAGTTCTGCTTTCTAATTCTGATGTAGATGTTAAGGAGGATGGGCTGACTATTTTGGCCAGGGCTGCCTTTGCTGATAAGCCTAGTGATGATTTGCCTGCTCCTCCTAGTCCTTCATGCATTCCTAAGGCTGCTGATGATCCCAAGCCAATGGATGATTCTACTGGTCCTTCTACTGGTCCTTCTCATGATCCCAAGGGTAAAGCCCCTATGACTAATGCACCCTCTCCTCCCAGGAAGCGTACTCGTAGACAAGTAGAGGAAGAAAGGTTGGGGGAAGAGGCTGCTTAGCGATTGCAATAGGAGCTTGACCAACAAGCTAGGGCTGAGGATTTAAGCCCTTCAACAGCAAAGACGTGAGCAGTTGAGGCATGACGCCATGCATTGGGATGACAATGACTAGATGAGGTTTCTTATCATAATTACTTTTGACTACTCGCAGTTCACAGATTTTTTGGGTGCTGATGTGAATCAAGGCAATTGTGTTCAACGGGCAATGGCTTTGATGCGTAAACAACAGTTGTCCCTTGCTGCCCAGCTTCGTGAAAAGCGTCGTAACAGACCTTTGTCGTGTGCCGAGGAGAGAAAGTTGATGCAACAATATGTTAAGAATCAATCGACTGCTTACTTTCACACTCTATGGACATGGGAAAGGGCGAGGAGGTTGTCCTTTGATGAGCTTAAATATCTTTACACAAAGATGATCAAGCGTCAAAATAAACCGGTCCCTGAACGCTTTATTTATCGCCCACCTCCAAGTGTTGTCCTTGCTTCTCAGCCTGCTGCTGCTCCCACCTCTTCGTTTGGTGTTCCCAAGGATACTTTTGGAGTTCCATCTTTTAGTGCTCCTTCTACTGATGTTCCTACTACCAACACTTCCACTGTTCATCCCACTCAATCTCATGTTGATACTAGGATCACCAATGAAGCTACTACCACTCCTATTACTAATCCTACCTCCACTACTCCTACTGTGAAGTCAACATCAACACCGGTGACTGAACCACTTCATACCTCATCCGCTGGTGCAGCTACATCTGATCCTATGGTTGGTAAGGACTTTGAGTCTACTACTATTGATGCTACTGTTGCTAGAAAGGTCAAGGATGAATCTTCTTCTGGTGTCCCTTCACCTCGTCGTTCTATTAGGAAGAAGAAGGCTCGTCTTGGTAAGTCTGTCCCGTTTGAGAAGAGAGATCATGTTAATCTCATTGATGCTGCTTCAGATAGTGAGACAGAGTTGCACATGGGTAAGGGTTGGATTGTAGCTTGGGAAGTTTGGTCATCCCCTATTGTTCGTGGTACTTTTACTCATAAGATTACGACCAGTGATGGCTACGCTCGCTATGTCTCGGGACTGCAAAACATTTTGACATGGGTGGAGCGTTATGATCTTATGTTGTTATATGGTTTGGTGGATGCTGAGATTCCTCCATCTCCGAGTGAGCTTATGTTGTTATTTGGGGTGATTTGAAGCTGATGTTAGATTTCCCTCCTGATTCTCCCCATGCTGGTGTATGGAAGGATCAACCTGGATGGGTGATCAGGAGGAGGAAATTGTATGCTGGTTGTGGTGTTCATGTGTTAGAGCTTGAGACTGGTGCCGTTGTGTTTATGCTTACGGATATGGAGTATCCATTCACAATTGCTACCATGGAAGCTATGCTAGAATGTCATCTGCAGGTATCTAATGCTCCTTCTGGTAATGAGTCTACCATGGCCACTAACTTGGTTGAAGGTATTCAGGCCCGGTTGCATGCGGACAAGATTGCAGCTTCTGGTAAGTGATTGGTATGGTTCTTCTATTCTTGTGTCATACTAACATTCTTTTCACCAATGTGTATAGTGATTGGTGACTCACAATTTATCTAGTTAGTTGAGAAAAAAAATTATATATATACTTTTTATATAATATCTGCTTATACTTTAAACATGTGATGGAATTTCAAAATTGTACATAATATAATATATGCTTATACTTTTCCATCATGACATTGCTTTTCACTTGACATTTTCATACTTGGGCTGTTTTGAGAGGTACTTCTGGTATTGGACCTAGTCCTCACAACAAATGGTGCTCAACTCACCATGTTTAACAGACAAGAAAGAGTTGATTAACCATGAGGGTACGGCTCTGGTGTGATTATCAAATCCGTTGATGGTTGCCAGGTTACCAAAAACTGGATGGTTTTCACTTGCCTTGGTCCTAGACTGAAAAGTGGCTAGTCAAAGGGGGTACGACTCTTGGTAAATATCTATATCAAATCCGTTGATAGCTGTAATAGCTTGCTCAAAGCTATAGGGTTTTCAGCTCATTGATGCTTCATTGCTAAGAGTTGGATAGTCCGGAAGGGTACAACTTCTGGTAATGACTCATATCAAATCTGTTGACGGCTGTGATGATTTTCCCAAAATGATTAGGGTACACCCACTCACCATTGATTCACGTTCTAAGAGTTGGGTTGGGTTCTGGTCTCCCAGGGTGATGCTTATTCCACCACAAGGACTAGCTAGCCCAAGAGCGAGAAGCTACTTGGTAAAGGCTCATCAAATCTGCTCATGTTGCTGTAAAGATTCAACAAGGTGTAGATCTGTTTGAAGATTTCAAGAAGCTCTTAGGTGTTACTCATTGCAGCAGTCCTTGTGTTGTTCATGCTGATGATTATGATGCTGATGTTTGTGTTGTTGTTCCAATCCTCAAGTTGTTTTGCAAGATCTACCAGGAAACTTAAACTTAACAAGTCAATTTCAAGTTTAGGGGAGGATTGTTAGGACCTCTGTAATCGACATTTTTAATAGGTATGCTAGGAGGTATGTAGTTCCTCTTGGTCCTAGTAGTAGTAGGAGCAACACATGCTCCTGGTCTTTAGAAAGTCAAACATTATTATTTTGAGTAGTTTGTTAGGATATGCATGAGATATGTTAGGAAACGATATGCATATCAGAAGTTACACGTTTTGGTTTAATGATGTATTAGGGTTTCCTTGTAGTATAAAAGGAACCATTGGCAGAAGGGTTAAACACACCTTCATCAAACATTATTTAGTTTATATTAATATTAGAAATCCTTAGTAAGGATCAAGTCATTATATTTATTTTGTTTCTTCTTGTTCATAGTATTTGTATTCCGCACTTATACTGTGTGTTTCATCTAGAGTCTCTCTGTGAATAGACTTGTGATTACAGAAGTCGTTCACCATCCTTAACAGGCTGCAAGATCCATATCTAGTGGACCCAACAGTGATTATCCTAATGGGCTTAATGGGCTTAATTTCTATAAGGCGTAAATAGTGGGCTTAATAATCTATTAAGGCAACTAGTTACATTTTTAGTTACTAACTTAGATCTATTGATAACTAGGTTTATCTCAATATTACAAAGTTACTCATCACACTAAAATTTGAGCATAACCTCACGTCTAGAAATAAACATGCATATGTTTTCATGATTTTTCTAGTTAAGCATGTTCATGAGATCGTGGTCACCATAGTTAACAAGATTTTACATCACATAAAGTGATACATCAATTCTAGCCGTGACCTAATATGGTCTATTTTTGCTTAAATTTGTTCTTAGGTTAAGTTTTACTAGTGATATGTATATATATATTCAAGTGTATGAAAAATGAAGTATATAGAAAAGATAGGTTTCATGATACATACTTGTTTAGTTAGTTCTAGGATTGAATAAGTGAATGAGTAGTAACTTGAACTTGGTTTCGATAATGGTGGATGCTTGGATCAAAACCTAGTCGTGGCCTTCACTTGGTGCTCCTAGGGTATTCTTGTTGTCTTGTCAAGTAAGTTAAGAGTAGTGAAGTGTAATGATTTGCATTCAAGTTGCATGAGACATGATTTAAGGTTAATAAATTGAGAAGTAAATGAGTTTTGTGGATCTTGGTGAAGAAAAGTGATATAGTCGTGAGTTTGAGAGAGAGTGGAAGTGAGATTGCAAGTGTTTTATGTTGTGTGTGTTTGAATTTTGGATATTCGGATATAACAAGGTTGTAAGAGATCATGTGTATCTTGATATGGTACTATGAATCTATGGAAAGATACATGTTGGATTTTGCTAGATATGGTGTAAGATTATTTCAAACACATGCCAAATATAGCAATTACACTTCCTTCCCATTTTGTGGTCTTAGCCGTGGGTTTGCAAAGTCAAAGGGGGGACAAATATGACACTCTATAGTGTTGTAAGAATGGTGAAGTATGGAGTGTGTATGGGATGTGTAAGACATAGTGTAAGGCATAGTATACATAGTGGATGTACATGTTTAAGCTTTCTTGCAAGTTAACAAGTAATCATAGTTATGCATGCCCATATACACGGCACATAATAAATATTTGGGAGAAATGTGTTGATTTGTATCAAGTATTGGGGGTTAATAATAGTCCATGTATTATAGTGTATGTATTTGTTAAGTTTCTAGGTATTTTGGTTAAATCGTTATAAAACTTGGTGAAAGTATATAATGAGTATATCATTATAATTATTTTACTTGACTAAAGGTAATAAATGACATGTGAAATAATGTACATTGTTTTAAAGTGTTAGGTGTTTGTTCATAGTATGAGGTATATGTAAATATATACATATAAATATAAATCCAAGTACTTAATAAATTAAGTAAATAATGTTACAGTTTATCAAAAGTGTGTACTGAGATGATGAGTCCTTGTTCAATCATGTGGCCAGTCAATTGCGAACGTAGTCAATAAAGACTAAAGGTTCATATAAATGTACAAATAAATATGAAATAATGATATGACAAAATTGTATGGTTATTAATAAGTCATATAAAAGTGGAATTGTATAGATTCCAAAAATAGTGAGTACAACAGTTGACAAAGTCAATAAGGTAAAATCAGAGGTTTTATAGATGTTCCACACGACGCCATTAAAATGATTTTGTTTCCCTATTTTAGATGAACCCTACAAAATTTAGCTCGAGAAAGAACCACCAAATTCGATTTTGACGTGGGGTGATCTCGTGTCTCAATTTGTGAACCAATTTTTCCCACCATAAAAACGATACATTTGAAAAATGAGATTTCAAGGTTTACGCAAAGACCTAACGAATGTTTTTCTATGGCATGGAACCGATTTAAGGAAATGTTACATGAATGTCCACACCATGATTTTTCCGAATTGCATCAAATTGATACGTTTTATAATGGGCTTAACGATCATGAACGAGATTATTTGAATACCGCCCCGGGTGGTAGTTTTTGTGAAAAACAACAAATGAAGCTTTAAAGATCATCGAGAATAGATCTAAGGTTTATAACCCTCGTAACACATCGAGTGTTGCCACTATGGGTTATTCGTTGTCGTCTCGTAACATGAATACCTTACAAGATGAAGCAAATTAGGAGAATCAATTTTCGTCTCTTATGACTCATTGGAAAGCACAAGATGTTTTGAGTTCCTCATCGGTTTAAGCGGTTGAGAAGAGTTGTATATCTTGTGGTGGAGCTCATGATTTTTACCGCCGGTGGTATCACTTCGAGTGCATATGTAGCAACAGGAACTTACAACTAAAACGGCCAAGGTTCCCGCCCAAATCAAGCTCCACTAAATCAAAATGCTAATAACTATCTAAACAACAATCAAGGTGGTGGTTATCAAGGAACTCAACGAAACTATAACAAGGGTAATTACAACAACCAAGGTGGGAACAATGGGCAAGCGCAAAATCAAAATCAAAACCGTGATTTTCAAAACACAACTCAAGGTTTTCAAAATGCTCACACTAAAAATCTTCAAGGTAAATTTTTGGATTATGCTAAGGCAAGTGATGCTAAGTTTGATAACATGCAACGAGAAATGATTAGCTTAAGATCCGAGTTGAAAAACGAGTTAAAAATGAACTTGCTAATGAATTGAAAACTCATGCTAATAAAATGGAAGGAAACGTTAAACGTCTTCAACAAAATCAACAAAAAATGGAACAAGGCCAACATGAGATTAAGCAAGAGTTATTAAAAGCGGATAAAAGGTAATTAAAATTTGAAGATACAACGGCGAGTATGTTTGAGGCCATAATGTGTAAACCGTCTTCCTCGGGTGGTCTTCCTAGTGATACCATTGCAAACCCGAAGGGGGGAATTGAAGGTTATTACTATACGAAGTGGTAAAACTTTCAAAGAACCAATCTCTCGTCGAAGTACTTCTAAGGAGAAGGAAATCGAGAAAGAACCCGAGGTGATGCTCGAAAAGGAGCATATCACAAGCCCACGAAGTACCGGTCAAACCACACCAACGGTTGAACCAATACCGATTATGGAACCCGAGATTCCAAGGCCGTTGCCTATGCCCCAACCCACACCACCCTTACCTTACCTCTCGAGACGAAACAAGGCGAAATTGCATGAACGTAATAAACAACAAATCGAGCTTTTTATTAAAATGTTTCAACAAGTGCACTTTAATGTGAGTATAGCCGACGCGTTGTAATACATGCCTCGTTTTTCCTCCACTTTTAAAGGTATGATGAACGATAAGGAAAAGCTTTTAAAGCTATCTAATTGTTCTTCGGTTTATCTCAACCGAATACCGGAAGAAGTTGGTGACCCTAGGAAGTTTCTTATTCCATGTGATATTCAAGAAATGGAAGCATGCCTCGCCTTGGCCGATCTTGGCGCGAGCATTAACTTGATGCCTTTTTCCATGTGGAAATCGCTATCACTTCCGGCTCTTACTCCATTGAAAATATCTATCGAGATGGCCGATCACTCTACAATTCTAGAATGTGGAGTGGCCGGAGATGTTTTTGTGAAAGTGGGGAAGTTATACTATCCCGTTGATTTTATCGTAGTAGACATTCTCATGGATCCTCAAGCTCCTCTAATATTAGGTCGTCCATTTTTAGATACCTCGAAAACGATCATTGATGTGCATGCTAGAAAAATCACTTTGCGATTCAACGAGGAGGAACTTGTTATAAACGCTACTTAAAACTCTACACCTTCTCATGTTTATTCAATCGCTAGTATCAACCACATTGACTTAGTCGATGTAGTTTTTGATGAGTTTACACAAGAAGTGTTAGGTTTTTCCGATAGTTCGTCTAGTGGTAATCCCACTATTATGGATCCGATTCTTGCTAATTCTACACCGGATCTCACTCCATTCAAAGCAGACGATTTAATTTTAGATGAAATCGACAATGTAGATGAGGTGATTATTGGTAAGGATAATCTCATTCCACCATTTCTTCCGCCGGTGGAAATTATGAATGTTGAAGAAAAATCGTCAATCGAGGATCCACCAATCCTTGAATTGAAAGATCTTCCACCTCACCTCGAATACGCATTCTTGGAAGGTGATGACAAGTTTCCGGTTATTATTGCAAAAGATATTTCCAATGATGAAAAAACCGCATTTTTGACAATCCTTAATACAAGGAATTTCCAAGTATAAAATAATTTCGTTCCAAATCTTTTTGAATTGATTACAAGCTAAGAGTGCGACTCAGTCGTTCTTGGTGGAAAAGAGAATGGTTTAGTTATCTATTTTAAACTAATAACAAATATGAAAATGTCGTTGAGTAAAATAAAAGCTTTAAAAACTAAACTAAAATGACGAGTTAAAAATAAGTGATTGAAAACTTAAAAACAAAAATTTGAAAAACACTTTGTGGAAATTAAAACCTAATGAATCTAAAACTTGAAAACTTTGTAAAAACAAGAAATTAATCCCATCGGAATGTTCAAATTGGAATATGATCGGAAAGCTGGTCAGTAAGTCCAATCGGAATGTCTAAAAATGCTACAATCGGAATGTTATCGGTATCCAGAAGGGAAAAACTATCGGAATGCCCAATTGGAATCCTTGTCGGAATGTGCATAAAAGAAAGTTGTTGGAATGTTGAAAATCTAAGCAATCGGAATACAAGAAACAACCCTGTTCGGAATAAGCTAAAATGACACAATCGGAATCCAAAAGGAATCCCAATCGGAATATCAAAACCCTTTTCCGATCAAGATGATTGGAATAAAAGAAGCAGATCAGAATGAAGGAGCTCAAATCGGAATGCTTAATCGGAAAGGGGTTTACCCTTTCTGATGGTAGGTAATTCGAATAAGCCAAGTTAATAAGCTATATTTGATAAGCTCAAACCAAGACTTAACCAAATCAATAATAAACCGAACTAATAAGTATAAAGTAAGAACTTTTTAAACTTTAAATAAGCAAACTTTTAAATCAAACCATAAAAAGACGAAACTTTTAAGTAAAATGAAAAGTGAATAAGCTAATTACAAACTAAGTCAATAAGCATGAAAAGCTCAAAACTTAATCCGTGTAAAAACTTAGAGATTAATAAAAAGATAAACTTTTTATCAATCAATCATAACGATTAAACAAAATCAAGATTATAACGAATCACAAATCAACTTTTAGAAAATAAAGAAAGGTAGAAGAAGATCAAATATAAAAGAAAACTTAACTTGAACTTATAGATTAATGATTTCAAAATACAAGATCAAATCAAAGATTAAACATAAAAAGAAAGAAAAGATGAAGTTCTAGTGAGAGAAAGTTAAACACTTTCTCTCTCTAAAATTAAAACTACTAAAATTGAAAAATGAACTAATTAACTAACTAACACCCTCCTAATGTGTCATTAGGAGGGTATTTATAGGAGGAGGGAAGGTGCATGTGTTGCTTCCTTCTTTCTTTCTTCTCGACTCGATTTAAATGCTTTGTCTTTCTCGACGTAGTCTCGGGATTTGTCGATACAAACTGAACTTGTCTTATAATTTTCTTAATCTATTAGACTTGAGTTCTTCGACTTCATTAAACTTCCGTCTTTAGTCTTTTTCTTCGATAAATCTTCAGAATAGGCCTTGGACTTCCGTTCTTTTTGCACTCTTGATCTTTTGACTACGTCTTTTCTCGTTTTCTTCGATAAAAGCCCGTGATAGCCCATGTTTTCTTCCTTTTCCATCTTTTGGTCCTAAAACACAATAAAAACACAAACCACGCATAATTCCGACTTTTACGACATAAAATACACGTTTTGGTCTTGTTATTATTGGAAATAAGTGGTAAAAGGATATGTGTTTTCACACTTATTAAATCCTCTACACTTGACCATTGCAATGCCCTCATGCAATGCATTAATTTCAAAGCACATATCACATTTCTCATTATAAATAACCCACCTTGGCCTTTATTAAATACTAAACTTTAAGGAAACTAAAAAGATAGAAATATATACAAAACAAGTAATGAAATCAAAGACATACATTGGGGTTTTGGCCGTCATGAATGTTCATCATCCTCAAGTTTCACGTTCCCCAAACCAAGCTTAAAAACGAGATCATTGTTATTTTAAGTTAGCAAACTAACACGAACTCATGTGGCCCATTTATTTACTTAGACTCCCTTATTCCTAGGTGCATCTCTTATATTTTAATTTTGTCTTGAATGATCACGAGGATGCATTGTTTGACTTATTTGCATAGTTCTTTAGACCGAAAATAAAGTGAGACTATTTGATCAATAGTTAGCTAAAGGACAAAATCTTTTAAAACTGCTTCTCGGGACCTCTTAAAGTTCATATCTTGGCATAACTCGCTTCACGATTTGAGAACTTTCTCGGACCAATATTTGGCAACAACTTCATACTTCGAATCTTGAGAGACGTTCTTGAAATTATGGTCTTCTCTTCATAATAGGAATTTCTTCACTTGGAGTTTTTGAGAGATTCTTCATATTTAGACCACGACTTCTTCATTTTTCTCCAATCTTTATTTTGGATTTTGATATACAACGATCCGCCTTCTTTTTGGACTTTGATCTATTTATCCTCATACCTTGTTAGGGCTTTTTTTGGATAGACTTCTCCATGATCTTTAGGGGAGTATTTGCTTTTCGTCGTGTGTCTCGATCCTTCATATTGATTTTCAATAAATGATTCTTCACATCACTTTTGGATCTTTAGCAACAAAATGTAGTCCTCATGTCTTGTTAGGACCTTTTCAGACTTGCCAATCTTCGCATCCCTCTTCAATAAGTTATGCCTAGGCTATGAACTCTAATTAATAACGAGCAACTTTTAAACGATCTTG
Organism: Glebionis coronaria; assembly: GCA_025667525.1. Taxonomy (NCBI): domain Eukaryota; kingdom Viridiplantae; phylum Streptophyta; class Magnoliopsida; order Asterales; family Asteraceae; genus Glebionis; species Glebionis coronaria. The sequence goes on from CM046879.1 coordinate 275,604,976, forward strand.
TGCTAGAATCTAAGTAACTTTTCATATCGTACAACCTTATTTATTGCAAATATATTTATTAGCAAGCGATGGGAGAATAAGCTTATAATCAACTCACATAAATTCACGAAAGAATAGCAAAATTATAATTGACTCTATCATCTCTCGTTCTCCACAATTTAAAATCTCAAGGAATAAGACTCGTGGATGCTTAGCCAATTAAATCAAAGTTTTGGGTTTTCAAGGAATCTATAGGATCTTGCAAATTCTTAGACTTTTTCAAGTTTAGAATTCGCGTTTTAAAGTTCCCTTGATAAACAACTCTCTAGGATCAATTATAGGAACTTATGAAAAGTTCTTGTTCTTAACCCGTGAGAGTTAAGACTTTCGCGTTTTAAAGTTCCCTATATAAAAGCCTAGAAAAACTTGACTTAAACACGTTATGGATACTAGCTAGAGTAAACTTAGAAAAGTAAACTCGGGTTGAGTCAAAGATTCACAACGTTGAAAAATTTAAAACCACTTTATTGAAAATTTATTCTAGCAAAGAAAGTAAATAACGATAACAAAGGGAAATTCTACTATACTACTAGGCCAAAATAGACTAGAAATTTTGAAAAATGTCGAAAAATAAAATTTTCCGGTTTAAAATGAGGGAAAATTCATGGAAAATACCACTTACTTCGATCGTAGTCCCCCCTACACTTGATATAAACATTGTCCTCAATGTTTAAGCATGTGGGAGTAAACTCCCCTACACTTATAACATTGTGCACTTTGTTTACATCTTGCTAAGGAAAGGACAACTATAGTGATTTCAATGTGAACATATAAGATATGAAATATTGAATCACGACAGTTTAGGATAGAACCAGGAAGACGGGTACACGGGATCACGGTTCATCAAAATTCATCAAAAGTACTCTTTGAAGCTTGAATACCTGCACAGAATAAAAAACAAGACAACAAACACATATGGGGCTCCCCCTACACTTATTGTGAAAACGGTAATGGATAGATGAACGGGTTGCCTCCCGAGAAGCGCTTGTTTTTGTTAACCGAGTCACAAGCCTGACTTGATCCAGAATTAGTTCAAGGGGAACGTGGTGAGGGATGGAATCATCTCATGAGAGATGTCGTCACCAAAGTACAACTTCACGCGTTGGCCATTCACCTTAAACTTGGGCCCATTTGGCTGAGAAAGCTCAATGGTGCCATATGGGAAGACTTTGGCGACGGTGAATGGACCAGACCAGCGGCTCTTCAGCTTTCCCTAGAAGATCTTCAACCGAGAGTTAAAGAGTAGAACTTGATCAACAACATGGAACTCTCGGTTCTTAATCCTTGCATCATGGATGATCTTGGTCTTCTCCTTGTAGATCAACGAGTTCTCATAAGCTTCATTCCTCAATTCATTTAGCTCATTGAGTAGAATCTTCCGAAGATCGCCGGCTTTGTTGATGTCGAAGTTAGCCCACATCAAGGACCAGTATGCCTTATGTTCCAGCTCAATAGGGAGGTGGCATGCTTTCCCGTACACAAGACGATAAGGTGTACAACCAATTGGGGTCTTATAAGCGGTACGGAAAGCCCACAAAGCATCATCTAACTTATCGGCCCACGAGGCACGATGCTCTCCGATAGTATGCTCAAGAATTCGCTTCAATCTACGGTTAGATATCTCGGCTTGACCATTTGTTTAAGGGTGATAAGCGGTGGAAAGACGGTGATTGACACCGTACTTAGCCATGACTCGAGCAAATTGATCATTGCAAAAATGAGTCCCGCGGTCACTGATTATAGCACGAGGAACACCGAATCGAGAAAAAAGCTGCTTCAAAAAGTTCACAACCACCCTCGCATCGTTCGTGGGGAGAACCTTAGCTTCAACCCATTTGGAAACGTAGTCAACGGCTACGAGGATGTACTTGTTCCCTTTAGATGATGGAAACGGCCCCATAAAGTCGATGCCCCATACATCAAAGATTTCACATTCTTGTATGAAATTTTGAGGCATCTCATCTTTATGTGTGATCTTGCCTTGTCTTTGGCAAGCATCACAATGTTTAACCATTTTGTGAGTGTCACGGTAAATGGTGGGCCAATAGAAACCAGAGTCGAACACTTTCTTCGCGGTGTAATTGGGAACAAAATGACCACCGGTGGGTCCTTTATGGCAAGCATCAAGGATTTGTAAAGTTGTCGGTGCATCAACACATCGACGAATGACGAGATCCTCACATTGTTTGAAAAGATAAGGGTCGTCCCAAAAATAGTGTTCAATGTCTTTAAAGAACTTTTTCTTTTGTTGGGATGTTAACCCTTCCTTGAGAATTCCACCCGCTAAGTAGTTTGCAATGTCCGCAAACCAGGGGGAGTCATCAAGATTGGAATTGATAGACATTAAGGTCTCAAGGGGGAAAGAGTCATTGATCTCTTGGTTCGGATGATCCCCTTGATAAGGATCCTCAAGTCTACTTAGATGATCCGCGACTAGGTTTTCGGGTCCCTTTTTGTCACGAATTTTGATTTTAAATTCTTGAAGGATCAAAACTCAACGAAGAGGTCTTGGCTTAGAATCTTTCTTATTCAACAAGTACTTCAACGCGGAATGATCGGTGTAAACGATTGTGGTGGAAAGAACAAGATAGGGGCAGAATTTCTCAAAAGCATACACTACAGCTAAAAGCTCTTTTTCGGTAGTGGTATAATGCAATTGAGCCCCCATCATTGTCTTGCTAGCATAATGGATTGGTTGGAAGTGTTTGTTCACTCTTTGGCCCAAAACCGCTCCAATAGCAAATTCGCTAGCATCACACATCAATTCAAAAGGTATCTCCCAATTGGTCTTTAGGATCGATGGGAATTTGAAAATACCCGGAGAAACCGTCTAAAAAGCAGTAATAGTCATTACCCGCTAGACGTTCAAGCATTTGGTCCATGAAAGGAAGGGAAAATGATCCTTTTCTCGTAGCATCATTGAGTTTGCGATAGTCTATACAAACTCTCCACCCTGTAACGAGACAAGTAGGAATCAACTCGTTGTTTTCATTGGGCACAACGGTTATTCCGCCTTTCTTAGGCACACAGTGGACGGGACTAACCGATGGTGAATCCGAGATAGGGTAGATCATTCCCGCATCAAGAAGTTTGATAACCTCTTTTTTGATAACATCATGGATCTTGGGATTCACCTTCTTTGGCTTTGAATAGTGGGTTTAAAGTCGTCCTCCATGAGAATTTTATGTGTGCAAAAGTGAGGATCAATTCCACGAATATCAGAGATTTTCCAAGCAATCGCTTTCCTGTGATTCTTCAGCGCGGCGATAAGTCGAGATTTTTCTTTCTCTTTCAAATCCTTAGCGATGATGACGGGTGACTTCTTGTTGTCTTCAAGGAAAACGTACTCGAGATGAGACGGTATGTCCTTAAGCTCTAAATACGGAGGATTGTCGATGGAAGGCGTTGAGTCAAATTCGGTTCATCGATAGAGATATCCTTAGGAGATGGTGGAGTAATATGGTCCGCATTGAGAAGTTTCTCAATGGTACGAATGTCTTCATCCCAATTGGAGGGATAATCGTCATATTGCAAGTCCACATCTCCCAAAGTTGCTTCAAATTCTTTCAAGATGAAATCACTTTCTCCAAATGGAGTTAGTGATGGAGCAATAGAGGCAACGGTCTCAACAATGGGTAGAGAAGAAGAACCACTTTTGCAAGCGTCTTTGAAATTTTCTTAACAAGCCTCATCAAGAACGTCAATGAAATTAACGCTCTCGTTTTCAGAAGGCTGCTTAGAAAGTTTACACATGTTGAAGACGATTTTATCGTCACCAACTCCCATGATTAAATCGCCCGCGACTACATCAATGAGAGTGCGACCGGTCCTTAAGAATGGACGTCCAACGATTAATGGAACACGGGGGTCCATCTCGTAGTCAACGACAACAAAATCCGACGGAAAGGTGAATTTTTCGACACCAACGAAGACGTCTTCGACTATCCCCACCGGATAAGCAACCGTACGGTTGGCTATTTCCAAAGTCATTCGTGTGGGGACTAGATCGGGTAGAGACAATTGTTTCCAAACGCTTAAAGGCATTAAGTTTATACTAGCACCTAGATCGGATAAGGCCATACAATTCTCTACCCCGGGGAAGTTGCAAGGAATGAGAAACCGACCCGGATCACCAAGCTTAGTGGGTAATTTCCGTAAGAGCACTGCAGAGCAATTCTCATTAAGTTGGGTATGAGCGATATCAAGAAGTTTTTCCTTATCACTGAGAAGATCTTTAAATATTTTATCATATTTGGGCATGTGAGCGAGCGCCGCAGCAAAGGAGATATTGAAATTCAGTTGTTTAAACATTTTAAGAAAGTTAGAAACCTGAATATCATCCTTGTTCTTCAATTTCTCTTTCCTCAACCTTGAGGGATAAGGTATATTGGGTTGAGATGAAGGCTTTGGAATAGAATTCTCACTCACATCCTTGGGTGGTGGAGGGGTTGAAGTAGAAGGTGGAGGAATTGGAGAAGTAGAAGTTGGAGGAATTGGAGAAGGGGACTCGTTTTCCTTGGTCACAATCACCGGTGTAGGTGTAGGAAGCTCAGGTTCCTTTAAACCTTTTCCACTGCGAGTGGTGATTGCTTTCATCTCCCCTCTTGGATTAGCAACGGTGTTACTCGGAAGAGAACCCGAACTAGAGGCTTGATGTATTGTGGTGGGTTGGTCGGGAGAAGAAGCATGGTAGGCAGGTGCTTGATAAGTGGTTTGTTGGTAAACTTGGTTGTTTCTTTGAGGTGGATATGGGTTTCTTTGGATTTGATATTGATTTGGAGCACGAGGTTGGTTTTGATTGTTGCGATTGAGGTTGTTTGGGTTTTGTGGGGGAAAACCGGGTGGTGAAAGAAATTTGTTTGAGCGATAGCTGAGCAAATTACGGTCACCTTGAGGACGTGCTTGATAGCCTCCCGTGGAATAGTTACCGTTGGCGGCATACACATTTTCCGGATTGTCGTGAGTCGAAGGACAATCGGTGTATGAGTGAGATCCTCCGCATATTTCACATGATTGGATCAAAGCATTGGCTTGCGCGGTGATTTGTTTGGCATTGTTGACGGTTTGAACAGCAAGCGATTCCACAAGCGAAGTAAGCTTATCAATTCTCTTGTCGGCGTTGCTAGTACTAGCACTAGCCACATTAGTCCGAACACTCTTGGTTTGCACTCTAGACTTATTCTCAATTATGTCCCATGCAGCATTAGAAGACTTAACCAAAATGTTACCCCCCGGGGCACTATTTAGTGAATCTTATTCATTAAATCCGTCCACGTAAGAATACTTTGTGGCGGTTCCTTATCAAGCCAATTCCGGGCTTGTCCCTCTAAGGAGAAAGGAAAAAGTTGCAAGCGAATCACTTCTTGTGAAACCCCATTGTACTTAACCGTATTGGTGAGTTGAAGAAACCTTTTTATATGGTCATGAGGATCATCAAGTGAACGCCCCAAGAAAGGTTGAGCAGAGACCATTTGAATAAAGCCTGATTTGAGCTCAAAGTTGTTGGCTCCAATCTCGGGTATGACAATAGCATCGGTGTTTCCCTCTACGTGCGATTGCAAAAGCTCGATCATTGGTTGATTTTCCATGGTGACAATAGGTGGAGTAATGACTTCGGCTTGAGCTACTTTCTTCTTACGAGTACGAGTACGCATGCACACCTACAAAAGGAAAAGAAAAATAGACAAGAAATATTATTTTGGTTTTTATGGTTTTTCTATTTTTTTGGATATTTGAAAATTTTAAGCAATAAAAATAACGTTCAAAGATGAACGGATCCCAAAATCCAACGCGTCTCTCACTTAAAACCGTTAATCTTAACGAAAAGAGCCGGCAACGGCGCCATTTAATACAAGGAATTTCCAAGCATAAATTAATTTCGTTCTAAATATTTTCGAATTGATTACAAGTTAAGAGTGCGACTCAGTCGTTCTTGGTGGAAAAGAGAATGGTTTGGTTATCTATTTTAAACTAATAGAAAATATGAAAATGTCGTTGAGTAAAATAAAAGCTTTAAAAATTAAACTAAAATGACGATTTAAAAATAAGTGATTGAAAACTTAAAAACAAAAATTTGAAAAACACTTTGTGGAAAGTAAAACGTAATGAATCTAAAACTTGAAAACGTTGTAAAAACAAGAAATTAATCCCATCGGAATGTTCTAATTGGAATATCATCGGAAAGCTGGTCGGAAAGTCCAATCGGAATCTCTAAAAATGCTACAATCGGAATGTTATCGGAATCCAGAAAGGAAAAACTATCGGAATGCCCAATCGGAATCCTTGTCGGAATGTGCATAAAAGAAAGTTGTCGGAATGTTGAACATCTAAGCTATCGGAATACAAGAAAGAACCCTGGTCGGAATAAGCTAAAATGACACAATCGGAATCCAAAAGGAATCCCAATCGAAATATCAAAACCCTTTTCCGATCAAGATGATCGGAATAAACGAAGCAGATCGGAATGAAGGAGCTCAAATCGGAATGCTTAATCGGAAAGGTTATACCCTTTCCGATGGTAGGTAATTCGTATAAGCCAAGTTAATAATGTATATTTGATAAGCTCAAACCAAGACTTAACCAAATCAATAATAAACTGAACTAATAAGTATAAAGTAGGAAGTTTTTAAACTTTAAATAAGCAAACTTTTAAATCAAACCATATAAAGACGAAACTTTTAAGTAAAATGAAATGTAAATAAGCTAAACACAAACTAAGTTAATAAGCATGAAAAGCTCAAAACTTAATCTGTGTAAAAACTTAGAGATTAATAAAAAGATAAACTTTTTATCAATCAATCATAAAGATTAAACAAAATCAAGATTATAATGAATCAAAAATCAACTTTTAGAAAATAAAGAAAGGTAGAAGAAGATTAAAGATAAAAGAAAACTTAACTTGAACTTATAGATTAATGATTTCAAAATACAAGATCAAATCAAAGCTTAAACATAAAAAGAAAGAAAAGATGAAGTTCTAGTGAGAGAAAGTTAAACACTTTCTTTGTCTAAAATTAAAACTACTAAAATTGAAAAATGAACTCATTAACTAACTAACACCTTCCTAATGTGTCATTAGGAGGGTATTTATAGGAGGAGGGAATGTGCATGTGTTGGTTCCTTCTTTCTTTCTTCTCGACTCGATTTAAATGCTTTGTCTTTCTCGACATCATCTCGGGATTTGTAGATACAAATTGAACTTGTCTTATAATTTTCTTCTTCTATTAGACTTGAGTTCTTCGACTTCATTAAACTTCCGTCTTTAGACTTTTTCTTCGATAAATCTTCAGAATGGGCCTTGGACTTCCGTTCTTTTTACACTCTTGATCTTTTGACTTCGTCTTTTCTCGTTTTCTTCGATAAAAGCCCGTGATAGCCCATGTTTTCTTCCTTTTTCATCTTTTGGTCCTACAACACAATAAAAACACAAACCACGCATAATTCTGACTTTTACGACATAAAATACACGTTTTGGTCTTGTTATTATTGGAAATAAGTGGTAAAAGGATAAGTGTTTTGACAATTATTAATCCTAAAACCTCACAAAGGGCAATTGCGTGGAAAATTTCCGACATTAAGGGTATCGGCCAAAAATTTTGTACTCACAATATTTTAATGGAGGAGGACTACAAACCCGCATTTCAATGTCAAAGAAGGGTAAACCCCAAAATTCACGATGTCATAAAAAAATAGGTCTTAAAACTTATTGACGTGGGAATGATTTATCCTATATCTGATAGCCCATGGGTGAGCCCAATCCATTGTGTCCCTAAGAAGGGAGGAATGACCGTTGTGCCTAATGAAAACAACGAGTTAAATGACGCCACTCGTAAAGACCACTTTCCCTTGCCCTTCATGGATCAAATGTTGGAGCGACTCAAATCCCTATCGACCCTCATAATCAAGAGAAAACTACGTTTACTTGTCCTTATGGAACGTTTGCTTATCGTAGAATTCCATTCGGACTTTGCAATGCACCGAGAAATTTTCAACGGTGTATGATGGCTATTTTTCACGATATGATCGAGAAGTCGATGGAAGTCTTCATGGATGAATTTTTGGTGTTTGGTGATTCGTTCATGTCGTGTTTATCCAATCTTGAAGAATGTTAAAACGTTTTGAAGAAACCAACCTTGTGCTTAATTGGGAAAAATGTCATTTTATGTGTAAACAAGGAATCGTCTTAGGGCACAAGGTCTCAAAAGCGAGAATTGAGTTACATAAAGAAAAGATAGATGTCATCGCCAAATTACCTCATCCCAAAACCGTTAAGGGAGTTAGGAGTTTCCTAGGCCACACGGGCTTTTATCGCCGATTCATCAAAGACTTTTCGAAAATAACTCGACCTATGACACACCTTCTTGAGAAAGATGCTCATTTCATCTTCAATAAGGATTATGTTCGAGCTTTTGAAACTCTTAAGAGGAAACTTACTGAAGCTCCCATTCTTGTTGCTCCTAATTGGGAATTACCCTTTGAAATCATGTGTGATGCAAGTGATTATGAAATTGGGGCCGTTTTAGGGCAACGTCATGAAAAACACTTTCGACCTATCCATTTTGCTAGTAAGACGATGACTGAGGCTCAAATCAAATACACTACAACAGAAAAAGAACTACTTGTCGTGGTGTATGCTTTTGATAAATTATGACCTTATCTTGTCTTAACAAAAAGCATCGTGTATACGGATCATTCGACTATCAAGTACCTCTTCTCTAAACTTGATGCAAAGCCGAGATTGCTTCGTTGGATTCTCCTCCTACAAGAATTTGATGTCACCATACTTGACAAAAAAGGAGCCGAGAATCTAGCGGCCGATCATCTCTCTCGTTTGGAAGATCCTCACAAAAATGAGTTCGAGAACAAGGAAATTACCAAAACATTTCCTTCCGAGACTCTCGGTGTGGTAAATTCTAAAGACGAAACCCCATGGTTTGCCGACATTGCAAATTACCATGCGGGCAATTTCATAATCAAGGGTATGACGACACAACAAAAGCGAAAATTATTTCGTGACGTAAAGTTATAATTTTGGGACGACCCTTATCTTTTTCGGGGTTGTGCGGATCAACTCGTTCGACGTTGTGTTTTTGGCACCGAAGCTTCTAATATCCTTAGAGCTTGTCACGAGGGACCCACACGGCTAAGAAAGTGTTCGATGCCGGCTTCTTTTGTCCTACGATCTATCATGATGCACATGCACTTGTTAAGTCGTGTGATTCTTGACAACATCAAGGAAAATCCTCTCAAAAGGATGAAATGCCGCAAAACATAATTTAAGTGTGTGAGATTTCCGACGTTTAGGGCATTGAATTTATGGGACCATTCCCATCGTCTCATGGAAACAAGTATATCATTGTCGCCGTCGACTACCTATCTAAGTAGGTGGAAGCTAAGGCTTTGCCTACTAATGATGCTCGTATGGTAGTGAAGTTTTTGAAGCAACTATTCTCTCGGTTTGGAACCCCTTGTGCTATTATAAGCGATCGTGGAACCCATTTTTGTAATGACCAATTCGAAAAGGTTCTAAAGAAATATGGGGTTACACATCGTCTTTCTACGGCTTATCACCCGTAAGCGAGTGGGCAAGTAGAGGTTTCAAACCGATCTTTGAAGAGGATATTGGAAAGGTCGATTGGAGAAAACCGTGCTTCATGGTCTGACAAACTTGATGATGCTTTATGGGCCTTTCGCACCGCTTATAATACCCCAATCGGGTGCACTCCTTATAAGTTGGTGTACGGGAAGAATTTCCATTTGCCAATTGAAATAGAACATAAGGCATATTGGTCCCTTAAGCATGCAAACTTTGATTTGAAGACCGCGGGAGATCACCGAAAATTACAACTTAATGAATTAGATGAATTAAGAGATAATGCTTATGAAAACTCATTGATTTTTAAGAAAAAGACTAAAAAGTTTCATGATTCAAAGATTAAAAACCGGGTTTTTAACATTGGTGATCAAGTGTTACTTTTTAACTCTCGTTTGATGATATTTTCCAGAAAGTTGAGAATCCCGTTGGTTGGGTCCATTCACCGTAACAGAATTCTTTCCATATGGGAGCATCGAGCTAGCTCAAAATGATGGATCTAACTTTAAGGTGAATGGACATAGGCTTAAGCACTACTTCGGTGGGGAAGTCCTTTCTTTGGACGACCTCGATCAATTCACCTTCCCTAATGATAATTAGCATTGAGGGGATCGAGTCGAGCTCATGACTCGGTGATCAAAAACGAGGTGCTTCGTGGGAGAGTTTCCATACTTATCCATGTACATATTATCTCTTTCTAATGTAGTTAATGTGATGGGATTTGTGCCCTTCCAACTCGTTGTCTCGTGGTTGTTTGTGAATGTGTTATCTAGATCATCATCATCACCAAGGTTGAAGAATCTTGTGTTCGTACGTGAGCCTCGATCATTTTCTTGAAGACTTTTTTCACGAATCCACGACGTATCCTTTATTGTTCTAACAATAATCTACTACCATAATTCATAAACGTCTTTAGATATATTTTTTATCACCCTTTCCATGCTAGATCCTAAGCATTCGACTCTTCGTCTCTAGTATGGGGTGCTCCACCTTTAGACTCAAAACATTGAGGACAATGCTTACGTCCTCATGCTTTTCAATTTTCATTGCTTTGTTTTTGTTGCAAATAAGGCTATAAATGGCCAAATTTTTTTTAAAAAAAATTAGTTTTCATAAGTGTTTTTAAGACACGAATGTATATTTTCTGATGGGTAGAATAAGAGGTAATTTTTTACTTGATGGTCATTTGGAGCCCTTTACATTCCTTAACCCGCTTGAATCAAGTTTTGCTAGACTTTTATATTGGGAATTTTAAAACGCGAAAGTCTTAACTCATATGGTTTAAGAACAAGAACTTTTCGCAAGTTCCTATTATTGATCCTAGAAAGTCACTTATCAAGGGAACTTTAAAATGCATTCTCTAAGCTTGAAAAAGTCTAAGAAAGTGCAAGCTCCTATAGGTGACTTGAAAACCCAACACTTCGATTTAATATAGTCTTAATGAAGCTAATCCAAATTTGGCTAAATTTTGACTTGCATGGCTAAGTATTCACGAGTCTCTTTAATTAGAGGTCTTTAAATAGTGAAGAACGGGAAGTGATAGATTTAGACAAGTGATCATGCTAAATGTAGAACATGAAAGTGTTCTTTCAAAAACTCATATGTTTTTAATTGTAGCTTTTTCTCCCATAATATCAATGCATTAGGACAAATAAATTGCAATAAGTAAGGTCGTACGATTTAAAAGATCACTTAGCTTCTAGCCCAAGATCGTTTAAAAGTTGCTCGTGTTCGAATAGAGTTCATAGCCAAGGCATAACTTATTGAAGCGGGACGCGAAGATTGGCAGAGTCCAAAAAGGCCCTAACAAGGCATGAGGGCTCCATTTTGTTGCTAAAGATCCAAGATGATGTGAAAAATCATTATTCCAAAATCATATGAAGGATGAAGACACACGACGAAAAGCAATTTAATCCCATAAAGATCATGGAGAAATCTATCCTAAAAGACCTTAAAAAGGTATGAGGATAAATAGATCCAAGTTCGAAGGAGGCGGATTGTTGTATATCAAAATCCCAAATAAAGATTGAATAAAAATGAAGAAGTCGTGGTCCAAGTTTGAAGAATCACTCAAAAACGTCAAGTGAAGAAATTCCACATATGAAGAGAAGACCATTATTTCAACCATGTCTCTCAAGATTCGAAGTATGAAGTAAATGCCAAGTATGAAGTTATGCTAAGATATGAACTTAAGGAAATTACGAGAAGCTGTTTTAAAAGATTTTGTCCTTTAGCTAACTATTGATTGAATCGTCCTACTTTGTTTTTGGACTAATAAATACTCAAATAAGTTAATATGAATCACTTGTGATCCATGACAAATCGTTAAAAAATTCTAGATATCTTTCATTACTTAATAATTAGGATTGCGGTGAGAAAAAGTATTACACAATTTGAATGTATGAGTAGTGTTAACATTGTGACTTGTACCAACAATGATCTCATTTTTGCACTTAGCATGGAATGTACGACAATCAAGAATGACGAACTTTACTCTATAAAGCATTTACTTGTTTTTAATCTATGACCCTAAAAGTCACTTTCGTGTGATGAAAATCATACATAATGTCTTTAACACTCGTAGTAGTAGTATAAGCAAGTTTACATTTTAATAAAGATTCATAAAAGTGAATTTTGGAGATGCTTAGATACTTTATTCTAGCATTGCGTGAGGGCACGACAATGGTTTAGTATGGGGGAGTGATGAGACTGCAATTATACATGGTCTCATTGTTCTTTTTGGGCTTTAAATGCTAATATATGTCATGAAATACCATATTTTATGCCTATGTTTGTTACTTGTGTATTTTAGGTATGGATGTCGTGAAAAAGACAAAAGATCACAAGAAACAAGAAAAAACGAACACGAGAAACGAAGCCGCACAATGGACCGGGCCCAAGTTATGATTTTCTAAGAAAAATTCCTTGAAGAATTAAATGTACAAGAAAGGTCCTTCATCATTGAAGAAATAACACTTTATACCCTTTTATATTCCTAATTACATGTTCGGTCCCTAAAGTTTGTCAAAATTACAAAAAGTTCCCTCAACTTTGAAGAATTAGCAAAATTAGTCCCTCAAAATTATGGATTTGTCAATATTGGTCCTCCTCAAAGTCAAACATACAAAGAAGACCATCAAGATTCAAGAAAGTACAAGTTAAACCCTTCAAGAATCATCAAATATGCAAAAGAAGTCCTTATACCTTTTTACCAAAAGTTTTGTGGCCAAATTGTGAAAAGAGAAACTTAAATAACAAAGGAAATGGTTTTGTTTGGGCTGAAAAACATGCTATACATATTCTTCCAAAGACCAAGGACCATTAGTGTACACTTAAACATTAAAACTTACAAACACGCGCCAAAGAAACACAGCCCATCTTTTTCGAATCAAACATGGCACTATTCACATTCTTCACCCCCAGAATTACTTTTTACAAAACAAAGGGTTAATCCCAATTACCTACACCCAACTAATTCACCCTCATAAGCATACATCCCACACTTCACATCACCCACCACTTCACTCATGGACCCCACCCATCAACCTCGTTAACCTATCACATTACAACTTCCTCTCCAAGACATCCTACGTGTCTAAATCAAGGGCTCACATCAACTACTTGCTCCCTATGTTCAAGATAAAGTATTTAGATCATTTGGGACAGTTCACAACATCAAAATGCATCTAGAAGCTCAAGGGTATTTCGGAGAATTCATAGCTAGGGTTTATGTAGTTTTTAGCTTTCTAGAATAGTCTTAAGAGCTCTATATAAGGATACCTCAACTTGTGAGAGTCCCTTGTTCCAGTTTTACTTTCTCTCTTGTAATTTTCCTTAAAAGTTATAAAAGTTGGTATTTTCTAAAGTTTGAATCGTAATTCATTTTTGTTGTTTGAAGTTTGTAAGGAGAAGCAAAGGCTGAGTTCCGTTTAGTGTTTTGAAAGTGTTTTGGTGGTTTGAATAAGCCATGTTTTGTTTTAAAAAGGTTTTCAAGGTTTGAAATTTTTTCAAAATACGGTTTCTGTTTTACATTTTTACTTGTGCTAACCCCTTCCAAAATCTATAAGCTCTTTCAAGCTTGTTGACACCAAGCTTGTGAAGGTTTATCAACCTTTGGTTAGGTTGTTTATTGTTTGTGTTGAAGAATCAAGGCCTTGAGGTTCAGCTGTTGAACCATTATCTAAAGTCACACTCATCTCTTGTTCAAGGTACCCTAGGTGTGTTCTAGTTGTTGAATCATACTCTAGGGAGCATTGCTGACCTTCCCTAGGAAGTAAAGGGAAGGAGGTTCACTCTCTTTTACTTTTCTCTCTTTAATTTTTGGTTAAAAATCTGCTTATTCTAGTTGCTATATGATTTTGTGATTTTGTGTTTGTGTGTTGTGGTTTTTTGGTTTACTTCTGCTATTTGTCACCTAGTTGAGCTATTTAGGTCATAAAATTAGTAGGTTATTTGGAAAAATAAAAAGTTTCTTTGAAAAGGACTAAAACAAGGCTGTTTGGGAATTTTGGGATCAAAAGGACTTGTGGCCTTGTGCCCTTAGTTCTTAGGATTGGTTTTCACTCAACAAGTTTTTTTAAGTAAGATTTGATATCTGGTTAAGTTTCATAAGGTTTGGAAAAAGTTTTGTAAGTTTTTGGAAAAATCTGCCTAAGTGTTCTTGATTTGGTCAAACACATCAGAAGCTCCCAAATCTTTGTTTGTTGGAAATAGAGGTTGTAACTTGGTGTGATTATAGTCCTTGTTGGTATGCATCTCTACAATACTTGGTTCTTTAATTTGGTGGCTTATTGAGGGAGTTACAGCTTATTGAAAGTCTCTGAGGTGGTCAATTGCATCAGCAAAGTTACCACCCTTGTTTTGCTTTGCATTTGGTTATCTAGTGATTGCCGTGCTATATTGTTGCTTGTTATCTGTTATTTGGTTGCTTGTGAACTTGTTTTGATAATTGGTTTTCTTATTTGAAAGCTCATAAACCAACTGGCCTATAAGCTTATATTTACCAAAATCCAAGTCAAGTTAACCAACTGGTTAGCTTGATTCAAAGGATTCATGCTTGAGTCTTTCACAAAAAAGGCTTAAAACAAGCTTACAAACATCCCTGAACTCTTGGAACAAATTTCATCAAGTTTGACTTTTGGTCAAATAAGCTCAATTTGGCTTATTTTTCTGTTGGCTTATTGGTACATGATACAACTTGGTTTTTGTAGTAGGTGTCACTTTTCTCAGCTTATTACCAATCCTGGAAGGTTTCAGCTTATTTGATTAAGGTTTCGCTAGGAAACCAACTTATTTGGCTTTTTCAGCCAGCTTTTTGGCTTCTACAACTTATTTCACTGGACTTTTTGGGATTTTTCTTGTTGATTATTCTTAGTTAAGCTATTTGTGAGCTTTTACAAAAAGAATCATCTTTTGAACCGCCTAGAACTCAAACCTGACTATTTTGTCTTTTAGTGAAAAAGCTTAATTCAAGTTTCTGTCTTATTACTTGCTCTTTTTTCAGAATTTATTTTTGAAAAAAGGTTTAAAATCTCATAAGAAGGTTGAGTGTATAAGTAGAGCTTATGGCATAAGCTTATTGCTTAATGGGCTTATTGGCCCAATACGGATAAGCTTATTGACTAATAAGCTATGATAAGCTCATATTCAGCTTTTGGGCCTTTAGACTTTTCTCCTTAAATTAAATTTTGAGTTGGACTGTACTTTTCTAGAGCTTTTTGTAGACTTTTGATTTTTGGGCTAAAAAGCCCATTTACTTTAGACTGTTTTTGGTTTTAGCCCATTTTTAGCCCATTTGGGGGCCCAATAGGGGTACTTCGGTAATTTCACTTTCATTTTCTGATTATTTAGGTTAAAATAAACTAGTTTGCAAGTTTTTAGAATTTTTTATTAAATTTTTTTTTTAATATTATTTTAATATTTTATATTAGTTTTTAATTATTTTTAATTGATTTTAATAGGTTTAAAAATTTGGAAAAATTCTTTTTAAGTTTTATTAAGTTATTTTTGAGGTTTACAAGTAGAAAAATCTTTGTTTGGGCTTTTTGTTAATTTATTTTATTTTTAGGGCTTTAATTAGCATTTAAAAATTAAATATTAACTAATTTATAAATTTTCAAAAAGTTTTGATCATTTGTAAACCATAGTTTGATTTTTAGGAATTTTTGGTAATTTTTAGAGCAAGTTTTAATTTTGTCACTTTCTATGGTTTTTACGCTTTTACATCGTAGCTTTATATTATCGTATCCGTCATTTTCTTTTCTCCCATTTTCTTTCTAATCAATATTAATCCAAAACTTACAAGTTTTTCACACATAATCAACCTCTTTGGGAAACGAACTTACTTTGGGTCATTAGTGCTTGATTTTCATAAATCATTCACTTAATACTTACCGCTTTTACGCTTTGTTTTCCTAAACAACCGTAATTTTACCACAATCAAAAGGCAAACAGAACAAGGACTCATTTAAGTCTAAAAGTGTTCCTTCTAGTTCTAAAACACTTCACTTAATACACATAGACTTGTTTAGACCTACTAATATTGAGAGTCTTAATGGTAAATCTTTTTGCTTTATCATCACTGATGATCATTCTAGGTTTACTTGGACTTTCTTTTTGGCTTAGATAAGTGACTCAGCGGAAACATTCAATAACTTCATTACCCAGATTAAAAAGAAAGAAGGTTTTGAGGTTACCATTATTAGAAGTGATAATGGTGGTGAGTTTAGGAATAATCTGTTAGATGTCTTCTATGTCAAGAAAGGGATTATTAGAGAGTTTAGCACTGCTAGAACTCCACAGCAAAATGGTTTAGCTGAAAGGAGAAATAGAACACTCAAGGAAGCAGCTATGACCATGTTGGCAGATGCTAGTTTACCCATTGCTTTTTAGGTTGAGGATGTAAGCACAACATGCTATGTTCAGAATAGAGCCTTGGTTAATAGATCTCACAATAAGACCTCTTATGAACTATTTTGGAATAGGAAGCCTAACATAGACTTCTTTAGACCCTTTGGATGTCATGTAGTCATTATGAATACTAGTGATAACCTAGGTAAGTTTAATTCAAAAGGAGATGAGGGCTATTTTTTAGGATACTCTATGAATAGCAGGGGGTATAGGCTTTATATCAAAAAGTCTAGGCTTATAACAAAAAATATGCATGTCGACTTCTTAGAGAGTAAACCTAGTGATCCTAAGACTCGACCAAATTGGCTGTTTTATTTAGAGCATTTGTCTAGATACATGAATTATATGCCTGTAACTAATCCAGAAATATTGGAAGCACCTATTATTGACAAAGTAGGTATACAAGCCAAAGAAGTAACAAGATCAAATGCAGTTGAACCCATTCCTTCATTCAACATACTTAACATACCAATTTGGAGCGAAGGATTAATTAAAGCATCTGCTGCTGCAAGGGAAGAGGAAAGAAAGCAACCAGTGGATCCACATCTAGATGAAACAATCAGTGAATCTTTATCCACTGACAAATTAATTGCATCCGCTGACAACTCCATACCAGCCGCTGCCAGCTGGCTTTCATCCTCTAACAAAAATATCCTTGAACCTGTTGATGAAGATCCCATACCTAAAGAAGGTGTATGTGGTTTCAATCCAGCCACTAACAACATGTCTCTTATTTCAAGTGGGTATGGAAGCAATGATAATGGTGATCTTGGTAGCTTGGAGTCTACTGTTCAAGACAACACAATATTTGGGGGATAAATTCTTACTTCTGTTGCTAAAAACCATCCTCCTTCTCAAATCATTAGTGATATCAATACTCCAGTTCAAACTAGAAGGAAAAAGAAGCACCAAGGTGGATTCATTGCTAATATTCACAAGAAGGATGATACTCCTTTTGTTCAAGAATGTTTGTTTGCCAATTTTCTCTCTCAATCAGAACCCAAGAAAATTTTTGATGCTCTTAAAGAAGAAAGATGGGTTGAAGCAATGTAAGATGAGCTTCATCAGTTTGCAATACAGGATGTTTGGGAGCTTGTGGATTGTCCCAAGCATGTTAGACCTATTCGAGCACGTTGGGTTCTAAGAAACAAGAAAGATAAGAGAGGCATTGTGATCAGAAACAAGGAAAGATTGATTGCTCAGGGATATACACAGGAGAAAGGTGTTGACTATGAAGAGGTTTTTACACCTGTTGCTAGGATTGAAGCAATAAGGATTTTCCTAGCCTATGTATCTTACATGGGTTTCAAAGTCTACCAAATGGATGTGAAGAGTGCCTTCACAATTAAAGAGGAAGTTTATGTGATGTAACCTCCTGGTTTTGAAGATCCAAAGAATCCAGACAAGGTTTATACAGTGAAAAAGGCAAGGCCTTCATTAGTCCCCTAGAGCTTGGTATGTTACACTTTCCACATACTTAGTGGAAAATGGTTTTAAGAGGGGCATCATAGACCAGACTTTATTCACAAAGGAAAATGGGAAGTATTTTCTTCTTGTACATGTCTATGTTGATGATATCATCTTAGGTTCATAAAACCAAAGATGAGTGATGATTTCTCCAAGTTGATGATAGACAAGTTTCAAATGAGTGTCATGGGTGAAATGAATTTCTTCTTAGGTCTTTAGGTACAACAGAAAGAAGATGGCATCTTTATTTCTCAAGACAGGTATGTGGCTGAGATATTGAAGAAATTTGGATTCTCACCTCATGAGAAACGAGCTAGTACACCTATGGGCAGAGAACATCCTTGGGGAAAGATTGGATATGGTAAGGAAGTTGATGTCATGAATTATAGGTCAATAATGTACATTTTTTTATTATCGTTTTCTCCTCGACTCACTCGAATTGATTTCCAATTTAAATGTGGATTAATTGTTCTTGGTAAAAATACTTTGTTTAGTATTTAACTATTTAAAATAATTAAAAACTAATTAATCTAAATGAAAAGAAAATATTTAATTAAAACTACTTTTAAACTATTAAAAATTCTAATTAAACCAAATTTAACAAAACTATATAAAGACTAATTTAAATTTAAATAAAACTTAAAACTAAATTTTAATCTAATTAATAATTATCTAAAACTATTTTTCTAAACAAAATCTATTTATTTTTAAAAACTAATTCTATATAAAACTAAATTTTAAAAACAATTTAAATTCCTAAAAATAACAAAATATTTATTTTGTTTGTTTTTATATATTTATTTTTAAACTTTATAAAAGTAAATTTACTAAAACTAATAATTAAAATTTACTAATTGAAAACTTGTATTAAAATTTATCTAAAAACTGACAACCCAAATTTAAACAAACTATATTAATTAACAGACTGAATTAAAACACAAATAAGGTGCTAGATGAGATGGTTAACTTGTTGGGATGTTGAATGCGAGGTCAAGGGTTCGAACCCTTCGATGGACAATTTTTTTATGATTTTTTTTTGTGATTAATTATTTATTTTTGATTCAGTCAATTTATGGAAACAGAATAAGACAGCAAAGAAATCACACGAATGATAAAAATAAAGCAGAATTCACTAAACAAGATTAAACAGATAAAACAAAAATGTAGTAAATGAAACAAAAAAAGCAGTATATAAAGTAACAAATAAAATCTGTTAAAGCAGTAACCAACGAACAGTACCAATTTAAACAGAAATACACCAATGAATTTCACAAATACAAATAAAACTGAGATTTAATCAGACATAAACACCCTCAAAACAGGCCAATTAACTACCAATGTTCAAATTCAACTCAGCAAATGGATTATGCAGCAGTTCAGTCAATAAGCAATCAAGGATAGACAAACGAGCTATCAGAATGTTCACCACTTGATAAGACTCTAAGACTGATCTAAAATAGAACAACGCAAATTAAACTAGTCACAAAACATAATATATAACAGCCTAATATGAATGCTAGCACAAATAATCTATCAGAATTCAAACCTTACTGAATCTATACCTCTACTCAGTTAAACCAAATCATAAACTAAAGTTTAACTAACATATAAATCTAAAAACTTAACAGCATACAAAATTCTAAACAGCAAACACTAACTACCAGCTTTAATCAATCTAATAAATTCAACTAAGCAGAATAACGCTAATTAAACTAGTCACAAAACATAATATCTAACAGCCTAATATGAATGCTAGCATAAATAATCTATCAGAATTCAAACCTTACTGAATCTATACCTCTACTCAGTTAAACCAAATCATAAACTAAAGTTTAACTAACATATAAATCTGAAAAATTAACAGCATACAAAATTCTAAACAACAAACACTAACTAGCAGCTTTAATCAATCTAATAAATTCAACTAAGCAGAAAAATATGAAAATAGAAATAACTAAAAAGTGAATTAAACCTATTAGAGAAATCCGTTGAGAAGAAGAGCGACGCTGGGCCGTCTTTGAACCCAAATCAAGACCTCCTTAACCAAACTGAACCTCGAACTAGCTTAATCCAAAACACCTTATTCTCGAACTACCCTTTACTGCCGACCCAAACATCCACGAACCAAACAGTTTGTGTTGAATCAAACCAGTAGGGTTTGACGAAATTCCAATCTTACTTTATTTTTATTTTTATTTTTTAATTTCGCAAGTGATTAAAAATAAATGGAAACAAAGCAGTAATGACAATTTATAAGACGAAATAAAAAATTTTATTAATTCGAAATAAACATTACAACTTTTTAAAGGAAAATTACATTAATCCTATTCCTAATTTAAAATAAAAACAGCAAATAAAGAAAAAAAAATGGAATCCATATTACAAGTGGTGGGGGGGGGGGGGGGGGGGGGGGTTATAGGCAAACCCAAATGCTTGCTGAGGAATTTTGTTGATGAAGACGTCCAATTACAAGCGTTGATTCTTTTTTTTCTTTCTCTGTCTTGATCGAACGGTGGTGAATTAGCCTCGTTCACACAGATTGCCAAAGTGGCACAAATCTGTGCTAGTTGTGTTTTTTTGGTGGTGATGTGGCTTTCAATGATTGGTGGAGTGGGAGATGGTGAGTTGTTTCCACCAATAACAGGAGAGAGAGGGTGCCACGTTTGATTGAGTGGTACCATCTTCTACATCCGAAAAAGATGGTAATTTATTTGGGGCGCGTGATCTTCAATTGCTTATGATATAGGAACCCCTATTGTGGCTAGGGTTCTTGGTGGCTGGGTATTTCTTTATCCCTCTTTCTTCTCTTCTCTCGTTTTTATTCTTTTTCTTGTTTCTAACGTTTGACCTCACCAAAGTGAATATATATTCTATCCACCGTCTATGGTTTGGTCTTGGGCCAATCTTTGCTAAAACTTCCCAATCTTTGCTAAAATATGTTACACCAAGCCTACCGCGTATTTACTTATATAACCATCTTGACTTAGACCAATTGAATTGACTTGACCAATTGAGTTGAACCAATCTTGCTAAATTTCCCACCGCGTATTACTTATGACTTGGGCTTGGGCCCAAGTTTTCACATGCCTTCATCCGTCACATATAACATGTAATGGGCTTATGGTATTGGGCTTTTGTTTACAAAGATGAATAGTTAAAATCCTTTATTGGGCTTTTGAACCCAATAACCAAGAGTGGGGCCCACAAAGTCCAAATAACTCCATATAGATTAAATCCACTAAAACGAACTTGATTTTGGCTTCTTTGATCTTTTCTCCAAAACCCGTGTTGAATTTGCCGGTTTTCGTGATCTTCGGTACACTTTTGGTTCTTTGACTTTGTCTTTGTCTCTTTCTTGGACTTTTCTTTAACAATTGACCGTGAAATCCCGTGTTTTCTTTCCTTTTGATCTTTTGTACCTATTTCACACAAAAACACAAAACCACGCGTAATTCCGACTTTTACGATATTAAACACATGATTAGGTCTTGTTTTTCTTTGATTTTAGTGGTAAAAGAATAAGTGTTTACACACTTATTAATTCCCCTACACTTGACCATTGCAATGACCCCATGCAATGCATAATTTTAAAGCATAAAGTTACATTTTTTTATAATTAACCCATTTTTGCCTTTATTTAGATATACTATTACTACTACGATGAAAAGCTAAAAACTTTAAAGGAAACAAAAGTTATAACAATTTATTAACTTTGAAATTATTTAATGGAAGAAACTCGTAAAGAAATCTAAGACTTGATTAGAGCTTTGGTGTCATGAATATTAATCACCCTCAAGTTTCACGTTCCCCATACCAAGCTTAAAAACGAGATCATTGTTGATAATAAGTTCTCATGTTAAGGCTACTTATATAAGACATTTGTGTAGAACTCTTTCTCCATTATTCCTAAGTTGTATCTCTAGATTTTAAAGATTGTCATTCACCCGCAGGCTCATTTGACTTATTTAATAATCTTTAGTCCAAAAATGAAGGCAAAACGGTGCAAACCCGACACTTAGAACCTAACCTCGTCCTCAAAAACATTGTCACTAAAGTAAGCCCACATCAAGGATAATTTAACACGATTTGGGGAATAATTCCCGGATCCGAAATTTGGCCAATAGTAATACTTATTATTTATTCCTCCAAAGTCATGTAGACTTTATGTGGAGTTTAGCAAGTTCACATCATATACCCTTAGGCTCTTTAAGATGTAAAAATGCTCCTTATCTATGGTCCACACCCTAAGGCTCCTTGAACCATAAACAAGGGAATTGATTTTTGATCAATTTTTATTCAACACTTACCATGCCATACACCCTAAGGCTCTAATGAAAAGGTTCGTGCTACATGCCCCACAGCCTAAGGCTCCTTGAGGTCATATTTTAATCTTATTATTTCTTTATTTATGATATATATATATATATATATATATATATATATATATATATATATATATGTATATATATATATATATATATATATATATATATATATATATATATCTATATATATATATATATATATATATATATATATATATCTATATATATATATATATATATATATATATATATATATATATATATATATATATATATATATATATATATATATATATATATATATATATATATATATATATATATATATATATATATTAGGCCAAATTCCGCGGTCCCATGGTTTGAATACCTCCTACTTAGTGGTTATGAGCCACCTTAGTCGGAAGTCCACAATGCTGGCACCCTCAATGTGTTCATGCTTTAATTACAAGGAGATAAAAGATTTGGATAAGAGCTAAGATATCGAATCTACACCGCAAAAATCCTCATTTATTAAGCAATTAAATATACAAGGGGGAAGAAAGAGCAACAAAAACTCATATAAGCAAGAATTAACCCTTAAACATATTATAAACTCTATCATCTCTCGTTCTCCACAATATAAAATCTCAAGGAATGAGACTCTTGGATGCTTAGCCTAATAAACCAATTAAGGTCCATATGGTTAAGGATACCAGATAGAGTAAACTTGGATAAGTGAACTCGGGTTGAGTCAAAATATTCGCGACGGGCCTAATATATCAAAGACATCTAATCTTGTTAAAACCATTTTATTTTATTTATTTATTTTTGACTTTATTCTTGAAATGGAAAATATAAATACGGTGCGATGAAAAAAGGAAACAAAATAAATAGAAAATACCACTAGGCCAAAATAGATCAAAATTTTTTGAAAAAGGTTGAAAATTTTTAATTTTTCTGTTAAATGAGGTCAAATTCATGGAAAAGCCCACCAAAATTCGATATAAGTTCCCACTACACTTAATATAAACATTGTCCTCAATGTTTAAGCATGTGGGAGAATAAACTCCCCTACACTTAGGACATTGAGTTCGTTGTTTAAATCGAGCTAAGGAAGAGACAACTAAAGTGATTACATTTATTCATCTTATTTATATACATGTATGAATCACAATAGTTTTGACAGAACCGGGTACACAGGATCACGGGTCGCGTCAAAAGCACCAAAAGTAGATCATTAAAGGACACATGTCCCTACACAACATCACAACACAAATAACCTACCTGGCTCTCCCCTACACTTATTGGTGGAAATGGGTGAAGGTGAAAAAGGGTGGAAAGGATAGAAAAGGTAAAAATCTAACCTAGTTAAACGATGCTTGATTTATTTATCACGAGTCTCTAGCTTGACTCGATTCCCCGAATATCTTCGTTTAAATGGGAAAAATCATGTAAAACCGAGATTTCCAAGGGAGGAAAATCTCTCCATGATAAAGGGTGAAACATAGTCATATAAGGAATACCCCAAGAAAATCCACCCGGGTCAAACACATAATTTCCATCACGATAGGAAATAAACCACGAGGTGGTAAAATCACACAAGGCAAAGAAAAGAGGGGTACCCATAGTAAAAAATTTCTTACGAGGAAAGGTGTTATAGTGATATTGTAATGAAAGCACTAAAGTCTCTATTCTGGCATCAAACACCGGTTCCTTAACGGGAAAATAGCAAGAGGTGTTGACATTAAAACTCAAGATGTCATTATCCAATGTGGGAAAGTCGTCGTCTTCCAAACTTGATGTGAAAACATAAATATCATCGGAGTTATAGGAAAACTCTTCCTCGTGAGGGAAATAGGTATTTAGAAAGATATCTAAATCCTCCTCAAATAGAATATCCTCTAAAGTAGGAATGATCTCTAAGAGTGGAGGTGTTGATCCCAAACTTAGATCAATTTAGCTTTATGTATACGAGATTAGATCAAGTAATACACTTAGAGAAACCTTTGTATATGTATACGACAATCTAAGTGTTATGCGGAATTAACACTTAAACAAGAACACAGTGATGTAAACAAACTTTCACTTGATTAATGATAACAAACTTGCTTACAATGAAAGTGTTTTACGTATGAAAACTTATATTGAACAATAACCTGAAGGTCTTCTTTTATAGACATAAGAAGCCTTGTACAATAATCTACGTAACAACTATTCTAGGTAAAGATAAATATAGAAAATACATTGTTGTTCCTATCTTTACTAGAAATAATCTAGAACATAATAAACGTGTAGATCATATTCTTCCATCAGTGCTTGTCTTCAATGTATCAACGCTTGACTTTGTCTTGTCAACGCTTGATCTGTCAGCGTTTGTTTTCTTCCTATCAACGCTTGTTTTACTCTTGTCAGCGTTTAAGTAGACTGGCTATAATTTATTCCTAACAATCCTCCCCTAAACTTGATATCTACTCTAGTAATCAAGTTTCTGAATAAACATTAAGAACTAGGAGGAATCTTACAACACTTATCATATTGGTAATAAATAAATCTGATCAAATCTTTGGCCATGTCACTTGAACAATCAATTTCCAGCTGTGTATTCTTCATCTTCTCCAAGACTTCATTGGACATGAAATACTGATCATCTACAAGTAGATACTCAGCAAACTTTGTAGAACTCAAATAATAAACACCAGCAGCTGAATACAAACGCCATTGAAGACCACTGAGGTCATCTTCAAGATCCTTCCAAATAGCAGGATCTTCATCTCTTGGTCCACTCATTCTCTTGAATGTTGACCACAGTTTTATTGCATTGACTGAAGTGGGATCTTCAGTCTCATACTTGGCTTCTAACAACCTCCATAGGTCTACCAAGTCTTCTCTATCAAAACATGCAAACAAAGATATAAGAGTGGTAAAAGTGTAAACCTCTTTTCCATACCTGCCAATCTTCCAAAACCCACATTCATCTTCTTCATAGCTTATAATAGGGTTTCTGGAATCAAGTGGTAACACTTGTAACATATCTGAAGCTTTCATAGGTGAGAGCTTGAGGATCTTTCTTATAACAGCTTCACTTGGATGTAACCTATCCATATCTTTGGGAAATTCAAGAGGGATTCCCTTTTTCACAGGTCTGGGAACAATCATTGCTTTCTTAAGCTCCATTTCTTCTGCAAGTTCTTCTTTTCTTTCATCAGAAAGAAGTCTTAGAGTGTTTTCTTCCTACACTCTTACCCAAATGGGATAAGCTCTGCACTCCAACTCTTCAAATGTCAATCCAATCAATTTCTTATAAGTCCACCTTGTTCCATGACATCTGAGTAGCATGCAGTACAACTCCCTTCTATCCCTTTTCAAATTTGAGAGACCATTGCTTGCTTTGTGTTTCAGAATGACCTTGCAATCCTTTTGTACTCTGAGAAGAATCTCCAAAACCCCATATCTGATCTGAAATGGTCAAATGTGGATTCTTCATACACCTATCTTCCCAAGCATGGTACATCTGAACAACTTCTGCCATATCAAAATCAACCTGCAATTTCAAATCATTCAACTTCTCTTTTGCTAGCTCATCACCATACTCAAGTCTTTCTGGTTGTTCTATGATCATTACACTTGAGTCTGAACTGGCTTCATCACTTCCTTCTTGCTCTTCTGAAGTGACAACAAAAGGTGATTCACCCACCTTCTTTCTCTCTTGTTCCACAATTTGTGCAGCCACCCTTCTATCAAACTCAATTTGTGTTGCATTCTTTGGAACAACTTCTTCTACCATAATACCCTTACCCTTATCTAATGGATCAACTGTTGGTATGGTAGATGGTAATACTTGTGAAGAAACCTCTTTAATGATGGATGATGACTGGAATACGTCAACCTCATTTGCAGGTCTTTCAACGCTCAATTTTGCTTTGTCAGCGCCCAAGATACGCATGTCAGCGTTCAAATCTTGCTTGTCAACGCCCAAATTACCTGTCTCAGCGCCTCTTGCAATTTCCTCCAACATAGCTGTAAAAGACACATTTAAGTTTGTAGGGGAGACTAGAGATGTATCAAAACCTGTCTGTTTCTTCAAACTAGTTATGGCCTCAGCAACACCCAAAGATTCACCATCATGGGAGCCCTTATCACTCACATTTATCTGGTCATCCTCCCCTTTGGAAGATTCCTCCATCCCTCTTCTTGTGCTAGCATTTTCCAAAACAACAATCCTCTCCCTCGATTGCTTGAGTTCAAGGCCTTGTGTACTGACAATATGTACCAAGTCTGCATTTTGCTTTTGCAAGCTCATGCAGACTGCCGTCAATTCCATCAAAGTCATTGGTTCCAATCTGCCCTCTTCTAAAATTGGTATTTGACCTCCCAAGTTAGATTCATTGGGCATGGATGAGGTCTTTCTTGGTCAAGTTGCATGTGTTGTGGTGAAGGTAATGGTTCAGGTATTGGGTCAAGTTGGGGTTGTGGGTCTGGTTGGGGTTGTGCTGCTTCAAGGACAACAATCATAGCTGGGGTTAGGGGTAAGTCATGATGTGGGGGTGAGTTCATCTTTTTAAAAATTGCTTTCTTTTGCACAGGGATCTCTTAAAAGTCATCATGATCCCTTTTGCATTAACTTTGGACATCAAAAACCATTTGTAAAAATCTGGGATAAGCTAAAGTCATTTTGTTCCCTTTATTTTTACACATGCCCTCAAAAATCATTTTGGAATAATTAAACTTTTTCCCAATAGCAATGCACACAATAGCACTTGCATCCAGTAGTCCTTTGGCGTTTTTGCAACCTATATTGTGTTGGGGGAAAGATGATGTGAATTGGGTGGATGTGGGTTGGTTAAGGGGTGTTTGGGTCTATGAAGGATTTGTGTCAACGTTTGGAATAGGCATGTCAACGCCAACATTTAATGTGTCAGCGTCGAAAGGTTCTTGGTCAAGTTGCATGTGTTGTGGTGAAGGTAATGGTTCAGGTATTGGGTCAAGTTGGGGTTGTGGGTCTGGTTGAGGTTGTGCTGCTTCAAGGACAGCAATCATAGTTGGGGTTAGGGGTAAGTCACAATGTGGGGGTGAGTTCATCTTTGTAAAAATTGCTTTCTTTTGCACAGGGATCTCATAAAAGTCATCATGATCTCTTGTGCAGTAACTTTGGACATCAAAAACCATTTGTAAAAATCTGGGATAAGCTAAAGTCATTTTGTTCCCTTTATTTTTACACATGCCCTCAAAATCATTTTGGAATAATTAAACTTTTGCCCAGTAGCAATGCACACAAAAGCACTTGCAATAGATCTATTGATCTCATTGTGTGCTGTACACTTAGGACTCAAACATTGCAAGATGACATGTATTAGGTACTTCTAGGCTGGGGGAAACTCTTTTTTATGATATTTATTTAAAGTTCCTTCATCAGGAAAAGGATAACCCAAATCCCTTAGTCCTTGTTCTATTTCATTAATGGGGAGGGTGGTTATACCATCAGCATCATCAAGATGCAAAGCTTGGCGAACCAAAGCTTCAGTAACCACCCATGTGCGCCCATGAACAATAAATGATAATGTAGTCACTCTATTAACTGTTGAGGAACTAACAGTGTTCCAAAACTGTTTAATATGTGTGACAGTAATGAGTGGAGCATGAGAAAGATCATACCTAATTCGGGACGCATTCAAATACGCCACCATTTGTGTGTATTGGGGAAACAGAGTATCATCAGCTTCCAGATATGCTACCATGTTGTGTTGAATTCTGAACCACAATTCTAAATCACTTGGTTTAAATTTTGGTGCCATTGTTGAAAGTTGTTTGAATGATTGATAAAGATGAAGTTATAGGAGAAAATATGGTTAGACAAGAATGATAGTTACCCTGTTTAAAATAGGAGCCAAATATATAGGAGAGAAAATATGCATGTGATTGGCCAAAAATTAGGCAACTATTTTCAAAAATGCAATCATGAAAATATTGAAAAGAAATAAGTTTATCTCATGCATTAAATGAGAGTTATCTGCTCCCAAAATTACGGCCCAAAAATATGTCAAAAAGTAACAACTGGGTAGGTCCCATTGAGTGTCAACGGTCAAAAATAACCCATCAACGCCCAACGACTATATTCTTGTCAACGTTTGCCAAAGCCATGTCAGCGTCTACATTGGTCACAACAACGCATGGTAAAATACTTGTCATCATCAAAAATAAAAATTTATAAAAATGAAAAATGACCTTAACAAAGTAATTTATCCTATAGAAGATAACCAAAAAGTTGATAATTATTATAGGGCGGCAAGCACTGTCCAGTTATGCACACTTGCTTATGCAAGATAGACATAACAGTCCTCTAGTGTCCCTTGCTAACCAAAACTCTTAACAACTAAGTTACCTTATAAAACTCATTGTTACTCCCAGGTATAACCCATGATAAAATCATTCCCAAGTCTCCCAACAGACCACAACCAATTCTAGGCCAAAAATGTCGTGGCAACATGCATAGTATATCAACTTTGCATGCTACAGTGCCTCATGATTTAGTAAAACTAACTCATACTCACCTATGGACACAATCTAGAATTGTGATAAGAGTATCATAAGGATACCCAAAAGTCCTAAAGGTTCCTAAAACCTCCCCTTAAACTGTGATACAAATGTTTCCAAAAATATGCATGAACATAAAAAAGTTATGTCAAGATAGGAATAGAAAATTCCAACCATCATCCATAAATAAAAACATTCCCAAATGATCCTCCAATGATCCATAAGCAACTCTGTATCCAATGGTATAATGCTAACACCACCTGTACATTTAGATTGAAAACCACAAAACTAACACTGTTGCTAACAACGCCCCGATAACACTTGTCAGCGTTAAAGAAACATTTGTCAGCGTTAGACAAATATATTGCTGACAACGTCACAATAACACTTATCAGCGTTAAAGTAACCTTTGTCAGTGTTAGAAAAATATAGTGGAAAATCTAAATCCTCAAAAAAACCAATAACAATGCATTATCCTGTACATACTTTTACAAAGAGACTCTAAAACACATATTATGTGAGGTTGATCATTCCAATACTTGTTACAAAGTATTGAAACCTTCCAGCATCAAAAGGTTTAGTTAGTAAATCTGACACATTTTCTTTTGTGTCAACCCTATCTGGTTGTATTAAACCCTTTTCAAAACAATCTCTTATAAAATGGTGTCTAATTTCTATGTGTTTAGTTTTAGAATGATGTACAGGATTCTTAATAATGCATAAGGTGCTGTTATTGTCAACAAATATCTTAGTATGCATGAAATTATACCCATAATCCAACAGCTGGTTCTGAATCCATAAAACTTGTCCATAACAAGCAGCTGCAGCCACATACTCTGTTTCAGTTGTAGAATTAGCCACCACTGTTTGTTTCTTACATTACAAAGATATCAACCTGCTCCCAAGAAACTGACATCCACTAGTTTTGGATTTTCTATCCAATTTATCACCTCTATAGTCACTGTTTGAATATGCAATAAGCTCCAAAGGTGAATCTTTTGGGTACCACAAGCCAAGACTAGGATAACATCTTAGGTACCTAAAGATTCTCTTGACAGCATAAAGGTGACATTCTTTAGGAGTCACTTGATGACGTGCACAATCACACACAGCAAACATGATGTCAGGTCTGGAGGCTGTGAGATACATCAATGAACCTATCATTGATCTATTGTGCCTGACATCAACATCTTTCCCATCTCCAATATTTCCCCAAGGGTGTTCTCTATCCATAGGAGTAGTAGCCCTCTTTTCATGTGGAGAAAAGCCAAACTTCTTCAAGATCTCTGCCACATATTTATCTTGGGAGATGAAGATACCATCTTCTTTCAGCTGAACTTGTAACCCTAGAAAGAAGTTCATCTCCCCCATTGCACTCATCTTGAATTTGTTTGTCATGAGTTTGGAGAAATCCTCACTCATCTTTGGATTGGTGGATCTAAAGATGATATCATCAACATAGACCTGAACAAGTAGAACATCCTTACCATTCTTCTTTGTAAACAATGTCTGATCTATGGTACCCCTTTTGAATCCATTGTCCACCAAATAAATAGACAAAGTACCATACCATGCTCTTGGGGCTTGATGAAGTCCATACATAGCCTTCTTGACTCTATACACCTTGTCTGGATTCTCTGGATCTTCAAAACCAGGAGGCTGCATGACATACACCTCCTCAACAATTGTTCCATAGAGGAAGGCACTCTTGACATCCATTTGATAGACAGTGAAGCCCATGCAGGATGCATAGGCTAGAAAGATCCTTATAGCTTCAATCCTTGCAACTGGTGCAAAGACCTCCTCATAGTTTATCCCCTCCTCTTGTGTATATCCCTAAGCCACTAAACGTGCCTTGTTTCTGACCACAATGCCTCTTTCATATCTCTTGTTTCTTAGAAACCATCTTGTCCCTATAGGTCTGACATATCTGGGACAATCAACCAGTTCCCAAACATCCTGAATTACAAATTGGTGAAGCTCATCCTGCATTGCTTCCACCCAACTTGGTTCTTTGAGAGCATCAAAGATCTTCTCGGGTTCCTGTTGTGACAGAAAACAGGCAAACAAACATGCTTACACAAGAGGGGTATCAACCTTCTTGTGAATATTGGCAATAAATCCACCAAGACCTTGATGAGATCTTCTAGTCTGAACAGGAGTCCTAATATCACCAATGATTTGAGAAGTAGGGTGATTCTTCATCGTAGAAGTGAGAGCTCCTCCTTCAAAAAGTCTGGTGTCTTCAAGCTCATTATCCATGTTGCCAGTATCTTCTTCTTCAGACTCTCTTTCATCAGTATGAGGATGAACCTCTTCATATAAATTAGAAGGTTCACCCTGTTCAAAAGTAGAAGAGAAAAGATGCGCAAAAGTGTTGTCAACGCCTGAACCTTGGTTGTCAGCGTTTGGGCTAACAACGCTTGAAATGTTGTTGTCAACGTTTGAGCCATCAACGTCTGAATTTGTCCTGTCAGCGCTAGATTTTCCTTTGTCAGCGCCTGAAGGACCATGCATGTTGTTATCTGGTGGTACTTGGGGACCACCATCATCCTTTCCAGCAGCAGCAGCAGCAAAAGCATATGTCCATATGGGAATTGTGACATACTCTAGTATAGGAGATGACTTTTCTGCTTGTGATCCAACCTCTTCATTAACCTGTGTACATGAAACATCAACAACTTGTTCTTCCACAACATTTGAAGTTACCTTCACAATGTCTGGATTAGTGACAGGCATATAATTTAAAGTCCTAGATAAAGGTTCCAAGTCAAACAACCAATTTGGACCACTTTCAGGATCACTAGGTTTACTCTCTAAAAATCTAACATGTAATCTTTCAAGTATACGTTTTTCCTTTTTAAGATAAACCCTATATCCCTTGCTCTGCACTGAATACCCCATGAAATAGCCTTCATCACCTTTTGCACTAAATTTACCTAAGGCATCACTAGTATCAAGTACAACTACATGACAACCAAAAGGTCTAAGAAAACCAATATTAGGTTTTCTTCCCCAAAGTAATTCATAAGGTGTTTTGTTCTGTATCTTGTTGACCAATGCTCTATTTTGAACATAGCAAGCTGTATTCACAGCCTCAGCCCAAAAAGCTATGGGGAAATGAGCATCAGCTAACATAGTTCTGGCTGCTTCAATTAGGGTTCTATTCTTTCTTTCTGCAACCCCATTTTGTTGTGGGGTTCTGGCAACACTAAACTGCCTAGTAATCCCTTTCCTGGCACAAAAATCATCTAAAACTTTATTCCTAAATTCACCACCATTATCACTCCTAAGCATTTTAGCTTCATTACCAGTCTTCTTCTCAATCTGAGTGATAAATTCAATTAAAGTTTCAGTTGTATCACTCTTCATATCTAAAAAGAAAGTCCAAGTAAACCTAGAAAAGTCATCTGTGATGACAAAGCAATATGATTTACCATTCAAACTTTCTATATTGGTTGGACCAAATAGGTCCATATGAAGCAAGTGAAGTGGTCTAGTACTAGAGTGCACCTATTTAGACTTGAATGAGACCTTGTGTTGCTTGACTTTAAGACATGCAACACAAGAGTGGTCATTGTGGAAAGCCTTTTCAGGCAAACCATCAATCAAGCCAAGTCTCACAAGCCTATTTATATTCTTAAAGTTTATGTGGCCTAGTCTCCTGTGCCATAGATTACTCTCATCTACTGAAGCTTTATCATAAAAACATGACATATTGTTATTCATTCTAATCCCATTCAGATTCACATTATATATGTCTTTATGTCTAGGTGTTCTATAGTCAATATATTTCTCATCTGGGATATTATAATCCTTGCTTAACACCAAGCATTCAGTATTAGTAAACAAAACTTTATTTTTTTATCACAAACTTGTGATACACTAAAAAGATTGTAATCAAGTTCCTTTACCAGAAATATGTTCTCAAAACGCAACTTCTTGGTGAGAAGAGTTCCTTTTCCCGTGATAGTTCCATATCCGCCTCCAAAGTAAACCTTATCACCATCCTTAATGGGAGTGAAGTTAGTTAAGTAATCTTCCTTCCCTGTCATGTGCCTAGAGCATCCACTGTCCCAATATCCATAATCATTGACCTGTTTCTGAATGACCTACACATAAAGAAAACAAGTTATTTTTCTTTGGGAACCCAAGCCTTAGCAGACTTGGATTCATCTGGTTGTTCAACAAGAACAGACTTAGTTCTCATAACAACCCCTTGTTCATCCCTCTTTGGATGGAATACCCAGTTAACCCCAATAGGTTTTCTAATGACCTTTGAAATGTAATTAAATCTGTTGCAGGTCATTGAAATCCTATTATCATTAGGGTTTTGATCTTTCTTAGGTCTCCATGTCAAGCTTGAAGAAGCTTTAGACCCCTTACCCTGTGGTTGCAAATATTTGGGTCTGGTCACGTTTCTGTCAGTGTTGGATTTGGTCTTGTCAGTGCTGCAGTTACCCTTGTCAGTGTTGAACCTAGGGTTTGCTACAGAAACCCATTGCCTATTAGACCAAGTATTTGTCTTTTGAAATGGTCTTTGTCCATGAGTGTTAGACCCTCTAGTGAAGAATAGGGCAGGTCTAACAACTTGTGGACTTTGCTGCACACAAGGTTTGGGTCTGACAACGTTTGACTTTCTAACAGCGTTGACCTTGGAAGCGTTGACACACTTATATGCTAAATGTGAAAAGCTACCACAAGTGTAACAGGCTTTTCAAGACACAACCCTAGGTCTAGAAGAGAAGAAGCATGTTCCATCATTACTAACTTGGCTTTTAGGTGACCTAGTATTCCTATACATTTCTGCATACTTGATACTAGGTTTTCTAACAGTGTTTGAGCCAAGATCAACAGCCTTACCAGTGATTGGGTTTGTTACCTTAATAGGGGTTGACTCATTAGGACTTTCACATAACAAGCCTCCCTTAACAAATAATGTAGGGTTGGCTTTCTTCCATTCATTCAAGTCAGTCATCTTCTATTGATACTCTTCAACTGGGGTAATGACTCTTGGTGGAGGAATGAATTCCTCCTCTTGGAGTTCTGGTAAACTAGTCCAAGATAGGTCCTTTTGTTGGACACCATAGAAGTCACCAGCTGGTGGTTGAACCACAGAGTAGTCTTTCATCCCAAACCCAGTCATGTCCTTAGGATCCCTTTGTTTATTAACACATTCTCCTAGGGTTTGTGTGGCCTTATCAAATCTCTAAATTTTAAGGCCAACATTATCTTTATTCTTAATGGCCTCATCTAACTTAGCCTGTAACTCACCATTAACCCTTTCCATGATGCTCCTAATATCATTGCTAGCATTTAACTCATGTTTTAAGATATTTATTTTATCTTTTAAGTCAGATTCCATTTTCTAGTATTCAAAAACTGTCTTCTCAGTATGAGTGAGAGCTAGTTGGTAATTAGACAGTTTGCATCTTTCAGTACTTACATCATCTAATAATCTTAACACCTCTTTGTTAAGTTTCTCAGTATTTAACCTACAACCCTTACTACAAAAAGCATCATCGTATACCACATTATCTGATGAAGAGGAGGAGTGTGCCATGAGAGCATATTGAACATGCTCTTCTTCTTCAATCTCAGCAACCAAAGCTTTATCCTCTTCCACATCCTTAGCCAAATAGCTCCAATCCCATCCCATAACATCAATTTCTTGAACTGCAACCATGGCCTTAGGATCCTTAGCCTTAACAATTTGTCTTGAGGGTTTGCCAGCATCAGATCTTCTAGGAGATCTGCATACTCTCATGAAGTGCCCCATACGATGACAATTGTAGCATTCCACCTTGGATTTATCAAATCCAACAGTGTCCTTTGCATTGAAGGTCATCTTCTTCTTAAACCTTCTATTCCACCTGTTTGCTCTTATACTAGCAAGAGCCATGTTCCACTTAATATCCATCTCTTCCAAGTGCTCATCACTTATCTGCTCAAGGTCCTCATATGTAATCACTGAACCATTGGGCAAAGAAGCAATATAAGCACATACAGTATCTAGATCCAAACCAGCAGGTTTAACTCTTGGTGAGTCACTTTTGTATGTGTCAGCGTCTGAATAGGAGGCGTTGACAGGACATGTTCCAGCGTTGACACATGATGATCCAGTAACTGGATGCATGTAAGAGTCATTTTGATTAAATTGACCTTCACTATGTGAGAAGAAGGCCATATTACTGTTGGTAGACTTGCTTCCATGCTCCAAAAGAGTTTCATTCTCCAACAGCCTTAGTTTGTTGTAGATATCATCAAAAGTAGAACTTTTTTGAGTGTTGTTGGCAAGTATAGATCTTTCCTCAATCTTCCACGCCTCACCAAGACTATTAAGAAAAGTGGCATTGATGTCAACATCACCAAGTTGTGTCCCCATGAAGGACAATTTGCTTGTAATGTCAAGCAACCTGCTTCTCACACTGCTAAGCTTCTCATTAGGTTGAGCCTTGAAGACTGCATAATCATGCATGAGTTGCTTCTTCTCTTCCTTAGTATCATCATTACCACCATATGCAACTTCAAGAGCTGCCCAAAGGTCCTTAGCAGATTCATAACCTCTGTACTTATGCTGGTTCTCTTGTCCTAAAGAGAGTTTCAGAATATTTAGGGTTTTCATGTCAACCCTTTTCTTTATTATGTCTTCAGCAGACACAGCTCTACCATCATCAGGTTTTTCTTTCTTATCTGCTTCTGAACATCCAGCAACAGCTGCTCTTGCAGCAATGGCATTAGCAATCTTCTGAGCTTTATTGAATGTGTTTCCATATTCAATAATATCCCAGAGTGTGTAGTCATAGATCCCCAGATATTGCTCAAAGTTAAATTTCCACAATTCAAAGTTGGTTGCATCAAGCATGGGAATCTTGATGTTTGGTAAAGGTCAGGAGGAGGAGGTTACTTCTGGATTTGACATGATGTTTTTAGGGTTTTTGTGAAAATTAGGGTTTTGGTGATTTTAGGGTTCTTGTGTTCTTTAAGATCAAAAGTTCCTCAACAAGCTCTGATACCACTTGTTGATCCCAAACATAGATCGATTTAGCTTTATGTATACGAGATTAGATCAAGTAATACACTTAGAGAAACCTTTTTATATGTATATGACAATCTAAGTGTTATGCGGAATTAACACTTAAACAAGAACACAATGATGTAAACAAACTTTCACTTGATTAATGATAACAAACTTGCTTACAATGAAAGTGTTTTACGTATGAAAACTTATATTGAACAATAACCTAAAGGTCTTCTTTTATAGACATAAGAAGCCTTGTACAATAATCTACGTATCAACTATTCTAGGTAAAGATAAATATAGAAAATACATTGTTGTTCCTATCTTTACTAGAAGTAATTTAGAACATAATAAACGTGAGATCATATCCTTCCATCAGTGCTTGTCTTCAATGTATCAACGCTTGACTTTGTCTTGTTCACGCTTGATCTGTCAGCGTTTGTTTTCTTCCTATCAACGCTTGTTTTACTCTTGTCAATGCTCAAGTAGACTGACTATAATTTATTCCTAACAGGAGGATCCTCCTAAAAAGTCATGACTTCTAAAATTGGGGTATAAAAGTCAAAAGGAGTCTCCATAATGGAAGAATCACTCATAGAGATATGAGGTGCATTAAGATCATGAGGTGGGTCATCAAAAATAATGAGATCACTTAAAGAAGTGTCATCATCGTAAGTATCAAAGATTGGTGGATCAAAAATGGGTGGGTCAAAAGTGGGTGGGTCAAAAGTTGGGTCGTCTAAACCGAAGATAGAGTGATCACTTAAAGAAGTCTCATCACTATAAGTATCGTAAATAGGGGTTTCAAAAATTTGAGGCTCTAAGGGAAGGGATGAATTTATCACAAAATCATTTTGATTAGACGTTATAATTCCAAAAGGATTAATAAAAATCTATTCATTATCATAATTAAGAACATCAATCATATTGACCGACTCTTTTCCGTTTGATTTATTTACCATTTTCCCCATTTTAAACACTTGTTGATCATTCCCTACCCTAAGAATTAATTCCCCTTCGGCTACATCAACTAATGCTTTTCCGGTTCTTAAGAACGGTCTACCAAGTATTAACGGAATACGAGGATCCATCTCATAGTCGACTACAACAAAGTCCACGGGAAAAGTGAATGTACCAACTCGAACAAAAACGTCTTCGGCAATACCAACGGGGTATGCGAGAGTTCTATTAGCTAACTCGAGAATCATGCGAGTCGGTACAAGGTCGGGTAATGATAATCGTTTCAATACCGAGAGTGGCATAAGATTGATGGTAGCGCCGAGATCCGCTAAAGCCGTACAATCATCAAGAGGAAACGAGCAAGGTAACATGAATCGTCCGGGATCTCCTAGCTTTTCGGGAAGCTCTTTGAGAAGAATCACAGAATAGTTCTCATTTAAACGAGTGTTAACGAGCTCTACCATTTTTTCCTTCTTATTGAGCAAATCTTCGTATATTTTCACAAATTTAGGCATTTGAGCAAGTGCTTCAATAAGGCTAATGTTAACATTTACTTGGGAAATCATTTTCAAAAAGTTGGAAACATGAACGTCATCTTTGGTGAGCACTTTAGCCTTGTCCAATCTAGAGGGATAAGGGATATTGGGCTTAGACGTTGAAGGTTGAGAAGGAGAAGGACTCGCTTCTTGAACAACCTTAGTGTTAGGCTCATTAGGCAATTGAGAACTAGTACTAGGAGTGGTAGTGGGAGGAATCACCCAAGGGGGAGTAGGATTACTCATTATGACCTCCGATCCTTGTCTCTCCTTTATGGGCGCAGAGATGGAAGGTCCTACTAAAGTGGCTCCCCTTCAAGTAGTGATAGCACTCACATTAGCACGAGGGTTAATCTCGGTATTAGAAGGTAAGGCTCCTTGGGGTCTAAGGGCTTGCAACATTTGCACGAACTTCCTATCGGTAGACTCTTGCATTTGTTTCATAGTTCTTTCATGTTCGGTCAATTTTTGTAGAACCATGTCCATTTGAGGATTATGCATGTTCATTTGATTATACCCTTGATTGTTAAGCCCTTGATTAGGAAAACCTTGGTTTTGATATTGAGGTTGAAAACCGTTGTTATTATGAAAACCTTGGTTGAAGTTATTATTTGGAAACCCTTGGTTTTGACCATTAAAGTTCCCTTGATTTGCATTCCCTTGAAAATTTACTCGTTGAAGAGCTTGGTTCCTATTTTGGGCGGGTGGGGTGGTCTTTGTGGAGCTACAAAACCCCGGGGAGCCAAATAGTTAGTACTCTTATAAGACAAATGGTTAATATCAACATTTGGTTTGAAATGAACCCGCTCATTTTCATTGTTATTATAAGCATAAACTTATTGTTGTTGATTGTAAACCTTGTAACAATTAAAATACGAATGTGGTCCACCACAAGTCTCACACGTTTCACAAGTCTCTTTTAAGGCATTTACATGATCATTGATGGCTTTGGTATTGTTAGCGGTTTGTAGAGCAATTGTTTCAACGAGCGAAGTAAGCTTATCAATTATCTTGTCGTTCTCACTAGTACTAGCACTTGCGATAGTAGCCCTGACACTCTTGGTTTGTACTTTTGCCTTGTTTTCAATTATTGCCCAAGCCTCGTTCATGGATTTCACAAGAATATTGCCCCCCGCGGCACTATTAAGTGAGTCTTGGTCATTAAGAGTTAAACCATTGTAAAATGTATTGATTTGATGCACTTTTGTAAAACCATGTTGTGGACATTTTTGTAAAAGCTCCTTAAAACTGTCCCAAGACTCACTAAAAGTTTCCCCATATTTTTGTTCAAAGGTAATGATGTCATTCCTTAAAGAAGTGGTCCGTGATGGTGGGAAAAAGTAGTAAATGAACTTGGTCTCTAAATCTGCCCATGTAAGAATACCTTGGGGTGGTTCCTTATCAAGCCAAATCCGGGCTTGTCCCTCGAGGGAAAAAGGAAAGAGAAAAAAACGTATTGCTTCTTGAGTCACCCCATTGTATTTCACCGTATTAGTCAAATGGATAAACCTCTTAATATGATCATGGGGGTCATCTTGGGAACGGCCCAAAAATGGTGTAGCGGAAACCATTTGAATAAAACACGTTTTCATTTCAAAATTATTTGCTCCAATTGCGGGGATAACGATAGCGTCATCGTTTCCCTCAACGTGTGATTGCAAAATCTCGATCATAGGTCGGTTGATGAGACTGCTTTTATACATAGTCTCATCTTCCAAATAGGGCTTAAAATGCATTAAATATCATCAAAATACCCAAATATATGCTTGTGTTTGTTGCTTGTGTATTTCAGGTACGGATATTGAGAAAATGACAAAAGATCACAAGAATCATGCAAAAACGAACACGGGAAACGAAGCCGCACAATGAACCAAGCCCTAATGAAGACTTTCCCAAGATCAACCCTTGAAGATTTGAATAATTATGAAGAAGGGTCCTCCAATTATGAAGAATTGACACTTTATACCCTTGTAACCTCATAATTACAAGTTTGGTCCCTAAAGTTTGTCAAAATTACAAAAAGGACCCTTAACTTTGAAGATTTGGCAAGTTTAGCCCCACAACAAAGCTAAATTGTCAACCAATATCATCCACAAAATCAAATACATCATGAAGTCCTTCAAAGTACAAGAAATGACAACTTTGGTCCTTTGAAAATTTCAAAATTACACAAAGGACCCTCAACTTTTAACATTTGGCAAAAATGGTCCCTCATTTATCAAGACTTGGCAATTTCAGTCCTCCAAAATGCTCAACATACAAGTCAAGACCATTATCTATCAACAAAATGCCAAAACAGCCCCTCAAGTATCACAATATGGCAAGAAATACCCCTGAAAATACTTTGGAAAAGTATTTGGGGCAAAAGTGTGAAAAAAGAAACTTAAATAACAAAGGGAATCAGATTTGTGGGATTTATTTACAAAGTGAAAGAAGAAAGTGAGGGACTTATTCTGGCCAACATCTAAACTTACCTAGACCACTCCTGGGTTGCCACGTGCCCCACTTACTCCCCTCCACCAATGAAACTCCACCTTTTGTCCACCTCAGCTATCCACTTAAACCTGTTACAACTAATCTTGGATTAGTTTAATATTTTGGCGCTTAACATCTTTTTAAAACCCAAACCAGATTAAAACGTGTTACTATTACTCAAGAACACAAATTGGGGATTATTGACTAAGCAAGAATTAAGCAGCCATCACCTCTAGATTTAAGATTAAGTGGATACTTAACACAACCCAACCTTAAAAATGGACACCTCATCACCCCATTTGTCTCCTTGTGTCTCCCCTGCTACACACCCATGCATACTGCCAAAAAGATGGCCACAATCCAACGTCCCACATTCAAGCTTACATTTTAAGCTTTGTTTGAGCCCTTTGATCACATTCTCATGACAGCTATCACCACAAAACGCCAATTCAAGTCACATGAAGCCATGATTTTCAAGAAGCTACAAGGGCAATTTTGGGACTTCACAACTAGGGTTTATGTATTTTTTAGCTTTCTTAGGTCACATGTAAGGCTATATATAAAGCCCTTAGGTCTCATTGAGACGTTCGCTTTTGATTTTTCCTTGGTTCAAGTTTCTATAAATCCTATTTCTAAGTTAATGAATTGAGTTTGAAATCTTGAAGAAAAGTCATTGGCCAATCTTATTTACTGCTTTCATTTGTTATATGCTTGTTAGTTCTTGAAGTTCAAAACCTGTTTTCAAAAGAGGAGTGTGCAAAAGTTTGCATATTTCCTCATTTTCTTGATATTTTGCTAAGTCTTGTTCCAATCTTGGAATTCTTGGGCTATAGGGCTGATCATAGCATCCTAACTGAGTTGGTTAAGGTGTGGTGAGGCTTATAACTTGGGGATAATCAAGTGTGGGGTAACAAGTTTGCATTAATCAAGTTTTCCAAAGTTTCTGATTTTTATGATATTGTGCTTAACCCTTGTTTAATCTTAGCAGGCTTATTGTGGAAGCTTGTGCTTGTTCTTGCTAGCACATAAGCTCAAAATTCGTGGGTGTGGATGTACATCCATGAGGTTTGCATACTTAATCTCCAAATCTGCTTAAATTGTGATTTTTGGTGATATTTGTATGAAACTGTTGTTCTTGTGAATTTTGTGGCTTGTTCTTGCTTGAATCTGTTTATTATACTTGTTTGAGTGTTAATTGATGCTTGGTTGGCCTGAAATCTCATTGTGCTTTTGAAAATTTTGATTTGAAAAAGTTAAAGGGGTGTTTGGGTCTACTGGTTTATGCTTGTAACTTGTTATTGTGTTAAGGGAAGTTGTTGTTTTTGCTTTGTATCTGCTATACCTTTGTTTGAGAGTGTTTTGCTGCAAGTTTTTGGGTTTGAACACTTGAATCAATCAATCTGCTATATAGACCTTGTTTCTGCTTGTTTTGACCTAGGATTTTGGGAACACTTAGTGTGTATGCATGCTTAGGGATAAAAGTGGTTTAAACAAAGTTAATATAACCTGTTTGAAAGATTTGAGGTGTTGAAATTAGCTTGTGTGTCAAATACATCAGCAAAAGTAGAAAACTGCATGTGTTAGTGTTCATCAGTAAATTTCATTGCTTGAATCTTGCTTAATTCTTTGATCCAGTGCATGAAACCTATTTAGACTTGCTTATTGAAGTTTATTATAGCTTTTGTGTGCATTTGGTTGAATTTGGCTGGCTGATTTGTGCTAAAACTGTTCTTAAATGCTAAACTACTTATTGTTCATGTCTGTATTATGTCTGATGAATGATTGATTAAACTGTATCAATTGGGTGTTAGTGATTGTGTTATTTTGATTGTGATTGACTCCTTTTGATCCAAAGATCATTTGGGTGCCTTTGTGAAATCTGAATCTCCAAAAAAGTCACTAAAGACAAAAAGTCAAAATAGTCAAGCAGTGGAAAAAGTTTCCACTGCTCAACATCCAAAACTAGCCCCTGCTAGTGCAATTTTGTCATCAGCTTATCAATAAGCTATTCTAGCATATTCTGACTTGCAACAACTTATTTTTTGTGATAGATCTTCATTATTTGACCCATTTAAGTGAACTGGAGCTTATGAGACTTTGACTTTGACTTTTTACTAGAAAACCAACTTGTTTGACTTTTAACATAAGTGCTTATTGGGTTTTCCAGCTTATTGAGTGTGCTTATTGAGTAGGTTTTTGATTATTAAGCTTAGTTTTGTCATAAGAAACATTTTGCAACTTGAATCAGCTTCTGAGGTGGTCTAGATCATAAAAACGACTATTTTGTCGTTTTGTGAATAAGTTTGTGACTTGTTTCTGGCTTATTAAGTGGGCTTATTTGAAAATTCTTTTTGCAGAAGTCTTTGTTAGGTCAAAAGAAGCTTGTGTGTAAAATTTTAGCTTATGGCAACAGCTTATGGCTTAATGGGCCAAAAAGCCCATTAAGAATAAGCTGCTTATTATAAGTTGGCTTATTTAACATTTTCAGCTTTTGGGCCTTTGGAAAAAGTTGTTTAAAATCAAATTTTGAGTCAACCTGTGCTTTTTGGGCTTATTTTGAGTACTTTTTCTTATTGGGCCTTAATTAAGCCCAATAAGGGACTGTTTTGGTTTGGCCCATTTTCTAGGCCCAATAGGGGTATTTAGGTAATTTCACTTTCATTTCTGAGTTATTTAGGTTAAATTAAGCTAGTTTGCAAGTTTTTAGAATTTTTTATAATTTTTGGATTTTTAATATTATTTTAGTATTATTTTATTATTAAAAATTAAAAGTCTGATTTTCTAGGTTTTTATATTTTTCCTAGGTTCTAAACACTTAATTAGGATTTTTGCAACCTTCCAATTATTTTCTGGGTCTTTTAATTATTTTCTATAATTAATTTAAGATTTAATTGATTTTAGGAGTTTTTAATTGGTTAAAAATAGTTTTAATTGTTTTTTAAATTTTGAAAAATAGTTTTTAGCTTAATTAGAGTATTTTTGAGGTTTACAAACTTGAAAATCTTGTTTAGGGCTTTTTAATAATTAATTTTGATTTTTAGGGCTTTAATTAGCATTAAAAAGTCATTATCTAATTAATTAAAAGGTTTTTGCAAGTTTTTATTTTTTTTGTAAACTCTTAGAATTTTATTAGGGATTTTTGGTAATTTTTAGAAAGTTTTAGGTTAAAATTTTAATTTTGGTGGTTTTTAGGATTTTA
Source organism: Glebionis coronaria (assembly GCA_025667525.1). Classification (NCBI taxonomy): domain Eukaryota; kingdom Viridiplantae; phylum Streptophyta; class Magnoliopsida; order Asterales; family Asteraceae; genus Glebionis; species Glebionis coronaria. The sequence goes on from CM046879.1 coordinate 275,648,012, forward strand.
CGTGTACGCCTTTTTAGAATTAGTTTAATCCGTCTTGATAACCGTCATTCTCTTCTAATCTCTTTTCTATTTTTCTTTCTCAAATATAATCACAAATTAATCCATATCATTACACACATAACACACTAGCCTCCTTGAGAACGAACTTAATTGGTTATTAGTGCTCGGTTTTCCTAAACCGACACTTAATACTTGCCACTTTTGTCATCCTTTTCCTAAAGGGTAGCAAAAACTCAACATCATTTTGGCGCCGCTGCCGGGGAGGCGTGTTGTGTTTTGATTTGGCATTGTTGTTTTTATACTAACCATAATTAGTATTTGTATTAGTAGCACTCTACTAATACGTATTATCGTTTTTCGGTTTTTGTGTGAATATTATTACTATATTGTATACGTAGAACAATAAATTCACAAGTACTCCAAATACGTGAGAAATCACAACCTTGACTTGGGAGGTCATTACCCAGTCATTGTATTCGAATCTCAAACCAAAGAAAAAGGCAAAAATAGATAAATACTTTCGTGAAGCTTAATCTTGAAAATACAAACTATAAGGTGGGTATAAGGCGGATATTATAAAATATATCCTAAGGAAAAAGGCTCTTAAGTGCTTCGCGCCGCCTCGTTTCCCCGCTTGTTTGTGAGTATTTGATTGTGAGAGTGAATCGAGGGTTTTGCCGCCCAAAGTATTACTAAGTATCATATATATTTTCTTGGTTTCTATTGATTAAACCCTCTTGAACGATTTGGTGTTCCACCGTCGTTCTAAAGTCATCGAAGGCGTTCACTCCACGTGATCGTTTTCATTCCTTGAGGCTTCTTTAATCAAGAGATTTGATTAAGGAGGAGATTTGTAGATTTTTGGTCTACTTAATACATTTCACCAAACTCCAAAAAGGTTAATACAATCAAAAACCACAAAAAAAATTTGAAAAATACAAAACACCAAAAAGAATCTTCTTTGCTCGTCCCCTCGTTGTACGTGACGTTTATGCTAACTCGAAATCAAGCAAGACGTGCACGTAAACGAAAGAACAAAACTCCCACTCCAAACAATTCTAGTGAGGAGTCTCCTATTGACGAACCCATTGTAAGAGAAGCACCAACCATGGCGAATCGAACTATGATGGAGTTACTTCAAGCACCCACCGAGGGTTATGGAGAGGCTATTGTGATTCCCGCAATCCTTGCGGAGAATTTTGAGGTTAAAACGGGTTTGTTGTCCATGATTCAAAACAACAAATTCCGTGGTGATGAGAAGGACAACCCACACAACCATATCCGCCAATTCAATCGTCTTACCGCTACTTGCAAATTTAAGGATGTCTCTAACGACTCGATTAAGATGATGCTTTTTCCGTATTCCTTAGCGGGGCCCGCAAAAATTTGGTTAGAGAAAGAGCCACCCAATTCTATATTGACGTGGAAGGATCTCGTGTCTAAGTTTGTGAACCAATTTTTTCCGCCCTCTAAGACTACGCACTTGAAAAACGAGATTTCAAAGTTTTCACAAGAATTTAATGAAAGTTTTTCAACGGCTTGGAATAGGTTTAAGGAAATGTTACATGAATGTCCTCATCACGGTTTTTCCGATTTGCATCAAATTGACACGTTTTACAATGGACTTAATGATCATGAAAGGGATTATTTGAATGTCGCCGCGGGTGGTAATTTTTTGTGTAAAACGGTTGAGGAAGCTTTGGTGATAATTGAAAATAGATCTAAGGTGTATAGTCCTCGTAGCACGTCTAGTGTTCGTAAGGCTTCGTCTTCGGCTTCAACTTCTTTGTCTAATACCATCGATGCTTGCCAAATTGAGGCGAACTTGGAAAACAAGATTTTTGATAAGTTGAAAGGACTTTTGATTGAGTTTAAAGTTGGTGAACCAAGTGCTCCCGCTACGGCTAAAGCGGTTGAGGTTTCTTGCATGTATTGTGGTGGAGGTCATGATTTCTCCGAGTGCATTACCAACGGTGGTAACACTTCGAGTGCCTTCACGGCCACGGGAAATTACAACCAAAACGGTCAAGTTTCCCGCTCTAATCAAATGACTCCACCGGGTTTTTGTTCAAATCAAAATGCTAACAACTATCGCAACAATCAAGTTGGTTTTAAGAACAATTACAACAAGGGAAACTATGGGAATCAAGGGGCTAATAATCAAGTTTCAAACAAAAATGATTTTCAAAATAACAACAAAAGTTTGCAAACATTGAAAGATCTTCCAAGTGAGTTTGTTGAATATGCTAGTGGGAATGATGCTAGGTTTGACAACATTCAAAGAGAAATCATTAGCCTAAGATCCGAGTTTAAAAACGACTTGAAGAAAGAGTTGAAAAATGAGTTAGCTAATGAACTTAAAATTCACACCAATAAGATGGAAGGAAATGTCACTAGGTTGCAACAAAACCAACAAAAAATGGAACAAGGGCAACATGAGATTAAACAAGAGATGCTTAAGGCCGAGAAAAGGCAAACCGAAGCCGTATTGAGGCAATCTAATTTTGAAGATAAAATCTCGTCTATGTTTGAGGCAATAATGTGTAAACCGTCGTCAAGTGGTCTTCCTAGTAACACCATATCCAACCCTAAGGGTGAGATGAAAGTGATTACCACACGTAGTGGTAAGACACTTAAGGAGCCTATTCCTCAACCAATTGCTCCTACGGAGGAAGCAATTGAGGAAGAACCCGAGGTGGTGGTCCAAAAGGAGCATGTCCCAATTCCACGAAGTACCGCTCATGCCACACCTACGGTTGACCCATTACCATCATTGGAACCCGAGATTCCAAAGGCTATGCCTACCATGCCTCAACCCACACCACCCTTGCCCTATCCATCGAGACTTAGGAAGGAGAAACGTCAAGAGCGCGACAATTACCAATTTGAGCTTTTTATGAAAATGTTTCGTGATTTGCACCTTAATGTAAGTTTCGCCGATGCCTTGGTCATGATGCCTCGATTTGCCGCTAACTTTAAGAGTATGTTGAACAACTAGGAGAAATTGCATCAATTGTCTAGTTGTTCGTCGGTTTATCTTAATCACATACCTCAAAAAGTCGGTGATCCCGGTAAATTTTTGATCCCTTGTGCCATTCAAGACATGGAAGAATGCTATGCCTCGGCCGATCTTGGTGCTAGCATTAACTTGATGCCACTTGCAATCTTCAAGTCGCTCAATCTTCCTAATCTTACTCCTTCACTAATGTCTATCGAGTTGGCCGACCATTCCACAATTCCCGCATGTGGTTTGGCGGAAGACGTTTTTGTGAAAGTGGGGAAGTTCTACTATCCCGTAGACTTCATTGTTGTTGATATCCCCACGGATCCTCAAGTTCCTCTCATTTTAGGTCGTTCGTTTTTAGATACGTCTATGGCTTTGATTGATGTTCATGCTAGAAAGATCACCTTACGTTTCAACGACGAGGAACTTGTTATAAACGCAACTCAAAATTCTCAAATTTCTCATGTTTATTCCGTTGCAACCATAAACCTCGTTGATATGATCGGCGTAGTTTGCGAGGAATTTTCACAAGAAGTTTTAGGGTTTGGTGATGAAGAAACTAGTGGCAATCCCACTATGTTAGATCCAATTCTTGATAATTCGACACCAACCTTCACTCCTTTCGAAGGTGGTGGTTTTACGTTGGAAGAATTCGATGTTCCATGTACTTGTGACGAAGAACTCGACAACGATGAGGACTTCTCGATTATCAAGGATTTTCTCAACGATTTCCCATTTCCTCCACCCGAGGAGGTTATGAGTATCGAGCCCAAATCTTCACTTGAGGAACCACCTATTCTAGAGTTGAAAGATTTACCTCCTCACCTCGAATATGTCTATTTGGAGGAGGATGACAAGTTGCCGGTTATTATTGCGAAGGATATTTCGAATGATGAAAAAACCGCACTTGTCGATGTTCTTAAGGATCACAAAGGGGCGATTGCGTGGAAGTTATCCGACATTATGGGAATCAATCCCAAATTTTGTACCCACAAAATCTTAATGGAGGAGGATTTCAAGCCAACAATCCAAAGTCAAAGGAGGGTGAACCCCAAAATTCACGACGTCATCAAAAGGAGGTCCTTAAACTCCTTGACGCGGGAATGATTTACCCTATTTCCGATAGCCCTTGGGTGAGTCCTATTCATTGTGTCCCTAAAAAGGGAGGGATGACCGTTGTTCCAAACGATGCCAACGAGTTGATTCCCACTAGACTCGTGACCGGATGGAGAGTGTGCATTGACTATCGAAAGTTGAATGAAGCCACTCGAAAAGACCATTTTCCCTTGCCCTTCATGGACTAAATGTTGGAGCGTCTTGCGGGAAACGATTTCTATTGCTTTTTAGATGGTTTTTCCGGTTATTTCCAAATTCCCATCGATCCTCGTGATCAAGAAAAAACTACGTTTACGTGTCCATATGGAACGTTTGCCTATCGTAGAATGCCATTCGGACTTTGCAATGCACCGGGAACTTTTCAACGATGCATGATGGCTATTTTTCATGATATGATCGAGAAGACGATGGAAGTCTTCATGGATGACTTTTCCGTGTTTGGTGATTCTTTCACTTCGTGTTTGTCAAACCTTGAGAGAATGTTAAAACGTTGTGAGGAAACCAACCTTGTGCTCAATTGGGAAAAATGTCATTTTATGGTTAAGAGTGGAATCGTCTTAGGGCACAAGTTCTCGAAAGCGGGGATTGAGGTAGATCAAGCTAAGGTAGACGTCATCGTCAAATTACCTCATCCCAAAACCGTCAAGGGAGTTAGGAGTTTCCTAGGCCACGCGGGCTTTTATCGTCGATTCATCAAGGACTTTTCAAAGATTTCTCGACCCATTACACATCTTCTTGAAAAAGAGGCACGTTTTGTCTTTGACGAAGATTGTGTACGAGCCTTTGAGATCCTTAAGAGGAAACTTACCGAAGCTCCCATTCTTGTTGCTCCAAATTGGAACCTCCCCTTTGAGCTCATGTGTGATGTTAGTGATTACGCTATAGGGGCCGTTTTGGGGCAACGTCATGATAAGCACTTCTTGCCTATTCACTATGCTAGCAAGACGATGACCGAGGCTCAACTTAAATACACTACAACGGAAAAGGAGTTCCTTGCCGTGGTGTATGCATTTGAGAAATTCCGACCTTATCTCGTCTTGACAAAATGCATAGTGTATACGGACCATTCGGCTATTAAGTATCTCATGGCAAAGCAAGATGCTAAGCCGAGATTACTTCGTTGGATTCTCCTCCTTCAAGAATTTGATCACACCATCGTTGACAAAAAAGAAGCCGAGAATCTAGCGGCCGATCATCTCTCTCGTTTGGAAGATCCTCACCAAAGTGTTTACGAGCCCAAGGAAATCACCGAAAAATTTCCGCTCGAGACACTAGGTGTAGTGAATTCTAAGCTTGATTCTTCTACCCGATGGTTTGCGGATTTTGCAAATTACCATGCGGGTAACTTCATCATTAAGGGTATGACGACTCAAGAAAAACGAAAATTCTTTCGTGACGTCAAGTTCTACTTTTGGAACGACCCTTACTTGTTTCGAACTTGTGCGGATCAAATCATCCGGCGTTGTGTATTTGGCACCGAAGCTTCTAACATCCTTAGAGCTTGCCATGAGGGACCCACGGGTGGTCACCACGGTGCTAATCTCACGGCTAAAAAGGTGTTTGATGCCGGGTTCTTTTGGCCTACTATTTATCGAGATGCACAAAATCTTGTGAAGTCTTGTGATGCATGCCAACGACAAGGAAAAGCCTCACAAAAAGATGAAATGCCACAAAATATCATTCAAGTATGTGAGATCTTTGACGTTTGGGGTATAGACTTTATGAGGCCGTTCCCATCATCTCGTGGTAATAAGTACATCCTTGTTGCGGTTGACTACCTATCTAAGTGGGTGGAGGCGAAGGCCTTGACCACTAATGATGCTCGTGTGGTAGTTAAGTTCTTGACAAGCTTGTTTGCTCGGTTTGGAACCCCTCGTGCGATCATAAGCGATCGTGGAACCCATTTTTGTAATGACCAATTCGAAAGAGTCTTAAGGAAATATGGGGTTACACATCGTCTTTCTACGGCTTATCACCCACAAACGAGTGGGCAAGTCGAGGTTTCAAACCGAGCTTTGAAGAGGATCTTGGAGAGATCCGTAGGATAAAACCGACAAACTTGGTCGGATAAGTTGGACGATGCTTTATGGGCCTTTAGGACCGCTCATAAGACGCCCATTGGGTGCACTCCCTATAAGCTTGTGTATGGAAAGAATTGTCATTTGCCTATCGAGTTAGAACACAAGGCTTATTGGGCCCTAAAGCATTGTAATGACGATATGGAGACCGCGGGAAAACACCGGAAAATGCAATTAAATGAATTGGATGAATTGAGGGATATTGCTTATGAAAATTCATTGATTTATAAAGAGAAAACTAAAAAGTTGCATGATTCTAAAATTAAAAACCGGGTTTTTAACATTGGGGATCAAGTTTTGCTTTTTAATTCAAGATTGAAAATTTTGTCCGGTAAATTGAAATCCCGTTGGTCCGGTCCATTCACCGTGACTCAAGTATTTCCGTATGGGACCATCGAGCTAGCTCAAGATGATGGTCCTAACTTCAAGGTGAATGGACATAGGTTGAAGCACTACTTTGGCGGGGAAGTTCCATCCTTGAACTACCTCGACCAAGTCACCTTCCCCAATGATAATTAATATTGAGGGGATCGAGTCGAGCTCATGACTCGGTAATCAAAAACGAGGTGCCTCGTGGGGGAGTCCCATGCTTATCCTATGTACATATTATCGCTTTCTAATGTAGCTTACGTATGGGGATTTGTGCCCTTCCAACCTTTGTTCCGTGGTTGTTTATGATATGTGGTTTTTAGATCATGATCTTCACGATTGGAGTCTATCGTGTTCGTTTTATGGGAGCACTCGATCGTTTGCTTTGGAGACATTTCTCAATATCCATGATATATCCTTTGATGTTCTAACCTTAGGTTTTTAGCACACTTCATAAACGGCTATTACTTATTGGTTACAACCTTTCCATGCTAGATTAGGCATTCGACTACGTCTCTAGTATGGGGATGTTTGCACCCCTAGACTCGAAACATTGAGGACAATGTTTAACTTTAGTATGGGGGGGTGAATAGATACTTGCCTTGCCAAACCTTCACGCTTTCCAAAGTTTATCGTTTTGTTTATCATTTTTGTTGCAAAATAAGGCTAAAAATGGCCAAATTTTAAATTTTTCTCATGTTTTATAAGTGTTTGAAGACACGAATGTAGGTTTTCCGATGGCGAGAATAAGAGTAATTTTTGACTCGACCGTGCGTGTTGAGCACTTAGCTTTGATTCCTTAACTACACATTAGGCTAAGTCTCTTAAATGAGGACGAGAAATGATAGAGTTAATTATAAGTTACTATGCTAAACGTAGAGTACTCGTATTCTTTCAAAAACTCATGTGTTCTCGTTGTTTGCTTATTCTCCCTTCGCATGTAAATATTTTTTGCTTAATAAATATTGACTTAGCGGTTTAGTTAGGATTGTTGGGTTTCTAGTCTTTTCTAGTAGCTTCCGTGTAATTAAATTGGGAAGACATTAAGGTATCGCTAGCGTCACGGTTTTGAAGTATTGGCACCCGAATAATCGAAAGCTTCACCCAATAATAAGATTTCAAGTGCTCACCTAAATCAAGCAAACAATTTGAAGCCCCACAAGGCCGAAAAATCTATGCAAAAATTGAAAGTGAATCAAGCCTTAATCTTCGAAGCTTTAAAGATCCAAAATTCGCCTTTGCGTGAGGATATACGTCTTTGGCTAATAAAACCACCGATGAGGCGGATAATAAAAGGCAAGGCAAGACCGAATTCATAATAAAAGCTTCATGGCGAAGTTGAATAAAAGATGGAGGTAAACCAAAGATAATAAGGCCCTTCCGTTAGGGGGCGTATAAAAGTCTTGGTAATAAGTCTCATGTTCAAAACCGTTATAAAACCGTGTTTATCGATTCTTTTTGTCAACTTAATTTTTTAACATCGTTGTCTATTAGGAGGGGTTATTGATTTGATGGTCTTAGTTACACCGTTAGGACTCTATTTTTAGACCTAAATCTCTATTATCGCATAAGTCAAACAATGTATCCTCGTGAAACATTCAAGACAAAATAAAATATAAGAGATACAACTTAGGAATAAATTGGAGGATAAGTACGTGATTAGGGCATATGAGTTGTGTTAGCATTACTAACTTATAATGACAATGATCTCGTTGCACGCTTAGCATGGAATTGGGGTGAAAATCGAGGACGATGAAATTATTTCTAACGAAGCATTCACGTGTTCTTATTCTATGAACCTAAACGTCCCATTTTGCGATGAAAATCATACATTATGTCTATAACACAAGTAGTAGTAATAGTAGTAGTGTAGCTAGTTTATCGTTCAATAAAGAGAATAAAATGAATTTTGGAGATGCTTAGATACTTTATTCTAGCATTGTGTGAGGGCACGACAATGGTTTAGTATGGGGGAGTGATGAGACTGCTTTTATACATAGTCTCATCTTCCAAATAGGCTTAAAATGCATTAAATATCATCAAAATACCCAAATATATGCTTGTGTTTGTTGCTTGTGTATTTTAGGTACGGATATTGAGAAAATGACAAAAGATCACAAGAATCATGCAAAAACGAACACGGGAAACGAAGCCGCACAATGAACCAAGCCCTAATGAAGACTTTCCCAAGATCAACCCTTGAAGATTTGAAGAATTATGAAGAAGGGTCCTCCAATTATGAAGAATTGACACTTTATACCCTTGTATCCTCATAATTACAAGTTTGGTCCCTAAAGTTTGTCAAAATTACAAAAAAGACCCTTAACTTTGAAGATTTGGCAAGTTTCGCCCCTCAACAAAGCTAAATTGTCAACCAATATCATCTACAAAATCAAATACATCATGAAGTCCTTCAAAGTACAAGAAATGACAACTTTGGTCCTTTGAAAATTTCAAAATTACACAAAGGACCCTCAACTTTCAACATTTGGCAAAAATGGTCCCTCAATTATCAAGACTTGGCAATTTCAGTCCTCCAAAATGCTCAACATACAAGTCAAGACCATTATCTATCAACAAAATGCCAAAACAGCCCCTCAAGTATCACAATATGGCAAGAAATACCCCTGAAAATACTTTGGAAAAGTATTTGGGGCAAAAGTGTGAAAAAGAAACTTAAATAACAAAGGGAATCAGATTTGTGGGATTTTGTTAGAAATACGTTTTTACGTATATTAGAAGTATCGGTCACTCCACAATATTATTAATGTTGTAATAGCTCGTAGTTTATAGTTGCTTATTAAGTTAAGTAAGAACCGGTCCATGGGCTTGTCATGGGCCGGCCCAAGTCCACTTATGACTTGGAAGTATAAATATCCCTTTCCTCCTTGGAAAGGGGTTGGTTGTTGAATGTTTCTCATTTTCACTTATTGAAATAACACATAGTTTTCTCTCACTTTCTCTCTCTTGTTTCTCTCTCTAGAAATCATCAACCCACTTCATAGATTCATAGGTTATCAAGATTCTACATTTGGTATCAAGAGCTATGGGGTGATTTAAGGTAGTGATTTGTGTGGTTTTTTAGTTTTTGATTGTATTAGTGTTCTTTAAGAAAATCCATCTTGATTCTTGGTGTTTTTGGTGTTTTTGTGATTGGGATTAGTGGATAAGTATTAGTTTTTACTTATTATTGTTGAAATCACAAAACTTTTTGGGTCATTTGGTCAAAATCTGGGTTTAATCTTTCTTTTTGTGGTCGACTGTTCATCCGTAACAACTTCTGATTACCCAGCAAAAGTTCCGAACCAACAAGTTCCGGATCACCAAAAAGTTCCGAACCAAGAAGTTCCGAACGAAAAAGTTCCGGATCAAGAAAGTTCCGGATCAAGAAAGTTCCGGATCAAGAAAGTTCCGAACCAAGGAAAGTTCCGAACCAAGGAAAGTTCCGAACCAAGGAAAGTTCCGAACCAAGGAAAGTTCCGAACCAAGGAAAGTTCCGAACCAAGGAAAGTTCCGAACCAAGAAGTTCCGAACCAAGAAGTTCCGGATCAAGCCAAAAGTTCCGAATCAAGGTAATTCCAAGCCAAATCTTCCGAATCAAACTTCCGAATCAACGAAAAGTTCCGAATCAAGGGTTATTTTGCTTGTTTTTTCGACGATTTTTTAGAGGATTTAATCTTGGTTTCTTACAACAAAACTCAACACAATTCACAAGCTTTACTTCACTGCTCGATCAACCGATAATCTTTGTCTCTTTGAAGTTAACAAAATGAATCCGAATTCAGTAATGCCTCAGATGACATCACTTACGGATATTTCCGTCATTACGGGAACGGATAATCGCCCGCCAATGCTCATCAAAGAAGTTTTTGAAGCATGGCAAGGCCAGATGATGTCTTACCTTAAGGGAAAACCGGTTTATGGGAGGCTTATGGTTAAGTCAATTTTAAATGGTCCACTTGACTATGGTACCATCGTGGCTAACAATGTGACTCGACCAAGAGAATTTGAAGAACTTACACCAGCTCAACAACTTATTGCCGATGCAGACGAAAAAGCTCTTCAAACCATTCTCCAAGCTCTTCCCCATGACATCTATAGGATGGTAAGTCAGTATACGGTGGCAAAGGATTTATGGGAACGTCTAAAGGTGTTGCTACAAGGTACGTCTCTCACCAAAAAGGAAAGGGAATGTCAGTTGTATGACCTGTTTGATAGATTCACGTACAACCCAAGGGAAACGCTTCACGATTATTACTTCAGATTCACCACACTCATGAATGATCTGAATGTATACAATCTTGTGATTGCTCCATTCCAGGTTAACACCAAATTTTTTAATACTTTACCTCAAGCTGAATGGGGTGAGTATATTACCGATGTTAAGTTAACCAGGGATTTGCATAAGTGCAATTTGGATCAACTATATGCTTTTCTTCAGCAACATGAGAAACATGTGATCATGCACCGTTCTCCACGAGGTATGTACCCTGATTCATTAGCTTTGATGGCGAATCAACCAAGCTTGTCTCACAACAACACTCCTTATATTTTGGGACATCAAACCTATCATCCATCACCTTACATGACACCAACCTTTCCCCAATACTCGATTCTACCGCAACCACCCACCTCACATCAGCAACAATATCGGTTTAGTGCACCTTCATCACAATATGCTACACAACCTCACCCAGCAAGTATTGCACCTTATGCTCAATCTTCATATTCTTCTTATCAAGAGAATGCAGCATATCCAACAAGCTACCCTTATCAAATGAGTATTCCTTCTAGTGATTATGCAGCTCATCAAGACCAAGCAATGTACTGTGATGATGAGGAAGTCCCCGTTCCTGTATTCAAACAAGGTGCTGACCCAGTTGAAGTGTTAACCACTATGTCTGCTTATCTCACAAGGACTTTAAGCAAACGAGGATTTAGGGGATCAGCTCCTACCAACAATCAGTTGAGGAATTCATCCAATTCTCGCCAACAAGCAACTATTGAGAATGGCAGGGTAATGGTTCAGCCTATTCAACCATATCAGGGGAGACCTACCACATCAACTACCAATGCTCGCACGGTCAATCAGACTCCAATGGTCAATCCTGCTCCACGAGCTAATTCCACAGGCAAGTTGAGAATGATTACATGCTACAACTGCAAGGAAGAGGGTCACATGTCCAGGGATTGTAAGAAACCCAAGAGGAGAAGGGATGGACAATGGTTTGCAGAGAAGATCTATCTGGTGAATGCTCAGGCACAAGGAAGGGAACTTGATGAAGAGGAGCTTGCATTTCTTGCTGATCCAGGGATTGCTGAACAAGACACTGTCACCACACAGAATGCAGCATACCAAGCAGATGATCTCGATGCGTATGACTCAGACTGTGATGACTTTCAATCTGCAAAGGCTGCTCTCATGGCAACTATCTCCAGCTTAGAGCCAGAAAAGAGATCTGAGGTACTTATTAATACCACTGATAATACCACTGATGCTAGTATTCAACCACATCAAGTTGTGCAAGAGAGTGTTGATTCGAATGATTCTTCGGTGATGAGTCTTTCAAATGAGGAGACGATCAATGATAGCAATATCAATGTGAGTCCCCAGACTTTGAGTGAATCACAACCGGAAGCCATTTCGCATACGCCTACTCCTGCTCAACAAGATTTGGTCATGGTTCCTGCTACATTACTTAGCCAAATGAATGCTGCACTCTTAGAAACCCTAGCTAAGAATAAGAATTTGTCTGATGAGCTTGCCTTAAGCAACGAGAAAGTTCAAACTTTAGAATTAGTGCCTTCGTCTAGTGTTCTAACAAATCCCGAATATGATCACTTTCGAAACAAACAAATGGGTCACTTGCAAGAAATTGAAAACTTAAGAGCAAATCTGTCTAATGAACTTAAAGAAAAGGAGTTAGTGGTCACTAATTTTCAAAAACTTCAAACGGATTTTGAATCACTCGAGTCTAAGAAGAATGAAATGGAGATTAATGCTACTAATAAGATTAGAAGTCTAGATTACTTGCTTTTAAGACAATACGCTGCTTCTCAACTAGTACACTTATTTGATGCTTCGTTTAGAGAATTTAACTTATCTCGTCAAAAAGGCCTTCCCCCTAATCCACGGTATGCAAAACAAGCTTTAAGACATAGTCCTAGACTTTATAATGCAACTCAATTAGGATTGGCCTTAGACCCGATTGTTTTTCCCGATGATCGAACAAGTAAGGATCTAGTTGATGAGGATCGGTCATACAATTCTGCAAAATATCCCGAGTGTGATTATTTTAAATTGAATAAGGAGCTTGCAAAAACGGATTTTAGAATTCGCTTCCATATGGACAAAGATCTCATAACAGCACCGACCTACATATTAGATGAAGAAAACCCTAGTACATTTCCTACACTTGTCAATATGGAAGGTCCTAAGGAAATTCCAAAGGATCTTCCACCTGTTAGCACTGTATGGTTAAACTTGCAAGAGATTAATCAATACTTTACTAATTTTGACAAGGTCATTTTGGAATGTACGACTTCAAATGGCTTAAATGCCGGAGAATGGGCTTTCGAACATATGAACGAGGTGTTTAAAAGTGAGATCAATCCGTTTGTCGAAAGTCTAAAAGGAAGTTTTGCATCTCTTAAGGAAAATCTTGTGTTTGAAATTGGTGAAGTTCAAAAAGTGTTTTATGAAATGGACACCGCTTACGAACTACAACTAATTGAAAAAGAAAAGATTTTAACCGAATATGACCGATTCTTGTCTGCAGTAATCTCGTGTGATGTGCTTACTACTGTAAATGTTAATTATTCGAATGAGCTTACATCCGCTATGATTAATTGTGATGTTGTGCGTATATGTGATGATGTTTGTGATCTCTCTGTAAATGTTGCTGATACTGTAAATGAGGTAGATAATCATTCTTGTCACGAATCTAACGCTGAGTTTTTAAAGCTAAAAGATTCTTACAATTTACTTTCAAAACGCTTTAATCAACTAGAACAACATTGTATATCTTTAGAATTAAAACAACAAACTTAAAATGAGAATCTTTTGATATCAAATGGTTGTGAAAACGGTGTTGAGACAAGTGACAAGATGATTGCAATTGTTAAGGCATTAGAGGAAGAGATTATGAGATTAAAGAGAGATGTGTCATCAAATGAAACACTCAAATTGGAACTAGAGGCTGCAGAGTCTAAAAACCAGGTTTTAGAAATTAGACTTTCGTCTGTTCTAGGGGAGATAGATCAGACAAGACAGGGACTATCCACTCTTTATGGTTCACTAGAAGAACGCTTCGCTTTTAATGCGGCACAGCAACAATCTTATGTTGAACAACTGAACCAAAAGTGCGAGGAAATCTCTGACTTGAACATCCTGCTCATTGACAAAAATATGGTTTTGGCCGAGTTAAAGGAGACACTTCTTCTCACCCGACAAGAAGTTGTTGATAACTTAGCTACCGACTCTGCACCGTCCACTAGTGCTCCAACAACCAAGTCAGTAGTGCTTTATAAGAATCCGCTTCATAAGAGAAACCCGGTTACCTACGATGATTATATGAGGAATGCCATTAAGCATGTAGATCTTGTTAGGGATATCTTAGACGATCTTTATGCCTTATATCCCTCAAGTAGCTACTATTATTCGGCTCATGAATATATTAAGCGAGTTCAATATTGCTTAGCATATTTGCAATACATAGGTACACCAGGCTCTGCACTACTTACTAATAGGCCCATTGCTGTAACTCCATTTAATAAGACTCCAGGAGCAAAACCGTCATTGGCACAATCAAGTAAGGCACCTTTAAAATCTGTTGCTAATGTTCCCACTTTGCCTTCTACAGGATTAAAAGAGACTACTAAGGCTAAAGGATCGCCACTCAAGAAAGATAAGATCAAGCCCTCCACTAGTAGTGCCAAAAAGAAGGAAGTAGAAGCTCACCATAGGAATGTTAGTTCAGTTTTAAATAAAAAGAATCATGTTAAGACTAAAAGCTCTGCGCCTGTGCAGAAGCCAAAACCATTCGTGAATTCTGATTTGAATTGTTGGAATTGTAATGAATGTATGTTTTCCCAACGTCATGATTTGTGTCTTATTGATCACGTGAATGAAATGAATGCTATTAAGAATGGTCTTGAATGGAAGCCAACGGGTAGAACGCGTGCCCAAGTTGGCTGGCAATGGCGTCCCACTGGTAGGACCTTTACATTAGATGGAAAAATGTGCCCTTTAACTAGGAATGCATCCATTGAGGTTAGGTCTGAGCGTCCTTTAGTTAGAATCTACACCACCAATTAGGAAGAAGAAGGCTAGGAAATCTAAGAAACCTAGAGTTAGCAAATCTAAGATTATTAAATCTGAACCTGCTAATAACAAGGAACACTCAGATTCCGATACCTCTACATTGTCTTCGTGTGGTGATATTTTCAGGTGGTCCAAATCATCCTGTGGTATTTGGACTCCGGTTGTTCAAAACATATGACCGGAGATCGCTCGATGCTCCGAAATTTCGTCAGCAAGTTTCTTGGTACGGTTAAATTCGGGAATGATCATATAGCAAAGATAATGGGGTATGGTGAATATCAGATTGGAAACGTGACGATTTCAAGGGTATACTATGTAGAAGGTCTTGGTCATAATTTATTCTCAGTAGGACAGTTTTGTGATTCCAACCTTGAGGTTGCTTTTCGACAACACACTTGTTTCATCCGCAACTTGGAAGGAAAAGATTTGTTGAAGGGATCTCGTGGTGCAAATCTTTATACCTTGTCCTTACAAGACATGATGGCCGCCTCTCCAGTATGTCTTCTCTCTAAAGCATCTAAGACCAAGTCATGGTTATGGCATCGCAGATTATCTCATCTTAACTTTGATGCTATTAATCATCTGGCTAAAAACGAATTAGTTCGTGGTCTTCCAAAGCTTAAATTTCACAAGGACCATTTATGTTCCGCGTGTTCAAGGGGGAAAAGTACCAAGAAATCTTACAAGCCCAAAGCTGAAGACACCAATCAAGAAAAACTTCATCTTTTACATATGGATCTTTGTGGGCCAATGAGAACTGAAATTGTGAGCGGTAAGAAATTCATTCTGGTTATTGTGGATGATTTCTCCGGGTTTACATGGGTTAGATTTCTACGTACAAAGGATGAAGCACCGAAGGCTATCATCACTTTTCTGAAATTCATTCAGGTACGTTTGAATACTACTGTCCGCCGTATTCGTACAGACAATGGAACAGAGTTCGTCAACCAGACTCTTCATGATTACTATGAAGGAGTTGGTATTTCACATGAAACATCCGCCGCACGTACTCCACAACAAAACGGTGTCGTTGAAAGACGGAATCGTACATTTATGGAAGCTGCTAGGACTATGCTTATCTATGCGAACGCTCCACTGTTCTTGTGGGCAGAGGCTATATCTACTGCATGTTTCACCCAAAACTGTTCTATCATTCGGAAACGCCATGGAAAAACATCTTACGAGCTTCTACATGACCGTAAACCCGATGTTTCATTTTTTCATGTGTTTGGTGCTCTTTGTTATCCAAACATTAATAGTGAGAACTTGGGTAAGCTTCAACCAAAAGCCGATATAGGTATTTTCATTGGTTACTCACCGTCCAAGAAAGCAT
Organism: Glebionis coronaria; assembly: GCA_025667525.1. NCBI lineage: Eukaryota > Viridiplantae > Streptophyta > Magnoliopsida > Asterales > Asteraceae > Glebionis > Glebionis coronaria. Next base: position 275,664,235 of record CM046879.1, read on the forward strand.
ACCGAATCTATAACCGTCATCTTGGCAAGATTGTAGAAACTATGGACGCAGATTTCGATGAGCTGACAGCGATGGCTTCTGAGCAACACAGCTCTGAACCCGCGCTTCATGAGATGGGAACCGGTGCTATTAGTTCCGGATTAGTTCCCAATAATCCTACTTCTACATCATTTTTACCACCATCAAGGCCCGAGTGGGATAAACTGTTTCAACCGTTGTTTGACGAATTCTTTGATCCCCCAAATGATGAAGTTCCAGCACCCGTAGTGATAGCTCCAATTCCTGAAGTTGTTGCTCCAGCCAATGAAGCTTTATCTAATGCATCTTCAATTCACATTGAACAGGATGCACCTTCACCAAGTGATTCTCAAACTACACCTGAATCGTCACCCCTACTTGTGCCTAATGATGTGGAAGAGGATTCTATTGATCACGACTTGGAATATGCTCACCTACAAGAGCTTCCTTTCTTTGGTGTAGCGATACCTGAAAACTCTTCAGCCGCATCTACCTCAGAAGAAGCTCCTTCTATTGTTCACTCCAGACCACCTAGGATTGAAAACCATAGCACTAAATGGACAAAAGATCACCCAATTAGGAATGTCATTGGAGATCTAGATCGACCAGTCTCTACACGCCATCAATTACAAGAGAGTGCACTCTATTGCTACTTTGATGCATTTCTCTCTGAAGTTGAACCCAAAAATTGGCAGCAGGCTATGACTCAATCATCTTGGATTGAAGCCATGCATGAGGAACTAAATGAATTCCAACGACTTGAAGTATGGGAATTAGTTCCTCTCCATGACAAAGTTAACATCCTTACTTTGTTATGGGTTTATAAGGTTAAACTTGATGAGATGGGTGCGGTATTGAAGAATAAGGCTAGATTGGTTGCTAGAGGATATAAACAAGCCTTGGGTATAGACTTTGAAGAATCTTTTGCTCCTGTGGCAAGATTGGAGGCCATTAGACTATTCCTTGCGTATGTTGCTCATATGAATATGATCGTCTATCAAATGGATGTGAAGACGGCATTTTTGAACGGTGAACTAAGGGAAGAAGTCTATGTTAGTCAGCCGGATGGGTTCGTTAGCACGGAGTTTCCTAATCATGTGTACAAGCTTAAGAAGGCTCTCTATGGGTTGAAACAAGCTCCACGCGCGTGGTATGATCTCTTGTCCACATATCTCATTTCGGAAGGCTTCTCCAAAGGCAAGGTGGACCCCACTCTATTCACTCTCAAGGAAGGCAACGACATGATTCTGGTACAAATTTATGTTGATGATATAATATTTGCTGCCACTAACATAGAATTGTCAAATCGATTTGAGAAGATAATGTCCACACGCTTTCAGATGTCGATGATGGGAAAATTTTCATTTTTCTTAGGATTACAGATTTCTCAGAATCCCAGAGGCATCTTTATTAATCAATCCAAATATGCTCTAGAATCTCTTAAGAAATATAACTTTGAAAATTGTGACCCCGTGGACACTCCAATGGTGGAGAAATCCAAGTTAGATGAAGATAGGAATGGGACTATTGTCGATCCAAAACTTTACCGTGGGATGATCGGCACCCTTCTATATCTGACTGCTAGCAGGCCTGATTTGCAATTTGTTGTATGCATGTGTGCCCGGTATCAGGCTCGGCCTACCGAAAAGCAACTACATTTTGTGAAAAGGATCTTTCGGTATCTAAAAGGAACACTTCATCGTGGTCTATGGTATCCGAAAGATTCCTCTATTGCTTTAATATCATACGCAGATGCCGATCATGCTGGATGTCAAGACACGAGGCGTAGCACTTCTGGATCTGTGCAACTCCTTGGAGATAGATTGATCAGTTGGTCTTCAAAAAGGCAGAAAAGTGTTGCAATTTCTAGCACGGAGGCTGAATACATCGCCATGTCCGGTTGTTGTGCTCAAGTCCTTTGGATGAGATCACAATTAACTGACTACGGTTTGGGATTTAACAAAATCCCGATGTATTGTGATAACAAGAGCGCCATTGCCCTTTGCTGCAACTATGTTCAACACTCCCGGGCCAAGCACATAGACATTCGCTACCATTTCATTAAGGAGCAGGTGGAGAACGGAGTGATCGAGCTGTATTTTGTCACTACTGAGTACCAGCTGGCGGATATGTTCACCAAAGCCTTAGATCGAGGACGAATCGAGTTTTTGATCGACAAGCTTGGCATGAAATCATTCACTCCAACGACTCTCAAAGAGTTGGCAGAAGAATCAGCTGAATAGTCGTGGTAAACTATTCAGAGTATCCTTTGTTCGTGATCATGTATATTATCGTAAATATATAAACCACAAAAAGAAAATACAACAATATAAAACCAACAAAAATCATAAAAAATATAAAACCTAGAAAAACCATAAAAATTATAAAATCAAGAAAAACCAAAAATATTTTTCGTTTTTTAAATCGGGCATGTCTTTTAGTACGGTAATATTTACGGCCTTAGAAATGTCGATCAATATTGACACGGTGCCATAAATAGAGTCCGTATAAAAGTTGTACATTTTTAAAACATGCCCATTATGGCTTGTAGTTATTTCTGACTGCAACCCGGTTTTCATATTAAAGTCACGTATTTCCTTGGAAAACATTGGCTCAGAACGGGAATTAATTTTCTCGGGCATGATTTACAAGCCAAATCATGCAAAGGGATCAAGTTTACTTTATAACTTGGTCTAACACGAATTTATGTACGTCTCAGTGCATTAATTTGTTAAAATAAGAGAAATCTTATTGACACCACGAATCAAACTTTTTCAAGATACAAATTGGAAATGCTTTCATCAATATTTGACTCTTTAAACAATGACTACAGCTCTTTAAATAGAAAACGGGTCATCGTTTAAGGGGGAGAAAATATTAAATCATCTTCGTCATTAAATCGATTTTCAAAAGTTGTGGAAAATTAATTGGCTGAATGATAATTGAGTGGTATTGCTTTAGAAAACGACTTGGGTTCGTTCATTGTGATAGGAGTTGCTTTAGATCTTGGAGATTTGATTATTGGATGCGATACTTAAGTTGTGTGAGATTGTCGAGTTTAGTCTAACTAAACAAAATTTAAGTTGACTAAGCTTATCATTGGAAAGGAAAAATGAAATGAAAAGTTATAAACAAAAAGGAAAAGAATAAGATAAATATAGGGGCTTAAGGTGATATTTGTTGAAACTTGTCAAAATTTTTTACCTAAGTCAAAGCAAGCACCCCCGCCCCTTCATTCACTGTTTCTGCTTTTGTATATTGCCGCCATTGTAAAACACATACACGAGCTCACAACATTCGATTTTAATCAAATCCATTTGTTTCATTCGTTTAAACAAGGTACAACATCAATCTTTAATTTCTAATTCACCTTATTCATCCTTTAATTCTGTTAAATCACTCGTTTAATCAGTTTAAATCAAATTAGGGTTTGTGATTAATTTAGGGTTAATTAACTAGGATTTGTGGTGGGTTTTGCTCGGAATAGCTTTAAATGATGTTTAATTGCCTTAGTTTGCCTTAGAACTCACAAACGCGCATAGGTTAATCCTCATAGACTGTGTTTTGATGTTCCGGATGAACATGGATAATAACTTCCGAATGAAGGACATTTTGAACAAAACTTCCGAATGAAGGATTTTTCTGAAAAACTTCCGAATGAGGAAGTTCCGAATGAAGGACTTCCGAATGAAGGAAGTTCCGAATGAAGGACTTCCGAATGAAGAAGTTCCGAATGAAGAACTTCCGAATGAAGAAGTTCCGAATGAAGGACTTCCGAATGAAGAAGTTCCGAATGAAGAACTTTCGAATGAAGAAGTTCCGAATGAAGAAATTCCGAATGAAAGAAGTTCCGAATGAAGGACTTCCGAATGAAGAAGTTCCGAATGAAAGAACTTCCGAATGAAGAAGTTCCGAATGAAGAACTTCCGAATGAAGGAGTTCCGAATGAAGAACTTCCGAATGAAGAAGTTCCGAATGAAGAACTTCCGAATGAAGGAAGTTCCGAATGAAGAACTTCCGAATGAAGGAAGTTCCGAATGAAGAACTTCCAAATGAAGGAAGTTCCGAATGAAGAACTTCCGAATGAAGGAAGTTCCGAATGAAGGAATGTTCCGAATGAAGAAGTTCCGAATGAAGGAAAGTTCCGGATGAAGAGTTGTTTGATTAATATTGTTTGCCTGTTATATGCACTTGTTGTATTATGTTATGAAATGTGTTATGCTTAGAAGTAAGAATGATATATATCTATATGATTTTATGCATCAACCTTTCATGTCTTATCTTAAGCAGATACAATGACTAATCCAACAGTACGAGCAATCCAAGACTCTAGAGAAGCCGCTATTGCTAAAGCACGAACCCTTAAGTTCATACCCAACAATTACTGACTGAAGCAAGTCTCAAAATCCACTCACCATGGATTTAAAGTAGCCATCGCAATCCTTGATCAATCCCATTTTAAGAATGCTTTAAGAAGTAGTGCCTCGGTGCCTTATGATTATATGTATGAATTTTGGGCTACCAAGGAAATCACTTCAAACAAGATCACCTTCACCATCGACAACAAGCAGCAGACGCTCACAGTTTCAGACTTCCGTAAGATTTTTGGTATACGGGATACACCCAAAGGCATGTCATTTTCGAGGGATCCTACTAAAGATGAACTCATGGAGTTATTTGAGGCTCTTGGATGTCCTGACATACGAGTTGCGTCTGAGTTTACCACTGCTAAAGTAGGACAACCTTGGAGAGCATTGTTGGGTATTCTCAGTAGATGTCTTACACCAAAAACAAGTGGCCATGATGCTTTGCGCAGTCCTATTATAAACCTCTTCTATGGCATGTACAAAGCTGCAAATGCAGATTATGCATTGTTGATATGGGAAGAATTCACCTTTCAACTCTTCCATAACAAAAAGCTGAAGACAAATTTCTTTCCTTATCCTCGGTTTATCAAGCTTATCATTAATTATTTTATGAAAAATGATGCTACTATTGATAGGCGTGCAGCAAGTCCTTATCACACTGAAGAAGCTGATGATACTGTGGATCTAAGGCATGAAGGACCGTCTGGTGGTGTGATTCCTGGTCCTATTCCCGATTATCTTCTGACGGAGAAAATCAAAGGTTCTGCTGATTACAAGCTACTACAGCTAGAAATCAAGAAGCTGAAAGCAAACCTTCAGACTAGAGAAGACTCGTCTACTACGGTCAAGAGTAAAGGTAAACGCAAGCAACCAGCTGCGTTACCTGAACCCGAAACCAAGAAGAAGAAGACTGAGGTTAAGAAGGGAAAGGGTAAGGCTGATGAGATGGTTTTACGTGACGAAGAAGATGTTGTTGATCCTGCTCTTGACAAGACAAAGAGAAAAATGATGAAGATAGCAATTCAAAGGAGTAGGAAAGACACTGATGGTAGTGGTTCAGGTGCAAGGGTAAATGTTGAAGAAGAGTACCAGGAACCAGATGATATTGATGAGTTTGGGTCACCTGAACGGTATTCCACTTCGAAGGAGCCATCAATCCCTGTTTCAGCAAGTGTTGAAAAGGAATCCGGTGCTCCTACTATCATGGTGTCAACTCAACCTTTAGCCACTCAACCTCCACCAATACAACCCTTACCAACCAGACCGGCTTCAACACCATTTCTTCCACCACCTATAACTCCCATCCTTAGTACCGTAGTAACAACCGAGCCTCTTCAATCAACCCAGAGCAGCTCTGCAACATCTACAATGGCTGCATTGGTGATGGCCGAAATGTTGGATAAACATGTGGATAATCACACGAGAGAAACGGATGAACTTCGCCAAGAACTACATAGACGAGTTCAAAGTGAAGAAGCATCTAGGAAAGCCCAGGAAGAGATGCTTGCTAAGTTCGCTGCAGATATGGAATTGACGTGAAAAGCTCATGCATAAGAACTAGCTCGGGTTAAGCAGGCTGAGGGTGATAAGCATGCTGCACGTATCACCAGACTTCAAGCAATGAGGGATAAATACAAGTAGCAAAAAGAAGCACTTGAAGCTTCTGTTGAAGAGAGAGTGCAAGAATCCGTCGAATCCATTATGCCTAAACTGCGTGATGAATTGAAGACACTAGCAGCTGATAACTTGATGATCAAGTCATCCAATCCTTCAGAATCCGCCTACAAAATTGCTTATGAGTTAACGGATTTTGAATTAAAGAAGATCCTTAAGGCTCGTATAGTGGAACTTGGATCGTTTGATAAATCTAGGATTCAACGGGCTCTCTACAAATCCCTGAATGACGCTATCATGGAGGATGCTAGGTTATTTAAAACGTTTGGAAGTGTGGTACCATACCACATTCTACCTGAGGAAGAAAGGGAAGAAAGTGAAGCAGAAGAGGGTACTGGTGAAGATGAAGGTGGAGAAGAAGAAGAAGAAGAAAAGGATGATGAAGATGACGATAATGGTGATGATGATGAGGATGAGGATGATGATGATGATGATGATGATGGCGATGATGGTGGTGATGGTAATGAGGAGAGTGCTAGGGGGAGCAACGGGGATAACAATGAGGATGATGATGGGGGTGAACAGCCTAAAGAGGGAGACAAGGTTACCAGCTCCAAGAAACCTACTAAGTCTGGAACCAAGTCCAAGAAAGATGCAGCGCAGAAGGACAAATCAACATCATCGGAATCAAGACGATCTAAGTGGCGCCACGATGTGAATGCTACTACAGCGTCATCGATTCCCGGTACCTCTATCGCTGTATCTTTACCTATTACCACTAACCCCATTAGTTCTGTTGTTGTTGCTCCTGTGATTGCAGAATCGGTAACTGAACCTGAAGCTGCACAACACTCACCCGTTCACGACACTGCCGAAATGCCTGAATCAGAACCAGCAGATGTTCGAGCTTCTACTCCTCTACAACAAGCACAACAATCTACGGTTCCTGAACCAAGCACACGAGACTGGGCAGACACGTTGGAGATTGACGAGACTGCACCACCACAGGCTTGGATCACGGCAGCAGCGCAATAAGATCCGATCACAGACGCTGACAAAGATGTGTTGTATCTCCGTATCCGCAGTCCGATTGACTTATGTGCATTTCTTGCTCATGAGTATAAGACTTCGGTTACTCCATCTTTGGTGAAGAAAGCGCTGAAGGATAAGAGACTTCGCGCCAAAACCCGGTTAACCCGAATGGAGTTCGAGTATTATGCCGATGAGATCCTAAAAGCTTTGAATACCGTTCAACAGCCAGGACTTCATGAATCAGAAAGCGCTCCACCTCCACTTGATCCTTCTCAAGATAATCAGATTGCTCTTGACTTCTTCGTCACCAATGATCTTGTGTATCTTCTGAAGGGGTCATCAAAGTACGCAACCTCCCTGACCTTGGTGAAAGCTGCCAACTGGGGGACAATACCCTTTATCGAGGAAAAGGTAAACCGACTCTGGGTCCCAAAGGTAAATCGTAATTATGATATGTATGCTGTCATAGGTGCATCTCATTGGGACGAACGAGTCCGAAGGGCGTACAGGGGTTGCTGCCTAGTCAATTCTGGAAGCAACGTTAGATCCGACATCCGCATCTCCAGCATCTTAGGGTTGAAAACTGAAGCCAAGAATGGCTATTATCATGTGACGGAGAGTCGTTTGAAAAGGGAGGATGACAGAGAATACAAAATCCAGCAGGGAGATTTTTCTATCATTCGCCTTGAGGATATCGAAGATATGCTGCTTCTGATGACCCGAGATCAACTCACACATATTCCTCGTGAAGACCTCATTGCTTTGAATACAACACTTCGTATGTTCACACGAAGCGTTGTCATCAAGACACGAGTTGAAGATCTTCAGTTGGGAGTCGAAAGCTATCAAAGGAAGCTTAACCTAACCCGTCCAGTGAATCAAGTGCTACCTCAACATGTAGATAGATGTCCCTATACCGGCATTTCTGTCCCGAATTACGGCATTTTCTACTTGAACAGTCGAGGTTTAATGAAGTTTATGAGGGTGGGTGAGCTCCATAAGTACAGTGATGGGACTCTTCTACAAGTCAGAGGAAAATTGGAGCATCTAAACTCGGGTGGGACTTTGCCAGAGATGACGGAGGATTGGCATCCGGGTTACCGGCAGATGGCGAAGTATGTGATCAAGAAGATTGATCAAAAGCTCCGTGAACGTAGATTGATGAGGAGCTTGGAAAGATTCGTTGGTGGAAGACCATATCTAGTGCACCACAAGCTACTGCAACGATCCATCTAATGGGTCGTACATTTCAGGTCCACTTTATATTGGTTTTCAATTGTGAATATGTATATTTGTGAATATTGTGCTTTAATGGCTTGATGTAGTGTTAAGGTATGATAATTTTTCAAGAATTTCTCACGAGATTCTAAATCTTTCAAAATATATCATACTAAAGCACTACAACTATCCCTTATTAACTTAAGGGGGAGCAATAACTTGTTCTATGGCCAAACATCGATTTCATTTTTACCCAAAGACCGGTTAATCCATTCAATATCCCAAATATTAATGGTTAACATTTTGGATAAGGGGAGAAAATGGGATTAAGGAGACTTAAGTGATACTTGGCTAAAAGATGAAAAAGACTTAACGATAATCCAACTTAATATGTGTAACGCACGTGTTAAGGGGGATCGTTTTTGATGATCAAAAACACCTAAGGTACGAAACTTTTGATTTCAATATCACAAGTACTTTAGGTGATTTTCAATGATTTTTCATGGTGGCAATTCCTTCCCAAAACACGCTTAAATTCACGACGAATGTGGTGACAAAAGGGTGGTAGGAATAGGTTTAGTCCAATGATTCATCAGAGCCGATGGAATCTTCCCAAGGACAATTCCCTAGATAGAATTAGAAGTCCTAGGAAAGATGGAGAAAGAATGTGAACGTAGCTGAATGCCGACCAAGTACTTAAGCTAGCACTGGAACAATCACAACAAGGTGCTAGTGATGACGTATTGGTAAGCATTGAAGGGGTTGAAGAATGAAAAAGAATTGTAAAGATAAAGGGTGTAAAGAAAGAAGCCCTCCTTACAACTTTAGGAAGAAACCGGGTCAATACATATGCTATTGAAGTCATTTTTGCTAATGATTCTCGGTATTGAAGAAAGACATCATGGACCCAGTGATGCAATGCACAACCCTTCCCAGCTAACTCAAATATCTCTCAAAAGGTATTTGTTTTAATCACACGAAGATTAACACGTTATCTATTGGTTTATTCACTCCGAATAGACTGGTATTGAAAAGGTGGCACTCCTCTCCAGCCATCGCTCACTAAATCAAAACGCACAATCGAGTCTAGAGCCAAGAGATCATCAAAAGTCTCATTAGGACACTTTCCATTTATTCCTTGCTTTCTCACACACTGTGAAAAGTAAGAGATTTTCATGAGTCCTACGCAGTATTCCTGTAATATTGCTAGAACGTCTGAGTGATACGCAAGTATTACAATGAAGATGGAAATCCTGCTCCAACATCAAACAAGCTCATGGTAGGTTACACGTGCGGTTCTTTTAGAACCAATCTTGTGAAAAACTGGAAAGAAACAGTAGTTTAATTCTTAATTGAACTTAAACTCGTTTCAGGCCTCTTCGCATTATCATATGATCTTGCCAGAACACTCAGAGTGACTCTTTATTGATCATAGTGACGAGTGGAAATCCTTCTAGTGTTAACATCAAACAGCACTTGGTAGGTGACGTGCAAGATTCTTTATGAATTGAGCTCGTGACAACTGGAAAGCAACGATGGTGAAAATCTTAATTGAAATTCACTTGTTCCAGGTTTCATGAATTGACGGCTTCAAATCACAAGGATAATTTATCCAAGTGATTCACTCTTTATGTTCGCAGCCAGCTTTGGACGGTCGAATAAAGAGAACGGGTTTACCCGCGAAATCCTGTCAGGAAGTTACTTAATTGAAACTATCCGTCACGGGTACGATATCTAATATCGTCCAACGGTCTTCACCGACCGGAGGTAAAATGCTACTGAATTAGAATAAAATGTTCAAAGCCATTTTATTCGTGTTGTTGCTGTGTACCTGTTAAAGACGGTGGCGTTGTTGTGTACCTGTTGAAGACGGTGGCGTTGCTGTGTACCAGTGAAGACGGTGGTGTTGCGGTGTACCTGTAGAAGTCGTTCCCACATGCTTATGTTTTTCTGCATCAAAGTTTAGCAAAAATTCAAGAAAGTACAAGATAAAGTCTTCCGCTGTACCAAACTCTGAAACTTTCGAGAATTCAACAAAAAGACATAAGTGTGTGGAACATGGAGTCACGAGGAGGCAAAATTCACAAGAAGGCAAAAGATCGCACGTGAAAGGCCAAAAGAACAATGCTCTCAAGCTAAAGCCTAAAAGATCAAACCAACATATTCACAACAAAAGAAAGAAAAGAAGAAAAGACTACGAGCTAAAGAACGAAGACTTAGTATAGTATGCTAGGTTTAGAACTTTGTAACGTGGAGTGACCTCCCTTAGGGGGAGATTGTTAGAAATACGTTTTTACGTATTTTAGAAGTATCGGTCACTCCACAATATTATTAATGTTGTAATAGCTCGTAGTTTATAGTTGCTTATTAAGTTAAGTAAGAACCGGTCCATGGGCTTGTCATGGGCCGGCCCAAGTCCACTTATGACTTGGAAGTATAAATACCCCTTTCCTCCTTGGAAAGGGGTTGGTTGTTGAATGTTTCTCATTTTCACTTATTGAAATAACACATAGTTTTCTCTCACTTTCTCTCTCTTGTTTCTCTCTCTAGAAATCATCAACCCACTTCATAGATTCATAGGTTATCAAGATTCTACAGATTTATTTACAAAGTGAAAGAAGAAAGTGAGGGACTTATTCTGGCCAACATCTAAACTTACCTAGACCACTCCTGGGTTGCCACGTGCCCCACTTACTCCCCTCCACCAATGAAACTCCACCTTTTGTCCACCTCAGCTATCCACTTAAACTTGTTACAACTAATCTTGGATTAGTTTAATATTTTGGCGCTTAACATCTTTTTAAAACCCAAACCAGATTAAAACGTGTTACTATTACTCAAGAACACAAATTGGGGATTATTGACTAAGCAAGAATTAAGCAGCCATCACCTCCAGATTTAAGATTAAGTGGATACTTAACACAACCCAACCTTAAAAATGGACACCTCATCACCCAATTTGTCTCCTTGTGTCTCCCCTGCTCCACACCCATGCATACTGCCAAAAAGATGGCCACAATCCAACGTCCCACATTCAAGCTTACATTTTAAGCTTTGTTTGAGCCCTTTGATCACATTCTCATGACAGCTATCACCACAAAACGCCAATTCAAGTCACATGAAGCCAAGATTTTCAAGAAGCTACAAGGGCAATTTTGGGACTTCACAACTAGGGTTTATGTATTTTTCAGCTTTCTTAGGTCACATGTAAGGTTATATATAAAGCCCTTAGGTCTCATTGAGATGTTTGCTTTTGATTTTTCCTTGTTTCAAGTTTCTATAAATCCTATTTCTAAGTTAATGAAATTGAGTTTGAAATCTTGAAGAAAAGTCATTGGCCAATCTTATTTACTGCTTTCATTTGTTATATGCTTGTTAGTTCTTGAAGTTCAAAACCTGTTTTCAAAATAGGAGTGTGCAAAAAGTTTGCATATTTCCTCATTTTCTTGATATTTTGCTAAGTCTTGTTCCAATCTTGGAATTCTTGGGCTATAGGGCTGATCATAGCATCCTAACTGAGTTGGTTAAGGTGTGGTGAGGCTTATAACTTGGGGATAATCAAGTGTGGGGTAACAAGTTTGCATTAATCAAGTTTTCCAAAGTTTCTGATTTTTATGATATTGTGCTTAACCCTTGTTTAATCTTAGCAGGCCTATTGTGGAAGCTTGTTCTTGTTCTTGCTAGCACATAAGATCAAAATTCGTGGGTGTGGATGTACATCCATGAGGTTTGCATACTTAATCTCCAAATCTGCTTAAATTGTGATTTTTGGTGATATTTGTATGAAACTATTGTTCTTGTGAATTTTGTGGCTTGTTCTTGCTTGAATCTGTTTATTATACTTGTTTGAGTGTTAATTGATGCTTGGTTGGCCTGAAACCTCATTGTGCTTTTGAAAATTTTGATTTGAAAAAGTTAAAGGGGTGTTTGGGTCTACTGGTTTATGCTTGTAACTTGTTATTGTGTTAAGGGAAGTTGTTGTTTTTGCTTTGTATCTGCTATACCTTTGTTTGAGAGTGTTTTGCTGCAAGTTTTTGGGTTTGAACACTTGAATCAATCAATCTGCTATATAGACCTTGTTTCTGCTTGTTTTGACCTAGGATTTTGGGAACACTTAGTGTGTATGCATGCTTAGGGATAAAAGTGGTTTAAACAAAGTTAATATAACCTGTTTGAAAGATTTGAGGTGTTTAAATTGGCTTGTGTGTCAAATACATCAGCAAAAGTAGAAAACTGCATGTGTTAGTGTTCATCAGTAACTTTCATTGCTTGAATCTTGCTTAATTCTTTGATCCAGTGCATGAAACCTGTTTAGACTTGCTTATTGAAGTTTATTATAGCTTTTGTGTGCATTTGGTTGAATTTGGCTGGCTGATTTGTGCTAAAACTGTTCTTAAATGCTAAACTGCTTATTGTTCATGTCCTTATCATGTCTGATGAATGATTGATTCAACTGTATCAATTGGGTGTTAGTGATTGTGTTATTTTGATTGTGATTGACTCCTTTTGATCCAAAGATCATTTGGGTTCCTTTGTGAAATCTGAATCTCCAAAAAAGTCACTAAAGATAAAAAGTCAAAATAGTCAAGCAGTGGAAAAAGTTTCCACTGCTCAACATCCAAAACTAGCCCCTGCTAGTGCAATTTTGTCATCAGCTTATCAATAAGCTATTCTAGCTTATTCTAACTTGCAACAACTTATTTTTTGTGATAGATCTTCATTATTTGACCCATTTAAGTGAACTGGAGCTTATAAGACTTTGACTTTGACTTTTTACTAGAAAACTAACTTGTTTGACTTTTAACATAAGTGCTTATTGGGTTTTCCAGCTTATTGAGTGTGCTTATTGAGTAGGTTTTTGATTATTAAGCTTAGTTTTGTCATAAGAAACATTTTGCAACTTGAATCAGCTTCTGAGGTGGTCTAGATCATAAAAACGACTATTTTGTCGTTTTGTGAATAAGTTTGTGACTTGTTTCTGGCTTATTAAGTGGGCTTATTTGAAAATTCTTTTTGGAGAAGTCTTTGTTAGGTCAAAAGAAGATTGTGTGTAAAATTTTAGCTTATGGCAACAGCTTATGGCTTAATGGGCCAAAAAGCCCATTAAGAATAAGCTGCTTATTATAAGTTGTCTTATTTCACATTTTCAGCTTTTGGGCCTTTGGAAAAAGTTGTTTAAAATCAAATTTTGAGTCAACCTGTGCTTTTTGGGCTTATTTTGAGTACTTTTTTTTATTGGGCCTTAATTAAGCCCAATAAGGGACTGTTTTGGGTTTGGCCCATTTTCTAGGCCCAATAGGGGTATTTAGGTAATTTCACTTTCATTTCTGAGTTATTTAGGTTAAATTAAGCTAGTTTGCAAGTTTTTAGAATTTTTTATAATTTTTGGATTTTTAATATTATTTTAATATTATTTTATTATTAAAAATTAAAAGTCTGATTTTCTAGGTTTTTATATTTTTCCTAGGTTCTAAACACTTAATTAGGATTTTTGCAACTTTCCAATTATTTTCTAGGTCTTTTAATTATTTTCTATAATTAATTTAAGATTTAATTGATTTTAGGAGTTTTTAATTGGTTAAAAATAGTTTTAATTGTTTTTAAAATTTTGAAAAATAGTTTTAGCTTAATTAGAGTATTTTTGAGGTTTACAAACTTGAAAATCTTGTTTAGGGCTTTTTAATAATTAATTTTGATTTTTAGGGCTTTAATTAGCATTAAAAAGTCATTATCTAATTAATTAAAAGGTTTTTGCAAGTTTTGATTTTTTTGTAAACTCTTAGAATTTTATTAGGGATTTTTGGTAATTTTTAGAAATTTTTAGGTTAAAATTTCAATTTTGGTGGTTTTTAGGATTTTACTTGTACGCCTTTTTAGAATTAGTTTAATCCGTCTTGATAACCGTCATTCTCTTCTAATCCCTTTTCTATTTTTCTTTCTCAAATATAATCACAAATTAATCCATATCATTACACACATAACACACTAGCCTCCTTGAGAACGAACTTAATTGGTTATTAGTGCTCGGTTTTCCTAAACCGACACTTAATACTTGCCATTTTTGTCATCCTTTTCCTAAAGGGTAGCAAAAACTCAACATCATCGGTTATCCGTTGCCATCGTATTGTCGAAAGCGCGATTCTCGGGATCGGCTTGATTGACGGTCTTTTTGTTCTTCTTCTTCTTTTTGGAAGAATTAGAAGTATTTGGTACACCACTCGGTATGTGTGCACGCGCGCGAGTGCGCATACAACTAAAATCAAGGAATGAGGTAGGAGATCTCGGTCGACTTTGAGAGGAAAAGGATTATCCCTCTCGAGGTTCAATATTAAAAAGCTACAAAAAATATATACGTAATACTACTTGGGTTGGAAACTAATAATCGGTCGTCCCTCTCAATATACGCACAAGCAAGAGGGGAAACGAGGTGGCACAAAGCACTTAAAAACCTTTTTCCTTAGATGGCCTTTTATAGCGCGTCGCCTTATACCCACCTTATAGTTTGTATAAATCGAGTTCAAACTTTTTACTAGTATTTATCTATTTTGTCCTTCTTTTTCCGTTTTGGATTCGAATACAATAGCTAGGTGATAAAATCCCAACTAAGGTCGTATTGAGAAATAGGTAAATTAATTGTTCTACGTAATACAATATAGTAAAAGAAAAATCTTTTTGTATTTTTTAGAAAAATATATATTCACAATAAAAAGCGAAAGAAATCGAAATAAGAAAAATAACAATAATACATAATATTTTTGTGTAATACTTTAGGAAAAGTATCACTTTTGGATTTTTTTTAATTCTTTTGGTTGCAAATCTTAGGAAAGAGTTTGTTTTGATGATTTTTTAATTTTTTTATATTTTTAAGTTTTTGATTTTTTTTTATGTTTTTTATTTTTTTAGCAAGAAAAATAACGTTCAAAATTGAACGGATCCCAAAATCCAAAGCTTCTCACGAAAAATCATCAATCGTAACGAGCGAAGCGACAACGGCGCCAATTTAATGTACATTTGTTTAGTATCTTTTTCTCCTCGACTCACTTGAATTGATTTCCAATTTAAACGTGGATTAATTGTTCTTGGTAAAAATACTTTGTTTAGTATTTAAAAACTAAAAACTATTTAAAATAATTAAAAACTAATTAATCTAATTGAAAAGAAAATATTCAATTAAAACTGCTTTTAAACTATTAAAAAATCTACTTAAACAAAATTTAACAAAACTATCTAAAGACTAATTTAAATTTAAATAAAACTTAAAACTAAATTTTAATCTAATTAATATTTAACTAAAACTATTTATATAAACAAAATCTATTTATTTTTAAAAACTAATTCTATATAAAACTAAATTTTAAAAACAATTTAAATTCCTAAAAATAATAAAATAATTATTTTGTTTGTTTTTAGATATATTTTTTTAAAACTTATTAAAAGAAAATTTACTAAAACTAATAATTAATATTTACTAATTGAAAACTTGTATTAAAATTTATTTAAAAACTGACAGCCCAAATTTAAACAAACTATATTAATTAAACAGACTGAATTAAAACACAAATAAGGTGCTAGATGTGATGGTTAACTTGTTGGGATGTTGAACGGGAGGTCAAGGGTTCGAACCCTTCGATGGACAATTTTTTTATGATTTTTTTGTGATTAATTATTTATTTTTGATTCAGTCAATTTATGGAAATAGAATAAGACAGCAAAGAAATCACACGAATGATAAATATTAGCAGAATTCACTAAACAAGAGTAAAGAAGATAAAACAAAAATGTAGTAAATGAAACAAAAAAAAAGTAGTAAATAAAGTAACAAATAAAATCAGTTAAGGCAGTAACCAACGAACAATACCAATTTAAACAGAAATACACCAATGAATTTCACAAATACAAATAAAATTGAGATTTAATCAGACATAAACACCCTCAAAACAGGCCAATTAACTACCAAAGTTCAAATTCAACTCAGCAAATGGATTATGCAGCAGTTCAGTCAATAAGCAATCAAGGATAGACAAACGAGCTATCAGAATGTTCACCACTTGATAAGACTCTAAGACTGATCTAAAATAGAACAACGCAAATTAAACTAGTCACAAAACATAATATCTAACAGCCTAATATGAATGCTAGCACAAATAATCTATCAGAATTCAAACCTTACTGAATCTATACCTCTACTCAGTTAAACCAAATCATAAACTAAACTTTAACTAACATATAAATCTGAAAACTTAACAGCATACAAAATTCTAAACAACAAACACTAACTAGCAGCTTTAATCAATCTAATAAATTCAACTAAGAAGAAAAATATGAAAATAGAAATAACTAAAAAGTGAATTAAACCTATTGGAGAAATCCGTTGAGAAGAAGAGCGGCGCTGAGCCGTCTTTGAACCCAAATTGAGACCTCCTTAACCAAACGGAACCTCGAACTAGCTTGAGCCAAAACACCTTATTCTAGAACTACCCTTTACGGCTCGACCCAAACATCCACGAACCAAACAGTTTGTGTTGAATCAAACCAGTAGGGTTTGACGAAATTCCAATCTTACTTTATTTTTTTTTATTTTTTATTATTTCGCAAGTGATTAAAAATAAATGGAAACAAAGCAGTAATGACAATTTATAAGACGAAATAAAAACTTTTATTAATTCGAAATAAACATTACAACTTTTTAAAGGAAAATTACATTATTCCTATTCCTAATTTAAAATAAAAACAATAAATAAAGAAAAAAAATGGAATCTGATTACAAGTTGTGGGGGGGGGGGGGGGGGGTTTATAGGCAAACCCAAATGGTTGCTTAGGAAGTTTGTTGATGAAGACGTCTAATTACAGTCGTTGATTCTTCTTTTTCTTTCTATGTCTTGATCGAACGGTGGTGAATTAGCCTCTTTCACACAGATTGCCAAAGTGGCACAAATCTGTGCTAGTTGTGTTTCTTTGGTGGTGATGTGGCTTTCAATGATTGGTGGAGTGGGAGATGGTGAGTTGTTTCCACCAATCACAGAAGAGAGAGGGTGCTACGTTTGATTGAGTGGTACCATCTTCTATATCCGAAAAAGATGGTAATTTATTTGGGGCGCGTGATCTTCAATTGCTTGTGATATAGGAACCCCTAATTTGTGGCTAGGGTTCTTGGTGGCTACGTATTTCGTTATCCCTCTTTCTTCTCTTCTCTCGTTTTTATTCTTTTTCTTGTTTATTACGTTTGATCACCAAAGTGAATATATATTCTATCCACCGTCTATGGTTTGGGCTTGGGCCAATCTTTGCTAAAACATGCCAATCTTTGTTAAAATATGTTACACCAAGCCCACCGCGTATTTACTTATAAAACAGTCTTGACTTAGACCAATTGAATTGACTTGACCAATTGAATTGACTTGACCAATTGAATTGACTTGACCAATTGACTTGAACCAATCTTGCTAAATTTCCCACCGTGTATTACTTATGACTTGGGCTTGGGCCCAAGTTTTAACATGCCTTCATCCGTCACATATAACATGTAATGGGCTTATGGTATTGGGCTTTTGTTTACAAAGATGAATAGTTAAAATCCTTTATTGGCCTTTTAAACCCAATAACCAAGAGTGGGGCCCACAAAGTCCAAATAACTCCATAAAGATTAAATCCACTAAAACGAACTTGATTTTGGCTTCTTTGATCTTTTCTCCAAAACCCGTGTTGAATTTTCCGGTTTTCGTGATCTTCGGTACACTTTTGGTTCTTTGACTTTGTCTTTGTCTCTTTCTTGGACTTTTCTTTAACAATTGACCGTGAAATCCCGTGTTTTCTTTCCTTTTGATCTTTTGTACCTATTTCACACAAAAACACAAAACCACGCGTAATTGCGACTTTTACGATATTAAACACATGATTAGGTCTTGTTTTTCTTTGATTTTAGTGGTAAAAGGATAAGTGTTTACACACTTATTAGTCAATTATCGGATCATTGATGTATCTCACAGCAACTAGGCCAGACATCATGTTTGTTGTATGTGCATGTGCACGTCACCAGGTGACTCCCAAGGAATGTCATCTTCATGTTATCAAAAGGATCTTTAGGTACCTCAGATGTTATCCTAGCTTGGGATTGTGGTACCCTAAAGATTCTCCATTGGAGCTTATTGGCTATTCAGACAGTGACTATGGAGGTGATAATGGAGATAGGAAATCCACAACTAGTGGATGTCAGTTCTTGGGGAGTAGGTTAATCTCTTAGCAATGCAAGAAACAAACTGTGGTGGCTAATTCAACAACTGAGGCTGAGTATGTAGTTGTTGCTACTTGTTGTGGGCAAGTGTTATGGATCCAAAATTAGCTATTGGACTATGGGTATAATTTTATGCATAGAAAGATTTTTGTGGATAATAACAGTACATTATATGATATGAGTGAACTCTCATATCAGTTATATCATATTTAACCCTAAAACACAAAGTAAAATACCTGATTTTAATGTGTAAAAGCAGTATTATGTGTATTCTTTGTTGTTTGTGCTTGTGTAGGTAAAAATATACAAATTTGATGCAAACATGGAAATCAAGGCATTTATGATGAAGAAAAGACAAAAGAAGGACAAAAGATGACAAGTCAAAAGAAGTCAAAGGACCTTTCTTGACGATTTGCAATGGAGAAGGTGTAAAAGTGTCAATTTAGAAAAGAAAAGAACAAAGTCAAATCTGGTCAAAGTTTAAGTCAACAAGTCAAGGGTTCAATTCTGGTCAAGTATGAAGTCAAAGAGCTAAATATGACAAGTTATTGAAGTTTGAAGTTCAAGTTACAAATCTGCTAACAAGAGGGACCAGTATTGCCAAAAATGAAAGATAAAACTGGCTTGATCCATGTGACAACCTTTTCAGCCTATCACAAGCTAGTAAATATGGGACATGGATTGCCAGCTCAAGGGGGCTATTAATGAGGAGAGATGAAGCCACCGAATCTTCACAGTAAAAAGCACTAACCCTTCTCAACCAATAGCAAGCTTCCATGCAATAAATGTTACTGTTCATATGGATATCAATATGTGTCTCACTTATTGTTCAAATCACAACATGAGACGTAGCACTCTTCATCCCCAGATCGTGGAACAATATCCATACACTTTCAGAGAAAATTCTCAACATAAAATATGTACTGAATGATGAGACGAACCTAACCCAGCAACCTAATTAAGCTGAAACTCACTCAATCAAAAAGGCTAAATTCGATCAAGAACACGGTTTCTCAATTGAGAAGATGAAGACATGTGGCATTTTTTGGTTGGATGCAACACGTCATTAGACCTACCCAGCACCTAACTTCACTCTATAACTATACCTTGGATCATTCATTCTGCATAGTTACCTAAGTGTGTAAAAAACACACACTTTTCCCAATTTTCTCTCAATCCTTTTCAGTTAGTAGCTCTAACTTCTCAAGGTTTCTGATAAATACTTTGAGAGTTAGTTAGTTTGTTAGTTCAGTTGTAACCATAACTCCATTAATGAAACACAGTTTTATCAAAATTCACTCTTCATTCTCAATTCACTTGCATACTTCTACTCCCTAATGTTACTGCTTTTATTCTGTTGTTCTTCAAAGAACAATGGAGTTGTTTTGATATTTTTGACGATTTCTCAAAAATTTCAGACATAATTAGTTCATTCCTAGCACAGCAATAGCCATTATCCTTGATCGGACCTTGTAGCAGGGGAAGATTGATGATGATGATGATGATTGATGTGGTTTGTAGTAGTGTAGAGTAGCTGATTGGTGTTGGTTGATGAAAAAGTGATCTCAATGCTCCACTTCTCCATCAAAGAATCCTCCAATCTCACTAATAAGCTTCCTTTACAAAATTCCCCTAAAAACTTAGTCTGCATGCTCTATTTTGCTTTTTAGTGTAATTTCTACTTGTTGATGTCTGTTAACTATTTAACTTTGACTACATGATGTGTTTGGAGTGTTAGATAGCTTAATCTGTTAGTTTCATTATGTCTTCATAGCTTATTTTATCCTATATCAGTTAACTAGTTTTTGGATTAGCTTACAATCTTGGATCTAGTGTTAGAAAGTTGTTGTTAGAACTTTGTAAACACTCATGTACTGATAACTAGCAAATGTGTAAGATTTCATAGTCAAACAACAAGTCAAATAGGCAATTAGCATATTAAAAACATTGGGTCAGTTTCAAACCAAGAACATGCCTATTTCAATCCCTTGCTAGATCTTCATTCTTGGGAGTTAGGAAGTGAAATTTGTTTCTTAGTAAAGCTTATTAATAACCGTTTTTTAGTATATCGTTTTTCCTCGAATCGAATCGAATTGGAATCCAATTTTATCGTAGAGATTAATTGTTCTTGGTTAATAGTACTTGTTTTGTATCTATTTCTAATTAAACTTAAAAATGGGGATAATAATTTTAGGCTAAGGAATATATAAAAATAAAAGCGCAAATAATTCACATAAAATTACTCTAAAATGCAAAGTAAAATTATACTACAATTTAAAATCTGGATTAAACTAATTAAATCTAAGATGCAACAAAACTATATTAAAACTAAAAAAAATTAATTACTCTAAATGCAAAATTAATCTAAATGCAAGCACGTAATAACAAGTAAAAGTGACAAGAAATGAAATCGCAAAGATAAACTTAAGATTAAAGCTTAAAGCTTTAACCTTTTTAGCTTATTAATCTTTTTAGATGATAAAGCTTGAAGCTTTATGTACTAATAAGCTTAATAATCACAAAAGGTGTAAACTTTATACTCAAATTAAGCTTATCTAAATTAAAACTAATTTTTAAATCTACTTTTAAATCTATTTTTAAAAAAATAATAATATTTAAAACTAATTAAACCGATTTTTATGAAAAATATATTTTTTAAAAAACAATTTAAACTATATTACTCTAATTAATTAAACTAAAATGATTAATCTAGAAATTTAAAAAGGAGAGAGCTTGGTAGCCGTAGTCCGTAGAAAACGCTCTAAACAAAATCAATCATAAGCAAAAACATATGGCACGTAAAGTACACGAACTCCAAAAGTAACAAAATTCGGCCCATAAAGTACACGGCCAACCAAATCAAACTAAAGCTAAGCGTAATCCGGCCCGTAAAGTACACGGCCAACAAAATCAAACTCGAACAAATTAATCAACCATAAGCTCTCTACCAAACTTGATAAATCTATTCGCCAAGATCACAATAACATAAAAGTTTAGAATAATAAGCAACTATTAATATTATATAAAGAGATTCAAGCAAAACTAATAGATCTAGATTATTTTTTAAGTTTTATAAAAATATTTTAATTTTTAAACTTAAAACAAATAGATCTAAACTAATTTGTATAAAAAAACTAATAGATCTAAACTAAAAGTAAATAACTAAAAGCTAGCTTATTAATAAATTGTAAGCCTAAGCTTAAAACGTATGTGATTCAAAAAGGTTAAAAGCTAAATGAACAAATCACCCACAATAAGCTAGATCTAGAAAAATAAGCCCACAATAAGCTTGAAATAAGATAACTTAATTTAAAGTTATATATAAATCTTTACTTATTTGGAAAAAGTTATAAAAAACTAATCCCAAAATAATAAGCTAGATTATAAGAAAAGATTAAGAAATGTAGAATTAGAATAAGCTAAAAGAGAATAAGCTAAAGCATAAACTTTTATTAATATGAAAGTGCTTAATGATAAGCTAGTACAAAGTTGAAAGGAAATACATTTAAAAAACATGAAATAAAATTGACATTATTTAGCTACCTAAAATCTACATACAAAATGAAGAAAAATGAGGTGCTATTTATAGTTGAAGTCAAGGTGCTTGGGGTAGATTAATATTTTTAGACATTTAATCGCCTTCTCTTCTTTAACTTGAGGGCATCTTGGTCATTTGGTAGGTGATGATGTGTTTTCACCAATAGGATGAAAGATGCTTTATAGATAGACCAATGGGAGCACTTCACATGAATCACCATTTTCACCTTTCATTATTCTTTTATCCAAGGGCTCTTGATTAATCTTATTTAACCAACTCCACCATCTTTAATCTGTTAGAAGAATGCACCTAATTACTCACAAAAGAAACACACATGCTATTTTTTTTCTTTTTAATATTTTTGTGTTAGTTTAAAAATAGATAAAAATAAATAAAAATAAAACTACTAAAATTAAATATTTTAAAATCAAAATTAATTATTTCAATAGTAAACTAACTATTACAAAATAAAAAAAACTTGTATTTATTTATTTTTTACTAAGATTAATAAAATGTTAAAATTAGAAATAAATTAGTAGAATATGCGAAATGCAAACTGAGATGAGTTATGCGGCAAGGGCGGAACCGTTAGCTTAGTAAATTCGTGCTCTTAATTGGTCCATGTGGTTTGTTAGTGGATAACTATGAGAATGGAAGAAATGGTCCTTGTTGATTGCATTTCTTGATTTAAAGCTTGAAACTTCATTAAATCTTCGTTAAAGCTTGAAACTACATTAAATCTTCATCCTAAGCCGATCCCGTGTTTTCTTGATTTAAAGCTCCAAACTTCAATCTTTTGGCACTTTTGGTCTTTTGACTTTATCTTAGACTTTTTCTTCGATAAATGTCCGTGAAATCCCGTGTTTTCTTCATTTTTGATCTTTTGACCTATTTCACACAAAAACACAAAACCACGCGTAATTCTGACTTTTAAGATATTAAATACACGTTTTGGTTTGGTTTTTCCTTGTTTTAAGTGGTAAAGGGATAAGTGTTTACACACTTATTATATCCCCTACACTTGACCATTACAATGTCCTCATGCAATGCACGATTTTAAAGCACAAATTTACATTTTTCATTATAATTAACCGATCTTGGCCTTTATTATTATATACTATTACTACTACAATTAAAGAAACTTAACAACGATGAAAAGATCAAAACTTTATAAAAGATATAACAATTTCATTTAATTTATTAACTTTGAAATTGTTTGATGGAAGAAACTTGTAAAGAAATCTAAAACTTAAATTAGGGCTTTTGGTATCATGAATATTTATCACCCTCAAGTTTCACATTCCTCATACCAAGCGTAAAAACGAGATCATTGTAATTACAAGTTAGTAAATCTAAAACTAACTCATGTGGTTTAATTATTCACTAAGACCCCCTCCTACAGTGTATCTCTTGTATTTTATTTTTGTCTTGAATGATCAGGAGGATGCATTTTTGACTTATTTCGATAATTTATTAAGGCTGAAAACAAAGTAGGACGATTTAATCAATAGTTAGCTAAAGGAAAAAATCTTTTAAAATGGCTTCTCGAAATCTCATAAAGGTCATATATTGGCATAATTCGTTTCACGATTTGAGACCTTTCTCGGACCGATATTTGGCATGTACTTCAAACTTCAAATCTTGAGAGACGATCTTGAAATTATGGTATTCTCTTCATTTTGGTATACATCTTCATTTGGAGTGATAGATGCTTCAAACATTGACCACGACTTTTTCATTTATCCTTGTCTTTATTTAGGATTTTGATATATAACGATCCGCCTCCTTTTCGAACTTGGATCTATTTATCGTCATACCTTGTTAGGGTCTTTTTGGATAGACTTCTCCATGATCTTTATGGGAGTATTGCTTCTCTTCGTGTGTCTTGATCCTTCATACTGATTTGGATTAATGATCTTCACATCATCTTTGGATATTTAGCAAAAAAGTGAATCCTCATGCCTTGTGAGGGCCTTTTTGGACTCGGATATCCTCATGCCTTGTTAGGGCCTTTTTGGATATGCCAATCTTCGCGTCCCGTTTCAATAATTTATTGGCTATGAACTCTAATTAATCACGAGAAACTTTTAAACGATTTTGGGCTAGAAGCTAAGTAATTTTAAATCGTCCGAACTTATTTATTGCATTTATTTATTTACAAGTGTTGGTAGAAAAAGCTTATAATTAACTCACATAAGTTCATGAAAGGATACGTAACTTATTATTGACTCTATCATTTCTCGTTCTCCATAATTTAAAATCTCAAATAATGAGACTCGTGGATGCATATCCTAATAAACCAATTAAGGTCCATATGGTTAAGGATACTAGCTATAGTAAACTCGGATAAGTAAACTCGGGTTGAGTCAAAATATTCACGACGGGCCTAATATATCAAAGACGTCTAAACTAGTTAAAACCATTTTATTTATTTATTATTTTTTTTACTTTATTCAAGAAAATATAAAATATAACGATGAAAAAAAAAAACAAGAAAACTAATGACAATTACTACTAGGCCAAAATCGATAAAGAAAATTTGAAAAATGTCGAAAAATTAAATTTCCGGTTAAGATGAGGACATATTCATGGAAAAGGACACTTATCTTTGATAGAAGTCTCCCCTACACTTAATATAAACATTGTCCTCAATGTTTAAGCATGTGGAAGTAAACTACCCTACACTTAGGACATTGTGCACTTTGTTTAAATTTTGCTAAGGAAGAGACAACTAAAGTGATCGCAATTTACAACTTTATTTATATTCAAAATCGAATCACACTGGTAAGGATAGAACCGGTATCGATGGTAACACGGGATCACGGTTCTTCAAAGGTACCAAACCTGGAGAATGAAAGCACACATCCCTACAAAACAACACATCACAAACAACCTATATGCCTCCCCCTCACACTTATTGGTTGAAAAAGCTAAAGACAATCTAACCTAGTTATACGATGCTTGATTTAATCAAAAGAGTCTATAGCTCGACTCGATTTCCCGAATTAAGAATTCAAAGGGAAGCCTCTAATATCGATACCAGGATCAAAAATCTTTTCCTTGTTCCTGGAGGAAAATAGTAAATGATAGGCCGGGGGATAAGTCATGAAAGGTAAAAAGGTCCTCTCAACATACGAGAAGTATGTGAATTTATCATCCACGTGAGTATCAATATCAAGAAACTCATCGATCTCGGGAATGAGAAAACCATCATCACTAAAAGTGATATGTGGAAGAGAATCGATGGTAGAATCAAAAGTAATTGGTTAAGAGACAAATGTGAATTTCTTAAAATATGAGTTTTCAATATCAATATCAAGTTTTAAATCTCCATTTTCCCTCTCATCAATACCATGATCACAATTAAGCTTTTCCGAGAAAACCAATAACACGGGAGCATAGAAAGCATCCTCGTGATGGAATTTCTCAACAATCGCGGTATAAAAATCATCACTAAGGAGTAAAGAATCTGATAAATCATTAGTATCCTTATCATGTTTTTCAAAAGTCGGTTTTGGTAAAATAGGAGAGTCATCCTCATCCGATCCTGAGGAATAATTAAAAGTATAGTCGGAATCACAAGATAACTCATCCTATCTACAAACTCCTTAGGTGTAGGAACAATTAAGGTTTCTTCTTCTATGGAGTCATTATAAAGTTCTTCGCACTCCTCAAAAATTGGTTTATCAAAACATGTCTCACTAAGAGGATTTGAAGAAAGAATAAAGTCATTTGAAGGAGTAGGTGAAGGAGTCTTAAAAGAAATGGGGTCATCAATGGGTAATGTAGGTTCAAGTATAATCTCGGGAATTTCCTCAAAAGGCGAGGAGGGAGGATAGCTAAATGTAGTTGTGGGTTTTAACACCGGAGGGGGAGTAAAACTCATGATAATCTCTGGGCCTTGTCTCTCCTTTACTGGCGGAGAGATGGAAGGATCCACATTGGGAACCTCACTACTAGTAGTGGTGTTATCCTCAACATCAACTCTCAAAGACGACTCAATATTATCTTAAGCTTGATAGGTTTATAAAATGAGCATGAATTTTCTATCGGTTTCCTCTTAACATTCGCTTAATAATCTATCATGTTCCTCAAGATTTTGAATAATTAAGTCCATTTGAGGTTGTGAAATATTCCCTTGATTATAGTTTTGAAAATTGCCTTCATTTTGAAAACCTTCATGATTTGAAAACCCTTGATTTTGAAATTCCTCATAAAACCCTTGATCATAATGTAGTGGGTTACTAGTTGTAGGATGTAAAACCCGCATGATTTTACCATGAATAGTACCCTTAAGATCGTACGTACTAGATTAAAACTTTCCCATTATAGCATGATTACTATTACGTGTTAGGATTTTACGTATTACGTACGTGTTAGAACACGATAAGTATTTACTATACACGAACACGCAATAATTATTTGACAATAATTAATCACGAACATGCGATCATGAAATCATGAACGTAATTAAATCACGAACTATTATTAATTACGTATATATTTATTACGAACACGAATAAATATATTAAGTCTCGATCGATAAATAATTAAAACACGTAAATTACGAACACGAGAATACACTATAATATTTAGACTCGGGAAATGTATGGGTTGCCCCATGTGGGCCCCATGCC
The DNA here is from genome assembly GCA_025667525.1 of Glebionis coronaria. Lineage (NCBI taxonomy): Eukaryota > Viridiplantae > Streptophyta > Magnoliopsida > Asterales > Asteraceae > Glebionis > Glebionis coronaria. The sequence continues at coordinate 275,690,890 of CM046879.1, forward strand.
ACGAAATTAGGGAGGGAAGATGGGCTTAGCCCATCAATTTTTACTAAAACTAGGAATTAGGAAAGATTTTGGTCATTTTTCACTTTACAGGAAAACATCAAAAACCCTAAAAATATTTTCTCCTCCTCCTTCTTTTTCTTTTTTTGGCCGCCACCCATAAACACACCAAGGGGGTGTTTTGTTTGATCTTTGATCTTGGTTTTGGTGCAAGTGTTCGTGTTTGTTCATCCTTGGTTAGATCCACGCATTCGGTAAATTCTTTTAACCCTTTTCTTTTTTATTTGATCTATTAAATAATTAAGAACATGGTGTGTTTTTTTAAAACCTAATTAAAACGTAGATCTAACATGAAAATGGCTTTTGGAGAAATAAAAAAGGATGGTTTAGGGGTGTTTTGTTTTGGCCGACGCCTAAACCGAACCCCAAGGGGGTCTCGGTTTGGCTACTCGACCACCACCGAGACCATATGGTCCCGGTTGGTTGGTGTGGGTCCCACGACAGCAGCAAGACAAGGGGAACCCCAATGTGGTTCGAGGTATGGTGTCGATTTCATGTCTGGTTCATGGTTCTTAGTCAAGATCTGGTTCACGGTGTATGTTAAGATTATTATTTTTTTAATCTTATGTTAAAATTAAATTAATAAACATGACATGATTAATTTAATAACATGACTTAGGTTATATTAATTATTAAAATCATGAAATTATTAACCTAAGTATTTTTTATATTTTTAGACTTATAATTAATTAATTATTTAAAAACCATGGTTATAATTAATTAATTAGCATGACTCAGGTTATATTATTAATAAATAATAATACATGTTTTAACCTAAGTATTTAACTTTATTTAAATAAGAACATGATATACTTTAATGAAATATTTTAACCTATAGTTTATTTTAATTACATGAAATAATTAATAAACTATACATTATATCATATGACTTAGAAATAATCATGAAAACACTTAGTCTTATATACTTAGCTTATTTAACCAGCTTATTTCTAATTATGGAAACTTCTATTTTTAGAAACTTATTTAAATAAGGCAGCTAATCTATTTATGGAAACGTTCTATTTTTAGAAACTTATTTATTTCAGGCAGCTAATCTATTTATGGAAACTTATTTAAATAAGGCAACTAATCTATTTATGGAAACTTTCTATTTTTAGAAACTTATCTATTTTAAGCAGTAATTCTATTTTTAGAAACTTTCTATTTTTGGAAACTTTCTATTTTTGGAAACTTTCTATTTTTAAAAACTTTCTATTTTTGGAAACTTTCTATTTTTGGAAACTTTCTATTTTTAGTAACTTTCTATTTTTGGAAACTTTCTATTTTTGGAAACTTTCTATTTTAGGAAACCTGCTATTTTTGGAAAGTTACTTATTATTACACAGTAAGTATAATAATACATGAAATAGCAGAAATACTTAATCAGAATAGACAGAATATAAGATAAACACAGTTAAAGACTTTAAACAGTAAAACACGATATGAACATATAAAATAAGCTAAGACATGACATAAAAACCAGTTACGTATTTAGTAAGCAGATACTTATTCATGTATGTATTTATGTAGCATTAGTGATACCGAAGTAGGATTCTCCTCAGTTCATCTTCTTCGTTCACTGGACATAAGGTACGGATTCCCGTCCTTTCAGTATGGACATTCTTTCCTTATTAGGATTCTCCGTATGCAGCCAACTGTTTTCCCAGTATTTATTTTATATGTTTTTGAATTGCTTATGTTTAATTAGAATACCTAAAGCCATATACATGCATGACCATTTTCACCTAGTTATGGAGGTACCATAACCATAACATTAGAGGCACTGATGTTATGACTTCACCACGGCGGAGTGATTGCTCGTGGCGTCCCTTCAGCTTTTGGCCATTTATTTTATATTTATCATGTGGGGCGTATGGGTGCATCCTAGTTACATGTTTTTCAGTCAGGATTTCATGGTGAATGTGGTGTGTGCCTTGCATCCTTCACAAGGAGCTGATCCCTCCTACCCAAACTAGTATATTAAATTAGAGGCAGCCCCTCTAATTTGCATGATGAGGTCACCCCTCCAAGTATTAATGCACGGTGGATTTTCATGACCTATATTTGCTAATGGTAAAATATGTTAAACATATTTCATAAGATAAACATAAGGCTTTTCAAACTATAAAACCAGTTTTATGAACATGTTCCAGGTTTTCCAGGACTTATACATTTCCGCTACTATTAAGTCTCTATTATGCTTAGTCTTTCATACTATGTCTATATCCGTGCACTGAGCGTTATGCTCAGCCGTTTTTCCTTTCATGTTCCCAAAACGGCAGGTACCCAGGACTCGAGCATTTGGAGGACGTGCATAGGATGGAAGCTGCCATAGACATCTTTTCTTTTTTTTCCTTCATATACTTATGCTTGTTTAGTCTTCCATTCATTTCTTTTGCTTTATTATGTTTTGAGCTTATGTTTGGGAACCGATGTTTAATTCCGGTTTACCCTATGGTCATGTAATGTTTTAGACATTTATCCTTGTATGCTTTTCTAACACGCCATAATTACGCGTGACATTCCATTTATCAAAACGGGGTGTTACAATTATGGTATCAGAGCCAAGGCTTCGACCTGTAGGCTCTAAAACTCGACCTGTGACTAGTGGGTAGTCACCAAGAGCTTCCTAAGCCAACGTTTGTTATTCTACGTATTGATGTTGTCAGCACATTGTTGTTTTAACCATGACGTTTTCAGCACCTTGAGGTTTTAACCTTGATGTTTTCATCGATATTGTTTTACTAATATGGATTCCTTCATATTTAGTTATGTGTCATTGTTTCATGCATAATGTTCCTCGTGAACTGTGACTATGTGGACTGAACCCAGTAGTTCATAATTAGTCACATAAATTTTTTTTCTGATATGTTTTGACAGATAAGTTTCATTTATTTATGTTTCATGTATCATTGTTGCAGGGATTATGACTAAGTAATGGTTGGTACAGGACTGGCCCTATTTAGTCGCATGTGCTTTTATCGAAACTTTTAACTTTGGGACCGACCCATAGGCGTCCCCTCGCCATATCTTTTGTTTTGGGACCGACGCATAGGCGTCCCCTCGCACATATAAAGGTTTTTATAAACTACATTACGCATTCATGCACTGTTTTTCATGCATAAAATTTTTCTCATGATTTATTGGCATAAATTTTTTCATGTCCCCTCATAAGATAATATGTTTTTATGTCAAGTATGTTTTCATATTGTCATGGTTAACTTCAGTTCATGCTGATTATGTAACACCCCCAAATTTATACAACTCAATACAGCGGAAGACTAGTTGGTGTTACGGGATAGCACATTACTCACATCATAGACAACGCATAAAAATCGCGTCGTTTAATAATAAAGCATTTCCATTCATAAATATCAAAGTTACATCGGTCCCAAGTCATATTATTTCATACAAAGTTTTACAAAGTATTTGAATGGAAATTGTTGTTTAAGTGTGGGCCATGAATTCTTGTTGTCTTCCCGAGAATTACCTTCAAGTACCTGAGATAAAACATGTTAAAAGAAAAGGTCAGCGATAACGCCGAGTGAATTCATAGAGTTTAATAAAATCCATCAATAAAATATCAGTATAAAATTATTACTGAAAATCATTTTGTACAAATCATTTTAATAGGCCATAAAATAGCCAAAGTGATTTTATACAAATCCTTATCGAAAATCATAATATAGGCATCTGCCTTAAAAATCATTATACGAGCCAATGTCGTAAAAACATTATACAATACGTCTTACGACGTTGTATAAAGTTAAATAAAAACCATTATATGAATATGGTTATAAAAACCAAAACACGAACATAATATCAATAGTATGACCCTGTATTGCTAGTTAGGCAATACGTCGTAATTCTGAGCGTCTAGTAGTATTTCGTTAGTCGGATTATTATAAGCCGCATGACATTGTTACCTTACTAAACCAACAACGGGTAGCTAACCCGATACTCAATTTTCCCATCTAAAGTAGCGTGTCGTCACAAAGGTCACGCTATGGAAATCTTCTCATACATAAATTCGCTTACCAATCAATGTGGCACGACGGGGATCAACCGTCAAGGCGCGAACTGGGGTGATCGTCCCCAAATAGTACTATTATATGCATAAGCGTCTACCAAATCCCGGTAGTTCACAATTCATGCTAATGGGACTTTTCGTGACATAACCTAACTTTAATAATCCATTTTGTTTCATCTATCGGGTCCTTTAATCATTTATCGGGTCATATAATCGGGTCATACAATCATTCGGGTCCAAATCAATAAACAAACAATCGGGACAAATGGTGTCCTATTTTATAAAAACAAACATGTTATCTCCCTCGCGGGTTTATAAAACATTTCGTAACAACATTTAAAAGAGTGCGAGGCTATGAACTCACGTTGATGTGGGAAGGCGGGTTATCGGCAATTCGGACGTACGGTACGTGCTTCAATCACGGAAACCTAGACAAATAATACTCGTCTTAGACTCTTGTCCAATGAATTTATAAAAATAACAATTATGTATACATATGATGATTTTATATATATATATGATGATCAAGTGGGTTTACATATTCTCATTTACTCATTTTTGTGTTTATGTGTCGATAACTTTTATACTAGTTTACTAGTTTTACCTATTTACGTATTTTAAGTCCAATAAACTTATTATAAGTTCTTTAACTTGTTTTAATCCATTTTATACTTATATTATCAGTATTTAAACTTTACAAGTTGGGCCCAAATGGGTTAAGCCCAATAAGTTGTTTTTATAAGAGTTTAACTTATTTAGTCCAATTATTAGTACAATATGTTTACTTAGCTCGTTAATGTCCGTATGTCCTATAGTTCGGGTTTTATCGGTTTTTACTTGTATTAGATACTTATATATCAGTATATGACTTTTAAAAACTTTACATTATACGGGTTTGATCGTCTAAGTTTTAATTGGCGAAAAACGTTAATTTTACGGTAATAGCCGAAAAAGTCGTAAAAATCAAGTTTATAGTTTTATAACTTATAAAACTTAACAAGTTACCATTTTTATAAAATGTCCACTTATTTATCATTGTACATATTTATATAAATGTATTATATAATTTAGTGGGTTTTTATTTACATTTTATACTATTTTTATTTGAGTGCTTATATAATACTATTATACTTTAATTTCCAAAATCTAATTTTTATTTTCATCTTCACCAAAACTGCCATATCTAGAGTTCTATATGGAGATAGAAGCTCAAATTTTTATGAAATAAACTACATGATATGTGCTCCATTTAACTCTACTATAGCTACTGTTGAATTATCTTCTATGTATTTTCTAAAAATCGTCCAAAACAGTGAACTCAGATTTGTACTTTAAACTTGTTTTGATCATATCTCACTCATTACAATATTTCCATTGCATGGACAACTCTCACATGTGTACAAGACTCATATTACTGTATATCAATTAATCTATGCCATTTTATCAGTTCATCATATGATTCTTTACTGTTTTATACAGCCTACTAATTTAAGCAAGATTAACCCATTTTTACTTATAGTTTTTCATCTTTTTATCCATGATTATTAACACCAAATCCCCACACAATACTTTTATCATCATATAATCATCATATACATATACAATAGGAAACAAAATACATGATTACATAATCAAAATAACAAGAAGATGAGGAGGACAATCTTTATACCACCAAGTTGATGTAGGTTATGATTTGGACATAGATTTTGATGGAGAAACTTATGAATAAGCAAGACCATCTTCAAGATCACCTATCTTCATGAACACCTTGTGGAAAATCAGCCCTTGATCCCTTGAAAACTTCTCCTTGGATGTTAAAACTTGCACCAATCTTCATCTCTTTGAATGGAGATTAACATATCTTAAGTATAACAAATGTTTGTGGTTAAACTTTGTATGAATGAGGTGTTGTGGTGATTATATGGGACGAAATTATAGAGAGAGGAAGAGAGAGTTTTGGTTGATTTGCATGTATGTAATGAAGGTAGTAGTTTTTGGTAGCTAGTTTTGATGGAAGAACGGCTTACTTTGTAAGCTAGAATGACAAGTGTAAGCTTAGCTTACAACTTGACACCAAATGTGGTGTGGTGGTGTTGTGTGGGATGGTTATAGTGGGGGTGGGGCAAGTGTCCCACTTGTCTCATCCCCATTTATTTACGGGTACTCCTCGATTCTAGTTTCCTCGATTTGCGTGCCCTCGTGTCGTTTTACGAAAAACGTTTTTATAAATTGTGAATCAACGGCACAAAACGAATCTAATAAGAATTGTCTCATCAAAAACAGAGTTCGAAACGTAAATACGTAATCCTAAGGTTTCCGGTTTAGTCGTAAAGGACGTTAAAATAAAATCGTAAGTCCTAGTCTCTTCTCGTAAATTTGTGAGTTTATGAACTAACACAAATTTAAAACTCCAAAATAATATTCACGGATAAATTTATTTTCTGAAATGTCGGACTATCACCAAAACGGTGTATGTAAACGTAAGCACGTAACGTTGAATCCTCCGGTTTAGACGTAGTCGATGCTACTTCAAGACGTAAATCCAAATTTCTTCCCAAAAATAAGTGAGTTCATAATGTAACATTAAAATAATGTTTTCAAATAAATACTGAGAATAAAATATCAACCATAAATTGACGGATTGTCACAACATTTACCCCTAAACAGGATCTTTGTCGTCAAAGATCATCTTACTACTCGCTTCTTATTGAGTTAAATCCATGTGGGTATTTCCTCCACATTCGGTCTTTTCTCACAAGTGTAATCTATTACAATACGCGAGTTTCATCAAACATAACTACGAGAATAAGATCAGGCTTAATGTTGACTTACTTTCTCTATCCATGATGTTCACGGGTTTTTGATGAATGCAACTTTTCGCCGATCTAAGCTTTACTAAGAAGAATTTCAGATTTTCATTTGATAGACATTTATCAAGTTCGATTTACGAACATAATTCACGCAGTCCTTGAAGTCCTAGGGTAGATCCAGCTTATATGCCTTTCAAACCAAATCTTTTACATCATCTCAATGGTCCCATACAACGGGGACTTATATCCTATGATTTATCAGATCATGAATTCATTTTTCCAAGGTTAAAAATTGTGGCATAACTTCGCTACCCATTTGGCACTTCAAGATCTACATTTCATATTCCCATAACCTCTTGCCCACTACCGGCAGTTAATAATCAGATCCTAATTTCAACAATCATTTCAGGTCTCGCGGGTCGGGTATTTTGTAAGGTTAGGTTCGCCATCATAGGAAACCTTAAACCTAAAAGACATGTCCAACTCACAGTGGGTGTATGTCGGGTGTCTTTATCTCAACTCCTGCTTACAGATGCTCTATTATTTAGATCCTAACAAGATTAGATCTTAATCCTAGTACGATGATTATCAATGATAATCCTTCCAAAGGAAAACGATTATACGGTTCATTACCAATGGTCAATATTCAAACATAAAACAACACTTATATTACTTTGTATCGTTACTTTACCTCGTCCCTTCGATTGGGGTGGTACATAGTACTCTCATCAAGGTTCGTTCTTAATGATTTCTGAGCAAATCTCTAGAAATTTGATGCGAAGCGAGGATCTTGATAAAGATGTTCGATACAGGCACACTATGTTTACATAACTCTTTTGCATTTATCATTAACGGGAATGATATTAGCAGATTTGGTCAGTCTGTTGACGATGACCCAAATCGAATCAAATTCAGATGATGACCTTTGCAATAGCTAGATGTTTACTAATGTATGAGGCGATGTCTGCCTTCATAATTGTCATCAGTACAACTTCTTCAGACAAGAATACTTTTAGTCATAAATGACATAAATAGAATACTTATACTTACAAATTCCAACATAACTATATCTCACAATCTCCATATTTAGGCAACCACAAGTGGCCTTTAAAACATTTAACGCTATTGGCTTCCCAATTTTAATGGTTCACATTAGCCGCGAACCATATTTATTATCTATATTATCCTTTTTATAAGCATCAGTTATATTTTAAATTGTTCGGCAATTTATTTTGCACCTTCATTATTAAGGAACATGTCCTAATTGGTTCTTTATCTTTTATACATAATGTGTCAGTAATTACGTTCACTAGCCTGATGAAATAAATATCATAACCGTATTTATTCAAAATTCTTTCTTCATATCTTCTATGTTTTAATTTCGTCTTTAGTATTATCTTTATCTGTTTTACTCAATCCGACGTCTAAAGCGTCGATAATTATTACATGTAAATTAACAATAATTGTTTAATTTTTATGAAACGTAAACGTAAAAATTTTAAATTTCTTAGTTCGACCAATTATATAAAATATTCAAAATAAATTTGAATTTTACTAACAAGATTTTTGTTGATTTATCGAAAATAATTAGTAAGATTCGTAAACGTTCGAAAAATATTTGTTTATACTTTGGTCAAAGTTTTCTTAGTTGAAAAGCAAAAATTGTCGTTTCGAATTTCAAGTCATAAGTTATATAGTTTCCTCAATTCTTCTTAAGTTGTCTAGAATTATACACGAACATTTACCCCTAAACAGAAGTTAGTTAAATGGTTTGTGTATAAGGGAATAATCCCTAAAAATCCTTTGTTAAAACATTTGTCAAAATATATTTTCACTTTCTTTTTAGTATAACTCAAAGTCTTAAATGACTTCTAAATTTTAAAGAGTCAATTTATATTCCATTATCTATTATTCACATGGTCATATATAAAGGATTTAGTCTTTAATCATATGTTAAATATTTAAGGTACAGGTTTTTATCGTTCGACCAATTTAGGGCAGTCTATAACTAATTATTAACTCATTCTTATTCTTATAAACAAACAGACGATCCTTAATGATCACAAGCATGAATTTATCAATTTACAGCCTACACACGTGATTCACCAAATTTATGATTGCTACATGTGTATTAGTCAATCCAAACGTCACCACGTGAAACTCGTAATGTTCATTACAAGCATCGAATGTAGTGATTGGAATACATAATCTTTTTCGCAGATGCGAAGTTGATGATAACCATGCCATGGATCAAATTGCTAAAACCTTGTAAATGATCGAACAAATCTTCCATTTCGAGTTATGGATATCGTTTTCGATTGTCAATTTTACTCAGTTCACAGTAATCTATAAATATAAGGAATGATAACACCATAGCTCTTCAGGATGACAGGCTTGGTATAATAAAATCTTTCTCCGACAACTCTCTCAGTTTTACGGTAATTCCTTTAATTTAGATAGTGCTGACGTATAGTGCACAAGCCACAGGTGCAGCACCGAGAATATAATCAATACCAAATTCGACTTTCCTAAATGGCAAAAGTCTAGGTAATTCATCAACAAATACCTCCTAAAGTTTCAGATAACATAAACATCTTTTAATAAATTCATATTAGGTTCTTCTAGATTACAATATCTATAACTAATTCACAACCATTCACGGTAAAATTTCAAGTCTAAATGCAGGATATGGTCATCCATCAAGAATTATTTAGATCACTTTTGATAATCTGCATCTTATCATTTAGGGGAATTCTACTTGAGTTCCCATCAATTAAGACAATGTCGTCATGTCATAATCAATCAATCCATTCTACTGGCACTATCAACTTTCCAGTTTTATTATCGTCGATAAGATGTGAACTTCTCAAAAGTCTAATAATAACTCATAATCCTTCACAAATTCAGGGATATATGGAGACACATCTATCATCAAAAGAGTAAGGTTAACGCATAATCTATGCGAGAGAACTTCAAATCAGATACAGATGAAAACATTTAACGAATATGAATATATCCCATGTTTTCATAATTTGAGTACGCATTCGAAAGCTCCTCGGATCGTTACCCAGGTCATTCAAATGAAATCAATCATAAGAAATGATAAGAACGTCAATACATCCAGTCGGGTATCAACACTCGGTAATCAGATACTTTTCCTAAGAATCTCACTACGATAGAATTGGACAAGAAAGAATTGTCAATTGTAAAATAAGACAATTTCCACAGATGAGTAAATTCGACTCAGAAGAATAGATGCTACAGGCACATATGTAGGTGTCCCTAACACTATGTCCCTATTTTTCACTTCTTGCAGATTTCATAAATTTAATCTTTCACAATCTTCAAAGAAAATGTAGTGTTTATTCATTATTTTTATGGTGACTACTAATCAGCCTTGCATGGTCCATTCCAAATTGTACGTAGGCGCGCAACTATATACAATTTCAAGATTAACAATGCAATACTCAGTTCGTCGAAAATTTTATTATCATGTTTATAATAAAAACATTTTCATGCTTAATTCTTAAATAAGAATAAAAATAAATTTACAAAGATTTTCCTTGTTATGAAAACAATTAAGTTTTCCATGGTGTTTCATAAACAACTTCATTTTGATATTAATCGCTTATAAATCTCACTTTGAATAATCCTTATTGTGATGAAAATTAAATTTTCTCAAAGGATACCGTTTTAACTTTATAAAAACAATGAGTGATCTGCAAAAGAGTGATGAAAAGTTGTTCACCAAGAACTAACTACAATATAATAGGAAATGAGCTTAGCCAACTAATCATGAGGTTGATGACCTCGATGGCACTCAGGAATACAAAGAGAATAATCCACAACGTAACTCAATTCCAGATGAGTACTTGTTCAATGGTTGCATCACTAATGTGAACATTAGGATGAAGCAATAAAGGATAGATAACATCGATACATGTGGAATTTAGCAATCAAAGGTAGTCTTTTTATTAATCACAAACAAGTCAAATTGTACCGTAACACATTACATGTCACTATGTCATACAATTCTCAGAACTCATCCTACCAACTGATGTCTCAGTTAAGTTAGGGATTTTTAAAAGATACCACAATGAATACTAATCTACAAGAGTCATTAGGTGTTCCACATGTCCCGGGAGATCCATCGGTCCCAATTTAGAAGAAGATTTCTTCAATTTATTTATTGGACACTAGGCATCCTCGTCAGTGGACAATGGCCTAGGAACTACCCTTAACACAAACTAACAATCATTTAAAACCTTAGAATTCAATCACAGGACTTAACGACTTCCTCTTATCAATCTCATATTCCAATACAAGTTAAATGTTACTTTATTCAAGTTTCAACCAATTTTATACTCAATTCGACATCCTACCTTATTCTTCCAATACTTATTCTTCGGCCTTGTAAAGGCAATAAAAGCTCAATATGATCAACACTTAATTTCCGATCCTATATCTCTTACAACAACAATTATCAGATGAGTCACTAGTATGAGATGACTCATACATTCAATTAGACTTCTCGAAAAGGTATTAGTGGCATGAGGCCTTTGGGTAATGGTTCCAATGACAGCCTCAAGTGCAACATTCCCCCTTTCAATTTCAATTTAAGAATTGGATGACAACGAATCAGATGACATCTTTCTGGGTTGTAAAGTTTTGTCAAACTCCACTCTTATAAGGAAAGATCGTCATGACATCGATATCAGATTTAATCTCACCAATTCTTTTTCAATATTACAATCAACTAATATCTACATTTCTACGAATATCAACCATTTGTTGGGATCATAAATATCCGCAACTTGGTTTAGATCTAGGATAGCTAGAATTCCTACGAGAATATCTTCGATTAATTTACTAGGGGATTTAGGGTTCCTTGTGACAATCTACGTCGTATAAATACCTCGTTTAAATATCAAAATAATCATCAAACAATCATGTAATAAAATTACATCATATATATATATATAATCCAAGTTATATATATATTAAAATAACACTTCTCAGTCTGGCCTTGTCGGTAACTCAGGAATTCTTCGGCACCGTTATAGTCAAAAGATTTTTAGACATTTTTAGAAAAATGTTTTTAGTTAAAAGATTTTGAAATGTTTTATTCAAAACCTTAGTTTTAAAAATCTTTCGTTCTCTATAACGAGAGCTCTGATGCCAAACTGTAACACCCCCAAATTTATTCAACTCAATACATCGGAAGACTAGTTGGTGTTACGGGATAGCACATTACTCACATCATAGACAACGCATAAAAATCGCGTCGTTTAATAATAAAGCATTTCCATTCATAAATATCAAAGTTACATCGGTCCCAAGTCATATTATTTCATACAAAGTTTTACAAAGTATTTGAATGGAAATTGTTGTTTAAGTGTGGGCCATGAATTCGTGTTGTCTTCCCGAGAATTACCTTCAAGTACCTGAGATAAAACATGTTAAAAGAAAAGGTCAGCGATAACGCCGAGTGAATTCATAGAGTTTAATAAAATCCATTAATAAAATATCAGTATAAAATTATTACTGAAAATCATTTTGTACAAATCATTTTAATAGGCCATAAAATAGCCAAAGTCATTTTATACAAATCCTTATCGAAAATCATTATATAGGCATTTGCCTTAAAAATCATTATACGAGCCAATGTCGTAAAAACATTATACAATACGTCTTACAACGTTGTATAAAGTTAAATAAAAACCGTTATATGAATATGGTTATAAAAACCAAAACACGAACATAATATCAATAGTATGACCCTGTATTGCTAGTCAGGCAATACGTCGTAATTCTGAGCGTCTAGTAGTATTTCGTTAGTCGGATTATTATAAGCCGCATGACATTGTTACCTTACTAAACCAACAACGGGTAGCTAACCCGATACTCAATTTTCCCATCTAAAGTAGCGTGTCGTCACAAAGGTCACGCTATGGAAATCTTCTCATACATAAATTCGCTTACCAATCAATGTGGCACAACGGGGATCAACCGTCAAGGCGCGAACTGGGGTGATCGTCCCCAAATAGTACTATTATATGCATAAGCGTCTACCAAATCCCGGTAGTTCACAATTCATGCTAATGGGACTTTTAGTGACATAACCTAACTTTAATAATCCATTTTGTTTCATCTATCGGGTCCTTTAATCATTTATCAGGTCATACAATCGGGTCATACAATCATTCGGGTCCAAATCAATAAACAAACAATCGGGAAAAATGGTGTCCTATTTTATAATAACTAACATGTTATCTCCCTCGCGGGTTTATAGAACATTTCGTAACAACATTTAAAAGAGTGCGAGGCTATGAACTCACGTTGATGTGGGAAGGCGGGTTATCGGCAATTCGGACGTACGGTACGTGCTTCAATCACGGAAACCTAGACAAATAATACTCGTCTTAGACTCTTGTCCAATGACTTTATAAAAATAACAATTATGTATACATATGATGATTATATATATATATATATGATGATCAAGTGGGTTTACATATTCTCATTTACTCATTTTTGTGTTTATGTGTCGATAACTTTTATACTAGTTTACTAGTTTTACCTATTTACGTATTTTAAGTCCAATAAACTTATTATAAGTTCTTTAACTTGTTATAATCCTTTTTATACTTATATTATCAGTATTTAAACTTTACAAGTTGGGCCCAAATGGGTTAAGCCCAATAAGTTCTTTTTATAAGAGTTTAACTTATTTAGTCCAATTATTAGTCCAATATGTTTACTTAGCTCGTTAATGTCCGTATGTCCTATAGTTCGGGTTTTATCGGTTTTTACTTGTATTAGATACTTATATATCAGTATATGACTTTTAAAAACTTTACATTAGACGGGTTTGATCGTCTAAGTTTTAATTGGCGAAAAACGTTAATTTTACGGTAATAGCCGAAAAAGTCGTAAAAATCAAGTTTATAGTTTTATAACTTATAAAACTTAACAAGTTACCATTTTTATAAAATTTCCACTTATTTACCATTGTACATATTTATATAAATGTATTATATGATTTAGTGGGTTTTTATTTACATTTTATACTATTTTTATTTGAGTGCTTATATAATACTATTATACTTTAATTTCCAAAATCTGATTTTTATTTTCATCTTCACCAAAACTGCCATATCTAGAGTTCTATATGGATATAGAAGCTCAAATTTTTATGACATAAACTACATGATATGTTCTCCATTTAACTCTTCTATAGCTACTGTTGAATCATCTTCTATGTATTTTCTAAAAATCGTCCAAAACAGTGAACTCAGATTTGTACTTTAAACTTGTTTTGATCATATCTCACTCATTACAATGATTCCATTGCATGGACAACTCTCACATGTGTACAAGACTCATAGCTTACTGTATATCAATTAATCTATGCTATTTTATCAGTTCATCATATGATTCTTTACTGTTTTATACAACCTACTAATTTAAGCAAGATTAACCCATTTTTACTTATAGTTTTTCATCTTTTTATCCATGATTATTAACACCAAATCCCCACACAATACTTTTATCATCATATAATCATCATATACATATACAATAGGAAATAAAATACATGATTACATAATCAAAATAACAAGAAGATGAGGAGGACAATCTTTATACCACCAAGTTGATGTAGGTTGTGATTTGGACATGGATTTTGATGGAGAAACTTATGAATAAGCAAGACCATCTTCAAGATCACCTATCTTCATGAACACCTTGTGGAAAATCAGCCCTTGAATCCCTTGAAAACTTCTCCTTGGATGTTAAAACTTGCACCAATCTTCATCTCTTTGAATGGAGATTAACATATCTTAAGTATAACAAATGTTTGTGGTTAAACTTTGTCTGAATGAGGTGTTGTGGTGATGATATGGGACGAAATTATAGAGAGAGGAAGAGAGAGTTTTGGTTGATTTGCATGTATGTAATGAAGGTAGTAGTTTTTGGTAGCTAGTTTTGATGGAAGAATGGCTTACTTTGTAAGCTAGAATGACAAGTGTAAGCTTAGCTTACAACTTGACACCAAATGTGGTGTGGTGGTGTTGTGTGGGATGGTTATAGTGTGGGTGGGGCAAGTGTCCCACTTGTCTCATCCCCATTTATTTACGGGTACTCCTCGATTCTAGTTTCCTCGATTTGCGTGCCCTCGGGTCGTTTTACGAAAAACGTTTTTATAAATTGTGAATCAACGGCACAAAACGAATCTAATAAAAATTGTCTCATCAAAAACGGAGTTCGAAAACGTAAATACGTAATCCTAAGGTTTCCGGTTTAGTCGTAAAGGACGTTAAAATAAAATCGTAAGTCCTAGTCTCTTCTCGTAAATTTGTGAGTTTATGAACTAACACAAATTTAAAACTCCAAAATAATATTCACGGATAAATTTATTTTCTGAAATGTCGGACTATCACCAAAACGGTGTATGTAAACGTAAGCACGTAACGTTGAATCCTCCGGTTTAGACGTAGTCGATGCTACTTCAAGACGTAAATCCAAATTTCTTCCCAAAAATAAGTGAGTTCATAATGTAACATTAAAATAATGTTTTCAAATAAATACTAAGAATAAAATATCAACCATAAATTGACGTTACGTTATACACTCCTTCATGTTGAATTGTTCATGTTTTTTCATGATAATTCTGTATTCATGTTGATTACGTCTTACGCCTCTTTTGTTATTTATGCTTTCACGCAAGACATTGTTGGATTTCATTGAATTATGCTTTCATGATAGTCATGGTTGGTTTTCATTGATCATGCTGTCAGGAAAATCATCGTTGAATTTTGTGTAACCACACTTTAGCGTTTCTCTATGCAAACAGAATGATGACTATGCTAATATTGCCAGGTTATCATAATGGTTTTCCTAACCGTTTAACCGATATAATTTCCTTAAATCATGACAAATGATCGACCACATACCGATCATTTCATGTGCATTCCGTGTGTACTCCATGTACCGTAGGCCATGTGTATTACACGTACCTAAATCCATGTGTATTTCACTTACAATACTTCACGAGTATTCGCTAGCCGATTCTGAATCATCTCAGGCATATGTCCACTTGTTGATATTCTACAAGATTGCTTATGCCGCTCATAGCTTGGAGATGTTACTAGGGATTGACGTTGCTGATGTTGGAGACGGTACAAGATGCTGATGCTGTTCACAACCTGGAGATCCTACAAGACGAAGACAAAGGTGCCCGAGCAAAGCTATTGGACGAGAAGATACTTCACCATCAGACGATCTTCATCAATCATTTTCCCAAATTCTTAGTTACATGTCACACGTTATTCAGTTGTCATTTCAGCCATATGAGTGCAAACCGGTACCAGCCGGCCACTCAGCTGAATAGTTACATGAATCACGGTCATGAGAATGACCATCATGGAACTGACAGACAGGACGATAGTAACCACTACTATGACAGCAACTATCCTAGAAATCGCAACCGAGGATCCGGCCGCGGACGTAATCAGACATACAAAGGATCAGTAGTCCAACCGATCCGCCAAGTCATTTTAGCTTTGGCGCCAAGTAATGAGTGTGGGCTGTTGATTTGGCCACGTCTCATTCCTTATAGAGGAAGTTGGATTGTGATTGGTTGACGTGTGAATGGGTAGGGTCCTTTGGTGAGTAGAGGTTGGGGTTTTGGGTGTGGGATGGGTTTCTGAGCATGTGAATCAAGCATGTGCCTGGGTAATTTTGATTTACCCTTTGTTTTAAGTGGGATAGTAACTGGGTTCATCACTTGAAATAGTAACTCCTTTGATCCGTTTTTTGTGGGGAAAAAGTGTTTGGCGCGTGTTTCTTTAGTTTGAACTTTGGGAATGTACACTTTGAGTCCTTGTGTTTTGGTAAAGTGTTTAAACAAAGTTTATTCAGCAAAACAAACGATTTCCTTTTTATTTAAACTTTCCAATTTCACACTTTCGCCCCAAAATTTGGCAAAAGGATTTCAAGCGTTGTTTTTGCCATTTTGCATAGTTTGAGGACTGATCTTGGACATTTCTCATCTTTGAAGGTCTTCAATGTATCTTTGACTTCATGAGGGACCATTGTTGAGAATTTAGAATTGTTGGCTAAACTTGCCAAATCTTCAAAGTTGAAGGACCTTTTTGTAATTTTGACAAACTTAAGGGACCAAACTTGTAATTATGAATATACAAGGCTATTAAGTTTCATTTATTCATAAATAAGGGATCAATCTTGTACATCTTCAAATCTTCAAGGTTTTTCTTTGAGAAATCCATAACTAGGGCCCGGTTCTTTGTACGGCTTCGTTTCTCGTGTTCATTTTTTCTTGTTTCTAGTGATCTTTTGTCTTTTTTACGATATACATACCTAAAACACACAACTAAACTAATCCAAGCGTATATATGGTATATTTATGACATTTTATGCATTTAAAGCCCGAAAAGAACGATGAGATCATGTATAAATGCCATCTCATCAGGAAACGCCTAGAAATGTCGCTCAATAACGACACGGGTGTGTACATAAATCTCGAATGAAAGTTCAAATGTTTTCAAAACATGTCATTTCCTTTTTTCTTTAAATGATTTATAATAACTTCAGATTGTGACTCGTGCCTCAAAGAAAGGAAAGTTAATCATGGGTTGTTAACTTATCCTAGTCAACGAGAAATTAATTTTTTCTCGGTTATGGGCTTATATTAAAACATTAAAAGTTTTAAGCTCATGAACTCAAGGAAAATTTTCATTTATGTACATTTTTCCTCAACAACGGGAAATTTAGTTTTCTCGGGTTTGAGCACAATTTTTCAAGGTATTTCAAAACTTTGTGCTCATATACTCCCCTATTATAATTAGAATTTCTTTTCGAGGGTGAGTAAAAACTTTCATGCAACATTATTCTCTCCATGTTTCATCATTAATTTCACAAAAGTTACGATCACATGTAATTTTTGAGGGGGAGAATAGTGATTAAAAGGTGTTCAAAATGTGTCACCTTGGATAAGATCTTTAATATAAGTGCTTTCTCTTCCTAATATGTGCAAAAACCTTTCATTTTATGATGTACATGTGTAGGGGGAGCGTTTTGGTGATATAGAAAACTTTCAAGGTGTAAACAGTGATTTTATCAACACCTTGATTGCCTTTTCAATAGGTTTTTCTGGTTACGATATCTATATCCTTCAACACAATTATTCACGACGATATTGGTGTCAAAAGGTGGTTAGGTACTCGTCCCATGATCCAACCAAAACCGGAGGGATCTTCCCAGGGACAATCCATTAGAACTTAGAAGTCCTTAGGAAAGATGAAGTAGTTGAGTAAATGGGAATAATGCCGACTAATGACTTAAGCTAGCACTGGAACAATCACAACAAGGTGCTAGTTATGATTTCTTGGTAAGCATTGAAGGGGTTGAAGAATGAAAAAGAAATGTAAGGATAAATGGTGAAAAGAAAATATGTGACAATCCGTTAATTTATGGTTGATATTTTATTCTCAAGTGTTATTTAAAAACATTATTTTAATGTTATATTATGAACCACTTATTTTTGGGAAGAAATTTGGATTTACATCTTGAAGTAGCATCGACTACGTCTAAACCGGAGGATTCTACGTTACGTGCTTACGTTACATACACCGTTTTGGTGACAGTTCGACATTTCATTAAATAAATTTATCCGTGAATATTATTTTGGGATTTTAAATTGTGTTGGATCATAAACCCACAAATTTACGAGAAGAGATTAGGACTTACGTTCATAATTTAACGTCCTTTACGACTAAACCGGAAACCTTAGGATTACGTATTTACCTTTTTGAACTCCGTTTTTGATGAGACAACTTTTATTAGATTCGTTTTGTGTCGTTGATTCATGATTTATAAAAACGTTTTTCGTAAAACGACCCGAGGGCACGCAAATCAAGGAAACTAGAATCGAGGAATACCCGTAAATTAGCGGGATGGGACAAAACAAGTTTATCCCACCACACTAAAAGGGATGGCCAAAAACTTGCCACCACATCACTTGATGTGTCAAAGTGGTAGCTAAAAGCTTACACTTGTTAAGCTAAGCTTAACAAGTAAGCTACTTCTTTTCACCAAACCACAAAACCATCTAAGACTTACCATTTGCACTTCCAACACATGCAAACCACTCTCTCATCCTTCCTCTCTCTCTATATTTCGTCCAATAACCATCCCTAAACACCCTCATTTGAACAAATTTAACCATGAAATCATATGTTATTCACACATATGATGAAGCCCTTTTCAAGCTCTATTGATTGGTGGTGATTTTAACATCCAAGGAGAAGATTTGGTGATGTCCAAGGGCTGATTTCTACATGAATTTTACAAGTATTGGTGGCCTTGAAGATTGGTGTTGATCTACCACAAGTTTTGCCATCAAAAATCCAAGCCTTGATCATAAACTACACAACCTTGGTGGTATAAAGATTGTTCTCCCCATCCTCTTGTTAATTTTGATTATGTAATCATGTATTTTATTCTTAAATGTATATATGTATGATGATATATGATGATAAAAATATTGTGTGGGGATTTGGTGTTGATAATCATGGGTAAAAAGATGAAAAACCATATGAAAAAATGGTTCATCTTGCTTAAATGGTAGGCTGTATAAAAACATTAACTAACCACATGTTAGACTGATAAAATGGCAAAGTAGAATCAATATACAGCAATTATAAGATGTCATACACATGTGAGAGTTGGGCATGCATTGGAATCATTATAATGAGTGAGATATGATCAAAAAACGTTTAGAGTACAAATCTGAGTTCACTATTTTGGACGATTTTTATAAAATACTTAGATTCTGATTCAACAGTAGCTATAGTAGAGTTAAATGGAGAAAATATCATTTAGTTTATGTCATAAAAATTTGAGCTTCTATCTCCATATAGAACTCTAGATATGGCAGTTTTGGTGAACATGAAAATAAAAATCAGATTTTGGGAAATTAAATTATAATAGTATTATATAAGCACTCAAATAAAAATAGTATAAAATGTGAATTAAAACACACTAACTTATATAATACATTTATATAAATATGTATAGGATAAATAAATGGACATTTTATAAAAATGGTAGTTTGATAAGTTTCATAAGTTATAAAACTATAAACATGATTTTTACGACTTTTTCGGCTATTACCGTAAAATTAACGTTTTTGTTAAATAAAACTTAGACGGCTGGACCCGTCTAAGTAAACTTTTATAAACTCATATAATGATATATAAACATATATAACAAGTAAAAACCGATAAAACCCGAACTATAAAACATACGGACATTCACGGGCTAAGTTAACGTTATTGGACTAATAATACAACAAAATAGGCTAAAACACTTATAAACTTATTTATTGGGCTTAACCCATTTGGGCCCAACATATAAAGTGTGATACTGATAATAAAAGTATAATTGGGCTAATATAATATATTGGGCTTGTAATGGGCCTATTGGGCCTAAAACATGTAAATAGGTAAAACTAGTAAACTAGTGTAAAAGTTATCAACATATAACACTAAAATGAGTAAATGAGAATATGTAAACCCATTTGATCATCATATATATAAAATCATCATATGTATACATAATTGTTATTTTTATAAAGTCATTGGACAAGAGTCTAAGACGAGTATTATTTGTCTAGGTTTCCGTGATTAAAGCACGTACCGTACGTCCAAATTTCCGATAACCCGCCTTCCCACATCAACGTGAGTTCATAGCCTCGCACCCTTTTAAATATTTTTATGAAATGTTTTATAAACCCGCGAGGGAGATAACATGTTAGCTTTGATAAAATAGGACATCATTTGTCCCGATTGTTTGTTTATTGATTTGGACCCGGATGATTGTATGACCCTATGAATGATTAAACGACCCGATAGATGAAATAAAAATGGATTATTAAAGTTAGGTTATGTCACTAAAAGTCCCAT
This sequence comes from Glebionis coronaria, assembly GCA_025667525.1. Taxonomy (NCBI): domain Eukaryota; kingdom Viridiplantae; phylum Streptophyta; class Magnoliopsida; order Asterales; family Asteraceae; genus Glebionis; species Glebionis coronaria. Next base: position 275,711,772 of record CM046879.1, read on the forward strand.
TAGCATGAATTATGAACTACCGGGATTTGATAGACGCTTATGCATATAATAGTACTATTTGGGGACGATCACCCCAGTTCGCGCCTTGACGGTTGATCCCCGTCGTGCCACATTGATTGGTAAGCGAATTTATGTATGAGAAGATTTACATAGCGTGACCTTTGTGACGACACGCTAATTTAGATGGGCAAATGAGTTTCGGGCTAGCTACCCGTTGTTTGTTGTAGTAAGGTAACAATGTCATGCGGCTTATGATAATCCAATAACGGAACACTGCTATACGCACCGAATTACGATGTATTGCCTAACTAGCAATACGTGGTCATACTATTGATATTATGTTCGTGTTTTGGTTTTATATAACCATATTCATATAACGGTTTTTATTTAATCTATACAACGTTATAAAACGTATTGTATGATGTTTTTACGACATTGGCTCGTATAATGATTTTTAAGGCAAATGCCTATGTTATGATTTTCGATAAGGATTTGTATAAAAATGACTTTGGCTATTTTATGGCCTATTACAATGATTTGTACGAAATGATTTTTGGTAATAATTTTATACCAAAGTTATATTGATGGAGTTTATTAAACTCTATGAATTCACTCGGCGTTATCATTGACCTTTTCTTTTAACATGTTTTATCTCAGGTACTTGAAGGTAATTCTCGGGAAGACGACAAGAATTCATGGCCTGCACTTAAATATTAATTTCCATTCAAATGCTTTGTAAAACCTGTATAAAATACAATGACTTGGGACCTATGTAACTTTGATATTTATGAATGGAAATGCTTTATTATTAAACGACGCAATTTTTATGCGTTGTCTATGATGTGAGTAATGTGCTATCCCGTAACACCAACGAGTCTTCCGCTGTATTGAGTTGTATAAATTTGGGGGTGTTACAGTTTGGTATCAGGGCTCTCGTTATAGAGAACGAAAGATTTTTAGAACCCATGTTTTGAATAAAACATTTCAAAATCTTTTAACTACAAACATTTTTCTAAAAATGTCTAAAAATCTTTTGACTATAACGGTGCCGAAGAATTCCCGAGTTACCGACAAGGCCAGACTGAGAAGTGTTATTTTAATATATATATATATATAACTTGGATTATATATGTATATTTGTGATGTAATTTGATTACATGATTGTTTGATGATTATTTAATACTTATACGAGGTATTTATACGACGTAGATTGTCATAAGAAACCCTAACTCCCCTAGCAAATAAATCGAAGCTATTCCCGTAGGAATTCTAGCTATTCTAGATTTAAACTAAGTTTCGGATATTTATGATCCCAACAAAATGCTTAATATTCGTAGAAATGTAGATATTTGTTGATTGTGATCTTGAAGAAGAATTGGCGAGATTAAATTTGATATCGATGTCATGCCGATCTTTCCTTATAGAGTGGAGTTTGACAAAAACGTCACCACCTGGAAAGGTGTCATCTGATTCATTGTCACCCAATTCTTAAAATTGAAATTGAAAGGGGGAAGTTGCACTTGAGCCTGTCATTGGAACCATTACCCAAAAGCCTCATGCCACTAGTATCTTTCCGAGAAGTCAAATTGAATGTGTGAGTCAATTCATACTAGTGACTCATTTGATAACAATTTTTGTAAGAAACTATAGGATTGGAAATTAAGTGTTGTTCATATCGAGCTTTTATTGCACTTCGAAGGTATAAGAATAAGGTTGAAAGTATTGGAGAATGAGGTAGGATATTGATAGGTGTGTAAACACCCATCCTTTTACCACTTAATTCTGGCTAAAACGAGACCAAAACACGTATTTAATATCATTTGTTTAGAATTATGCGTGGTTTTTTGTGTTTATTGTGTTTTCAGAGCTAACCGGATGAATATTAAAGAAAACATGGGATTGCACGGGTTTTATCAAGGAAAAAGACTAAAGACGAAGTCTATTGTCCAAGAGATGCAAAAGATTTGAAGTCAGTGGGCCTATTTGAAGATTTATCGAAGAAAAGGACCAAAGATGGAAGATTTACATATGTCGAAGAAACTCAAGTCTATTTAACAAAGAAATTAAAAGACGAGTTGAATTTAATCGACGACAAATCCCGAATCAGAATCGAAAACGTCAACTTTTCTGAAAAGACGAGAAGACAAGAAGAAAGGGAGAAATCCCACTCACCAACCAACCACTAGGACTATATATAGTTTCTTCCTTCACATTTTTAGAAAATTATCTTTTTATTTTTCTTTCCCAGTTTCTTTGGTTCGTTTCATCACCAACACCATTAGGGTGTTTGGTGATTTTTAATTTTTCTTCAATCTTGTAAGTGGTTGATCATTACTATTGTTAACTTTTAAATTAATCTTTCAATTCCAATCTTTCTATCCATCTTGTTCTTCATAATCTTTTTATTGCAAGTTCTTAAGTTTTTATTTGATTCAAGTTTGATCTTAAAAAGTTGTTGATTTTGTGTTTTTATTGTTGGGATTTATTGGTTATGATATTTGAATGATTATTGGTTAACTTGGTAAACCCTTTTTGCTTATTTTGTTTGATTCGGTTTGAAATTATTTTCCTGCTACTGTTACTGTTCTTCGCCCAGACTTATATTCCGAATAGGCCCCATTTTCCGAATAGCAGGTTGTTCTTTTTGTTTATTCGGAATAGTTGATATTCCGAATAGGTCATTTCCCTTTTATCTTATTCGGAATATTTTATATATTCCGAATAGGGGTAATATTCCGAATAGGTCCCTTTTCCGCATAGAGACTATTATTCCGAATAGGGAATATATTCTGAATAGGGTCTGCTTTCCGAATGGCCTGAATTTTCCGAATAGGACATGCTTTCCGATTAGAACCTGTTTTTCCGCATAGGGGTATTTTTCCGAATAAGCAAACTTTATTCCGAATAGAGTAGTTTTTCCGAATAGGCCAATTTATTCCAAGTAAGGCAACATTCCGCATAGAGCTAGTGTATTCTGGATCATCATTTATTCCGTATAAAGCTTATTCTCAGTAAGTTGGTTTCACTGTTTAATCTATCTTAATGTGCTATTCAAGTAATTGTTTTATTTAAATTCAAGTTTAATTTCATTAACTATTTTGGTTCAGATTTTAATTTGCTTCAGTCATTTATCTTTTTAATAGAATAGAAAACCAAAACCCTTTTTGTCACCAAGAACAAAACTTTCCACTTTAAACCGCGATCAATTCGAGAGGATACCGAGAATTATTTTGAACCCATTGAAAATGCATGTATCAAATGGCGATCAATTCACTTGTCCCTATGGCACATTTGCTTACAAAAGAATGCCTTTTGGCCTATGTAATGCGCCCGGGACTTTTCAAAGGTGCATGTTAGCTATCTTCCATGACATGGTTGAACAAACCATGGAAGTCTTCATGGATGATTTCTCGGTTTTCGGGGATTCCTTCTCTTCTTGCCTTGCCAATTTAGAACGTATGCTTAAGCGGTGCGAAGACACTCGCCTTGTTCTGAATTGGGAAAAATGCCATTTTATGGTAAAAGAAGGCATCGTGCTGGGACACAAGATTTCCAAAGCCGGACTTAAAGTAGACCGTGCTAAAGTCGATGTTATCGCCAAGTTGCTTCCACCTTCAACCGTGAAGGGTGTGAGAAGTTTTCTGGGTCATGCGGGCTTCTATCGTCGATTCATCAAAGATTTTTCTCAAATCGCTCGCCCGATGACCCACCTCTTGGAAAAAGATACTCCTTTTATCTTTTCCAAAGAGTGCCTTGAAGCCTTCAACTCGCTTAAGGATAAGCTTACTAAGGCACCCGTCTTAGTTACCCCTAATTTGGAGCTTCCCTTTGAATTGATGTGCGATGCTAGTGATTTTACTATTGGAGCGGTTCTGGGACAAAGAGTGAACAAACACTTCCAACCAATCCATTACGCTAGTAAGACAATGACTGGGGCACAATCGCATTATACGACTACCGAAAAAGAGCTTTTAGCTGTTGTCTATGCTTTTGAAAAATTTCGCCCCTATCTTGTCCTTTCTACAACAATCGTGTATACCGATCATTCCGCGCTGAAGTACTTGTTGACAAAGCAAGATTCCAAACCAAGACTTCTTCGCTGGGTTTTGTTGCTCCAGGAATTTAAAATCGAAATTCGCGATAAAAAAGTAGCTGAAAACCTAGCCGCGGACCATATCAGCAGACTTGAGGATCCTTACCAAGGGGATCATCCGAACAAAGAAATCAATGATTCTTTTCCCTTGGAGACCTTAATGTCTATAAACTCGAAGTCGAATGAAACCCTGTGGTTTGCGGACTTTGCAAACTACTTGGCGGGTGGAATTCTTAAGGAAGGGTTGACGTCCCAACAAAAGAAAAAGTTCTTCACCAACATTAAGACTTACTTTTGGGACGACCCTTACCTATTCAAACAATGTGCCGACTTGATTATCCGCCGATGTGTTGACGGACCGGCAGCTTCGGAAATCCTTGATGCTTGCCACAAAGGACTCACCGGTGGTCACTTTGGTCCCAACTACACCGCCAAAAAAGTGTTTGATTCGGGATTTTATTGGCCCTCCATATATCGTGACGCTCACAATATGGTTAAACAATGTGATGTTTGCCAAAAACAAGGCACTATCACACATAAAGACGAGATGCCTCAGAATTTCATTCAAGAATGTGAAATCTTTGATGTTTGGGGTATCGACTTTATGGGGCCATTCCCTTCTTCTAAAGGAAACAAATACATCCTTGTAGCCGTTGACTACGTTTCAAAGTGGGTTGAAGCCAAAGCTTTACCTACTAATGACGCGAGGGTGGTTTGTAACTTTTTGAAAGCTCTTTTTGCTAGATTCGGTGTGCCTCGCGCCATTATTAGTGATCGTGGGACTCATTTTTGCAATGACCAATTCGCAAGAGTCATGGCTAAGTATGGTGTAAATCATCGTCTTTCCACAGCCTACCACCCACAAACTAATGGCCAGGCTGAAATATCCAACCGTGGTCAAAAGCGAATTCTGGAAAGAACCGTGGGAGAGCATCGTGCCGCATGGGCTGATAAACTTGATGATGCTTTGTGGGCTTTCCGTACTGCTTACAAGACCCCGATCAGCTGTATGCCTTATCGTCTTGTGTACGGGAAAGCGTGCCACCTCCCCATTGAGTTGGAGCACAAGGCTTACTGGGCCTTGAAGTGGGCTAATTTTGATATAAACAAAGCCGGTGACCTACGCAAGATCCAACTCAATGAGCTCAATGAACTTCGGAATGAGGCTTATGAAAATTCTTTGATCTATAAGGAAAGAACTAAGCTCATTCACGACTCCAAGATCAAAAACCGAGAGTTCCATGTTGGAGACAAAGTCTTACTTTTTAACTCTCGGTTGAAAATCTTTTCGGGCAAGCTCAAATCTCGTTGGTCCGGCCCATTCACCATTGCCCAAATTTTTCCATATGTTACTCTCGAGCTCGCTCAACCAAATGGACCTAATTTTAAGGTGAATGGCCAACGAGTGAAGTTGTACTTTGGTGAGGACACCTCTCAGGAGGTGATTCCATCCCTCACCACGTTCCCCATGAACTAATTTTTTGGGTCGAGTCAGGCTCGTGACTCGGTTATAAAAAACAAGCGCTCCTCGCGAGGCAGCCCGAGTATCCATCCTTTTCCGTTTTAACCTCCTAAGTGTAGGGGAACCTACATAGGTGTTTGTGTTTGTGTGGTGATGTGATTACAGGGATAAGTGCACTCTTGGAAACTTTGAAGAACCGTGCTCCCGTGTTATCCGAAATCCGGTTCTATCTCTCAACTATCGTGATTCAATTTTCTTCATACTCACATTTGAAATTGATCACTTTAGTCGTCTCTTCCTTAACTTGAGTTAACCAACGTGCACAATGTCATAAGTGTAGGGGAGACTTTTCCCACATGCTTAAACATTGAGGACAATGTTTATCTTAAGTGTAGGGGGGACTTCTATCGAAGTTTTAAGTGGACTTTTCCATGAAAATGCCTTCATTTTACTGGAAAATCATATTTTTCAACATTTTTCAAAGTTTTTTATTAACTTTGGCCATTTAGTTATAATTTTTAAATTTTTATCGTTGCTTTCATATGTATATATTCCACAATAAAGTCAAAAATTTTAATAAAGTGGTGTAGCTAGTTTAGAAGTCTTTGACATATTAGGCCCGTTGCGTTTATTTTGACTCAACCCGAATAGACTTATCCAAGTTTATTCTAGCTAGTATCCTTAACCATGTAGACCTTAATTGGTTTATTAGGCTAAGTATCCACGAGTCTCATTACTTGAGATTTTAAATTGTGGAGGACGAGAAATGATAGAGTCAATTATAAGTCGGTATTCTTGCACAAGCTCACTTGGTGTAATTATTTGCCTATTCTCCCATCACTTGCTAAAAATTTATCTGCAATAAGTAAGGTCGTACGATTTGAAAAGTTACTTAGCTTCTAGCCCAAGATCGTTTAAAAGTTGCTCGGTAATGATAAGAGTTCATAGCCAAGGCATAACTTATGAAGCGGGGCGCGAAGATTGGTGAGTCCGAAAAGGCGCTAACAAGGCATGAGGATTCAATTTTGTTGCTGAAGATCCAAAGTGATGTGAAAAGCATTATTCCCAAAATCAATATGAAGGATCAAGACTCACGACGAAAAGCAATCAACTCCCGTAAAGATCATGGAGAAGTCTTTCCGAAAAAACCCTAACAAGGTATGAGGATAAATATATCCAAGTCCGAAAAGGAGGCGGATCGTTGTATCTCAAAATCCCAATTAGAGATTGAAGAAATAATCATGAAGTCGTGGTCAACAAAGTTGGAGTACCCCTCAAAAGTCTCCAAGTGAAGAAACTCTATTATGATGAGAAGACCATTACCTTAAGAACGTCTCTCAAGATATGAAGTATGAAGTACATGCCAAATATCGGCCCGAGAAAGGTCTCAAATCGTGAACCGAGTTATGCCAAGATATGAACTTTTTGATATCCCGAGAAGCAGTTTTAAGAGATTTTGTCCTTTAGCTAACTATTGATCAAATCTTCCTACTTTGCTTTTAGCCTAAATAAACTATCGAAATAAGTCCAAAAATGCATCTTCATGATCATTCTAAGACAAAAATAAAATCTAAGAGATACACATAGGAATAAGGGAGTTTAAGCATTTAATTAAGCCATGTGTGTAAGTGTTTGATTTGCTAACTTATAATAACAATGATCTCGTTTTTAAGCTTAGTTTGGGGAACGTGAAACTTGAGGGTGATAAATCTTCGCAGCACCAAAGCCCTAATGTAAGTCCTTGATTTCTTTGCAAGTTATTTCCATCCTTTTGTTTATCTTAAAGTTTTAATTTCTCTTAGTATTTTGATTTTTATTTAGTAGTATTTGAATAAGGCCAAGGTTGATTGATTATGAGAAAAGTGTAAAATTGCTTTATCACTAAGCATTGCATGAGGGCATGGCAATGGTTAAGTGTAGGGGATTTGATAGGTGTGTAAACACCCATCCTTTTACCACTTAATTCTGGCTAAAACGAGACCAGAACACGTATTTAATATCATTTGTTTGGAATTATGCGTGGTTTTTGTGTTTTTTGTGTTTTCAGAGCTAACCGGATGAATATTAAAGAAAACATGGGATTGCACGGGTTTTATCAAGGAAAAAGACTAAAGACGAAGTCTATTGTCCAAGAGATGCAAAAGATTTGAAGTCAATGGGCCTATTTGAAGATTTATCGAAGAAAAGGACCAAAGATGGAAGATTTACATATGTCGAAGAAACTCAAGTCTATTTAACAAAGAAATTAAAAGACGAGTTGAATTTAATCGACGACAAATCTCGAATCAGAATCGAAAACGTCAACTTTTCTGAAAAGACGAGAAGACAAGAAGAAAGGGAGAAAGCCCACTCACTAACCAACCACTAGGACTATATATAGTTTCTTCCTTCACATTTTTAGAAAGTTATCTTTTTATTTTTCTTTCCCAGTTTCTTTGGTTCGTTTCATCACCAACACCATTAGGGTGTTTTGTGATTTTTAATTTTTCTTCAATTTTGTAAGTGGTTGATCATTACTATTGTTAACTTTTACATTAATCTTTCAATTCCAATCTTTCTATCCATCTTGTTCTTCATAATCTTTTTATTGCAAGTTCTTAAGTTTTTATTTGATTCAAGTTTGATCTTAAAAAGTTGTTGATTTTGTGTTTTTATTGTTGGGATTTGTTGGTTATGATATTTGAATGATTATTGGTTAACTTGGTAAACCCTTTTTGCTTATTTGGTTTGATTCGGTTTGAAATTATTTTCCTGCTACTGTTACTGTTCTTCGCCCAGACTTATATTCCGAATAGGCCCCATTTTCCGAATAGCAGGTTGTTCTTGTTGTTTATTCGGAATAGTTGATATTCCGAATAGGTCATTTCCCTTTTATCTTATTCGGAATATTTTATATATTCCGAATAGGGGTAATATTCCGAATAGGTCCCTTTTCCGCATAGAGACTATTATTCCGAATAGGGAATATATTCCGAATAGGGTCTGCTTTCCGAATGGCCTGAATTTTCCGAATAGGACATGCTTTCCGATTAGAACCTGTTTTTCCGCATAGGGGTATTTTTCTGAATAAGCAAACTTTATTCCGAATAGAGTAGTTTTTCCGAATAGGCCAATTTATTCCGAGTAAGGCAACATTCCGCATAGAGCTAGTGTATTCTGGATCATCATTTATTTCGTATAAAGCTTATTCTCAGTAAGTTGGTTTCACTGTTTAATCTATCTTAATGTGCTATTCAAGTAATTGTTTTATTTAAATTCAAGTTTAATTTCATTAACTGTTTTGGTTCAGATTTTAATTTGCTTCAGTCATTTATCTTTTTAATAGAATAGAAAACCAAAACCCTTTTTGTCACCAAGAACAAAACTTTCCACTTTAAACCGCGATCAATTCGAGAGGATACCGAGAATTATTTTGAACCCATTGAAAATGCATGTATCAGATATCGAGTTGAGTATAAGTTGATTGAAACTTGAATAAAGTAGAATTTAACTTGTATAGGATAAGAAATTGTTAAAAGGAAGTCGTTAAGTTCTGTGATGGAATTATTAGGTTTTAATTGATTGTTGTTTCGTGTTAAGGGTTGTTCCTAGGCCATTGTCCACTAATGAGGATGCCCAGTGTCCAACAAATAAATTGAAGAAATCTTCTTCTGAATTGGGACCGATGGATCTTCCGGGACAGGTGAGACACCTAATGACTCTTGTAGATTAGTATTCATTGTGGTATCTTTTAAAAATAATCCCTAACTTAACCGAGACATCAGTTGGTAGGATGAGCTCTTGGAATTGTATGACATAGTGACACGTAATGTGTTACGGTACAATTTAGACTTGTTTGTGATTAATGAAAAGACTACCTTTGATTGCTAAATTCTACATGTATCGATGTTATCTATCTTTTCTTGCTTCATCCTAATGCTCGCATTAGTGATGCAACCATTGAACAAGTACTCATCTCGAATTGAATTACGTTGCGGATTATTCCTGAGTGCCATCGAGGTCATGAGCCTCATGATTAATTGGCTAAGCTCATTTCCTATTATATTGTAGTTAGTTCTTGATGAACAACTTTTCATCACTCTTTTGCAGATCACTCATTGTCTTTATAAGATAAAATAGTATCCTTTGAGAAAATTTAATTTTCGTCACTATAAGGATTATTCAAAGTGAGATTATAAATGATTGTTATTGAAATGAAGTTATTTATAAAGTACCTTGGAAAACTTGTTTGTTTTCATAAAAAAGAAAATTTTTGTAAATTTATTTTTGATTCTTATTTAAGAATTAAGCATGAAAATGTTTTTATTATAAACATGATGATAAAATTTTTACGAACTGAGTATTGCATCGTTAATCTTGAAATTGTATATAGTTGCGCGCCTACATATAATTTGGAATGGACCATGCAAGGCTGATTAGTAGTCACCATAAAACTAATGAATAAACACTACATTTTCTTTGAAGATTGTGAAAGATTAAATTTTATGAGATCTGCAAGAAGTGAAAAATAGGGACATAGTGTTAGGGACACCTACATATGTGCCTATAGCATCTATTCTTCTGAGTCGAATTTACTCATCTGTGGAAATTGTCTTATTTGACAATTGACAATTCTTTTTTGTCCAATTCTCCCGTAGTAAGATTCTTAGGAAAAGTATTTGATTACCGAGTGTTGATACCTGACTGGATGTATCGACGTTCTTATCATTTCTTTTGATTAGATTTCATATTTGAATGACCTGGGTAACGATCCGAGGAGCTTTCGAATGCGTACTCAAATTATGAAAACATGGGATATATTCATATTCGTTAAATGTTATCGTCTGTATCAGATTTGAAATTCTCTCGCGTAGATTATGCGTTGACCTTACTCTTTTAATGGTAGTTGTGTCTCCATATATCCTTAAATTTGTGAAGGATTATGAGTTATTATTAGTATTTTGAGAAGTTCACATCTTATCAACGGCAATAAAACTGAAAAGTTGGTAGTGCCAGTAGAATGAATTGATTGATTATGACATGACGACAGTGTCTTAATTGATGGGAACTCGAGTAGAATTCCATAAAAGATAAGATGTTGATTATCAAAAGTTATTTAAATAATTCTTGATGGATGACCATATCCTGCATTTAGACTTGAAATTATACCATGAATGGTTATAAACTGATCATAGATATGGTAATCTAGAAAGAACCAAATATAAATTTATTAAAAGATATTTCTGTTATCTGAAACGCTAGGAGGTATTTGCTGGTGAATTACCTAGACTTTCGCCATTAAGGAAAGTTGAAATTGGTATTGATTATATTCCTGGTGCTGCACCTGTGGCATGTGCACTGTACGTCAGCACCATCTGAATTAAAGGAATTACCGTACAACTGAGAGAGTTGTCGGAGAAGACTTTTATTCTACCAAGCTCGTCATCATGAAGAAGCTATGGTGTTATCATTCCTTATGTTTATTGATTACCGTGAACTAAGCAAATTGACGATTAAAATCTATATCCACTACCCAAGATGATAGATTGTTCGATCATTTACAAGGTTCTAACGTATGTTTTAATGATTTGTGATAGGTGTGTAAACACCCATCCTTTTACCACTTAATTCTGGCTAAAAAAAGACCAAAACACGTATCTAATATCATTTGTTTGGAATTATGCGTGGTTTTTGTGTTTATTGTGTTTTCAGAGCTTACCGGATGAATATTAAAGAAAACATGGGAATTGCACGGGTTTTATCAAGGAAAAAGACTAAAGATGAAGTCTATTGTCCAAGAGATGCAAAAGATTTGAAGTCAATGGGCCTATTTGAAGATTTATCGAAGAAAAGGACCAAAGATGGAAGATTTACATATGTCGAAGAAACTCAAGTCTATTTAACGATGAAATTAAAAGACGAGTTGAATTTAATCGACGAAAATGTTGATCCCAAACTTAGATCGATTAGCTTTGTGTATACGAGATTAGATCAAGTATAGCACGTAGAGAAACCTTTGTTATATGCTTTGTGAATCTAAGTGTTATGCGGAATTTAACACTTAAACAAGAACACAAGATGTAAACAAAACTTTCACTTTGATTATGAATGTCGAACTTTCTTACAATGAAAGATGTTTACGAATGAAAACTTATATAAAACTTGATATTGAACATTAACCTAAAGGCCTTCTTTTATAGACTAAGAAGCCTTGTACAATAAGCTACGTATCAACTATTCTAGGTAAAGATAAACATAGAAAATACATTGTCGTTTCTATCCTTACTAGAAGTATTCTAGAATATAATAAACGTGTAGCTTATATCTTCCATCAGTGCTTGTCTTCAATCTATCAACGCTTGACTTTAACTTGTCAACGCTTGAGCTGTCAGCGCTTGCTTTGTTCCTGTCAACACTTGTTTTGTTCTTGTCAGCGCTCAAGTGATCTGGCCTTAATTTATTCCCAACAATCCTCCCCTAAACTTGATATCCACTCTTATGATCAAGTTTCTGAATAAGCATTAAGAACTTGGAGGAGTCTGACAAACCTTCTCATATTGGTAATCAATAAATCTGATCAAATTCTTTGCCACGTCACTTGAGTAATCTATCTCCAGCTGAGTGTCCTTCATCTTTTCCAAAATATCCTTGGATATGAAATATTGAGCATCCACAAGTAGATACTCAGCAAACTTTGTAGAACTCAAATGGTATACACCAGCAGCTGAATATAACCTCCATTGAACACCACTGAGGTCATCTTCAAGATCCTTCCATATTTCAGAATCTTCCTCATTTGTCCCACACATTCTTTTGAATGTGGTCCAAAGTTTTATTCCATTAGCTGAAGTTGGTGCTTCAGCCTCATACTTGGTCTCTAGTAACCTCCAAAGGTCCACCAAGTCTTCTCTATCACAACTTGCAAATAAAGATATGAGAGTGGTAAAAGTGTGTACCTCCTTGCCAAATCTGCCAATCTTCCAGAATCCACATTCATCCTCATCATAACTCACAATTGGATTCCTGGAATCTAATGGTAACACTTGCACCATATCTGAAGCTTCTAATGGGGAGAGCTTGAGGCTCTTTCTAATAACTGCTTCACTTGGATATAGTGGATTCATATCTTTTGGAAACTCAAGTTTAAATCCCTTCTTCACTGGCCTGGGAACTATCATAGCTTTCTTGATTTCCATCTCTTCTGCAAGTTGCTCCTTTCTTTCATCTGAAAGAAGTCTGTGAGTGTTTGCTTCCTGCACTCTTACCCAAATAGGATAAGCCCTATGTTCCAACTCATCAAATGTCAAAGCCTTCAACTTCTGATGTGTCCATCCAACTCCATGACATCTGGGCAACATAAAGTAGAGCTCTCTTCTATCCCTTTTCAATTCTGAGAGAATATTGCTTGCCTTGTGCTTCAAAATCACCTTACAATCCTTCTGAACTCTAAAAACGAAGCTCCAAACCCCATATTTGATCTGAAATGGTCAAGTCTGGATTATCCATGCAGCTTTCTTCCCAAGAATTGTACATCTGAACTACCTCTGGCATCTCAAAGTCAACCTGCAATTTTAAGTCTCTCAACTTTTCCCTAGCAAGCTCATCACCATACTCAAGCCTTTCTGGTTCTATAATCATCACACTTGAGTCTGAGCTAGCTCCATCACTTTCTTCTTCAGAAGTCACAACAAATGGTGACTTTTCCTTTTCACCTTGTTCCATCATTTGTTCAGCCAATCTTCTATCAAATTCAACTTGGGCTGCATTCTTTGGAACAATTTCTTCTACCAATTTACCCTTACCCTTATCTGATGGTGCAATGGTTGGTAAGGTAGATGGTAATACCTGAGTAGAAACTTCTTTGATGATAGATGATGACTGGAATACATCACCTTCATGTGCAGGTCTGTCAACGCCCAAATTTCCTTTATCAGCGCCCAAAATACTTCTATCAGCGTCCAAATTTGTCTTGTCAACGCTCAAATATTTTCCCTCAGCGCCTTGTGTAACCTCTCTCAACATAGCTGTAAATGATAAATTTAGATTGGTTGGAGAGATTAAGGACGTATCAAAACATGTTTGTTCCTTCAAAGTTGTAAGGGCTTCAGCAACATCCATTAATTGACCATCTTGGCTGCCCTTATCACTCAGATTTCTTTGATCTTCCTCCCCTTTGGAAGACTCCTCCATACCCCTCCTAGCATGATCACTCTCCAAAACAATAATCCTCTCCCTCAATTGCTTGAGTTCAAGACCTTGTGAGCTGACAATTTGTACTAAGTCTGCATTTTGCTTTTGCAAGCTAATGCAGACTGCCGTCAATTCCAAAAGAGTCATTGGTTCCAGTCTGCCCTCTTCTGAAATGGGGATTTGACCTCCCAAGTCAGGTTCATTGGGCAAGGATGAGGACTTAATGATGGTGGGACTGCCTTGGACAGCATCTAAGCCAGAACCAATAGTCCCAGCCTCATCCAGGTCACCAGCCACACTTGTGGTGGTGGTTCTCTCTGCTTCATGGCTAGGACCACCAGAGGAGAACACTCCAGTAGTCCTTTAGCGTTTTATCAACCTATATTCAGGTGGTGTGGAAGATGGTGTGGAAGAATGGGTAGATGTGGGTTGGTTAAGGGGTGTTTGGGATTGTGAAGGTTGGGTGTCAGCGTTGGAAATAGGCACATCAACGCCAACATTTGATGTGTCAGCGGCAAAGGGTTCTTGGTCAATTTGCATTTGTTCAGGTGAGGGTAAAGGTTCAGGAATGGGTTCAAGTTGTGGTTGAGGGTCAATTTGAGGTCGAGGGTCTGGTTGAGGTTGTGCTGCTGCAATAACAGCAAGCATGGCTGGGGTTAAAGGTAAGTCTCTATGAGGTGGTGAATTCATCTTTGTAAAAATAGCTTTCTTTTGTTCAGGGATCTTATAAAAATCATTGTGATCCCTTGAACAATAACCTTGATCATCAAAAATCATTTGCAGAAAAAGGGGATAAGCTAAAGTCATTTTTGTCCCCTTGTTTTTACACATCCCTTCAAAAATCATTTTAGAATAGTTATATTTTTGCCCTGTTGCAATGCACACAATAGCACTGGCAATGGATCTATTGATCTCATTGTGTGCAGTACATTTGGGACTCAAACATTGAAGGAGGATGTGGGTGAGGTACTTCCAGGATGGGGGAAATTTCTGCTTATGATACTTATTAAGAGTACCTTCATCAGGAAAAGGATATCCCAAAGCCCTAAGCCCTTGTTTCTATTTCATTTATGGGAAGGATGGCTATACCATCAGCATCATCAAGATGCAAGGCCTGGCGTACCAAGGCCTCAGTAACCACCCAAGATCTCCCATGAACAATAGAAGTCAATGTGGTCACTCCATTAACTGTTGAGGAACTGACAGTGTTCCAAAACTGCTTAATGTGTGTGACTGGAATGAGTGGTGCATGAGAAAGAGCATACCTTAATGGGGATGCATTCAAATACGCCACCATTTGTGTGTATTGAGGAAACAAATCATTATCAGCAACAAGATAAGCAATCATGTTGTGTTGAGATTTGAACCCCAAATCCAATTCTGCTGAGTTAAACTTTGGTGCCATTGATGAAAGCTGTTAATTTGAAGTGTAGAAGATGAAGTTGATAAGAGAACAGTGTTAGACAAGAATTATAGATACCCTGTTTAAAAATAGGAGCCAAATTTATAGGAGATAAAGAATGCATGTGATTGGCCCAAAAATAGGCAAAGATTTTCAAAAACTAATCATGAAAATATTGAAAAAGTTATAAGTTATCTCATGCATTTAATGAAAGTAACAACTCCTAAAATTACGGCTTGAAAATATGTCAAAAAGTAACAACTGGGTAGGTCCCATTGAGTGTCAACGGTCAAAAATAACCTATCAACGCCCAACGGCTATAATCTTGTCAACGTTCGCCTAAAGCCATGTCAGCGTCCAATTTGGTCACAACAACGCTTGGAAAAATCTTGTCAGCGTCCAAAAAATAAAAGTGTTTTAAAAAGTGAAAAATGACCTTAACAAGTAATTTATCCTAGAGAAGATAACCAAAAGCTGATAATTATTATAGGGCGGCTAGCACTGTCCAGTTATGCACACTTGCATAAGCAAGATAGACATAATAGTCCTCTAGTGTCCCTTGCTAACCAAAACTCTTAACAACAAAGTTACCTTATAAAATCCTTGTTAATCCTAGGTAAATCCCATATCAAAATCATTCCCAAGTCTCCCAACAGACCACAACCAATTCTAGGCCAAAAATGTCTTGGCAGCATGCAAAGTTGATATACTATGCATGCTACAGTGCCTCATGGTTTAGTAAAAACTAACCCATACTCGCCTGTGGACACAATCTAGAATTGTGATAAGAGTATCATATGGATACCCAAACATCCTAAAGGTTCCTAAAACCTCCCCTTAAACTATGATACAAAAAGTTTGCTAAAATCATGCATGAACATAAAAAATTTATGTCAAGATAGGAATGAAACATTCCAACCATCATCCATAAATAAAAACTTGTCCAAATGCTATTCCATTGATCCATAAGCAACTCTGTATCCAATGGTATACTGCTAACACCATCTGCACATTTAGATTAAAAACCAAAAAACTAACATTGTTGCTGACAACGCCCCGATAACACACAACAGCGTTGAAGGAAGCTTTGTCAGCGTTAGACAATTATATTGCTGACAACGTTGCAAAAACACTTATCAGTGTTCAAACAACCTTTTTCAGTGTTAGAAAAATATAGTGGAAAATCTAAATCATCAATAAGACCAATAATAATAATGCATCATCCTGTACATACTTTTACAAAAAGAATCCAAAACACATATTAAGAGAGATTAACCATTCCAATACTTGTTACCAAGTATTGAAATCTTCCAGTATCAAAAGGTTTAGTTAATAAATCTGACACATTTTCCTCAGTGTCAACCCTATCTGGTTGTATTAAACCTTTCACAAAGCAATCTCTTATAAAATGGTGTCTAATTTCTATGTGTTTAGTTTTAGAATGATGTACAGGATTCTTAATGATGCATAAAGTACTATTATTGTCAACAAATATCTTAGTATGCATGAAATTATACCCATAGTCCAACAGCTGGTTCTGAATCCACAACACTTGACCACAACATGCTGCTGCAGCCACATACTCTGCTTCAGTTGTAGAGTTAGCCACCACTGTTTGTTTCTTGCATTGCCAAGATATTAATCTGCTCCCAAGAAACTGACATCCACCAGTTGTGGATTTCCTATCAAACTTATCACCTCCATAATCACTATCTGAATATGCAATCAGCTCCAATGGTGAATCCTTTGGGTACCACAAACCAAGACTGGGAAAGCATCTTAGGTACCTAAAGATCCTCTTCACAGCATAAAGGTGACATTCTTTGGGAGTTACTTGATGACGTGCACAAGCACACACAGCAAACATGATATCAGGTCTGGAAGCAGTAAGATACATCAAGGATCCAATCATGGATCTATAATGCCTGAAATCAACATCTTTCCCATCTCCAATCTTTCCCCAAGGGTGTTCTCTATCATAGGAGTAGTAGCCCTCTTTTCATGTGGAGAAAAGCCAAACTTCTTCAAGATCTCAGCAACATATTTGTCCTGGGAGATGAAGATACCATCCTCTTTCTGCTGAACTTGTAAACCAAGAAAGAAGTTCATCTCCCCCATAGCACTCATCTTGAATTTGTCTGTCATAAGCTTGGAGAAATCCTCACTCATCTTTGGATCAGTAGACCCAAAAATGATATCATCAACATAGACCTGCACAAGCAACACATCTTTGCCTTTCTTCTTTGTAAATAGCGTCTGATCTATGGTGCCCCTCTTGAATCCATTGTCCACCAAATAGGTAGACAGAGTACCATACCATGCTCAAGGGGCTTGATGAAGGCCATACATAGCCTTTTTGACTCTATACACTTTATCTGGATGCTCTGGATCCTCAAAACCAGGAGGTTACATGACATAAACTTCCTCAACAATGGTGCCATACAAGAATGCACTCTTCACATCCATTTGATAGACTGTGAAGCCCATGCAAGATGCATAGGCTAGAAAAATCCTAATAGCTTCAATCCTTGCAACTGGTGCAAAGACCTCCTCATAGTCTATCCCCTCCTCTTGTGTATAACCTTGAGCCACTAACCTTGCCTTGTTTCTGACCACAATACCTCTTTCATCTCTTTTGTTCCTGAGAACCCATCTTGTCCCTATAGGTCTGACATATCTAGGACAATCAACCAGCTCCCAAACATCCTGAATTGCAAATTGGTGAAGCTCATCCTGCATTGCTTCCACCCAACTTGGTTCTTTGAGAGCATCAAATATCTTCTTGGGTTCTTCTTGTGACAGAAAACATGCAAACAAACATGCTTGCACAAGAGGGGTATCAACCTTCTTGTGTATATTGGCAATAAACCCACCAAGACCTTGGTGAGATCTTCTGGTCTGAACTGGAGTCATAATATCACCAATGATCTGAGATGTGGGGTGATTCTTCATTGTGGAAGTGAGAACTCCTCCTTCAAAAAGTCTGGTGTCCTCAACTTCACGCTCCATGTTGCCAATATCTTCTTCATCAGACTCTCTTTGAGCAACAGGAATCTCTTCATGAACATTGGAAGGTCCACCTTGTTCAAAACTGGAAGAGAAAAGATGCCCATAAGTGTTGTCAACGTTTGAATCTTGGTTGTCAGCGTCTGGGCTAAGAGCGCTTGAAATGTTGTTGTCAACGTCTGAATTGGTCTTGTCAGCGCTAGATTTGCCTTTGTCAGCGCCTGAAGAACCATGCATGTTTGTATCTGGTGGTATTTGGAAACCACCATTATCTTGTCCAGCAGCAGCAGCAGCAGCAAAAGCATCAGTCCAAATGGGAATTGTGACATATTCAAATGTAGGAGATGCCTTTTCTGCTTGTGATCCAACCCTCTCATTAACCTGAGTACCTGAAACATCAACAACTTGTTCCTCCACAACATTTGAAATTACCTTCACAATGTCTGGATTAGTAACAGGCATATAATTTAAAGTTCTAGATAAGGGTTCCAAATCAAACAACCAATTAGGACCACTTTCAGGATCACTAGGTTTATTCTCTAAGAACCTAACATGTACTCTCTCAACAATACGTTTGTCCTCTTTAAGATAAACCCTATAACCCTTGCTCTGGACTGAATACCCCATGAAGTAACCTTCATCACCTTTTGCACTAAATTTCCCTAAGGCATCACTAGTGTCCAATACTACTACATGACATCCAAAAGGTCTGAGAAAACCAATATTAGGTTTTCTTCCCCAAAGTAACTCATAAGGTGTTTTGTTCTGAATTTTGTTAACCAATGCTCTATTTTGCACATAGCATGCTGTATTAACAGCTTCAGACCAAAAGGCTATAGGAAAGTGAGCATCAGCCAACATTGTTCTAGCTGCTTCAATTAGGGTTCTACTCTTCCTTTCAGCAACCCCGTTTTGTTGTGGGGTTCTAGCAATACTAAATTGCCTAGTAATTCACTTCCTGGCACAAAAATCATCTAGCTTCTTGTTCCTAAATTCTCCACCATTATCACTCCTAAGCATCTTAACCTCATTGCCAGACCTTTTCTCAATTTGAGTGATAAATTCAATAAGAACATCAGTTGTGTCACTCTTCATAGCTAGAAAGAATGTCCAAGTAAACCTAGAAAAGTCATCAGTTACAACAAAACAATATGACTTGCCATTCAAACTCTCTATATTTGTTGGACCAAAGAGGTCCATGTGAAGCATATGAAGAGGTCTGGAACTAGTATGCACCTGCTTGGACTTGAATGAGACCTTGTGCTGCTTGCCTTTAAGACATGCAACACAAGAGTTGTCATTATGGAAGGCCTTCTCAGGCAAACCATCAACTAAACCAAGCCTCACAAGTCTATTTATATTTTTAAAATTTATGTGCCCTAGTCTCCTGTGCCACAAATTACTTTCATCTACTGAGGCCTTAGCATAAAAACAAGACATATTTGTATTCACTTTAATCCCATTTAAGTTCACATTATATATGTCCTTATGCCTAGGTGTTCTATACTCAATATACTTCTCATCAGGGATCTTAAAATCCTTGCTTAACACCAAACACTCAGTATCAGTGAAAAGAACCTTATTTTTGTTATCACAAACTTGTGATACACTAAACATATTATAATCCAGTTCTTTTACCAGGAAGACGTTCTCAAAACGTAGATTATTGGTGAGAAGGGTTCCTTTGCCTATAATGGTGCCGTAGCCACCTCCAAAGTATACCTTATCACCATCTTTAATAGGAGTGAAGTTCGTCAGATAGTCTTCCTTTCCTGTCATGTGCCTTGAGCATCCACTATCCCAATATCCATAATCATTGATCTTCTTTTGAATGCCCTGCACATAAAGAAAACAAATTAGTTTTCTTTGGGAACCCAAGTCTCAGAAGAGATTTGGATTCATCTGGTTGTTAAATAAGAACAGACTTAGTTCTCACAACAACCCCATTCTCATCCTTTTTAGGATGAAAAACCCAGTTAACCCCAATAGGTTTTGTAATGACCTTTGAAATGTAATTAAATCTATTGCAAGTCATTGAAATTCCATTATTATTAGGGTTTTGATCTTTCTTGGGTCTCCATGTTAAGCTTGAAGAAGCTTTAGACCCCTTACCTTGTGGCTGCAAATATTTAGGTCTGGTCACGTTTCTGTCAGCGTTGGATTTTGTCCTGTCAACGCTAAAATTACCCTTGTCAGCGTTGAACCTAGGGTTTGCTACAGGAACCCATTGCCTATTTGACTAGGTGTTTGTCTTTTGAAAAGGTCTTTGTCCATGAGTGTTAGACCTTCTAGAGAAGAATGGGGCAGGTCTAATCACTTGTGGACTTTGCTGCATACAAGGTTTGGGTCTGACAACGTTTGACTTCCTAACAATGTTGACTTTCTTCCTATCAGCGCTGAAATTGTTCCTATCAGCGCTGGCTTTGGGAGCGTTGACACACTTGTATGCCAAATGTGAAAAGCTACCACAAGTATAACAGGCTTTCTTAGACACACTCTTAGGTCTAGAAGAGAAGAAACCTGTTCCATGATTGTTAACTTGGCTCTTGGGTGACCTATTATTCCTATACATCTCTGCATATTTAATGGTAGGTCTTCTAACAGTGTTTGAGCCTAGGTCAACAGCTTTACCAGTGACTGGATGAGTAACCTTAATGGGTGGTGATTCATTGGGACTTTCACATAGCAAACCTCCCTTAACAAATAAAGTAGGGTTAGATTTCTTCCACTCATTTAGGTCAGTTAGTTTTTGTTGATACTCTTCCACTGGAGTGACAACTCTTGGTGGAGGAATGAATTCCTCTTCTTGGCATTCTGGTATACCAGTCCAAGATAAATCCTTTCTAAGGACACCATAGAAGTCACCAGCTGGTGGTGGAACCAGAGAGTAATCATTCATCCCAATCCCAGTCATGTCCTTAGGATCCCTTTGTTTAGCTACACAGTCTCCTAGGGTTTGGGTGGCTCTATCAAATCTTTGAATCTTGAGGTCAACATTATCTTTATTCTTAATGGCCTCATCTAACTTAGCCTGTAGGTCTCTATTGACCTTTTTCATGATATTTCTAATATCCATACTACCCTCATGTTTTAAGATATTTATCTTATCTTTTAAATCAAATTCCATTTTCTTGTATTCAGAAACGGTTTTCTCAGTTTCAGTAAGAGCTAGTTGGTAATTGGACAATTTACACCTTTCAGTGCTCATATCATCTTTTAGTTTTAACACCTCTTTGTTAAGTCTATCAGTGTTTAACCTACAACCTTTGCTACAAAAAGCATCATCATATACCTCATTATCAGATGAAGAGGAGGAGTGTGCCATGAGAGCATATTCAACATGCTCTTCTTCTTGAATATCAGCAACCAAAGCTTTGTCCTCTTCAGCATTCTTAGCTAGATAGCTCCAATCCCATCCAGTACCATCAATTCCTTGAACTGCAACCATGGCTTTGGAATCTTGAGCTTTAACAATCTGACTTGAGGGTTTACCAGCATCAGATCTTCTAGGAGATCTGCATTCCCTCATGAAGTGACCCATACGATGACAGTTGTAGCATTCAACTTTGGATTTATCAAATCCAGCTGTGTCTTTAGCATTGAAGGTCATCTTCTTCTTGAACCTTCTATTCCACCTATTTGCTCTTATACTAGCAAGAGCCATGTTCCACTTGATGTCCATCTCTTCCAAGTGCTCATCACTTATCTGTTCAAGGTCCTCATATATAATCACTGAACCATTGGGCAAAGAAGCAATGTAAGCACACACAATATCCAAATCCAAACCAGCAGGTTTAACTCTTGGGGAGTCATTCATGAATGTGTCAGCGTCTGAAAAGGAGATGTTGACAGGACTTGTTCCAGCGCTGACAAATGATGATCCAGTAACTGGATGCATAACAGAGTCCTTCTGATTGAATTGACCTTCACTATGAGAGAAGAAGGCCATGTTGCTGGTGCTAGGTTTGCTTCCATGTGCTGAAAGAGTTTCATCTTCCAATAGTCTTAGTTTGTTGTAGATGTCATCAAACGAGGAGCTCTTGTAAGTATTATTGGCAAGAATGGATCTTGCCTCAATCTTTCATGCCTCACCAAGACTTTTAGGAAAGGTAGCATTGGTGTCAACATCACCAACTTGTGTCCCCATGAAGGACAATTTGCTTGTGATGTCAAGCAATCTGCTTCTCACACTACTCAGTTTCTCATTGGGTTGAGCTTTGAAGACAGCATAATCATGCAGAAGTTGCTTTTTCTTTTCTTCCTTAGTGTCTGCATTGCCACCATATGCAACTTCAAGTGCTTCCCAAAGATCCTTAGCAGATTCATAGCCTCTATATTTGTGCTGGTTTTCTTGTCCCAAAGAGACTTTTAGAATATTTAGGGCTTTCATGTCAACCCTTTTCTTTGCAATATCTTCAGCACCTACAGCTCTACCATCTCTAGGTTTTTCTTTCTTATCCTCTTCAGGGCATCCTTCAACAGCTGTTCTTTAACTAATGGCATCAAGAATCTTTTGAGCCTTATTGAATGAGTTTCCATATTCAATAATCTCCCAAAGTGTGTAGTCATAGATCCCCAGATATTGTTCAAAGTTGAACTTCCATAAGTCAAAGTTGGTTGCATCAAGCATGGGAATCCTGATGTTTGGTAAGGGTGAATTGGAGGTGGTTATTGCTTCAGACATGATGTTGTTAGGGTTTTGGTGTTTTTAGGGTTTCTGAGAAAATTAGGGTTTTGGTGTTCGTGTATCGTTCTGGTGTTCTTCAAAGATCAAAAGTTCCTCAACAAGCTCTGATACCACTTGTTGATCCTAAACTTAGATCGATTAGCTTTGTGTATACGAGATTAGATCAAGTATAGCACGTAGAGAAACCTTTGTTATATGCTTTGTGAATCTAAGTGTTATGCAGAATTTAACACTTAAACAAGAACACAAGATGTAAACAAAACTTTCACTTTGATTATGAATGTCGAACTTGCTTACAATGAAAGATGTTTACGAATGAAAACTTATATAAAACTTGATATTGAACATTAACCTAAAGGCCTTCTTTTATAGACTAAGAAGCCTTGTACAATAAGCTACGTATCAACTATTCTAGGTAAAGATAAACATAGAAAATACATTGTCGTTTATATCCTTACTAGAAGTATTCTAGAATATAATAAACGTGTAGCTTATATCTTCCATCAGTGCTTGTCTTCAATCTATCAACGCTTGACTTTAACTTGTCAACGCTTGAGCTGTCAGCGCTTGCTTTGTTCCTGTCAACGCTTGTTTTGTTCTTGTCAGCGCTCAAGTGATCTGGCCTTAATTTATTCCCAACAGACAAATCCCGAATCAGAATCGAAAACGTCAACTTTTCTGAAAAGACGAGAAGACAAGAAGAAAGGGAGAAAGCCCACTCACCAACCAACCACTAGGACTATATAAAGTTTCTTCCTTCACATTTTTTAGGGAGTGAGCTTTATTTTTCTTTCCTAGTTCTTTCTTTTGGTTCGTGGCTTCACCAACACCATTAGGGTGTTTGGTGATTTTTAATTTTCTTTCAATCTTGTAAGTGTTTAATCATTACTCTTGTTTACCTTTACATTAATCCTTCAATTCAATCTTTTTATTCATCTTGTTCATCTCAATTTTCATTAAAAGTTCTTAAATTCTTGTGTGATTGATTTTGATCTTTTAAAAGTGGTTGATTTTGTGTTTTTATTGTTGGGATTTGTTACTTATGATGTTTAAAGGATTATTGGTTAATTTGGTAAAACCTTTTTGATTATTTAGCTTGATTTTGATTATAAGTCGTTCTTCCCTAGCTGCTACTGTTCTTCATCAGTTTTTCCGAATAGACCTTCTGTTGTTCCCCCTTATTCGGAATATTCAACATTCCGATTATCTTGTTTGTTTCATTCCTTATTCGGAATATTGAGATATTCCGAATTACCATTTTAATTTTCCCTTATTCGGAATGTTTTGGGCATTCCGAATTGAGCTTTTATTCCGAATTGAAGATCATTCCGCATACGATTTTATTCCGAGTAAGCATTTATTCAGCATAGGTTTTATATTCCGAATTGCCCCCATTTTCCGCATAGGACATTTATTCCGAATAGGACTTTACTTTCCGCATAGGGCCACATTCCGAGTAGGCCATTATTCCGAATAGAGTAGTTTTTCCGCATAGGACTTTTATTCCGAGTAGGATATTTTTCATAAGGGTATTTTCTAGTTTTAATTCAAGTGTTGCTTTTTTTTAATGGTTGATTGTTTCAAGTTTATCTTATTCATTTCCCTGTTTAGTAGATAAAAAACCAAACCCATTTTTGGACACCAAGAACAAATCTTTCCACTTAGAACTGAGATCAATTCGAGGGGATTCCGAGAACATAATTGAACCTAGCAAAATCCTTGTATCAAATGGCGCTGCTGCCGGCTCTTCTCGTTAAGATCAAAAGTTTTTTGTGAGAACTTGGATTTTGGGATCCGTTCCCCGTGAACGTTACTTTTTCATAAAAATTTGCAAAAATCCAAAAAACAAATATAAAATTTTCAAAAATACAAAAAAAAATTAAAAAACATAAAAACCAAAAATATTTTTGCTTTGTTTTTCTTTGTTCGTTCTTTTGAAGGTGTATGCGCACTCGTTCCACGTCTTATCAAGAGCCCGAGCCTCTCGATCACTTAGACATGGCCGGTGTACAAAACAACAATAACATACCACCTCCGAACAACAATAATAACAACAACAACCCACCTTTCAACAACATGAACAATAATAACAACAATGAGCCCCTTCCGGATAATCGCCCGATGATTGAATTGCTGCAAGCTCATGTAGATGGCAACACGGATCCAATTGTCATACCTCCAATTGCCGCCAACAACTTTGAGCTAAAATCAGGCTTTATCCATATGGTCTCCGCTCAACCATTCTTGGGACGTACCATTGATGACCCTCACGACCACATAAAGAGATTCTTGCAACTCACCAACACGGTCAAGTTCAATGGTGTTCCACAAGAGGTTATCAGGTTACAATTGTTTCCCTTTTCTTTAAAGGGACAAGCCCGGCATTGGCTTGCTAAGGAACCGCCACAGAGTATTCTCTCGTGGACGGATTTAGAAACAAAGTTTATCAATTACTTTTTCCCACCCTCTCGTATTACCGCTTTGCGGAATGAAATCATAAATTTTGAACAAAAGTACGATGAGTCGTTCAGTGAATCTTGGGATCGTTTTAAAGATCTTTTAAGAAAATGCCCACAACATGGTTTTACCAAAGTACATCAAATTAATACTTTTTACAATGGTTTAAGCATTAGTGACCAAGATTCACTAAACAGTGCCTCAGGGGGTAATCTATTGGCTAAGACTTCCAATGCTGCTTGGGACATCATTGAGAATAAATCTCGTGTGCAAACCAAGAGTGTTCGGACCAATGTCGCTAGTGCTAGCACTAGTGACAGCGAAAAGCGATTGGACAAAATCACTACACTTCTTGAATCGCTTGTCACCCACACCGTCAGCAACAACAACAGCAACAACGCTAAAAACGCTCAAGTTAACGCTGTCAGCCAACCTTGTGAGATATGCGGTGGTCCTCACTCTTACACCACTTGTACTGCCACCCAAGACTACCCTGCTGAGAATGTGAATGCGGCATATGGCACCTATCCTCAACCTTCTTACCAAGCTAGACCTCAATTTGACCGTAATTTGCTGAGCTACCGTTCTAACAATTATCTTTCCCCACCCGGTTTTCCTCCAAGCGACCCAAACCAACAACAAAACCTCAATCGCCCTACTCAACAACAACAACAACCTCGTACACCATACATCCCACCTCACAAGCAGCAACACCCACCTCAACGTAACAACCAAGTTTACCAACAACCTGCTTATCAACCACCCGCATACAATGCTCCTCCAAACCAACCCACTGCATTACACCAAGAGGTTGCAACCTACATGAGGACCAATGATGTGATCGTGGAAAATCTCCAACAGGAAGTGCGCAACTTGAAAGCAGACTTGGTCAAACAAGGAAACGATTTGAGAGCCGACATGAGAAATACATTGGATAGCCAAACAAATGATTTGAAGAACATGATGGCTAGTTTTTTCCAAGGTAATCAACCCTCTTCTTCGGGTACTCTTCCGAGTAACACCGTTGCGAATCCAAGAGGGGAGATGAAAGCAATCACCACTCGCAGTGGTAAAGGTACCAAGGAACCCGAACTTCCTATACCTCCACTGATGGTTGTGACTAAGGAGAACGAGTCACCTGCTCCTATTCCTCATCCTTCTCCTTCCCCAATTTCTCCACCTCTTCCTTCTACCCCTCCTCCACCCAAGGATGTGAGTGATCCTATTCTTCCCAAGCCTTCCTCTTATTCCAATATACCTTATCCATCTAGGTTGAGGAAAGAGAAGCAAAAGAGCAAGGACGATATTCAGGTTTCGAACTTCCTTAAAATGTTCAAACAATTGAATTTCAATATCTCCTTCGCTGAGGCTCTCGCTCACATGCCTAAATATGCGAAAATGTTTAAAGATCTTCTGAGCGACAAGGAAAAGCTCCTCGATATTGCCAACACCTAACTTAATGAGAATTGCTCTGCAGTGCTCTTAAGGAAATTGCCAACCAAGCTTGGTGATCCGGGTCGCTTCTTAATTCCTTGCAATTTCCCGGAAGTAGAGAATTGCATGGCCCTATCCGATCTAGGTGCCAATATTAATCTCATGCCTCTAAGTGTTTGGAAGCAATTATCTCCCTGAGCTAGTCCCCACCAAAATGACTTTGGAATTAGCTAACCGTACGGTTGCTTATCCAGTGGGGATAGCCGAAGACGTCATTGTTGGTCGTCCATTCTTAAGGACCGGTCGCACTCTCATTGATGTTGAAGCCGGTGAGCTTATCATGAGAGTGGGTGACGATAAAGTAGTCTTCAACATGGGAAAGTTGTCTAAACAGCCTTATTCATATGAGAGTGTTAATTGTATTGA
The DNA here is from genome assembly GCA_025667525.1 of Glebionis coronaria. Classification (NCBI taxonomy): domain Eukaryota; kingdom Viridiplantae; phylum Streptophyta; class Magnoliopsida; order Asterales; family Asteraceae; genus Glebionis; species Glebionis coronaria. Next base: position 275,738,908 of record CM046879.1, read on the forward strand.
CGTTCTCGATGAGGCATGTGAAGAACACTTTAATGATGCTTGCAAAAGTATTCCTACCTCTCTTCCTAATGTTGAGACCGTGTCCTCTATTGATTCATCGTTGTCTCTATTTGGAGATAGTGATTTATTTTGGAACAATCTTGAAGATACCATGGGAGATGTGAATTTAGCTACTAATGATTCTCCCACCGAAGGGGATGAAGACATGAATTTCTTTGACAATATTCTCACCGAAGACAATCCTTCGCCTCCATCTCCCACGGTCATTGCGATCGATACTCCGACTTCGAATACGCCTCCCGTCGAAAATCCTCCGGATTTAGAACTTAAGGAGTTGCCGCCCCATCTTGAGTATGTATTCCTTGAAGAAGAGAAGAAGTCGCCAGTCATCATTGCTAAGGATTTGAAGGAAGAAGAAAAATCTCGCCTCATCGCCGTGCTTAAAGATCACAAAAAGGCTATAGCTTGGAAAATTTCTGATATTCGTGGAATTGATCCTCACTTCTGCACACACAAAATTCTCATGGAGGACGACTTTAAGCCCACAATTCAAAGCCAACGAAGGGTGAATCCAAAAATACATGAAGTCATCAAAACAGAGGTTATCAAACTTCTTGATGCGGGTATGATTTACCCTATTTCAGATTCACCATGGGTTAGTCCAATCCATTGTGTGCCCAAGAAGGGCGGAATAACCGTTGTTCCCAATGAACACAACGAGTTGATTTCCACCCGTCTCGTCACTGGGTGGAGAGTTTGTATAGACTACCGCAAACTCAATGATGCCACGAGAAAGGATCATTTCCCTCTACCTTTTATGGATCAAATGCTTGAACGTTTAGTGGGTAATGAATATTACTGCTTTCTTGATGGTTTCTCGGGTTATTTCCAAATACCCATCGATCCCCAAGATCAGGAGAAGACAACATTCACTTGTCCCTATGGCACATTTGCTTACAAAAGAATGCCTTTTGGCTTATGTAATGCCCCCGGGACTTTCCAAAGGTGCATGTTAGCTATCTTCCATGACATGGTTGAACAAACCATGGAAGTCTTCATGGATGATTTCTCGGTTTTCGGGGATTCCTTCTCTTCTTGCCTTGCCAATTTGGAACGTATGCTTAAGCGGTGCGAAGACACTCGCCTTGTTCTAAATTGGGAAAAATGACATTTTATGGTAAAAGAAGGCATCATGCTGGGACACAAGATTTCTAAAGCCAGTCTTGAAGTAGACCGTGCTAAAGTCGATGTTATCGCCAAGTTGCCTCCACCTTCAACCGTGAAGGGTGTGAGAAGTTTTCTGGGTCATGCGGGCTTCTATCGTCGATTCATCAAAGATTTTTCTCAAATCGATCGCCCGATGACCCACCTCTTGGAAAAAGATACTCCTTTTATCTTTTCTAAAGAGTGCCTTGAAGCCTTCAACTCGCTTAAGGATAAGCTAACCAAGGCACCCGTCTTGGTTACCCCTAATTGGGAGCTTCCCTTTGAGTTGATGTGTGATGCTAGTGATTTTGCTATTGGAGCGGTTCTGGGACAAAGAGTGAACAAACACTTCCAACCAATCCATTACGCTAGTAAGACAATGACTGGGGCACAATTGCATTATACGACAACCGAAAAAGAGCTTTTAGCTGTTGTCTATGCTTTTGAAAAATTTCGCCCTTATCTTGTCCTTTCTACAACAATCGTGTATACCGATCATTCCGCGCTGAAGTACTTGTTGACAAACCAAGATTCCAAACCAAGACTTCTTCGCTGGGTTTTGTTGCTCCAGGAGTTTAAAATCGAAATTCGCGATAAAAAAGGAGCTGAAAACCTAGCCGCGGACCATCTCAGTAGACTTGAGGATCCTTACCAAGGGGATCATCCGAACAAAGAAATCAATGATTCTTTTCCCTTGGAGACCTTAATGTCTATAAACTCGAAGTCGAATGAAACCCCGTGGTTTGCGGACTTTGCAAACTACTTGGCGGGTGGAATTCTTAAGGAAGGGTTGACGTCCCAACAAAAGAAAAAGTTCTTGACCGACATTAAGACTTACTTTTGGGACGACCCTTACCTATTCAAACAATGTGCCGACCTGATTATCCGCCGATGTGTTGACGGACCGGCAGCTTCGGAAATCCTTGATGCTTGCCACAAAGGACCCACTGGTGGTCACTTTGGTCCTAACTACACCGCCAAAAAAGTGTTTGATTCGGGATTTTATTGGCCCACCATCTATCGTGACGCTCACGATATGGTTAAACGATGTGATGCTTGCCAGAAACAAGGCAAGATCACACATAAAGATGAGATGCCTCAAAATTTCATACAAGAATGTGAAATCTTTGATGTTTGGGGTATCGACTTTATGGGGCCATTCCCTTCCTCTAAAGGAAACAAATACATCCTTGTAGCCGTTGACTACGTTTCAAAGTGGGTTGAAGCCAAAGCTTTACCTACTAATGACGCAAGGGTGGTTTGTAACTTTTTGAAAGCTCTATTCGCTAGATTCGGTGTGCCTCGCGCCATTTATTAGTGACCGTGGGACTCATTTTTGCAATGACCAATTTGCTAGAGTCATGGCTAAGTACGGTGTAAATCATCGTCTTTCCACAGCCTACCACGCACAAACTAATGGCCAGGCTGAAATATCCAACCGAGGACTAAAGCGAATTCTGGAAAGAACCGTGGGAGAGCATCGTGCCTCATGGGCTGATAAACTTGATGATGCTTTGTGGGCTTTCCGTACTGCTTACAAGACCCCGATCGGCTGTACGCCTTATCGTCTTGTGTACGGGAAAGCGTGCCACCTCCCCATTGAGTTGGAGCACAAGGCTTACTGGGCCTTGAAGTGGGCTAATTTTGATATAAACAAAGCCGGTGACCTACGCAAGATCCAACTCAATGAGCTCAATGAACTTCGGAATGAGGCTTATGAAAATTCTTTGATCTATAAGGAAAGGACTAAGCTCATTCACGACTCTAAGATTAAGAACCGAGAGTTCCATGTTGGAGACAAAGTCTTACTTTTTAACTCTCGGTTGAAAATCTTTTCGGGCAAGCTCAAATCTCATTGGTCCGGCCCATTCACCATTGCCCAAATTTTTCCATATGGTACTCTCGAGCTCGCTCAACCTAATGGACCGAATTTTAAGGTGAATGGCCAACGAGTGAAGTTGTACTTTGGTGAGGACACCTCTCAGGAGGTGATTCCATCCCTCACCACGTTCCCCATGAACTAATTTTGGGTCGAGTCAGGCTCGTGACTCGGTTATAAAAAACAAGCGCTCCTCGGGAGGCAGCCCGAGTATCTATCCTTTTATGTTTTAACCTCCTAAGTGTAGGGGGACCTCTATAGGTTCTTTCTCTTTGTGTGGTGATGTGATTACAGGGATAAGTGCACTCTTGGAATCTTTGAAGAACCGTGCTCCCGTGTTATCCGAAATCCGGTTCTATCTCTCAACTATCGTGATTCAATTTTCTTCATACTCACATTTGAAATTGATCACTTTAGTCGTCTCTTCCTTAACTTGAGTTAACCAACGTGCACAATGTCATAAGTGTAGGGGAGACTTTTCCCACATGCTTAAACATTAAGGACAATGTTTATCTTAAGTGTAGGGGGACTTCTATCGAAGTTTTAAGTGGACTTTTCCATGAAAATGCCTTCATTTAACCGGAAAATCATATTTTTCAACATTTTTCAATTTTTTTATTAACTTTGGCCATTTAGTCGTAATTTTTAAATTTTTATCTTTTCTTTCATATGTATATATCCCGCAATAAAGTCAAAAATATTAATAAAGTGGTGTAGCTAGTTTAGAAGTCTTTGACATATTAGGCCCGTTGCGTTTATTTTGACTCAACCCGAATAAGACTTATCAAAGTTTATTCTAGCTAGTATCCTTAACCATGTAAACCTTAATTGGTTTATTAGGATAAGTATCCACGAGTCTCATTACTTGATATTTTAAATTGTGGAGGACGAGAAATGATAGAGTCAATTATAAGTCGGTATTCTTGCACAAGCTCACTTGGTGTAATTATTTTCCTATTCTCCCATCACTTGCTAATAATTTATCTGCAATAAGTAAGGTCGTACGCTTTGAAAAGTTACTTAGCTTCTAGCCCAAGATCGTTTAAAAGTTGTTCGGTAATGATAAGAGTTCATAGCCAAGGCATAACTTATGAAGCGGGGCGCGAAGATTGGCGAGTCCAAAAAGCCCCTAACAAGGCATGAGGATTCAATTTTATTGCTGAAGATCCAAAGTGATGTGAAAAGCATTATTCCCAAAATCAATATGAAGAATCAAGACTCACGACGACAAGCGATCAACTCCCATAAAGATCATGGAGAAGTCTATCCGAAAAGACCCTAACAAGGTATGAGGATAAATAGATCCAAGTCCGAAAAGGAGGCGGATCGTTGTATCTCAAAATCCCAATTAGAGATTGAAGAAATAATCATGAAGTCGTGGTCAACAAAGTTGGAGTACCCCTCAAAAGTCTCCAAGTGAAGAAACTCTATTATGATGAGAAGACCATTATCTCAAGAACGTCTCTCGAAGATATGAAGTATGAAGTACATGCCAAATATCGGCCCGAGAAAGGTCTCAAATCGTGAACCGAGTTATGCCAAGATATGAACTTTTTGATATCCCGAGAAGCAGTTTTAAGAGATTTTGTCCTTTAGCTAACTATTGATCAAATCGTCCCACTTTGCTTTCTGCATAAATAAACTATCGAAATAAGTCCAAAAATGAATCTTCATGATCATTCTAAGACCAAAAATAAAATATAAGAGATACACTTAGGAATAAGGGAGTTTAAGCATTTAATTAAGCCATGTGTGTAAGTGTTTGATTTGCTAGCTTATAATAACAATGATCTCGTTTTTAAGCTTAGTTTGGGGAACGTGAAACTTGAGGGTGATAAATCTTCGCAGCACCAAAGCCCTAATGTAAGTCCTTGATTTCTTTACAAGTTATTTCCATCCTTTTGTCTATTTTAAAGTTTTGATTTCTCTTAGTATTTAAATTTTTGTTTAGTAGTATGTTAATAAGGCCAAGGTTGATTGACTATGCGAAAAATGTAAATTTGCTTTATCACTAAGCATTGCATGAGGGCATGGCAATGGTTAAGTGTAGGGGATTTGATAGGTGTGTAAACACCCATCCTTTTACCACTTAATTCTGGCTAAAACAAGACCAAAACACGTATTTAATATCATTTGTTTGGAATTATGCGTGGTTTTTGTGTTTATTGGGTTTTCAGAGCTTACCGGATGAATATTAAAGAAAACATGGGAATTGCACGGGTTTTATCAAGGAAAAAGACTAAAGATGAAGTCTATTGTCCAAGAGATGCAAAAGATTTGAAGTCAATGGGCCTATTTGAAGATTTATCGAAGAAAAGGACCAAAGATGGAAGATTTACATATGTCGAAGAAACTCAAGTCTATTTAATGAAGAAATTAAAAGACGAGTTGAATTTAATCGACGACAAATCCCGAATCAGAATCGAAAACGTCAACTTTTCTGAAAAGACGAGAAGACAAGAAGAAAGGGAGAAAGCCCACTCACCAACCAACCACTAGGACTATATATAGTTTCTTCCTTAACATTTTTTAGGGAGTGAGCTTTATTTTTCTTTCCCAGTTCTTTCTTTTGGTTCGTGGCTTCACCAACACCATTAGGGTGTTTGGTGATTTTTAATTTTCTTTCAATATTCTAAGTGTTTAATCATTACTCTTGTTTACCTTTACATTAATCCTTCAATTCAATCTTTTTATTCATCTTGTTCATCTCCATTTTCATTAAAAGTTCTTAAATTCTTGTGTGATTGATTTTGATCTTTTAAAAGTGGTTGATTTTGTGTTTTTATTGTTGGGATTTGTTACTTATGATGTTTAAAGGATTTTGGTTAATTTGGTAAAACCTTTTTGATTATTTAGCTTGATTTTGATTATAAGTCGTTCTTCCCTAGCTGCTACTGTTCTTCATCAGTTTTTCCGAATAGACCTTCTGTTGTTCCCCCTTATTCAGAATATTCAACATTCCGATTATCTTGTTTGTTTCATTCCTTATTCGGAATATTGAGATATTCCGAATTACCATTTTAATTTTCCCTTATTCGGAATGTTTTGGACATTCCGAATTGAGCTTTTATTCCGAATTGAAGATCATTCCGCATACGATTTTATTCCGAGTAAGCATTTATTCAGTATAGGTTTTATATTCCGAATTGCCCCCATTTTCCGCATAGGACATTTATTCCGAATAGGACTTTACTTTCCGCATAGGGCCACATTCCGAGTAGGCCATTATTCTGAATAGAGTAGTTTTTCCGCATAGGACTTTTATTCCGAGTAGGATATTTTTCATAAGGGTATTTTCCAGTTTTAATTCAAGTGTTGCTTTTTTTTAATTGTTGATTGTTTCAAGTTTATCTTATTCATTTCCCTGTTTAGTAGATAAAAAACCAAACCCATTTTTGGACACCAAGAACAAATCTTTCCACTTAGAACTGAGATCAATTCGAGGGGATTCCGAGAACATAATTGAACCTAGCAAAATCCTTGTATCAATTTGATCCACGGCATGGTTATCATCAACTTCGCATCCGCGAAAAAGATTATCTATTCCAATCACTACATCCAGAACTTGTAATGAACATTATGAGTTTCACATGATGTCGTTTGGATTGACTAATACACATGTAGCATTCATAAATTTGGTGAATCACGTGTGTAGGCTGTAATTTGATAAATTCATGCTTGTGATCATTAAGGACTATTTGTTTGTTTATAAGAATAAGAATGAGTTAATAATTATTTATAGATTGCCCTGAATTGGCCGAACAATGAAAATCGGTACCTTGAATATTTAACATGTGAATTAAGGCTTAATCCTTTACATAAAATGACCGTTTGATTAATGATGGTAAGATATATCTTTATATTATATATAGGTATAAATATGATTTGAAACCACACTTTTTAATCCAGTCATATCCCAGTCACATCTTTAAACCAATAGGATTTGAGATTTTCCTAAAAAATCTCAAAACTTTCCTAATTTTCGTCACTTTTGGCTGGAAAACAGTTTTTGGAAACGTAATTTTGAAAAAAACACGTTTTCATACCGCAGCTATATATACTAATGTAAACCTTATTTTTTTTATTTTTCCTACCATAGGTGTCGGGTCAAAACACACAAAACCTCCATAACCATCTTCTTCATCCATGAATCATACAAAACCATGAATATTATTATTTAAAACCTAGCAACTAAAGATCATATTCTCAACACCAGATTTGATCCAGAGGTATTGAAAAACCCTAAAATCAAAGATCCGATTCTCAACACACCAGAATGGGTTCAAAGATACCTTAATAACATTGATGGAATTCGATTTGATTTCAGGTAGTATAAACCAATACTCAATTTGAGTTTGAAGTAATACGCATGGTCTATTTTTCATCAGGCTGGAATATCCAGGCATTTGATGAATACAACAATTTATTGGGAAGCTGGAGATAATTTAGGCGGAAAAGATGACGAACAAGTAAGTTCTAATTAAATTCTGGATCTATATGCTCCTGTGATGAATACAACAAATCGGAATTATTTGTGTTTAGGGTTTATATAATCATGTATTCGGAAGGTTAATCATCTGTCAATGAAGAGCATGTAATACTTAACCTATAAAGTAAAGTAATTGTGTTAATTAATGAAATTAAAATCAATTAGTTGATTATTTTATGTGTTAATTGAAATTGCACACCATATGTATGATATAATGTCTGAGTGTGTTTGATTATCATGAAAGTATGTTATTACATATGCGTTATTTGACGAATTTCAAAGGTTTTGATATCATGGTTGATTGCTAATCAGGTTGATTGCTTTGAGTAACAAAATACTTTGTACTTATGTATGTTTTTATCAGCATTTAAGATGTATTATTCTGTTATTTCGTTAGAATGTTGGATAACAAAATTTAGAGAAAGGGGGTTTTAGAGTAATTAAATGTATATGTTGAATTTAACATCTGACTATTTTTCCTTAAAGTTTGGTATAAGATGAAACTCTTAACGTAGAATTGTTTCTTTTATTGTTTATAAATGATTAATTTTTTATAAGTAGTTATTCTGAAGCTATGCAGCCACTGGATCAAGAGGTGACGTTTTTTGATTGTTGGATCGGGACCATGCCCCGTTTCTTTTTTATTTCGGTAAGCATCTTGTCATCTTTTGACGTAATGTTTTTTGGTCTCTCTAATGTTAAGTTTAACAGCTAAACATTATGCTCACACTTCACAGGTCAATACAAGTTTGTTGGTAAGAGGTACATTTTTCACAAAGTTTTACTATATATTGTTATACTTGTTTAGATTACTGATGTTACGTCTTTTATTCAGTAAGATGGTCAAATGTAAAACAACGACTCCATCATTTTCTATATCAGCTTTCTTAAACGACACACTCGACCCATATCTGCCCCTTCTCAAGTGTTCCTAATGACAAGTAGCAGAAGTCACTAGAAGGGATTATTACATGGTACTTGGCATCTTGGTTGTTGAGAATTCCACAGCTGAGTTTGATGCATTAATAAGTAAGATGGGTCAAGATTGCCACCTATATTATTACTTTATAGTGACCTGATTAGTAAACTACCTATTTTGAAGCATTAACGTTCAACAATGTATTGACAATGCTTGCATCATTCTAGGTACCTTATGACTATAATCTATAGACTGTCATAGAACCAAAGTTAGACTCTGTGATCTATCATTTGATAGTTCTTTGTATGAGCACTGATTTTTTTTTGTTACTTTGAGTTAAAAAAATGAATATAGGCAATCTTAAATCGAAAAAATTACATGTAGTAGAATATGGTTGGAATCACTCCTAAACTTGTTTAATACTGTTTGGCGATTGGGGACCCATCTTGATTGACTTTTACTTTTTATGAGTACTGTATAGGTGAGTTTGAAGGACAGAATAACAATGGTGCCTCCACCTCAAACCAAGAGCATCAGGATTCAAAAACTGTTCATGTAGAAGGAAATCCCGAAATGAGTCAACCAAGACAACAACTACTTGAAGGACCAACTGTGCAGGTGGTGTAATGGGTTGTTTTGGAACTCTAAATTGGGTCCTGATGGTAAGGAAACAGATGGTCCGCGTGAAAAGTGAACTGATTCAAGGAAGGATGAGTGGGATAATGACCATCCTCGACCATGTAGCACATAACTCATATTTTAAATACAACATAAAGCACATACAATACAACTCATAATGACATTTTACCAAATGAAAATGATCGAGACTAGAGGAAGGTAATGTTGAATTCCGTTTATTTACTATTGACCCACCAATTACAAAACATAGCCCAAATCGCCCAATTTCACAAGTGCTCAGTTTATCTGATCTCTGTTTTGTTTATTTGATTGTTGTACCAACACCTCAAATTCGTAATTTTATAGGGTTTACATATACAAAGTCTATTCAAGTGCCGTTTGGTATGAAACTCCCTCGAAGTGGGGAAGGAAACTGTACCAATCCGAATACCTGTGCGGCTGTGCCTGTGCTAAACTTAACGGCGGTGATTTTCCATATGTACAAGACATGTGAGCATAAACTATGTGTATAAACTTTTAAGTATTTGTTTACATTATTAGCCTCCATATTTGGGGACACTACATATGCCATGATGTATGGATATTAGATTATATTATTCACGTGGATCCGTTTTAAGAGGTGAAGTATTTGATGGGTCTGCTGCAGTTAGTTGAATGGAGTAGTGGCTAATCAAGAACCATGAGCGACAATGGACCATCTTCCAATCAGAAAACTACATCGACTCAAACTATAAAGGTACTGGCGCAACTCTTTGCTAGCATAATCCAGTTAGAATTACAATTACTGCACATTATATGTAATGAGATGGAACCTTAAATAGAACTTGCACCATGCATGTTATGTGTGGACACAACTATCGCATTTCGTGTCATAGAAAATGTCCTAACCTGGCTCATTTTCCACTTCTACTTCTGATTGTGTTAAGCTCTGATGTTAATATCCTATCTGAAGTTATCACTTGTGGTATTGCAATAACTATCCAACGCCACGGAATGGTGAGACTTCATTGTATCATGCACATGTTAGCTTTATTGAAGCAGTCACATATAGAACAGGTAATGAAACAGTCATGTTCTTTCTTTCCATGTTGGAAATATTTAGATTATGATGCAGCTTGGAACTGCGTTTCTGAATATACCATGGTTTTGTTTGTAAGTGGTTGTTTGGACAGCAGAAAAAGGGGTGTTTGGACACTAATTTTACAGCTTTATGTGCTTTTTTAACAGATTTGCGCGTTGTTTTTTTACCAGGCTTTATATGTTCTGTATATTACTCAGCTTCTAGCGTAATACTGGTATTATAGATTTATTCTTGTGTTTTGTATGCACTCCAGATAAACAACACAGAGGACACATAGAAGCGTATCAAACCAAGTTTGTCCCAGGACTTCATCGTGTAAGTTTGCATCTTTGTATTCATTCATTTTCTACTATCTGATTCAAGTACTTATAAAAGGGTCCAAATTGAAAGTTGCTATGTCTAACTGATGTTATTCCTATAACTTTTGTGTTGCAAAGATGCTAAATAAGTCAACCCGTTTAAAAACCTCACGCTCCTCCCTATCTGCATATTTTTCTCATTCGCTTTTAGTACCGTTCAATTTGGCTTATACAAATCTAACTTACATTTAATTTATATGGACATTTATTAAATAAACATTATGGGTAGATGATACATAGTTACATACTACTATATCGTTATGACCAGGTACTACACAAGTGGCTCTGCCCATGCTCAGAGGTATGTGGGTCCTGTTTCATCTCGTCTGAAGTTGATACTACACCATTGGAGTAGAAATCTTCATCTTCGATTGGTGTTTCTCCAAGAAAAACAAAGATTTGGTTTCCCAAGGACAAAAATGAATGAAAGGTTGTATGTTTATTAGTTATTTTTTTGTAACCTTTTCTTGAAACAAAAATACCCGTAATCCATGCAACTGATTTGGTGTTATACTAGCCCTAATCATTGTTCATGTGCTTTCTATTAAAGATGAAGCTGAAAAGTTATCCTAGCAAAGTACAGCATGAGCTAAAGATGAAAACGGATCAACTTGATGATATCATGGTTGGACATGAAAAATTTGAATGTTGCTTATCTGATACTGAAGCAGCTCTTTCGGGCCCTGTTTACGGAATTCAGAAGAAAGTATCAAAGCACTGTCATACCAAAATGCCGAATTGAGAATCCTTTTTAGAGGATCTATACCTTAAAAAGTCAGAAACTGAAACGCAACTCGAAGAACAAAAGGAAACGGTCAAAGCTTTGGAGAATGAAATTCATTGGATAGCTTCTTCAAATCAAAAACAATTTCTCTTTTTTCTAGAAGGAATAACTGATGATTTGGAGAGGGTTTCCAATGAGAGAGATGTGTCATATGAACAAATCATTTTTTGCAAGATAGGCTTGAGATGGCCTATGCCATAGCTGATGAAAATGAAGCTATTGTTGTAGAAGCACGTCAAGTAAGCATTGAAAACTTGTGGTAATTTTTTTATATGGGACTCCTATGTTATTTGAAGGTTTTTTACATCATATGATTAATCTAAGTTAATCATTTGAACGTTTTTTAATATGTCTTATCAACAATGCATGCATTTTACAATTCTATTACATACTAATGTTTTGAAGTACAGTGCCTTACGTCATGACATCCATTACTGGATTGGTAAAACTACCAGTCAGGTGACTTGGATACTTGTAGCTTATAGTAATTACTCCATCTTATCATAAACAATAGCTGACACGTAGACCTTGCGTACACCAAATATTTTGATACAGGATGAAGCTAGCACATCGGCCATAAAGACAATTGAACTTGATGCAACTCTTGGAGGACGTGCTTTTCGTGAAGTACAAGGATATGAAACAGAGAGGTCTCTTTATTAATTTAAACCATGCATTATACCTGAAACAGGCTGTGTTGCATCTGCTTTTACTCATGCTGAAAGAGCATAAGATTCGCATGTTCAATTGCCAAGGGAAACACGTTGTTTGTGTAAAAGAGGCAAGTATTTCGGCTTATAATAGATCAAACAATACTTCAATACACCAAAATGTATGTTTGTAGTTACATTATTTATCGCAAGTAGGCTTTGAAAAACGCAGATATTCATCGGATGGTAAAACAGTATGCTTTAGTGGGACAGCCAATATTTTTCATGTGGTTAACTGTATCATTCCCTGCAAATGTTTATGGTGTTATGGCATTTTCTACCTCGAATTATGCAGCCCCAACTCTCTTATATTAACCGCTTGAAAAAACTCTAGCTTTCTGTTTTCCTAGCAACCCGTCTGTCCAAGAGGTTCTATTCTTCGGTAGTGGTCCTTATCACCTTCTCCCTCAAGCAGATTTCGACCTAAGTAGTTATCTTGTTTATACTCCGTTACTAAGACGTGCATATTCTCTCAGATATTATATTGGTGTTGATTCCATCATAATTACAAAGAGAGCCATTGGCGTTCCCGCCAGTACCACCACCAAGCTTAGTACAATTGACCCTTATACCATTCTTAGATCAGACATTTATAATAGTGTGGCTCAGAGAATTTCAATGGTTATGAAACGAATCCCTCATGCAAAGTCAGTGGCGCCATTTTGTCTCTGTTTCAGCACCTCAACCAAGAGCACCAAGAGTACCAAAGTTAGCATAACTGTTGAGATTTGTAGATAAAATGTTAATTATATATCTGATCTGCTTATATGAGCAGGCACACCCATAAGCATATCTAATAAGTAGTTTCCCAACACCTGTATAAAGCTTTCTGTGATTTCTTTTGACTTTGAGAAAATCTGATCGTACTGCTAGCAGTCTGGGAAGAACCACAAAATCAAGCCCTCTTATTGGTGGTGCACAACCATTGATCATATCAGATTATCTCCGAGCGACTTTTTCGATTGTAATGTCAATTCATAATAAGATACAGCTGATGTTGTAGACAATTTAAGTTTGAGTGATTTTGCGCCTGTTTTGAATTACCAAAACTACAACCATGATTCTCTTAATAGCACATATGTTTATGCGGGCCAACTAAGTAATGGCAATAGTTTCTTTTCTTTTAACATTGAGGAATCTCATCGTACCACTAGCAACGAATCCTCTATGTTTTCGAATAAAATTTCAGGTAATATTTAAACTGTTCTCTATTGTTAGTAGTTTATGAGTTCTATGATTGTATCATCTTTCAGTTATTGGCAGCTTCCAAGTCCCAAGTTCTACCCCTCCTGGATTTTTGGGGCCAAGCAGATCACCACATCCGGGCTTTTCATCAAATGAGAGGATGGAACAGAGGTAAATAGCCTATCTGGTTTGTACTATGTTCATACATTCTTATGTCTAACCTATGTAATTTGTTTTGCCAATTAATTAGTCTCTTCCATGCATTTATTCTGTAGGAATCAAATGTTAGACACATCCTCTTTACTAAGAAAAATGAATAAGCACCACCTCCTGTATATAATGGTGGCGTTAGTTACCTTGAATTCATGGATCCTGCAATTTTGGCAGTTCGTGGTAGAGTTCCTAATGGACTTAGTACTCCAGGGCTAGACATGAGATCAAATTTTTCTTCACAACATACTTCTTTTGAAAATGGTAACATGCTTCAACTATTGATGCAAAGATCTTTCACACAGAAAAATCATAAATATACCGACCTAGGAGATCATTTACCCTTTCCCTAAAGAACAGATTCCTATGGACTTCCTTCTAGAATGGTAGAACAAACTCTGCCCAACAATCAATCTCCTTACCAGCAGATGGGTAAATTCCAACAACCACTGATGTCTAATAATGGCCATTGGGATAGTTTGAACAAAGTTCAGAATGGAAATGATATTGCATGTTGCACAGGCCTTCAAGTCGTGATTTCCAGGATCGATCATAACCAAACAACATCATGATTTCCAGCAAACATCATATCACCATAAAATAAGAAAATAAAGAGCAAAGGGATATGAACCCTAATAAATCTTTCTGATATATTGAATCAAAGGGTTGGTTTGTTTACACGATCCTATCCTATTTATATAATAAGAATCGGTGCCTCATATGAAGGGATACACCGTTTCCCTAAAAGTAAAAGGCACAATCTAATTGTTATAACCTAATCTTTATAACTGCCATATTTTCATCCATTGGGTTTGATGGCCTGCGGCCCAAACCAGAAAATCCTGCAGCCCGTTCCTTTTTTTTGGTATCACAGACATTACAAGTCCAACAGTTCCTCCCTAATGTCGAGATGCCAAAAACCTTCGTTTCTCGGTTTCTTTCTTGCATTCTTGCATTGTCTTTGATCTCTTGGATTGTGATCAAACCCGCCTCGCTGTTGAGAGTCAAATCCGCCTAGCAAATAATTATCACGTCCGCTTCCTGCTAATGACAACTATGTCCGCTTCCTGCTAATGACAATCAAACCCGCTTCTCCGCTGTTGATCTTGATCAATCCTGCCTTCTTGCAAATGATTATCACGTCCCTGACCAAACTTCTTTCTGTTCCTCTAGTATTCATCTTCCACAACAATCTTCCCTCTAGTTCTTGATTAAACCTGCCTCGCTGTTGAAAGTCAAACTCGCCTCGCCAATGATTTGTCAATCCCGCCTTCTGCTAATGACAATCAATCCTGCTTCTCTGTTTCCGACAATCAAACCTGCCTCCCCGCTGTTAATCCTAACTTGTTCCGTTGTTGATAATCAATCCCTTCCTTCCTGATCTATATTTTCATCCGCCGCCTTTTAGGCATGATCGATTGATGATTGATCATGATTTGATGTGTTGTTTGATCCCTTCGCTCTGATACCAATGTTGCACAGGCCTTCAAGTCGTGATTTCCAGGATCGATCATAACCAAACAACATCATGATTTCCAGCAAACATCATATCACCATAAAATAAGAAAATAAAGAGCAAAGGGATATGAACCCTAATAAATCTTTCTGATATATTGAATCAAAGGGTTGGTTTGTTTACACGATCCTATCCTATTTATATAATAAGAATCGGTGCCTCATATGAAGGGATACACCGTTTCCCTAAAAGTAAAAGGCACAATCTAATTGTTATAACCTAATCTTTATAACTGCCATATTTTCATCCATTGGGTTTGATGGCCTGCGGCCCAAACCAGAAAATCCTGCAGCCCGTTCCTTTTTTTTGGTATCACAGACATTACAAGTCCAACATTGCAATAGCAGAGCTGCTAAGAATCGAGAGACTGTGCTTAATAAATGTTATTCAGTTTATGAAGATACAAAGTACAGAATGCCAAGTTCATGTGATTTAGGTGGAATTTGATCTTAATATGATCTGACTTGCCAAGTTCAAACTTGTGTCTTGTGTTTTATAAGTGTATGACTCAAATCACTGCCTTTAATCAGTAGTCACAGAAATTTTTGAATCATTAACAATGCTTTTTAACGTATTCCATCCATCTATTACAAGAAAATGCCACAAGAATTAGGAATATTAGCAAATACGTAGTAATTATGATGTTAGCCAGTAAAGACGAGTACCTTTTTAATCTTTTGGGCAGGTTTATAGTGAATGCATCAAAGTTGAGGAATGGCTGCATGAGAAATTCCATTTGCAGGATTCAATACCTAAACATTCAGATCCTATGCTCTTGTCAAATGAAAAATAAAAGAGCTGAGTTTCTTAGATGATAATGATGAGATGAGAGATTGTCATAATGGATAATAAATACTGGTGTCTAAGCTATTAAGGAAAAGTAATTAGTTTGGTCTAAGTAGGACCATTTTACATGTCATGAATCTAGCAAGTTTATATAATTGTAATAAAAAGAAATCGGTTAGTCTTGGATGAGTAATACAAAGAACTATAACTGCTTTTCTGTACCAAGTCACGTAATTCATAGCCTTTCGCACATACATATGTCACGAAAATGCTGCAATTACTATCAAAATGAAAGGAAAATGATGCAATTGTCGTCTTGCAGCAGTTAGAAGTTAAATATTAGAACCAAGGAAATTGCTAAAGCAATAATGGTACTACTTCTAACTTTTAGCTAGGATAAGCACGCTATCGGTCTCGTATCGATCTTGTACCAAATTAATTTTATTGATTTTTTCCAAGCATAAATTAGTGGTATCGGTACCTATCGATCGGGATTCGGATATCGGTATCGGGAAATCGAGATTTTCCCTTTTTTTTTAGAAAATTTCCTGATTTAATATTGGTTTTATACCGAATTAGTAGTCCTAAATTTTTTTCACCTTTTTCGTAATCTCGGTATCATACCGAACAAGATTAAGATACCTGGAATCGATACGATATCGATTCGTTTCAAAATTCAAGTCCAAATGCTCATCCCTACTCCTACCAATCACTCACGAAAAGTGTATACGATATGAAGTAACGTGAAATTTACTATCAAGTGTAACGTGAAATGTTAATATTTTGATTATGTAGTATCAAAAATAATTATTATGAGCAGTCGTATTTTAAGGGACATTTAAAAAAATAATAGTGGGCTTGCGTTATGCATTCACGACTAGCAACTACGACGTCACATGCTATAACGCGGGCGGATATGGTGTTTGACGTTTTCATTGTGGCGTTATACCCAAAATTTATATAGGGTGTCGCACAATTTTTTTTGAATTATTAATACTAAAGTTAACCTAAATTACTTAAATATGAGTGTTGCACATGTCGAGAAAACCTCTATTTTATATAAACTTTACGTTTCGTAAGATAAAATAGAGTGTACCTCGTGCCACACCCGACTTCCATATGGGTTCACCCATAGCCATACCATGAGCTCTTAGTATAATGAGGCAACTAATCCTAAGTATGCAATATGCCCCTCAAGTAATTTTTTATATTATCAATTATACATGTTAAATCTTTTAGTCAAATTATCTCATGACACTAGCCCGCTCATCGGGCATTGTGTTTTATACATGGTTCTAAATAGCCCGCTACGACTCGTCTTAAAGCGCGCTAAAGCTTGAGGCGCGACCTCCACGATACGCAATAGGTCAAGGCACGCTACGACATGAGGTGCGGTAAATTTTTGAATTCAACTCCAAAAAATGATTATTGTTACATGTAAGGATACTTTTCTAACTTTATTTATTACGTACAACACTTATTGTGAACTAAATATAAATATAATATTTAAATATGATAAAAGACATAAATAAATTTATATGTTGCGCCGCCATAAGTCACGCTTCAAAAACGCTATAGCTTCGCCTTACCCGCTAAAGCATGTAGCTTGAACATGCCGCCTCGCCACGCTTTACGCTATTTATAACCATGGTTTTATATCAATGACTTTAATGTGATATACTATAGCAATGTGTGTTTTTTGGACGAACGGTAGCATTTCACAACTTAAATTTTATTATTGCAATAAATTTAGCCACACAGTTGTAACCTGTAAATATTTGAAGTCATGATTGCCGACGAAAACATCCATTTCTCAAATTCCCGTTTCCAACTCTAAGCTCTTGCTTGAATGTGACGATAGTTTAAAAATTACGTTCTCTTATAAATAAGTTTTTATTAAAAAAACGTTTTCTATATAAAAAATTATCATTTACAACAAAACATTTTCTACTTAAAAAATTTATAATTTACAACAAAGTTTAAAAAATTATCAACTTCTCATTTAAGAAGTTAATAAAAATTTATATGGTTATTTCAAAAACCATAAAATATACTTTTTAATATAATAAACACAAATAATTTAACAAACATTATTACTTTGCATAAAATATCTTTGAAGAATATATAATTTTTAACACTAATATTTAGCTAAACAGAAAAAATGAAAACAAAAATTGTAAGTCATGTCCGCCCATCGATATAAATGACAACAATAATTAGCTAAATATAAAAAGGAAAACAAAAATCACAAGTCATACCCGCGTATTAGGCTAAATATTTGTATAATCAAAGATTAACATACGACAAAACACGTTCGTTATGTGAACAAAGGCCTAAAAATATCAAATGTTAGTTTACTTTTAGTTTTTCTTTCAACAAAAACAATTCACACTGCCAACAAATATAATTAATACACAAACGTACTTTTAAAAAGATTTACGAAATGACCCCGCCCGTTGGGCGGGTTATGACGCTAGTATATATATATATAATATATATATATATATATATATATATATATATATATATATATATATATATATATATATATATATATATATATATATATATATATATATATATATATATATATATATATATATATATATATATATATATATATATATATATATATATATATATATATATATATATATATATATATATATATATATATATATATATATTGACTCTTCAAAAGTTAGAAGTCGTTTAGGACTTTGGGTTTTACCAAAAAGAAAATGCAAATATGTTTTGACAAATGTTTTAACAAAGGATTTTAAAGGGATTATTCCCTTATACACAAAACATTTAACTAAACTCCTGTTTAGGGGTAAATGTTTGTGTATACCTCAAGACAACCTAAGAAGGATTGAGGAAACCGTTAAACCATGTCTTAAAAATTTAAAACGACAATTTTTGCTTTTCAACTAAGAAAATTTTTACCAAAGAATAAACGAAGGTTTTTCGAACATTTACGGATCTTACTAATTATTTCCGATAAATCAACAAAAATTGTGTTAATTAAATTCAAATTTATTTTGAACATTTTTATATAATTGGATAAACTGAGAAAATTTAAAAACTATTTGCGTTTACGTTTCATAAAAATTAAATATTTATTATTTAATTACTTGTAGTAATTATCGACACTTTAAACGTCGGATTGAGCAAAACTGATAAAAATAATGGTTGAGATAGAACTAAAACTTAGAAAATATGAAGAAAGAAATTCTGAGTGAATTTTTGGTTATGATAATTATTTCACCAGGAAAGGTGAATATATATTCTGACACATTATATAGAAAGGATAAAGAATCAATTAGGATGTGTTTCTTAATATTGACTGTGCAAAATAAATTGCCGAACAATATAAAAATAAACAATGTTTGTAAAAAGGGGGTTCGCGACTAATGTGAACCATTAGAATTGAGAAGCCGATAGCGTTAAATGTATAAAAGGCCACTTGTGGTTGCCTAAATATGGAGATTTTGAGATTTAGTTATGTTGGAATCCCGTAAGTATAAGTATTCAATTCCTGTCATTTTTGATTTAATGTATCTTTATCTGAAGAAGTTGTACTAATGGCAAATTATGAAGGCAGACATCGCCTCATACATTAGTAAACGTCTAAACTATTGCAAAGGTCATCATCTGAATTTGATTCGATTTGGGTCATCGTCGACAGACTGATCAAATCTGCTAATATCATTCCTGTTAATGATAGATTCTTTATGAAGAAATTGACTCTTTTGTATTTAAAGGAGTTGTGTAAACATAGTGTGCCTGTATCGATCATCTCTATCAAGATCCTCGCTTCGCATCGAATTTCAAGAGATTTACTCATAAGTCATTGAGAACGAATCTTGATGAGAGTACTGTTTACCACCCCAATCGAAGGGACGAGGTAAAGTAACGATACAAAATACTATAAGTGCTGTTTTATGTTTGAATGATTGACCTTTGGTAATAAACTATAAAATCGTTTTCATTTGGAGAGATTATCATTGGAAACTATCATATTAGGATCGAGATCGGATCTTGTGAGGATAAATATTAGAGCATCTGTAAGCAGGAGTTGGGATGAAGACACCCGACATACACCCATTGTGAGTTGGGCATGTCTTTTAGGTTTAAGGTTTCCTATGGTAACCAACCTAACCTTGCAAAATACCCAACCCACGAGACCTGAAATGGTTATTGAACTTAGGATCTGGTTATTGACTGCCAGTAGTAGGCAGGAGGTTATGTGAATATGAAGTGTAGATCTTGAAGTGCCGGGTGGGTAGCGAAGTGATGCCAAAAATTTCCACCTTGGAAAAATGAATAGATGATTTGAAAGATCATGGGATATAAGTCCCCATTGTATGGGACCATTGAGATGATGTAAAAGTTGGTTTGAAAGGTATATAAGCTGGATCTACCCTAGGACTTCAGGAGCTGCGTGAATTATGTTTCGTAAATCGAACTTGATAAAATGCCTATCAAGTGAAAATCTGAATTCTTTTTGATAAAGTTTAGATCGGCGAAAAGTTGCATTCATCAAAAACCCGTGAACATCATGGATAGAGAAAGTAAGTCAACATTAAGCCTGATCTTATTCCCGTAGTTATGTTTGATGAAACTCGCGTATTGTAATGAATTACACTTGTGAGAAAAGACCGAATGTGGAGGAAATACCCACATGGCTTTAACTCTATAAGAAGCGAGTAGTAAGATAAGATGATCTTTGAGGACAAAGATCCTGTTTAGGGGTAAATGCTGTGACAGTCCGTTAATTTATGGTTGATATTTTATTCTCAAGTGTTATTTAAAAACATTATTTTAATGTTATATTATGAACCACTTATTTTTGGGAAGAAATTTGGATTTACATCTTGAAATAGCATCGACTACGTCTAAACCGGAGGATTCTACGTTACGTGCTTACGTTATATACACCGTTTTGGTGACAGTCTGACATTTCAGGAAATAAATTTATCCGTGAATATTATTTTGGGATTTTAAATTGTGTTGGTTCATAAACCCACAAATTTACGAGAAGAGAATAGGACTTACGTTCATAATTTAACGTCCTTTACGACTAAACCGAAAAAACCTTAGGATTACGTATTTACGTTTTTGAACTCCGGTTTTGATGAGACAATTTTTATTAGATTCGTTTTGTGTCGTTGATTCATGATGTAAAAAAACATTTTTCGTAAAACGACCCGAGGGCACGTAAATCAAGGAAACTAGAATCGAGGAATACCCATAAATTAGCGGGATGGGACAAAACAAGTTTATCCCACACCACTAAAAGGGATGGCCAAAAACTTGCCACCACATCACTTTATGTGTCAAAGTGGTAGCTAAAAGCTTACACTTGTTAAGCTAAGCTTAACAAGTAAGCTACTTCTTTTCACCAAACCACAAAACCATCTAAGACTTACCATTTGCACTTCCAACACATGCAAACCACTCTCTCATCCTTCCTCTCTCTCTATATTTCGTCCAAGAACCATCCCTAAACACCCTCATTTGATCAAATTTAACCATGAAATCATATGTTATTCACACATATGATGAAGCCCTTTTCAAGCTCTATTGATTGGTGGTGATTTTAACATCCAAGGAGAAGATTTGGTGATGTCCAAGGGCTGATTTCTACATGAAGTTTACAAGTATTGGTGGCCTTGAAGATTGGTGTTGATCTACCACAAGTTTTGCCATCAAAAATCCAAGCCTTGATCATAAACTACACAACCTTGGTTGTATAAAGATTGTTCTCCCCATCCTCTTGTTAATTTTGATTATGTAATCATGTATTTTATTCTTAAATGTATATATGTATGATGATATATGATGATAAAAATACTGTGTGGGGATTTGGTGTTGATAATCATGGGTAAAAAGATGAAAAACCATATGTAAAAATGGTTAATCTTGCTTAAATGGTAGGCTGTATAAAAACAGTAACTAACCACATGTTAGACTGATAAAATGGCAAAGTAGAATCAATATACAGTAAGTATAAGATGTCATACACATGTGAGAGTTGGCCATGCAATGGAATCATTATAATGCGTGAGATATGATCAAAACAAGTTTAGAGTACAAACCTGAGTTCACTGTTTTGGACGATTTTTAGAAAATACTTATAAGCTGATTCAACAGTAGCTATAGAAGCGTTAAATGGAGAAAATATCATGTAGTTTATGTCATAAACATTTGAGCTTCGATCTCCATATAGAACTCTAGATATGGCAGTTTTGGTGAACATGAAAATAAAAATCAGATTTTGGGAAATTAAAGTATAATAGTATTATATAAGCACTCAAATAAAAATAGTATAAAATGTGAATTAAAACCCACTAACTTATATAATACATTTATATAAATATGTATAAGGATAAATAAATGGACATTTTATAAAAATGGTAGTTTGATAAGTTTCATAAGTTATAAAACTATAAACATGATTTTTACGACTTTTTCGGCTATTACCGTAAAATTAACGTTTTTGTTAAATAAAACTTAGACGGTTGGACCCGTCTAAGTAAACTTTTATAAACTCATATACTGATATATAAACATATATAACAAGTAAAAACCGATAAAACCCGAACTATAAAACATACGGACATCAACGGGCTAAGTTAACGTTATTTGACTAATAATACAACAAAATGGGCTAAAACACTTATAAACTTATTTATTGGGTTTAACCCATATGGGCCCAACATATAAAGTGTGATACTGATAATAAAAGTATAATTGGGCTAATATAATATATTGGGCTTGTAATGAGCCTATTGGGCCTAAAACATGTAAATAGGTAAAACTAGTAAACTAGTGTAAAAGTTATCAACACATAACACTAAAATGAGTAAATGAGAATATGTAAACCCATTTGATCATCATATATATAAAATCATCATATGTATACATAATTGTTATTTTTATAAAGTCATTGGACAAGAGTCTAAGACGAGTATTATTTGTCTAGGTTTCCGTGATTGAAGCACGTACCGTACGTCCGAATTGCCGATAACCCGCCTTCCCACATCAACGTGAGTTCATAGCCTCGCACCCTTTTAATTGTTTTTATGAAATGTTTTATAAACCCGCGAGGGAGATAACATGTTAGCTTTGATAAAATAGGACATCATTTGTCCCGATTGTTTGTTTATTGATTTGGACCCGGATGATTGTATGACCCTATGAATGATTAAACGACCCGATAGATGAAATAAAATGGATTATTAAAGTTAGGTTATGTCACTAAAAGTCCCATTAGCATGAATTGTGAACTACCAGGATTTGGTAGAAGCTTATGCATATAATAGTACTATTTGGGGACGATCACCCCAGTTCGCGCCTGGACGGTTGATCCTCGTCGTGCCACATTGATTGGTAAGCGAATTTATGTATGAGAAGATTTACATAGAGTGACCTTTGTGACGACACGCTAATTTAGATGGGCAAATGAGTTTCGGGCTAGCTACCCATTGTTTGTTGTAGTAAGGTAACAATGTCATGCGGCTTATGATAATCCAATTAACGAAACACTGCTATACGCACCGAATTACGATGTATTTCCTAACTAGCAATACGGGGTCATACTATTGATATTATGTTCGTGTTTTGGTTTTATATAACCATATTCATATAACGGTTTTTATTTAATCTATACAACGTTATAAAACGTATTGTATGATGTTTTTACGACATTGGCTCGTATAATGATTTTTAAGGCAAATGCCTATGTTATGATTTTCGATAAGGATTTGTATAAAAATGACTTTGGCTATTTTATGGCCTATTACAATGATTTGTACGAAATGATTTTTGGTAATAATTATATACCAAAGTTATATTGATGGAATTTATTAAACTCTATGAATTCACTCGGCGTTATCGCTGACCTTTTCTTTTAATATGTTTTATCTCAGGTACTTGAAGGTAATTCTCGGGAAGACGACAAGAATTCATGGCCCGCACTTAAATATTAATTTCCATTCAAATGCTTTGTAAAACCTGTATAAAATACAATGACTTGGGACATATGTAACTTTGATATTTATGAATGGAAATGCTTTATTATTAAACGACGTAATTTTTATGTGTTGTCTATGATGTGAGTAGTGTGCTATCCCATAACACCAATGAGTCTTCCGCTGTATTGAGTTGTCTAAATTTGGGGGTGTTACAAAATAGCCCTCCATACAACTTAGGCAGAAACCGGGTCAACACATCTACTATCAGAATCACGTTGATGATTTCTGGTATTGAAGGCAAAGCATCATGGACCCAGTGATGCAAAGCACAACCCTTCCCAACCTACTCAAGATTCTCTCAAAAGAAGTTTGTTTTATTTTCACGGAGTTTAACTCATTTCTATCGACTTTCTCACTCCGAGATAGTAGATATTGAATAGGTGGCAATCTGCTCCAGCCTCCGATCATCAAATAAACATGCACTTATAGAGTCTAGAGCCAACGAGATTCATCCAAAAATCTCATTAGGACACTTATTCCATATATCATATTTTGTTCATCATTAGAACACAAGCGATAATTTACAGAGTCCTGAGCTCTATCCTTGTGGTGTTGCTAGAACATTCAGAGTGATACTCTCTAGTATTTATAGTGATGAATGGAATCCTTCTAGTGTTAACATCAAACAGCATTGCGGTAGGTTATATGTACGATTCACTTTGAATTAAACATATGATAACTGGAAGCAATAGTGGTTTGATTCTTAATTGATTCAAACTCGTTCCATGTCTCGACGCAATATCTTTATGATCTTGCCAGAACATTCAGAGTAATACTTTTCAGTATTTACAGTGACGAATGGAAATCCTTCCAGTGTCATCATCAAACAGGACTGCGGTAGGTAACTTGTGCGATTCTATATGAATGAAACTTGTGTCAACTGGAAAGCAACGATGGTTTGATTCTTAATTGATTCAAACTTGTTCCAGGAAATTGAATTGACGACTTAATTAGCAGAGTGGAACTTCATGATTTACTCCTTACTATGAATTATCTTTCGATATATTCAAGTATTGAGAATGGCTACCACAGCCGGAAACCCTGTCAAGGAAGTTCTTTGAACTTACCTAATCACAGGTACAGTATTCTTGCTTTATAATGGGAAACAAGAGGAATGCAAACGGTGGTGTAACCTCAAGAGTCGTAATTCAAGACCACATGCTCATGTAAATGAAGAAAGCTCAAGAACATCTAAAGACAAAGACTTCCGCTACTCTGATGATCAAGGGAGATTGTTAACAAGCTTTCAAGTCAACACAAAACATGAGTATGTGGGGAAAGACACAAGAACACAAGCTGAGAAAGTTACAAGATCAAGTCAAGGTAAAGATCAAAGATCCAAGATCACAAGTCATGAAAGGAACGATGAAAGAACTCTCAAGACAACGAGCTTCAAAGTCTGCTACAACAAACAAGTGAAGTCACATAATACATGACCACCACTTAGGGGGGAGATTGTTAGAAGTATTTAAAGTGATGGTCAAAGAAGTGAAGTCACATATTATATGACCACCCCTTAGGGGGAGATTGTTAGAAGTATTTAATGTGATGGTCATATAATATACCGTTGCAAAGCTCGTGGAAAATGCTATTCAAAAGTGTCGAGAGTTCTATGTTATTGTTATGTATGTAATGGGAAGGCCTCCTAACCTTGTAAGCCTTAGTATAAAAGGTACATCCAACCTCATTTGTGTGTGTGTCTCTCTTAGTATTTTCCATCCTTCTTGTTTTAGAGAGAGAAACTCTCCTTAGTTTCTCTCACTAAAAACACCTACTTTGTATCTTTCTTCCTTCTTCTTCATCTAATCTAATATTCCATTCTTAGTTTTCATCTTGTTCTTCATCATCTCTATTTCTTGTTCTATAAGTTGTGTGCATAAGTCATACAGAAACAAACTTCGGTAGTCTAAGTAACTCAACACAAGCAAATATAAGTACTGTAAAGGAAAAGGACCAAACAATGTCCAACATGAAATAAAGTAGGATAAAGTATGATAAATGCATAAGATATAGAAGGATGGATAGCTTCCATCCGAATGCACATACTCTTGAGATCCTACTTGTGACCGTGGGTACCTGCCGTTTGGGAACATGGAAATAGAAAACGGCTGAGCGTAACGCCCAGTACATGGATATACAATAAAGCATAGAACATAGAGTATGAAAGCACAAAGGAGCATATAAAGCATGAAAGGCATCATAAATTAATAAGTCCTGGGAAAACCTAGATGTATGTCATGTTTACTAGTTTTAGTTCTGAAAACATAGCTTATGTTTACTTATGAAAATCTGTATTAGTTTAATATACCAAAAGCCAATATAGATCATGAGGTCAATAACATACATGAATACTTGGAGGGGTTCCCTCGTCATGCAAATTAGAGGGGATGCCTCTAATTAAGTGGTAATGGGTAGGAGGGATCAACTCCTTTTGATGGATGCAAGGCACACACCACATTCACCATGAAATCCTGACTGACACTGTAACTAGGATGCACCCTTACGCCCATATGATAATATAATAATAAAGGCCAAATAAACTGAAAGGAAAGCCATGAGTTATCACTCCGTCGTGGTGAAGTCATAACACTAGTTCCTCTAGTGTTATGGTTATGGTACCTCCATAACTAGGTGAAACTGGCATGCATGTATATGGCTAAGGTAACTAATAAAACATAAACATTTAAATCTATAACTACTGGGGAAAACAGTTGGCTGCATACGGGAAATCCTAATAATGGAAGAGATTGTCCTTACTGAAGGATGGGAAATCCGTACATTGTGTCCAGTAGAAGCTAAAAGAAAACGCTGAAGAACCTACTCCTCCTTGACGGATAATACTACACAAGAATAGGGACATGTATGAGTTGTCTGAATTACATGTGTTTTACTGGTTCTGAGTGTTCTTAGCTTATTATTCATGTTATGTCATGTTTTAATTATTTAAAGTGTTAACTGTAGTTATTCTTGTATTTTGTTGTTTATTATTCATGTAGTATGGTATTATAATACTTGTATTGTAATACTAAGTAACTTTCTAAAAATAGCAGGTTTCCATAAATATTAAGTTTCTAAAAATAGAAATAAGTTAGATTATTAATATCAAGTATAGTATAATTAGTAATATACAAGTCATGGTAAAAGTATTATAGATTATTAATTAAATAACTTGGTTAATTAATTAAACTATACATTATAAGAATTTAATTAAAATACATGTTTTAATTAAATTAAGCTAAGTAAAATACTTAGGTTATACATGAAATATTAATTTAAATATTTAAACCGAAGTCATGCATTTAATTAAATTAAATAATCTAGAAAATAACTTAATTAAAGATATTTTCTGATTTCAATACTTTCCCGAAACCCGAACCCATGATTTAAAATTAACCCGAGCCCGTACCCGTGTTCCACATATAAGCCGAGACAAACACCCTTGACAGTGGCTACCCGGCCTTGCCGGTTGCCACTGTCCGAGTCGTTTACCCACTGCCGAGCCTCGGCTAGCCGTCGCGCGAGCCCGGTTCACACCGGTTCACCACCGGTTCTTACTATTTTCATTATAAGTCCCATCGAGACCCTATTGGTCCCGGTTGACACGCGAAACAAACAAAAACCACACCCCGACCTTGTATCGGGGTCCCCTTGCCTGCGTCCGAGCCAAACCAACCAAGCCGAGACCTTTGATGGTCTCGGTGGTGGTGCTGTAGCCATGCCGAGAGCTTAAGCTCTCGGTTTGTGGGTCTCGGCCGAACAAACAAACACCAAACACTCCTTAAATCATGTTTGTTAATGCAATGATGCCTAAAAAAGTTACTTGCATTTTTCGGTCTCGCTTTGTTTTGATTACGGCAATATGAAAAAACAAGCATTTGCGAAAACAAGCATTTACGAAAACAACGAAAAACGAATTCTTGAGTTCAAGTATTTTTCATTTCAACCATTATCACTTAAGGTATGAACAAACAAGTAATTTTCCTAATTAAGTGATCAAGGAATTAATCTTTTCTTAAAACTCACTTTTTATTAAGTGTAACAAAGTTTTATTATTAAACTTTCTTTTTAAGAAAATGTTTTATTAAATTAATTATTTGAAAATTTGAAATTTGAAAATGGCATATTCTATCTTGGTTTAGAATATCCTTTCAGGATATTTTAATCCCCAGATTTGAACCAATCCACTAAAAGACAAAAGGGAGCGGACTCTACGACGGCGGTTCCTTAGCGCCTACGGCGGTTCCTTATCGATAAGGAACTGCAGGCTCCAATAAGGAACCGCGGGTAGATATAGCCGTTGGATGTTTGTCTTATAAATAGTGGACCATTCTCAGACTTTCAATCCACCTCTTTTGCACATACATTTCCAGATTCTTTCATACTTCTTAAATCACTCAAATCCTTTATCATTTTTTGATTACTACTTGTTCAGAAGTGAATCTTTCTCCTCCCATCTTTTCCTCTCAAAGTGCAAAGAGAAGAACACTATCATTATTAAAGTGTTGTGTCTACCTCAAAGATCCATTAAAGATCCAAACTTATTTATTCATTATTGTGTCATTGTTGTGAAGATCCAAGTAGTTGTGTCTATTTGGAAGTTGTGTGTGTATTAAGGTTATTACTTAGTCCTCAAAGTATATTGGTGTAGATTGGTCCTAGCTAAGATTAGGGCTCGACTTTTAGCTTAGAGTCCGAAATTGGTTAAGCGACGTTGTGTACGGTTTCTCTACCTTAAGGAGCTTGTTGATTAGTGAACTCTCAAGTAAGGAGTACTCGAGGAGTGGAGTAGGAACGAGGATTGAGCTTTGTTGCCAAACCACTATAAATCCTTGGTGTTTGGTTTGATCTTTACTTCCCTTATCTCTTTACATTCATTATTCTTTATACTTGTGATTATTAGTTTAGTTGCACTATACATTCATTATTCTTTATACTTGTGATTATTAGTTTAGTTGCACTATGCCTTGTTCATATTGTGTATAAGAAGGTTTCACATAAATACTCAAGCTTAAGTTTTTGAAAAAGGATTTTTTAAAACCAACCTTTAACAAGTAAATTTAAGAAACTATTCAACCCCTCCTTCTAGTTTCTAAAAATAGAAGGTTTTCTAAAATAGAAAGTTTCCAAAAATAGAAAGTTTCCAAAAATAGATTAACTACTTAAAACATATTAGTTTCTAAAAAAAGTAAGTTTCCAAAAATAGTAAGTTTCCAAAAATAGTAAGTTTCCTAAAATAGGAAGTTTCCATAATTAGAAATAAGCTGGATTAATAAGCTAATAAAATAAGCTTAAGTTTTACTGATTAAATATACTAAGTCATGTGATTAATAGAATAGTTTATTAATTATAACATGTTAATTAAATAAACTATATGTTATACGATTTAATTAAATATAATCATGATTTAATTAAATTAAAGTGTATATAATACTTAAGTTAAAACATTTATTAATATCTATATTAATATAACCTAAGTTATGAAAATTAATTAATTATATGCCATGTTTTAATAATTAATTAATTACTATAGTCTAATTTACATAAATAAATACTTAGGTTAAAATCATGTATTATTAAATATTAATAATAAACTTATGTCCATGTTTTAATTAAATTAATTATATGCCATGTTAAATTAATTTAATTTAACTTGTAAATAAATATACTTGTAAAACTATTAAACTTGTAAAAATAATAAACCGAAACCATGTAATATTTTTATTAAAACATATCGTGAACCGGTCCATGAACCCGTGAACCGGTCGAACCAAACCCCACCAAAAACAATGGCAAACTGGTCTAAGCCGGTTGCCCCTGATCGCGGTTAAGTTGCCACCGGCTGTGTGCCGGTGGTCTTGCTTCTCGGCTAGTCGTTGACTACACAAGGGTTCTCACCGGCTGTGTGCCGGTGGCCCCTACTGTGGCGCGCTGCGTTCCCCATGCTTGCCTAAAATAGCCACCGGCTTAAGCCGGTGGTGGGGCTGCTGCTACCGATACCAACCAAAACCACAAGGACACCCTCGACGCGAGTCGAGGTGCCTTGCCCTTACTGTCGACCGAACACCAACAGCACCAAGAGCTAGGTCTTGGTTGGTGGTGCGAACCAAACGGCGTCGAGGGCCTTGTGGCTCTCGGTTTGTGTTGCGACTGAGACAAACAACCCAAAAACACCCTTTATTAATTTACCCACCATGATTTTACATGTTTTCTAATCTTGTTTAAGATCACATGTTCATAAAATCATAAAAAGAATTAAAAAGAAAGGTTTTTGGATTACCAAAACGCGTGAAATGAATAGAACTTAAATACACGAACACACTCCTAGAATTCTTAGCTAAAAATTAAACCAATCACCCTCTTGTGGTGATGATGCCGCCGACCAAGGAGAGAGACAAGAGAGATTTATGGTTTTTTAGTTTATATGTTTCCACTTTTATTATTTTTAACAAAACAAGTCATGGGCTGGGCCCCTCTCTTTCCTTGTGCCACGGCTATGAGGGCCCACCAAGGGAAACCCGTAGTTTTTCCTTGTTCAATTATTTACTGTTCGTGTGCTCGTATTTACGTTTCGTTATTATTAAATATTCTTGTTATTATATATACTTGTACATAGTCGTAATAATAATTACGTAAATAGAGAATTATACGTTCGTGATTCTTAAGTTCATGATTTAATTATTATTGATAATTATCGTGCATTTATACATACTTAATACTTATCGTGTAATAACACGTACGTAGTTCTTGTAATTTCTATTCGTGAAACGTATTCATGTTATGAAAGGAAAGTTTTAATCATGTACTTACGATTATAAGGGTAATATTCATGGTAAAAGCATGAGGGTTTTACAACTCTTCCCCCATAAAAAGAATAATTCGTCCCCGAGTTATAGATAAAGTAAATTGGAAAGAGAGGAACATACCCGAATTCAAAACTTGAAATGAGGGTAAGAAGTCCGGATAGACTCCTCAGTCTCCCAAGTTGGTTCCCGCTCGGTATGGTCCCTCCAAAGTATTTTGACGAATGGAATCGTCTTCTTCCTCACGACTCGTTCTTGCCTGTCAAGAACTCATTCGGGTTCCTCTATGAAGGTAAGATCTTCACGAATCTGTTCCAGTGGATACTTGTGACAACCGCAGGTTTTGAGGTTCGTCACTTAGTTTTATTTTGTGCATATTTCGTGAAATTATGTGTCTTTATGTGTTTATGTGTTAATTGGTGTTAATATAGTGTGGTTTGGATATCGTTTACGGGGACAGGGTATGATGTAAGTGAAACGATGTGTGGTTATTTCATGTTCATGAGCTCATGTGGTAGTATCTATGAAATGAAATAGTGTTATTTTAAGTTTTTATATATACGTATATGTATTATAGTAAATTGTATATTTACGATGCGATGGTTTAGTGTTTAGAGGTCCCGGACTAAGGATTTAGTTTCGAGAGTAATTTACGTGTTAGATTTAGGTTATTTTAGACTTATTTATTAAGTCACTAACTTATTTTAATAGTTTCCATAATATTATGTATTTTACGGTAATCGCGTAAGAAGACGAAAAATTAACGTAAGGCTTTCGGGCTTTGGCACGGAGGTAACCCGAGGGTACCACTAAGTTTATTTACGAATAAATAACAGTAGGTGGAGTATAAAAGTCGGCCAAATACGGGTTTTGGGCTTTGGGTTGGGCGGCTAAAAGAAAGAAAGAAGGAAAATCCCAAAACAGGCCCAATGGACTTGTAATGGGATTAGGGGGCCTTTAGGACTTAACCAAACCCAACCCATAACCAAAATAATCAGATTTTTAACCTCCATAACAGCTCCTAGCCAAAATTCAAAAATGGTGGCCAATTAGGGTTTCAAACATAAAGATATTCCATTGATTTCTAAGGTAAAACCTTCAAAACCCTTGTTCTATTAATGATTTTAATCAATTTAATCATGTAATTGATCTTGTAATGGATTAGGTTTTGTGAGTTTTCTAAGATTAGTGAGATTAGGGTTCATATGAATTGATTACTTTGGTTATTATGAAGATTAGTGATCGTAATTAGGGTTTAATCATGTTTAAATTCGTTTTTAAAAACTGAGCATAATTTTTGGTCCATTGTTTTGATCATATCTAGAGTTCTACAAACTTTTAAATTTCGAATTTTATGTCCCTGGAAAGGTAATTGAACTGCTTTCGAATGAAAGAAACTAGAACTTAATTGGAGGAGGGAAATAGGTCAAAAATAGGTTACCTCAGTTGGGTGTCAAAATAGTTTTTGGATCAGCCTGTTTTCATTTTATGTTTTGAATTGTTTGTGGTACTTGGGGTTATAATTGGAGCTTCAAATGAACATGAGATTTAGATTATATATTAAATAAAAGATCTGGAGAAGGGCTAAGAAAATGGGATTGGGTAAGACCCTCTGGTCATAACAAACATTTCATATGTTCAAATTCGGTAAAATATGGATAGGCAAAAGAATAAGTTGTATATCGGGGACTTGAGATTAGCTTTCATGTTGGGGAAAGGGCTGATACTTTAGATAACACATATAAGTTTATGGGGTTTTCATTTAAAGGAATGTGGTTTTGGTTTGGTGTACGTTTGGCTCATAATACGGAGTGTGAAAAACGGGACTGTTTTGGGTTAAATGTTAACGGGACGAATTATGAACTAAACTAAGTTAAGGGCTTTATAGAGTGGTGTAATGAGATGCTTATGACTTATAAATGGGGTTAAGTTGTAGGAGAAGGTTAGATATCAATCATAGATTGATGAGCCATTTTGGTATGTGGTTCATGTCTTGATTTTATATGTTTGTGTGTTTAGATTTTCGCTAGAGCGCGTATATTTGGAGAAGCTTGTTCAGGTGAGTTTCATAGTCCCATGTCTTTTTATAATTTGATTTCCTGATGGGATGGAAGAGACACTGTATGGTTTTGTAAAGAATGATGTGAATGTTTTTATGGTTTGTGATGGACTTGTGAGTACACTTATGTGATTAATTGCTATGTGATTCTTGATTGTGTTTATGATTTGGATCGGGGGACACGTACCGTCTCAGTTATTGTGGTTTGACTTGGTACCAGGGGATGTTGACAAGGCGGGGCCTTGGGATTGGTTCATAGGTGTATTGGCACCTATGGGAACATGGTTATTGGTAAGGCTTGGAGCCTTGGAATTGTGGTTATTGGTAAGGCTTGGAGCCTTTGATTTGTGGTGATTGGTTAATCTTGAATGCTAGTTGTTAATATATAATTGTAGCACATTGTCCATATGTTCTTTTTTTAATGGTTGTTATTCACAGCTTATAATTGATTTGGCGTTGCAGTCTAAACCTATGACTCTCACCAACTTTATGTTGACGTGTTTTAGTGTCTCTTTCAGGTGAGAATGTGGTTAAGCGTGAGAATAGGAGTGGCTAGCTGGAAGGCTTAGGATTACATTTGGAGGAACCCCCTTTCCTCTTAGTCTTTGTTTATGTTTGAATAAGTGATACTTTGTAGACACCTATATGTTTGTTATTTGTTAATTGTATGTCTTTGGTAAGAGGTCGACCTGTTACATACTTACCTAGACGCCTGTGAAATTTTGAGATATCTTCATGACATTGTGTCACCATTTATGATATTTCCATTTCATTTAGTTATCTCTATAGACACGCTATTGTTGTGATGATATCCATACGTCGCGCCCCATATTCCGCCATGGTGGGGTGTGACAGAATGGTATAAGAGACAATGGCTATAGAGAAATAGGTTGCCTAGCCTAGTCTATAGCTTAAGGATCCCTGCATATATGCGTCATAGGATTATGTGTGGTCCTGATTGTATTTTCCTAAATTTTATTTTTTGTGAATTTTGACTAGTATGAGTTGAACTATAGTTGCCCATACTTAGTCACTTGTTAATTTCTATTTTGCTTTTGATATATAAATTACATTCACCATAGTAAGTTATTTGGTGTACCTAATGTATAGTACTTTTATTTTGATGTTTAAGTCATGTTCCCTAAGAATCATGTGGTGATTCGAGTTACTAGGAGTAGGTGGATAGGAAGGATTTTAAGTTGTTTCCACTCTTATGGGCGACATGACTTATAACTGATTATGATGTTGTGTTGGAGTTTGTCTATGCTGTTTTAGCTAGACTAGGGATTTATGTATTCCAAGAGTTTGACTATATTATTTTAATAGATGAAGTTTTGGATTTATGTGGTTATGAGCTTATGTGAGTAGATGGATTTATGTGTTATATGTTGTATTGATTCTTATAAGTGTCATTGATGAAATGGCATTTATACATGATCTCATCATTCTTTTCAGGCTTTAAATGCATAAAAATGTCATAAAATACCATATATATGCTTGTGTTTGTTTACTTGTGTATTTTAGGTATGGATATCGTGAAAAAGACAAAAGATTACAAGAAACAAGGAAAAACGAACACAATAAACAAAACCGCACAAAGAACCGGGCCCTAGTTTGTGAATTATCAAAGAAAAACCCTTGAAGATTTAAAGATGTACAAGATTGAGCCCTCATTTATGAAGAAACGACACTTAATACCCTTGTATATTCATAATTACAAGTTTGGTCCCTTAAGTTTGTCAAAATTACAAAAAGGTCCTCCAAGTTTGAAAAATTGGCAAATTTAGTCCCTCAACAATACTAAATTGTCAATAATGGTCCTTCATAAAGTCCAAGATCCAAAGAAGCCCTTGAAGTTCAAGAATATTACACTTCTAGTCCTTTTAAAATGGATTAAATATCAAAAGGACTGAAGTTGTAATATGCCAAAGTGTTAAAAGCCCTAAAACTTTGTTTAGAAACTTTTTGTGGCCAAAGTGGGAATTCAGAAACTTCAATAACAAAAGGAAACGAGTTTACTTGGAAATTAAACTTGTCATACCATATTTTCCAAAGACTAAGGGCCAAAAGTGTGCAAGTGAAACATTCAAACACAAATTGCGCCAAACACATAAACAATCCACCGAACCCGGATCAAATGGAGTTACTATTCACCCCAAGAACCCAGTTTTACCTTCACTTAAAACAAAGGGTAAAAACCAATTACCCACACCCACGCTTAATTTACACGCCCAGAAACTCATCCCACACCTAAAACCCTAATCCTCACTTACCATGTGACCCCACCATTCAAGCCGTCCACCTATCACATCACACCTTAACCTCTAAGGAATGACACGTGGCCAAATCAACAACCCACACTCCTTGCTTCCTCACAAAGCTAAAATGAACGTCTAGGATCATTTGTACAGCTCACATCAACAAATTCGTCTAGAAGACTCAAGGGTAATTTTGAGATTTTATAGCTAGGGTTTCTCATTGTAAACTCAGCCCTTGTGGCCTATATAAGGACTCCTCAACTTGTGAGAGAGCCTTGTTCTAGTTTTACTCTTTAAACATTGTAATCCCTTTTTAAATTTATAAAAGTTTGGTATTTTTAAGAAAATTGTAATTCCTTTTTATGTTTTTAAAAGTTGGTATTGTTTAAGAGTGATTCTGAGTTCCATTTGATGTTATAAGGGTGCTTTGATCTTTTGGTTAAAGCACGTTTATGTTTGGTAAGGTTTTCAAGTTTGAAATAAGCTTAAAATCAGTAATCTGTTTTCCTATTTTTCTTGTACTAACCCTTAACCATAAGCCATAAGCTCTTACAAGCTTGTTGACAGCAAGCTTGTGAAGGGATTTGAGCCTTTGGTTAGGCTGTTTGTTGCCTTGTGTTGAAGATCATACATATCAAGGTCTGGTTCTACTTTGAACCATCAGCAGACCTTCATCCTTTTTATTTCAAGGACCTTGGTCAATGTCTAGCTGTTGAGAGTGGTCCAATGAGCATAGCTTATCTCCCTATGAAGTTTTAGGGGATAGGTATAAGCTCTATTTTAGTTTCCTCTAAAAATATCATGTTCATGTTTGTTATGAGGTTTGCCATGTGATTTGGTGTTCTTGTGTTTGTGCTTTGTGTTTATTGGTTGTATCTGTTATTTATCACCTAGTTAAGATATTTGAATCATAAAATTTGTAGGTTGTGTGTTGGAATTAAAAGTTTGTTTGAAAAGGGGCTAAAACAAGGTTGTTTGGTTTTTGGGATCATAAGGCCTTGTGGCCTTGTGGCCTTGTGCCCTTGGTTCTTAGGGGTTGGATAGTCTAAAAAAGTCATTTGTCACTGGTTTTGGTCCTTGGTTAAGTCTCAAGAGGTTTGAAAAAGGATTTCAAAGTTTTGGAAAAATCTGAAAATATTGGTTTGAAATTGGTCAAACACATCAGATCCAATAAAATCTTTGTTTGTTGGATCTAGGGTCTGAAATTTGGTTTGGGAAGAGTTTAGGTGATAAGCTATCTGTGCAATATTTGTTTGTTGATTTTGGTGGCTTATTGTGGGTGCTAGAGCTTATCAAAGTTGGTTGAAGTGGTCATTTGCATCAGCAAAGTGACCACCTCATTTTAGGCTTGCATTTGTTATTCTAGTGTATGCCTTGTTGTTTAACTGCTTGAATCTTGTTATTGTGCTGCTTGTGAGTGCTTCTTGCTATTTGGTTTGCTTATTTGCTGGCTTATAAGCCAACTGGCTTATTGGCTTGAATTTGCCAAAATCTGTCAAGTTTTGGTTAACTGACCACTTGATTTACAAGGGCTCACCATTGAGTTCTTCACAAAAGTTGCTTAAAACAAGCTTATAATCAATCCCTGGTCATTTGTTAACATTTGCTGGACTTTGAATTTTGGTCAAATAAGCACAATTTGGCTTATTTTTCATAACTGCTTATTGGTACATGCAACAACTTGGTTTTTGTGATAGGTGTCATTTTTCTCAGCTTAATATCATATTTGAGAAGTTACAAGTCTTTTGGTTAAGCTTTTGCTAGGAAACTAGCTTATTTTGCTTTTTCAGCCAGCTTATTGGCTTCCACAGCTTATTCTACTTGGCTTTTTGTAATTTTTCTTATTGATTTTCTTATTTAAGCTATTTGTGAGCTTTTGCAAAAAGAATCAGCTTTTGAAACCCTCTAGAACTCAAACCCGACTATTTTGTCATTTAGTGAAAAAGTTCTTTTCAAACTTCTAGTATATTAATTGAGCTTTTTCAATTTTTTTTTGCAGATTGGTTTAGAATCTCAATAAGATGATGTGTGTTCAATTAGAGCTTATGGCATTGGCTTATAGCTTAATGGGCCAAAAGGCCCATTAAGAATAAGCTGTTGACTTATTAAGCTGTGATAAGCACATCTTTAGCTTTTGGGCCTTTAGACTTTTGTGCTTAAAATCAAATTTTGAGTCACACTGGTGATTTTCAGCTTATTTGGTTTAGTTTGATCTTATTGAGCCAAAAAGCCCATTTAAGTGCATTGTTTTTTATTTTAGCCCATTTGAGGGCCCAATAGGGGTATTTTTGTAATTTTACTTTCATTTCTGTTTATATAGGTTAAAATAAACTAGTTTGAAACTTTTTAGAATTTTTTTAATTTTTTATTTTTAATAATATTTTATTATTTTATTATTAAATTTCATTTTTCACATTTTTGCAACTTTTATATTTTTCTTAAGTTAAATACATTAAATTAGGATTTTTAAAACTCTTAGATTAATTTTAGTATCATTTTCTTCATTTCTAGAACTATTTTAATATTTTATTAGTTTTTAATCATTTAAAAATAGCTTTCCTTAGTTTAAAATTTTATAAAAACAGTTTTTAGTCTTTTTAAGTCATTTTAGAGGTTTATAAAGTGAAAAAACTTTATTTGGACTTTTTAATAATTAATTGGATTTTTAGGCCTTTAATTAGCATTTAAAAATTTATATTTAATTAATTAAAATGTTTGAAAAAGTTTTGATCATTTGTAAACTCTTAGTTTATTTTATTTGATTTTTGGTAATTTTTCGGGAATTTTTAGAATTAATTTTTATTTTAGCTCTTTTTACGGTTTTTAATTTAGTCGTCGTAGTAATAATTTTCACATATCCGTCATTCTATTTTCTCATCCCTTCTTTCTCAATATTAATCTCAAATCATTTACAAGTTTTTCACACACATATACCTCCTTGGGAAACGAACTTTCACCTTTGGGTCATTAGTACACGGTTTTCCTAAATCGTCGTACTTAATACTTTATGCTCATATACGTTCTTTTTCTTAAAAGACGTATTTTACCAAAATCATTTTGGCGTCGCTGCCGGGGAGGTGTGTCGTGATTAATTTGTCATTTTGTTTTTAATATTAACCTTAATTGGGATTTGATCTCCTAATTATTGTATCTCAAACAAAAAGAAAAAGGCAAAAATAGAAAAATACTTTCGTGAAGCTCGATTATGAAAAATACAAACTATAAGGTGGTATTATAAAATATACCCTAAAGAAAAAAGCTCTTAAGTGCTTCGCGCCGCCTCGTTTCTCCGCTTGCTTGTGAGTATTTTGAGATTGAAAGCTAATCGAGGGTTTTGCCGCCCAAAGTATTATTACGTATCATATATATTTGCTTGGTTTCTTTGTGATTAAACTCTCTTGAACAATTTAGTTTCCACCAAAGTTCTAAAGTCATTCGAAGGCGTTCACTCCACGTGATCGTTTTCATTCTTTTGAGGCTTCTTTAATCAAGAGTTTGATTCGAGGAGAGATTTGCTAGATTGTTGTCTACGAAAACACACAAAATCCAAAAAAATTAAAAACAATCAAAAACAAAAAAAAAATTGAAAATTCACAAAACACCCAAAAAGAATCTTCTTTGCTCACCTCCCATTCTACGTCAATTTTATGCTAACTCGTAATCAAGCAAAACGAGCTCTTAAACGTCGTCAAAGTGTAGGAAATCAAGAGCCTTTGATTGAAGAACAAACTCCAATTGTCGAACCCGTTGTAGAACCAATAGTCACCATGGCTAATTGATGTAGCAGTTTTTACTACCCTTTAGGAAAAGAGCAATAAAATAGGGCAAGCGTGCACGACGATTTAGGAAAACCGTGTGTGAATGACCCTAAGTGAGTTCGTTCTCGAGGAGGCTAGTGTGTTGTGTAATGAATTGATTTATGATTGATGATTTTATTAAGAAGAAAAGGAAAGAAAGTAGAAATGGGAAAGAAATGACGGTTACGAAGACGGATCGAGCTAAGACGAAAACACGTTCACGTAAAACCGTAAATAGTGCAAAAATTAAAATTTTAACCTAAAAATTCCTAAAAATTAATAAAAATCCACAATAAAATTCTAAGAGTTTACAAAAAATCCAAACTTGCTAAAACCTTTTAATTAATTAGATAATGACTTTTTAATGCTAATTAAAGCCCTAAAAATCTCAATTAATTATTAAAAAGTCCCAAACAAGATTTTTAAGTTTGTAAACCTCAAAAATGACCTAATTAAGCTAAAAAGTATTTTTAAAAATTTTAAAACCAAATAAAACTATTTTTAAACACTTAAAAACTATTAAAATCAATTAAAACTTAAATTAATTCTAGAAAATAATTGAAAAGTCCTAAAAATATTTGGAAAGTAACAAAATTCCTAATTAAGTGTCTACAATCTAGAAAAAAATTAAAAAAGTAGAAAAAACTAACTTTCAATTTTTAATAATAAAATAATAATAAAATAATCAAAAAAAATTCAAAGTTCACTAAAAAATTCTAAAAAATTACCAAAAATCTAAAATAATGTAACTAAGGAAAAAATGTAATTAAAAGTTTCTAAAACCTATTTATTAATTTTATATTTAATTTTAAAGTTGTTTAAAAACCCTAAAATCAAATAAAATTAAAAATTAGACTTTTTGAAAACTTTATGGGCTGTAAACCTCAAACTACTTTAATAGAACTTAAAAACTATTTTTTTTAGATTTTTAAAATGCTTTTTACTATTTTTAATTCACTTTCTAAAATTTAAACTAAAAATAATCCTAGGAAATTAATTAAATACGGGAAAAATAATATTTTTAAACCAAAAAGTCCCTAACCTATTAAATATCAATAGAAAATGCTAAAAGGAAAAAAACTTAAAGGAATAAGCTGAGAACAGCTTATTGATAAGCTGTTAGTTAAATAAGTCACAAAACAAACAATCCTTAAATATTAAACGTTGCAAAGAGATACCAATCAAAGACCCTAGGGCAGTTGGTTAGAGCGTTTGTGTGTGGGAGGAGTGGCGCAGGTTCGAGTCCTTGCCACGTCCTTTTAAAAAAAAAACTTTTTTTTTCTTTTTGAAACTTTAAAAACACAAAACCAGTAACTACTACTTATCCCAAAACAACCTTTAAATCAAAAACAAGCTATAATCAAGCTTTTAAAAATAAAAAACGTGCCCAGTTTGAACTTGTTTCTGATGAACACAGGTTGATATATTCACATGTGAAGATAATCAAGAGGACTTGATTTTTGGATACTTGGTGGTTTTTGATGGACAAAAGGGGCACCCCTATACTCAGTTGAGTATAGGGAGTCAAGCTAATCACACAAACAACAAGACCTATCACAAAAATCAAGCAAGTCAAGCAGGCAATGTTTCTGATTAAGCTTATGTTTCTGATTATCAAATGACACAAATAACTTGCACAAAAATGAAATTCCAATGCTTAAATCTTGCACCCAAGTCCACCAACTGACATACAAATGATTCTCAATCCTTAAACAACCTACTCACTAGCAGCTTACAAGATTTGGAGGCTCAAATCACTCAAAAATCATGCAGGATAGGCAGTTACTGATTTAGCTAGTTAGCACCATTTTTTAGCATGCAAATGTGACTAATATCCTATCAAACTGAAACCTAAGCACCTATATCACAAATTAACCACCTAAGAAGAGTTTTCAACCAAGTTTTAATTCAAGAATTTGTCACCAATCTTGATAAAACAGCTAATCCAAACACCCCTTTATAAACTGAAAATGATTTTTAACAAAGCAAATCACATACAATCCATACCAAAGTGATTCTAAAGGATACTAACATGCATATAACCAATCAAGAGAGAAATATGATTCACTTAAACAAACATTTAACCACTTTCTCACAAAATTCATGCAAATCACAAAATTAATAATAGATGAAAACTGAAAATGGAATGAGGATGCTACCTTAAGGGACCTACATCCAGGTCCCTTAGTGGTTGCTTAACCACCTCCAAATAGGTTGGGGCCTATGTTGAGCCTTGGACAGCATCTTCACACAACCCTGCTAAGAGAAAATGAAAAATCACAACAATGCACTTTCTGATTTTTCTGAAACCTTCTTAAACTCTTTCAAAAACTTTTTCTTAAACTTTTTCCTTTGAAAAACACTTACACAATCACTTTACAAAAACTGGAAATCCAACATTGAAACAATTTTTACCAAAAATTACCCTATTTTCAGAAACCTTTTCTGAAAATTCAAAACAAGAAAATGTTTTGCAAATTGTTAATGGAACTCAGCTTAGCTATCAATCACATACCAACTTTTTAAAATCAATAAAAGGAATTACAATTTTAGGAAAAATACCAACTTTATAAATTTGTAAAAAAGGAATTACAAGAGTTGATTGCTAAAAACTGGAACAAGAAAAAATGCTAGTCCTACACGTCCTTATATAATGGACTATAGATCATTCTAGAATCCTAAAAACCCTAGCACATGAAATGCCAAAGTTGCCCTTGAAGTCTTCATCTTGAAAAACGAATCTTGGTCTTTTTCTTTGTCAAATTATGCCATGTGAAGATGCCAGCTCTTTTGGATGATCTTGGGCGTCAAAATCTGCTTGGGGACCAAGGAGTCATTGTGGGTCGTTTAATTGGTCGGGTGTAGGGTTTTGAGGGAAAGGGACGGGTGCAGAGGAGGGTCCCACAAGACACATGGGTGTGTCTTGTGGTAATTTGTGATGTGGGTTTGAGTGAGAGTGAGGTTAATCAAGGATCTGGACAAAATCTGGGAAAACCCCTTTGAATTAAGGGAGATTGGTTTTGGCAATTTTACGCTTTAAGGGGGTGATTAGAGGGTGATTAGATCCAAAAAGGGGAAAAGTTTATTTAAAATGGGTGTTAGGAGGGAAAGTGGGGGTGGGTTGACTGAGTTTGACCAGGTTTATTAAATAAACCTGGTATTGGGTTATGGGTTACAGGTTGGATAAGTGGGTGGGTCAAGCTGAGGTGTCATGTTCTGGTTGGTGGTGGAAGTTTAGTTGTTTGGCAATTAAGGCCCCCCAAGTCTATTGTTTCCTTCACTTTGTTTTAAATGGCAATAACTTCATTCCTTTTGAAAATAAGTTTAAGCATTTGGCATTTTTGGCACAATAAGTTTATAAACTTGTATTAAGGACTATTAATGCAATAAATGCAATCTTCAAGGGACATTCTTGCATAACTTGATTTCTTCAAGGTCTTAACTTGCCAAGTCTTCAAAAATGAGGGACTAAAGTTGCCAATCTTCAAAACTTCAGGGTCCAATTTAGAAATTCAAGATTTGGGTCCGGTTCATTGTGCGGCTTCGTTTCCCGTGTTTGTTTTTGAATGATTCTTGTGATCTTTTGCCATTCCCTAAATATCCGTACCTAAAAATACACAAGTAACAAACACGAGCATACATTTGGCAGTTTTAATGATATTTTATGCATTTTAAGCCCTATTTGGACGATAAGACTATGTATAAAAGCAGTCTCATCACTCCCCCATACTAAACCATTGCCGTGCCCTCACGCAATGCTAGAATAAAGTATCGTAGCACCTCCAAATATCATTTTATTCACTTTATTGAATGATAAACTAGCTACTCTACTACTATTACTACTACTTGCGTTTTAGACATAATGTATGATTTTTATCGCAAAATGGGACTTTTAGGTTCATAGAATAAGAACACGTGAATGCTTTAAATAATTTCATCGTCCTCGATTTTCACCCTAATTCCATGCCAAGCGTGCAACGAGATCATTGTCATTATAAGTTAGTAATGCTAACACTAATCATATGCCCTAATCACGTACTTATCCTCCCATTATTCCTAAGTTGTATCTCTTATATTTTATTATGTCTTGAATGTTTCACGGGGATACATCATTGACTTATGCGATAATAGAGATTTAGGTCTAAAAATAGAGTCCTAACGGTGTAACTAAGACCATCAAATCAATAACCCCTCCTAATAGACAACGATGTCAAAAAATTAAGTTGACAAGAAGAATCGATAAACACGGTTTTATAACGGTTTTGAACATGAGACTTATTACCAAGACTTTTATACGCCCCCTAACGGAAGGGCCTTATTATCTTTGGTTTACCTCCATCTTTTATTCAACTTCGCCATGAAGCTTTTATTATGACTTCGGTCTTGCCTTGCCTTTTATTATCCGCCTCATCGGTGGTTTTATTAGCCAAAGACGTATATCCTCACGCTAAAGCGAATTTTGGATCTTTAAAGCTTCGAAGATTAAGGCTTGATTCACTTTCAATTTTTGCATAGATTTTAGGCCTTGTGGGGCTTCAAATTGTTTGCTAGATTTAGGTGAGCACTTGAAATCTTATTATTGGGTGAAGCTTTCGATTATTAGGGTGCCAATACTTCAAAACCGTGACGCTGGCGATACCTTAATGTCTTCCCAATTTAATTACACGGAAGCTACTAGAAAAGACTAGAAACCCAACAATCCTAACTAAACCGCTAAGTCAATATTTATTAAGCAAAAAATATTTACATGCGAAGGGAGATTAAGCAAACAACGAGAACTCATGAGTTTTTGAAAGAATACGAGTACTCTACGTTTAGCATAGTAACTTATAATTAAGTCTATCATTTCTCGTCCTCATTTAAGAGACTTAGCCTAATGTGTAGTTAAGGAATCAAAGCTAAGTGCTCAACACGCACGGTCGAGTCAAAAATTACTCTTATTCTCGTCATCGGAAAACCTACATTCGTGTCTTCGAACACTTATAAAACATGAGAAAAATTTAAAATTTGGCCATTTTTAGCCTTATTTTGCAACAAAAACGATAAACAAAAAGATAAACTTTGGAAAGCGTAATGGTTTGACAAGGCAAGTATCTATTCACCCCCCATACTAAAGTTAAACATTGTCCTCCATGTTTCGAGTCTAGGGGTGCAAACACCCCCATACTAGAGACGTAGTCGAATGCCTAATCTAGCATGGAAAGGGTGTAACCAATAAATTAATAGCCGTTTATGAAGTGTGCTAAAAACCTAAGGTTATAACATCAAAGGATATATCATATGGATATTGAGAAATGTCTCCAAAGCAAACGATCGAGTGCTCCCATAAAACGAACACGAGAGGCTCCAATCGTGAAGATCATGATCTAAAAACCACAATGCACAAACAACCACGGAACAAAGGTTGGAAGGGCACAAATACCCTCACATTAAACTAATTAGAAAGCAATAATATGTACATGAATAAGCATGGGTCTCCCCCATGAGGCACCTTGTTTTTGATAACCGAGTCAAAAGCTCGACTCGAATCCCCATAAATGTGATCATTTAGGGATAATCATGGTGTGGTCAATTTTTGGTGGGGCTTACATGATAAACAAGTCCCAAAAAACAGCCGGTATTAAGG
This sequence comes from Glebionis coronaria, assembly GCA_025667525.1. Classification (NCBI taxonomy): domain Eukaryota; kingdom Viridiplantae; phylum Streptophyta; class Magnoliopsida; order Asterales; family Asteraceae; genus Glebionis; species Glebionis coronaria. The sequence continues at coordinate 275,783,250 of CM046879.1, forward strand.
ACTAAGTCCTTTGATGGTGCAAAATACCGGGGTCGAAGATGGCGTTCTCGTTTTCATTGGAAAAACAAACCAACGCCACTTCATCATAAGTCAACAAAAACTCAAAGAGTTTCAAGAAAATAGGAGAGAAGAAATAGAAGGGTGGGACAATGGGTAAGTCATAGAAATATTGAGCTACTCGAGGTAGACTCGCACCAATCAAATGAAAAGATTTTCCATTTATTGCATCGGTGGAAGACCGAGATTTCCCTATATAAGCAATTCCAGGATCAAATATCTCGTCCTCGGTGGAGAAAGGGAAGGGAACATAAGGGGCTTCCCCCACACTAGGTCCACATAAAGCATCGTCAAAAGGAGAAGACGAGCTTGTAGCACTCAAAACACGTGGTGATGACGGAGTTAGAATTGTAGAAAAATCTTTTAAATTCAATTCAAAATCTTTTCCTTTTTCATCTTTTAAACTCTCTTTGTGAAAACCCGATTTGATTATGTCAAAAATATTTGGTGTATCTAGAGCAATGTTAGTCACACTAAAAATTCTCACATTTTGAAACCGTTTTGGTAAAGGTGGTGGTAAGTTTTCAAAACGTTTGTCGACAAAGAAAACTTCCCCATCGGGATCAACGTATTCATCATCCGAAGAATCACTCGAGATTGGAATCGTAGGCTTAACACTCTTAACCTCCACCGGCGGAGGGGACGGAACTTCATTTTTATCAACAACTCCTAAAACTCTATTGGAAATCTTTTTGCAAATGTTTTTGATGGGATTGACATTGTACAAAGACGTGATAGAATACACATGAGAAAGCGTGGAGTTTTGGGTTGCATTAATGACGAGTTCTTCCTCATTGAAACAAAGAGTGATTTTCCTTGCATGCACATCGATAAGTGCTCTCGAGGTATCCAAAAATGATCGACCTAAAATTAACGGAACTTTAGGATCGATGGGAATGTCAACTACAATAAAGTCTACAGGATAGTAGAACTTTCCAACTTTCACAAAGACGTCCTCGGCAACTCCACAAGCTAGAATCGTAGAATGATCGGTCATTTCGATTGACATTCTTGAAGGAGTGAGATTTGGAAGATTGAGCGATTTAAAAATCTCAAGAGGCATCAAATTAATACTAGCACCAAGATCGGCCAAGGCGTAGCATTCTTCCATGTCTTGTATAGCACATGGGATTAAAAACTTTCCAGGATCACCGACTTTTTGAGGTATGCGGCTTAGAAAAACCGATGAACAACTAGACGAATTTTGCAATTTCTCTTTGTTATTCAACATACTTTTGAAGTTCGCGGCAAATCGAGGCATCATGACTAAGGCGTCGGCAAAACTTATATTGAAATGCAAGTCACAAAACATTTTCATAAAGAGTTCAAATTGATAATTATTTCGTTCTTGTGCCTTTTCCTTGTCTCGTCTTGAAGGGTAGGGTAAAGGTGGTGTGGGTTGGGGCATAGTAGGCATCGGCCTTGGAATCTCGGGTTCCATGATTGGTATGGGTTCAACCGTAGGTGTGGTTTGAGCGGTACTTCGTGGGCTTGGAATTTGCTCCTTTTCGACCACAACCTCGGGTTCTTTCTCTTTTTCCTTCTCCATAGAAGTACTTGGACGAGAAATGGGTTCTTTGAAAGTTTTACCACTACGAGTAGTAATAACCTTCAATTCTCCTTTCGGGTTCACGATGGTATCACTAGGAAGACCACCCGAAGAAGAGGGCTTACACATGATAGCTTCAAACATTTTTCCCATTCGATCTTCAAACTTAGATTGCCTAGCATCCGCTTTTAACAATTCTTGCTTAATCTCATGTTGACCTTGCTCCATTTTTTGTTGATTTTGTTGGAGTCTTTGAACATTTCCTTCCATTTTATTAGCATGAGTTTTAAGTTCATTAGCAAGTTCGTTTTTAAGATCGTTTTTCAACTCGGATCTTAAGTTAACCATTTCACGTTGCATATTGTCAAACTTAGCATCATTAGCCTTAGCATAATTCAAAAATTCTCCTTGAAGATTTTTGGTGTGATCATTTTGAAAACCTTGAGTAGAAGTTTGAAAATCATGGTTTTGGTTTTGGTTTGAAATTTGCCCATTTCCACTTTGATAATTACCCTTGTTGTAATTCCTTTGATTTCCTTGATAATTACCACCTTGGTTGTTGTTTCGATAGTTATTTGCATTTTGATTTAGTGGAGCTTGATTTTGGCGGGAACCTTGACCGTTTTAGTTATAAGTTCCCGTGGCTACATAAGCACTCGAAGTGTTACCATCCGCGGTAATGCACTCGGAAAGATCATGAGCTCCACCACACGACAAACAACTCTTAGAAACCGCTTTAATAGAAGCGGAATTTGAAGCTTCTTGATTTTTCCAATGGTTCATAAGGTTAGCAAATCTATCAAAAAATCGATTTTCTTCATTTGCTTCATCATGTAAAGCATTAATGCTATGAGACGATGACGAGCCCAATTTGGCAACACTCGGTGTGTTACGAGGGCTATAAACCTTAGACCTATTCTCAATTATGACCAAAGCTTCTTCAACCGTTTTACACAAAAAATTACCACCCGCGGCGGCATTCAGATAGTCTCTTTCATGATCATTAAGTCCATTGTAAAACGTGTCGATTTGGTGCAAGTCGGAAAAACCGTGATGAGGACATTCATGTAAAATCTCCTTAAACCTATTCCAAGACGCTGAAAAACTTTCATTTGATTCTTGTGAAAATTTTGAAATCTCGTTTTTCAAATGCGTAGTCTTAGAGGGCGGAAAAAATTGGTTCACAAACTTTGAAACGAGATCCTTCCACGTCAATATAGATTTGGGTGGCTCTTTCTCTAACCAAATTTTAGCGGGCCCCGCTAAGGAATACGGAAAAAGCATCATCTTAATCGAGTCATTCGAGACATCCTTGAATTTGCAAGTGGCGGTAAGACGATTGAATTGGCGGATATGGTTGTGGGGATTGTCCTTCTCATCACCACGGAATTTGTTGTTTTGGATCATCGACAACAAACCCGTTTTCACCTCAAAATTCTCCGCAAGGATAGCGGGAATCACAATAGCCTCTCCATAACCCTCGGTGGGTGCTTGAAGTAACTCCATCATAGTTCGATTCGCCATGGTTGGTGCCTCTCGTACAATGGGTTCGTCAATAGGAGACTCCTCACTAGAATGAGTTGGAGTGGGAGTTTTGTTCTTTCGTCTACATGCACGTTTTGCTTGATTACGAGTTAGCATAAACGTCACGTACAACGAGGAGACGAGCAAAGAAGATTCTTTTTGGTGTTTTGTATTTTTCAATTTTTTGTGGTTTTTGATTGTTTTTACTTTTTTTTGGATTTTGGAATGTATTAAGTAGACACAAATCTACAAATCTCCTCCTTAATCAAATCTCTCGATTAAAGAAACCTCAAGGAATGAAAACGATCACGTGGGGTGAACGCCTTCGATGACTTTAGAACGATGGTGGAACACCAAATCGTTCAAGAGGGTTTAATCAATAGAAACCAAGAAAATATATATGATATGTAATAATACTTTGGGCGGCAAAACCCTCGATTCACTCTCAAAATCAAATACGCACAAGCAAGCGGAGGAAACGAGGCGACGCAAAGCACTTAAGAGCCTTTTTCCTTTAGGTCGTGAAATACAACCGCCTTATACCCACCTTATAGTTTGTATTTTCAAAATCGAGCTTCACGAAAGTATTTATCTATTTTTGCCTTTTTTTCTTTGGTTTGAGATTCGAATACAATGATTGGGTAATGACCTCCCAAGTCAAGGTTGTGATTTCTCACGTATTTGGAGTACTTGTGAATTTATTGTTCTACGTATACAATATAGTAATAATATTCACACAAAAACCGAAAAACGATAATACGTATTAGTAGAGTGCTACTAATACAAATACTAATTATGGATAATATAAAAAACAACAATTGTTCAATCAAAACACAACACGCCTCCCCGGCAGCGGCGCCATTTAGATGTAGCAGTTTTTACTACCCTTTAGGAAAAGAGCAATAAAATAGGGCAAGCGTGCAGGACGATTTAGGAAAACCGTGTGTGAATGACCCTAAGTGAGTTCGTTCTCGAGGAGGCTAGTTTGTTGTGTAATGAATTGATTTATGATTGATGATTTTATTAAGAAGAAAAGAAAAGAAAGTAGAAACGGGAAAGAAATGACGGTTACGAAGACGGATCGAGCTAAGACGAAAACACGTTCACGTAAAACCGTAAATAGTGCAAAAATTAAAATTTTAACCTAAAAATTCCTAAAAATTACTAAAAATCCATAATAAAATTCTAAGAGTTTACAAAAAATCCAAACTTGCTAAAACCTTTTAATTAATTAGATAATGACTTTTTAATGCTAATTAAAGCCCTAAAAATCACAATTAATTATTAAAAAGTCCCAAACAAGATTTTTAAGTTTGTAAACCTTAAAAATGACCTAATTAAGCTAAAAAGTATTTTTAAAAATTTTAAAACCAAATAAAACTATTTTTAAACACTTAAAAACTATTAAAATCAATAAAAACTTAAATTAATTCTAGAAAATAATTGAAAAGTCTTAAAAATATTTGGAAAGTAAAAAAATTCCTAATTAAGTGTCTACAATCTAGAAAAAATGAAAAAAGTAGAAAAAACTTACTTTCAGTTTTTAATAACAAAATAATAATAAAATAATCAAAAAAAAATTCAAAGTTCACTAAAAAATTCTAAAAAATTACCAAAAATCTAAAATAATGTAACTAAGGCAAAAATGTAATTAAAAGTTTCTAAAACCTATTTATTAATTTTATATTAAATTTTAAAGTTGTTTAAAAACCCTAAAATCAAATAAAATTAAAAATTAGACTTTTTGAAAACTTTATGGGCTGTAAACCTCAAACTACTTTAATAGAACTTAAAAACTATTTTTTTAGATTTTTAAAATGATTTTTACTATTTTTAATTCAATTTCTAAAATTTAAACTAAAACTAATCCTAGGAAATTAATTAAATACGGGAAAAATAATATTTTTAAACCAAAAAGTCCCTAACCTATTAAATATCAATAGAAAAATGCTAAAAGGAAAAAAACTTAAAGGAATAAGCTGAGAACAGCTTATTAATAAGCTGTTAGTAAATAAGTCACAAAACAAACAATCCTTAAATATTAAACGTTGCAAAGAGATACCAATCAAAGACCCTAGGGCAGTTGGTTAGAGCGTTTGTGCGTGTGAGGAGTGGCGCAGGTTCGAGTCCTGGCCACGTCCTTTTAAAAAAAACTTTTTTTTTCTTTTTTAAACTTTAAAAACACAAAACCAGTAACTACTACTTATCCCAAAACAACCTTTAAATCAAAAACAAGCTATAATCAAGCTTTTAAAAATAAAAAACGTGCCCAGTTTGAACTTGTTTCTGATGAACACAAGTTGATATATTCACATGTGAAGATAATCAAGAGGACTTGATTTTTCGATACTTGGTGGTTTTTGATGGATAAAAGGGGCACCCCTATACTCAGTTGAGTATAGGGAGTCAAGCTAATCACACAAACAACAAGACCTATCACAAAAATCAAGCAAGTCAAGCAGCCAATGTTTCTTATTAAGCTTATGTTTCTGATGATCAAATGACACAAATAACTTGCACAAAAATGAAATTCCAATGCTTAAATCTTGCTCACAAGTCCACCAACTGACATACAAATGATTCTCAATCCTTAAACAACCTACTCACTAGCAGCTTACAAGATTTGGAGGCTCAAATCACTCAAAAATCATGCAGGATAGGCAGTTACTGATTTAGCTAGTTAGCACCATTTTTTAGCATGCAAATGTGACTAATATCCTATCAAACTGAAACCTAAGCACCTATATCACAAATTAACCACCTAAGAAGAGTTTTCAACCAGGTTTTAACACAAGAATTTGTCACCAATCTTGATAAAACAGCTAATCCAAACACCCCTTTATAAACTGAAAATGATTTTTAACAAAGCAAATCACATACAATCCATACCAAAGTGATTCTAAAGGATACTAACATGCATATAACCAATCAAGAGAGCAATATCATTCACTTAAACAAACATTTAACCACTTTCTCACAAAATTCATGCAAATCACAAAATTAACAATAGATGAAAACTGAAAATGGAATGAGGATGCTACCTTAAGGGACCTACATCCAGGTCCCTTAGAGGTTGCTTAACCACCTCCAAATAGGCTGGGGCCTATGCTGAGCCTTGGACAGCATCTTCACACAACCCTGCTAAGAGAAAAAGAAAAATACACAACAATGCACTTTCTGATTTTTCTGAAACCTTCTTAAACTCTTTCAAAAACTTTTTCTTAAACTTTTTCCTTTGAAAAACACTTACACAATCACTTTACAAAAACTGGAAATCCAACACTTGAAACAATTTTTACCAAAAATTACCCTATTTTCAGAAACCTTTTCTGAAAATTCAAAACAAGAAAATGTTTTGCAAATTGTTAATGGAACTCAGCTTAGCTATCAATCACATACCAACTTTTTAAAATCAATAAAAGGAATTACAATTTTAAGAAAAATACCAACTTTATAAATTTGTAAAAAAGGAATTACAAGAGTTGATTGCTAAAAACTAGAACAAGAAAAAATGCTAGTCCTACACGTCCTTATATGATGGACTACAGATCATTCTAGAATCCTAAAAACCCTAGCACATGAAATGCCAAAGTTGCCCTTGAAGTCTTCATTTTGAAAAACGAATCTTGGTCTTTTTCTTGGTCAAATTGTGCCATGTGAAGATGCCAGCTCTTTGGGATGATCTTGGGCGTCAAAATCTGCTTGGGGACCAAGGAGTCATTGTGGGTCGTTTAATTGGTCGGGTGTAGGGTTTTGAGGGAAAGGGACGGGTGCAGGGGAGGGTCCCACAAGACACATGGGTGTGTCTTGTGGTAATTTGTGATGTGGGTTTGAGTGAGAGTGAGGTTAATCAAGGATCTGGACAAAATCAGGGAAAACCCCTTTGAATTAAGGGAGATTGGTTCTGGAAATTTTAGGGTTTAAGGGGGTGATTAGAGGGTGATTAGATCCAAAAAGGGGAAAAGTTTATTTAAAATGGGTGTTAGGAGGGAAAGTGGGGGTGGGTTGACTGAGTTTGACCAGGTTTATTAAATAAACCTGGTATTGGGTTATGGGTTACGGGTTGGGTAAGTGGGTGGGTCAAGCTGAGGTGTCAAGTTCTGGTTGGTGGTGGAAGTTTAGTTGTTTGGCAGTTAAGGCCCCCCAAGTCTATTGTTTCCTTCACTTTGTTTTAAATGGCAATAACTTCATTCCTTTTGAAAATAAGGTTCAACATTTGGCATTTTTGGCACAATAAGTTTATAAACTTGTATTAAGGACTATTAATGCAATAAATGCAATCTTCAAGGGCCATTCTTGCATAACTTGATTTATTCAAGGTCTTAACTTGCCAAGTCTTCAAAAATGAGGGACTAAAGTTGCCAATCTTCAAAACTTCAGGGTCCAATTTGGAAATTCTAGATTTGGGTCCGGTTTATTGTGCGGCTTCGTTTCCCGTGTTCGTTTTTGAATGATTCTTGTGATCTTTTGCCATTCCCTCAATATCCGTACCTAGAAATACACAAGTAACAAACACGAGCATATATTTGGCAGTTTTAATGATATTTTATGCATTTTAAGCCCTATTTGGACGATGAGACTATGTATAAAAGCAGTCTCATCACTAATCGTACTATGATTTAGTTGCTTCAAGCACCCACCGAGGGTTTTGGAGAAGCTATTGTGATTCCCGCCATCCTTGCGGAGAATTTCGAGATTAAGATGGGTTTAATGTCGATGTTGCAAGCAAATAAGTTTAGAGGTCATAAGAAAGACACCCCGCACTATCACATAAGGAATTTTAATCGTCTCACCGCAACAAGCAAGTTTAAGGATGTTCCGCATGACACCATTAAGATGATGTTGTTTCCATACTCGTTGGATGGACCCGCAAAAATTTGGCTCGAGAAAGAACCGCCAAATTCGATTTTGACATGGGGTGATCTCGTCTATAAGTTTGTGAACCAATTTTTTCCACCATCTAAAACAACACATTTGAAAAATGAGATTTCAAGGTTTACACAACGTAATAATGAAAGTTTTTCAATGACATGGGAACGATTTAGGAAAATATTACATGAATGTCCACACCATGATTTTTCGGAATCACATCAAATAGATACTTTTTACAATGGGCTTAATGATCATGAACGAGATTATTTGAATGCCGCTGCGGGTGGTAATTTTTTGTGCAAAACGACCGATGAGGCTTTAAATATTATCGAGAATATATCTAAGGTTTATAACCCTCGTAACACACCGAGTGTTGCCAATATGGGTTCGTCATCGTCGTCATCGTCTCGTAACATTAATGCCTTACATGATGAAGCAAATGAGGAAAATCGGTTTTTTAATAGGTTTTTGACGCTTATGACACATTGGAATGCACAAGATGCTTTGAATTCCGCATCCGTTAAACCGGTTGAAAAGAGTTGTTTATCTTGTGGTGGATCTCATGATCTTTCCGAGTGCATTACCGCCGGTGGTAACACTTCGAGTGCTTATGTAGCCACGGGAACTTACAACCAAAACGGCCAAGGTTCCCGCCCAAATCAAGCTCCATCAAATCAGAATGCTAACAAGTATCGAAACAAAAATCAAATGGTGGTTATCAAGGCAATTCACGTAATTATAACAAAGGGAATTATCAAAGTGGGAACGAATAAGTTTTAAATCAAAACCAAAACCGTGATTTTAAAAACACTACACAAGGTATTCAAATTGCTCACACTAATAATCTTAATGGAGAATTTTTGGATTATGCAAAAGCAAACGATGCTAAGTTTGATAATATTCAACGTGAGATGATTAGCTTAAGATCCGAGTTGAAAAATGAGCTTAAAAACGAACTTGTTAATGAACTTAAGAATCATGCTAATAAAATTGAAGGAAACGTTCAACGTCTTCAACAAAATCAACAAAACATGGAACAAGGACAACATGAGATTAAGCAAGAATTGTTAAAAGCGGATGTCAGGCAATCAAAATTTGAAGATCGAATGGCAAAAATGTTTGAAGCAATAATGTGTAAACCCTCTTCCTCGGGTGGTCTTCCTAGTGATACCATTGCAAAACCGAAGGGAGAAATGAAGGTTATTACAACTCGTAGTGGTAAAAATTTCAAAGAACCAATCTCTCGTCCAAGTACTTCTACGGAGAAGGAAATCGAGAAAGAGCCCGAGGTGATGGTCGAAAAGGAGCATATCACAAGCCCACGAAGTACCGCTCGTACCACACCTACGGTTGAACCAATACCAATCATGGAACCCAAGATTACAAGGCCGTTGCCTAATGTCCAACCCACACCACCCTTACCTTACCCTTCGAGACGAAACAAAGAGAAATTGCAAGAATGTAACAAACAACAAATCGAGCTTTTTATAAAAATGTTTCAACAAGTTCATTTTGATGTAAGTTTAGCCGACACGTTGTTATACATGCCTCGTTTCGCTTCAACTTTCAAAGGTATGATGAACGATAAGAAAAAAGCTTTCAAAGCTTGCTAATTGTTCTTTGGTTTATCTTAACCGCATACCGGCAAAAGTTGGTGACCCCGGGAATTTTCTAATTCCTTGTGATATACAAGATATGAAAGAATGCCTCGCCTTGGCCGATCTTGGTGCAAGCATTAATTTGATGCAATTTTCCATTTGGAAATCTCGTTCGCTTCCGGCTCTTACTCCTTCGAACATATCTATCGAGATAGCCGATCATTCTACGATTTTAGCATGTGGAGTAGTCGAAGATGTTTTCGTGAAAGTGGGGAAGTTCTACTATCCCGTTGATTTTATAGTAGTTGACATCCCCGCGGATCCTCAAGTTCCTCTAATTTTAGGTCGTCCATTTTTAGACACCTCGAGATCGCTTATCGACGTTCATGCAAGAACTATTACTTTGAGATTCAACGAAGAGGAACTTGTTATAAACGCTACTCAAAACTCGACACCTTCTCATGTTATGCAATCGCTACCATCAATCACATTGACTTAGTAGATGTTGTGACAATCCGTCAATTTATGGTTGATATTTTATTATCAAATATTATTTAAAAATATTATTTTAATGTTATATTATGAACTCACTTATTATTGGGAAGAAATTTGGATTTAGGTCTTGAAGTAGCATCGACTACGTCTAAACCGGAGGATTCTACGTTACGTGCTTACGTTTACATACACCGTTTTTTATGACAGTCCGACATTTCAAAAAATAAATTTATCCGTGAATATTATTTTGAGATTTTAAATTTTTGTTGGTTCATAAGCTCACAAATTTACGAGAAGAGATTAAGACTTACGATTATAATTTAACGTCCTTTACGACTAAACCGGAAACCTTAGGATTACGTATTTATGTTTTCGAACTCCGTTTTTGATGAGACAATTTTTATTAGATTCGTTTTGTGTCTTTGATTCATAATTTATAAAAACGTTTTTCGTAAAACGACCCGAGGGCATGCAAATCAAGGAAACTAGAATCGAGAAGTACCCGTAAATAATTGGGGATGAGATAAAACAAGGTTTTCCCCACCCCTAATATGGGACGGTTTAACTTAGCCAACAACACCATTAGGTGTCAAAGCTTAAGAAGTAAGCTAGGACACTTGTCCTAGCCACTTCACAAACAAGCTACAACTCAAAACCACTCACACCTCAAACCACTTCCTCACTTTAACTCATGCAAACCACCAAAATCCTCTCATCTCTCCCACCATTGCTGTCCCACTCTCACAACTAAACCCCCCATTTGATCAAATTTAACCACAAAATCTTATGTTATTCACACATATGATGGTAACCTATTCAAGCTCTATTGATTGGTGGTGATTTTAACATCCAAGGAGAAGATTTGGTGATGTCCAAGGGCTGATTTCTACAAGGAGTTTACAAATATTGGTGGTCATGAAGATTGGTGTTGATCTATCACAAGTTTCTCCATCAAAAATCCAAGCCTTGATGAATACCTACACAATCTTGGTGGTGTAAAGATTGTTCTTCCCATCCTCTTGTTATTTTGATTTTGTAATCATGTATTTTATTTCTATTTGTATATGTATATGATGATAAAAATGTTGTGTGGGGATCAAGTGTTGATAGATATGATTAAAAAGATGAAAAACCATAAGAAACAAGGCTAAAATCTTGCTTAAATTGTTGGCTGTATAAAAATAGTAAGTAACTAAGTTATGAACTGATAAAATTGCATGGTGGAATCCATTTACAGTAAATGTTAGATGTCATACACATGTGAGAGTTGGCCATACAATGGAATCATAAAAATGAGTGAGATATGATCAAAACAAGTTTGGAGTGCAAATCTGCCTACACTGTTTTGGACGATTTTATTAAAATTTAGAAGTTGATTCATCAGTAGCTATAGAGGAATAAAATGAAGCACATATCATGTAGTTTCTGTGATAAAAATTTGAGGTCCTATCTCATTATAGAACTCTAAATAAATGGACAATTTAGTGAACTTAAAATTTAGGACTGATTTTGTGAAATTAAAGTTTAATATTATTATATAAGCACTCAAATAAATATAGTATAAAATGTGAATTAAAACCCACTAACTTATATATTTCATTTATATAAATATGTATAAGGATAAATAAATGGACATTATATAAAAATGGTAGATTGATAAGTTTTATAAGTTATAAAAACAATAAACATGATTTTTACGTCTTTTCGGCTAGTACCGTAAAATTAACGTTTTTCGTCAATTAAAACTTAGACGGTCGGACCCGTCAAATGTAAACTTTTTAAAAGTCATATACTGATATATAAGTACTTAATACAAGTAAAAACCGATAAAACCCGAACTATATGACATACGGACATTAACGAGCAAAGTTAGCATATTTGGACTAATAATTTAACTAAATAAGTTAAACATTTATAAAAATTACTTATTGGGCTTAACCCATTTGGGCCCAACATGTAAAGTATAAATACTGATAATACAAGTATAAAATGGATTAATACAAGTTAATGAACTTATAATAGGCTTATTGGACCTAACACATGTAAATAGGTAAAACTAGTAAACTAGTAAAAAGTTACCAATACATAAACACTGAAATGAGTAAATAAGAATATATAAACCCACTTGATCATCATCATATATACAAAATCATCATATGTATATTTGTTATTTTTATAAAGTCATTGGACAAAAGTCTAAGACGAATATTATTTGTCTAGGTTTCCGTGATTGAAGCACGTACCGTACATCCGAATTGCAGATAACCCGCTTTCCCACATCAACGTGAGTTCATTGCCTCGCACTCTTTTAAATGTTTTTATGAAATGTTTTATAAACCCACGAGGGAGATAACATGTTAGTTTTGATAAAATAGGACACCTTTTGTCCCGATTGTTTGACTATTGATTTGGACCCGAATGATTCTATGACCCGATGAATGATTATATGACCCGATGTATGAGATAAAATGAATTATTAAAGTTAGGTTATGTCACTAAAAGTCCCATTAGCATGAATTGTGAACTACCGGGATTTGGTAGAGGCTTATGCATATAATAGTACTATTTGGCGACTATCACCCCAGTTCGCGCCTTGACAGTTGATCCCCGTCGTGCCACATTGATTGGTAAGCGAATTTATGTATGAGAAGATTTCCATAGCATAATTTTGTGACGACGCGCTAACTTAGATGCGCAAATTGAGTTTCGGGTTAGCTACCCGTTGTTTGTTGTAGTAAGGTAACAATGTCATGCGGCTTATAATAATCCTAGTAACGAAATACTGCTATATGCACTAAATTACGATATATTGCCTGACTAGCAATACGGGGTCTTACTATTGATATTATGTTCGTGTTTTGGTTTTTCATAACCATATTCATATAACGGTTTTTTATTTAACTCTATACAACGTTATAAAACGTATTGTATGATGTTTTTACGACAATGGCTCGTATAATGATTTTGAAGGCAAAATCCTATATTATGATTTTTGATTTTTATAAAATGACTTTGGCTATTTTATGGCCTATTACAAATATTTGTACAAAATGATTTTCGGTAATAATTTTATACCGATGTTATATTGATGGATTTAATTAAAACTCTATGAATTCACTCGGCGTTTTCGCTGACCTTTTCTTTTAACATGTTTTATCTCAGGTACTTGAAGGTAATTCTCGGGAAGACAACAAGAATTCATGGCCCGCACTTGAATAATAATTTCCATTCAAATGCTTTATAAAACCTGTATGAAATACAATGACTTGGGACCTATGTAAAATTTGATATTTATGAATGGAAATGCTTTATTATTAAACGACGCGATTTTTAAGAGTTGTCTATGATGTGAGTAATGTGCTATCCCGTAACACCAACGAGTCTTCCGCTGTATTAAATCGTATTAATTCGGGGGTGTTACAGTTTGGTATCAGAGCTCTCGTTATAGAGAACGAAAGATTTTTAAAACTAAGGTTTTGAATAAAACATTTCAAAATCTTTTAACTATAAACATTTTTCTCAAAATGTCTAAAAATCTTTTGACTATAACGGTGCCGAAGAATTCCCGAGTTACCGACAAGGCCAGACTGAGAACTGTTATTTTAATATATATATAACTTGGATTATATATATACATATAATGTAATTTGATTACATGATTGTTTGATGATTATTTCTATATTTATACGAGGTATTTATACGACGTAAATTGTCACAAGAAACCCTAACTTCCCTAGCAAATTAATCGAAGCTATTCCCGTAGGAATTCTAGCTATCCAAGATCTAAACCAAGTTGTAGATATTTATAATCCCAACAAAATGGTTGATATTCGTAGAAATGTAGATATTAGTTGATTGTGATATTAAAGAAGAATTGGCGAGATTAAATCTGATATCGATGTCATGATGATCTTTCCTTATAGAGTGGAGTTTGACAAAACGTTGCCACCTGGAAAGGTGTCATCTGACTCGTCACCCAATTCTTAAATATGAAATCGAAAAGGTGAATGTTGCACTTGAGGCTGTCATTGGAACCATTATCCAAAAGCCTCATGCCACACGTACCTTTCCGAGAAGTCTAGATGAATGATCGAGTCATTTCATACTAGTGACTCATTTGATAACTATTGATGAAAGAGCTATAGGATTGGAAATTAAGTGTTGATCATATTGAGCTTTTATTTCCCTATTAAGGTCGAAGAATAAGGTTGAAAGAATTGGAGAATGATGTAGGATATCGCATTGAGTATGATTTGGTTGAAACTTGAATGAAGTAAAAATTTAAACCATATGGAATATGAGATTAATAAGAGGAAGTCGTTAAGTTCTGTGATTGAATTATAAGGTTTTAATTGATTTTTGATTCGTGTTAAGGCTTGTTCCTAGGCCATTGTCCAATGACGAGGATGCCCAGTGTCCAACAAATAAATTGAAGAAAATCTTCTTCTGAATTGGGACCGATGGATCTTCCGGGACAGGTGGGACACCTAATGACTCTTGTAGATTAGTATTCATTGTGGTATCTTTTAAAAATATTCCCTAACTTAACTGAGACATCAGTTGGTAGGATGAGTTCTTGGAATTGTATGACATAGTGACACGTAATGTGTTACGGTAGAATTTTGACTTGTTTGTGATTAATGAAAAGACTACCTTTGATTGCTAAATTCTACATGTATCGATCTTATCTATCTTTTATTGCTTCATCCTAATGTCCGCATTAGTGATGCAACCATTGAACAAGTACTCATCTCGATTTGAGTTACGTTGTGAATTATTCTTTCTGAGTGCCATCGAGGTCATGAACCTCATGATTAAGTGGCTAAGCTCATTTCTTGATATATAGTAGTTAGTTCTTGGTGAACAACTCTTGATCACTCTTTTGTAGATCACTTGTTGTTTTATAAGTTAAAACGGTATTCCTTGAGAATAACTGGATTTTCATCACTCTACGGATTTTTTAAAGTGAGATTTATATATAATCATTATCGAAGTAAACTTGTTTATGAAACGCTTTGGAAACTTAATTGTTTTCATAACAAAGAAAATCTTTGTAAATTTATTCTTGATTCTTATTTAAGAATTAAGCATGAAAATGTTTTTATTATAAACATGATGATAAAATTTTGACGAACTGAGTATTGCATCGTTAATCTTGAAATTGTATATAGTTGCGCGCCTACATACAATTTGGAAGTGACCATGCAATGCTGATTAGTAGTCACCATGAAAATATTAATAAACACTATATTTTCTTTGAAGATTGTGAAAGATTAAATTTTATGAGATCTGCAAGAAGTGAAAAACAGGGACATTGATAGGGACACCTACATATGTGCCGGTACTATTTATTCTTCTGAGTCGAATTTATTCATCTGTGGAATTTGTCTTATTTGACAATTGATATTCCCTTCTTTTCCAATTCTCCCGTGGTGAGATTCTTAGGAAAAGTATTTGATTACCGAGTGTTGATACCCGACTGGATGTATCCACGTTCCTATCATTTCTTTTGATTAGATTTCATTTGAATGACCTGGGTAACGATCCGAGGAGCTTTCGAATGCGTACTCAAATTATGAAAACATAGGATATATTCATATTCGTTAGATGTTTTCGTCTGTATCTGATTTGAAATTCTCTCGCGTAGATTATGCGTTGACCTTACTCTTTTAAGGTTAGTTATGTCTCTAGATATCCTTGAATTTGTGAAGGATTATGAGTTATTATTAGTCTTTTGAGAAGTTCACATCTTATCAACGGCAATAAAACTGAAAAGTTGATAGTGCCGGTAGAATGGATTGATTGATTATGACATGACGACATTGTCTTAATTGATGGAAACTCGAGTAGAATTCCCCTAAAAGATAAGATGTTGATTATCAAAAGTGATCTAAATAATTCTTGATGGATGAACATATCCTGCATTTAGACTTGAAATTATACCGTAAATGGTTATGAACTAGTCATAGATATTATAATCTAGGAAGAACCTAACATGAATTTATTAAAAGATGTTTCTTTCATCTGAAACTTTAGGAGGTATTTATTGGTGAATTACCTAGACTTTTGCCATTAAGGCAAGTTGAAATTGGTATTGATTATATTCCTTGTGCTGCACCTGTGGCGTGTGAACTGTACGTCAGCACCATTTGAATTAAAGGAATTACCGTACAACTGAGAGAGTTGTCGGAGAAAGATTTTATTCTACCGAGCTCGTCATCATGAAGAGCTATGGTGTTATTTTTCCTTATATCTATTGATTACCGTGAACTAAGTAAATTGACAATTAAAATCTATATCCACTACCCAAGAAGATAGATTGTTTGATCATTTACAAGGTTCTAGCGTATGTTTTAAAAATTTTTGATCCTCGGCATGGTTATCATCAATTTCGCATCCGCGAAAAAGATTATCTATTCCAATCACTACATTCAGAACTTGTAATGAACATTATGAGGTTCATGTTATGTTGTTTGGACTGACCAATGCACATGTAGCATCCATAAATTGGTGAATCACGTGTGTATGCTGTAATTTGATAAATTCATGCTTGTGATCATTAAGGACCATTTATTTGTTTATAAGAATAAGAATGAGTTAATAGTTATTTATATACTGCCCTAAATTGGCCGAACAACGAAAACCTGTACCTTGAATATATAACGTGTGATTTAAGGCTTGATCCTTTACATAAAATGATCGTTTGATTAATAATGGTAAGATATATCTATATATTGACTCTTCAAAAATTAAGAGCCCTTTTAAGACTTTGGGTTTTACCAAAAAGAAAGTGCAAATGTCTTTTGACAAATGTCTTATCAAAAGGATTTTTAAGGAATCATTCCTTATAACTAAAACATTTAACTAATCTTCTGTTTAGGGGTAAATGTTTGTGTATACCTCAAGACAACCTAAAAGGGATTGAGGAATACATTTAAACCATGACTTGAAATTTGAAGCGACAAATTTTTGCTTTTCAACTAAGAAAATTTTGACCAAAGTGTAAACAAAGAACTTTTTGAACATTTACGAATCTTATTAGTTATTTTCAATAAATCAACAAAAATCGTGTTAACTAAATTCAAATTTATTTTGAACATTTTTATATAATTGGTCGAACTAAGAAATTTAAACTTTTAACGTTTACGTTTCATAAAAACTTAATATTTATTGTTAATTTACATGTAATAATTATCGACGCTTTAAAACGTCGGATCAAGCAAAACTAATAAAAAGTTGATAGTTGAGACGAAACTAAAACTTAGAAAATGTGAAGAAATAAATTTTTAATGAATACGGTCATGATAATTATTTCATCAGGAAAGGTGAATGTAGATACCGACGCACTATGTAGAAAAGATAAAGAATCACATAGGATGTGTTCCTTAATAATGAAGGTGCAAAATAAATTGCCGAACAATATAAAAATAAACAATGCTTGTATGAAGGATAATATAGATAATAAAAAGGGGTTCGCGGCTAATATGAACCATTAGAATTGAGGAGCCGATGGCGTTAAATGTATAAAAGGCCACTTGTGGTTGCCTAAATATGGAGATTTTGAGATGTAGTCATGTTGGAATCTCGTAAGTTTAAGTATTCTATTCATGTTATTTCTGATTTAATGTATCTTTATCTGAAGAAGTTGTACTGATGGCAAATTATGAAGGCAGACATTGCCTCATACATTAGTAAACGTCTAACTATTGCAAAGGTCATCATCTGAATTTGATTCGATTTGGGTCATCGTCGACAGACTGACCAAATCTACTAATATCATTCCAATTAATGATAAATTCTCGATGAAGAAATTGACTCTTTTGTATTTAAAGGAGTTGTGTAAACATGGTGTGCCTGTATCGATCATCTCTATAGAGATCCTTGTTTCGCATCCAATTTCTAGAGATTTGCTCAGAAGTCATTGAGAACAAATCTTGATGAGAGTACTGCTTACCACCCCAATCGAAGGGACGAGGTAAAGTAACGATACAAAATACTATAAGTGCTGTTTTATGTTTGAATGATTGACCTTTGGTAATAAACTGTAAAATCGTTTTCCTTTGGAGAGATTATCATTGATAATTATCGTATTAGGATCAAGATCGAATCTTGTGAGGATATTCATCAAAAACCCGTGAACATCATTGATAGAGAAAGTAAGTCAACATTAAGCCTGATCTTATTCTCGTAGTTATGTTTGATGAAACTCGCGTATTGTAATGAATTACACTTGTGAGAAAAGACCGAATGTGGAGGAAATACCCACATGGCTTTAACTCTATAAGAAGCGAGTAGTAAGATAAGATGATCTTTGAGGACAAAGATCCTGTTTAGGGGTAAATGCTATGACAATCCGTAAATTTATGGTTGATATTTTATTCTCAAATATTATTTAAAAACATTATTTTAATTTTATATTATGAACTCACTTATTATTGGGAAGAAATTTGGATTTACGTCTTGAAGTAGCATCGACTACGTCTAAACCGGAGGATTCTACGTTACGTGCTTACGTTTACATACACCGTTTTTGATGACAGTCCGACATTTTAGAAAATAAATTTATCCGTGAATATTATTTTGAGATTTAAAATTTGTGTTGGTTCATAAACTCACAAATTTACGAGAAGAGATTAGGACTTACGATTATAATTTAACGTCCTTTACGACTAAACCGGAAACCTTAGGATTACGTATTTACGTTTTCGAACTCCGTTTTTGATGAGACAATTTTTATTAGATTCGTTTTGTGTCGTTGATTCATAATTTATAAAAACGTTTTTTGTAAAACGACCCGAGGGCACGCAAATCGAGGAAACTAGAATCAAGGAGTACCCGTAAATAATTGGGGATGAGACAAACAATTTTTGCCCCACCCCCAATATGGGACGGTTTAACTTAGCCAACAACACCATTAGGTGTCAAAGCTTAAAAAGTAAGCTAGGACACTTGTCCTAGCCACTTCACAAACAACCTACAACTCAAAACCACTCACACCTCAAACCACTTCCTCACTTTCACTCATGAAAACCACCAAAATCCTCTCATCTCTCCCACCATTGCCGTCCCACTCTCACAACTAAACCCCCCATTTGATCAAATTTAACCACAAAATGTTATGTTATTCACACATATGATGGAAACCTCTTCAAGCTCTATTGATTGGTGGTGATTTTAACATCCAAGGAGAAGATTTGGTGATGTCCAAGGGCTGATTTCTACAAGGAGTTACAAATATTGGTGGACATGAAGATTGGTGTTGATCTATCACAAGTTTCTCCATCAAAAATCCAAGCCTTGATGAATACCTACACAATCTTGGTGGTATAAAGATTGTTCTTCTCATCCTCTTGTTATTTTGATTATGTAATCATGTATTTTCTTTCTATTTGTATATGTATATGATGAATATATGATGATAAAAATGTTGTGTGGGGATCAAGTGTTGATAGATATGATTAAAAAGATGAAAAACCATAAGAAACAAGGCTAAAACCTTGCTTAAATTGTTGGTTGTATAAAAACAGTAAGTAACCAAGTTATGAACTGATAAAATTGCATGATGGAATCCATTTACAGTAAGTGTTAGATGTCATACACATGTGAGAGTTGGCCATACAATGAAATCATAAAAATGAGTGAGATATGATCAAAACAAGTTTGGAGTGCAAATCTGCCTACACTGTTTTGGACGAATTTATTAAAATATTTAGAGGTTGATTCATCAGTAGCTATAAAGGAATAAAATGAAGCACATATCATGTAGTTTCTGTGATAAAAATTTGAGGTCCTATCTCATTATATAACTCTAAATAAATGGACAATTTAGTGAACTTAAAATTTAGGACTGATTTTGTGAAATTAAAGTTTAATATTATTATATAAGCACTCAAATAAATATAGTATTAAATGTGAATTAAAACCCACTAACTTATATATTTCATTTATATAAATATGTATAAGGATAAATAAATGGACATTATATAAAATTGGTAGAGTGATGAGTTTTATAAGTTATAAAAACTATAAACATGATTTTTACGTCTTTTCGGCTAGTACCGTAAAATTAACGTTTTTCGTCAATTAAAACTTAGACGGCCAGACCCGTCTAATGTAAACTTTTTAAAAGTCATATACTGATATATAAGTACTTAATACAAGTGAAAACCGATAAAACCCGAACTATATGACATACAGACATTAACGAGCTAAGTTAGCATATTTGGACTAATAATTTAACTAAATAAGTTAAACACTTATAAAAATTACTTATTGGGCTTAACCCATTTGGGTCCAACATGTAAAGTATAAATACTGATAATACAAGTATAAAATGGATTAATACAAGTTAATGAACTTATAATAGGGTTATTGGACCTAACACATGTAAATAGGTAAAACTAGTAAACTAGTAAAAAGTTACCAATACATAAACACTGAAATGAGTAAATAAGAATATATAAACCCACTTGATCATCATCATATGTACAAAATCATCATATGTATATTTGTTATTTTTATGAAGTCATTGGACAAAAGTCTAAGACGCATATTATTTGTCTAGGTTTCCGTGATTGAAGCACGTACCGTACATCCGAATTGCCGATAACCCGCTTTCCCACATCAACGTGAGTTCTTTGCCTCGCACTCTTTTAAATTTTTTTTGAAATGTTTTATAAACCCGCGAGGGAGATAACATGTTAGTTTTGATAAAATAGGACACCATTTGTCCCGATTGTTTGATTATTGATTTGGACCCGAATGATTGTATGACCCGATGAATGATTATATGACCCGATGTATGAGATAAAATGGATTATTAAAGTTAGGTTATGTCACTAAAATTCCCATTAGCATGAATTGTGAACTACCGGGATTTGGTAGACGCTTATGCATATAATAGTACTATTTGGGGACGATCACCCCAGTTCGCGCCTTGACGGTTGATCCCCGTCGTGCCACATTGATTGGTAAGCGAATTTATGTATGAGAAGATTTCCATAGCGTGATTTTGTGACGACGCGCTAACTTAGATCGGTAAATTGAGTTTCGGGTTAGCTACCCGTTGTTTGTTGTAGTAAGGTACCAATGTCATGCGGCTTATAATAATCCAAGTAACGAAATACTGCTATACGCACTAAATTACGATATATTGCCTGACTAGCAATACGGGGTCTTACTATTGATATTATGTTCGTGTTTTGGTTTTTCATAACCCTATTCATATAACGGTTTTTATTTAACTCTATACAACGTTATAAAACGTATTGTATGATGTTTTTACGACAATGGATCGTATAATGATTTTGAAGGCAAAAGCCTATATTATGATTTTTGATTTATATAAAATGACTTTGGCTATTTTATGGCCTATTACAAAGATTTGTACAAAATGATTTTCGGTAATAATTTTATACCGATGTTATATTGATGGATTTAATTAAAACTCTATGAATTCACTCGGCGTTTTCGCTGACCTTTTCTTTTAACATGTTTATCTCAGGTACTTGAAGGTAATTCTCGGGAAGACAAAAAGAATTCATGGCCCGCACTTAAATAATAATTTCCATTCAAATGCTTTGTAAAACCTGTATGAAATACAATGACTTGGGACCTATGTAAAATTTGATATTTATGAATGGAAATGCTTTATTATTAAACGACGCGATTTTTAAGCGTTGTCTATGATGTGAGTAATGTGCTATCCCGTAACACCAACGAGTCTTCCGATGTATTGAATTGTATAAATTTAGGGGTGTTACAGATGTGGTTTGCGATGAGTTTTCACAAGAAGTGTTAGGTTTTTCCGATAGCTCGTCAAGTGGCAATCCCACTATTTTGGATCCGATTCTTGCTAATTCTACACCAAATCTCACTCCATTCCAAGGAGTCGATTTTATTTCAAATGAAATCGACAATGAAGATGAGGTAATTATTGGTAATGATACTTCTATTCCACCATTTCTTCCGCCGATGGAAGTTATGAGTGTTGAGCTAAAATCTTCGATCGAGGAACCGCCTATCCTTGAATTGAAAGATCTTCCATCTCACCTTGAATACGCATTCTTGGAAGGTGATGACAAGTTGCTGGTTATTATTGCAAGAGATCTTGCTAATGATGAAAAAACCACACTTTTGAAAGTTCTTAAAGCTCATAAAGGGGCAATTGCGTGGAAAATTTTCGACATTAAGGGTATTGACCCAAAATTTTGTACTCACAAGATTTTAATAGAGGAGGACTACAAACCCACAATTCAAAGTCAAAGAAGGGTAAACCCCAAAATTCACGATTTCATCAAAAAGGAAGTCTAAAAACTCCTTGACGCGGGAATGATTTATCCTATCTCTGATAGCCCATGGGTGAGCCCAATCCATTGTGTCACTAAAAGGGACGAATGAACGTTGTGCCCAATGAAAGCAACGAGTTAATTCCCACTCGTGTTGTGACCGGTTGGAGGGTGTGTATTGACTACCGAAAGTTAAATGACGCCACTCGTAAAGACCACTTTCCTTTTCCCTTTATGGATCAAATGTTGGAGCGACTGGCGGGAAATGAATTCTATTTCTTTTTAGATGGTTTTTCCGGTTACATTCAAATCCCTATCGACCCTCGTGATCAAGAGAAAACTACATTTACGTGTCCTTATGAAACGTATGCTTATCGTAGGATGCCTTTCGGACTTTGTAATGCACCAGGTACGTTTCAACGGTGTACGATGGCTATTTTTCATGATATGATCGAGAAGTCGATGGAAGTGTTTATGGATGATTTTTCGGTGTTTGGCAATTCGTTCACGTCGTGTTTATCTAATCTCAAGCAAATGTTAAAACATTCTGAAGAAAACAACCTTGTGCTTAATTGGGAAAAATGTCGTTTTATGTGTAAACAAGGAATCGTCTTAGGGCACAAGGTCTCGAAAGCGGGGATTGAGGTCGATAAAGCTAAGGTATACGTCATCGCCAAGTTAACTCATCCCAAAACCGTCAAGGGAGTTAGGAGTTTCCTAGGCCACGCGGGCTTTTATCGTCGTTTCATCAAAGACTTTTCGAAAATCTATCGACCAATGACATACCTTCTCGAGAAGGATGCTCCTTTTAATTTCAATGAGGATTGTGTTAGAGCTTTCGAAACTCTTAAAAGGAAACATACCGAAGCTCCCATTCTTGTTGCTCCTAATTTGGAATTACCCTTTGAAATCATGTGCGATGCAAGTGATTATGCTATAGGGGCCGTCTTAGGGCAACGTTATGAAAAGAATTTACGTCCTATCCATTAGTAAGACGATGACCGAAGCTCAATTAAAGTACACCACAACGAAAAAGGAATTCCTTGTCGTGGTCTATGCTTTTGAGAAATTCCGACCTTATCTGGTCTTGACTAAAAGCATCGTGTATACCGACCATTCGGCTATCAAGTATCTCTTAGCTAAGCAAGATGCTAAGTCGAGATTGCTTCGTTGGATGCTCCTCCTCAAAGAATTTGATGTCACCGTGCTTGACAAAAAAGGAGCCGAGAATCTAGCGGCCGATCATCTCTCTCGTCTAGAAAATCCTCACAAAGATGTTTTCGAGAACAAGGGAATTACCGAAAAATTTCCTCTCGAGACTCTCGGTGTGGTGAATTCTAAAGACACCACCCCATGGTTTGCCGGCATTGCAAACTGCCATGCGGGGAACTTCATAATCAAGGGTATGACGACACAACAAAAAAAGAAAATTCTTTCGTGATGTCAAGTTCTATTTTTGGGACGACCCTTATCTCTTTCGGGTTTGTGCGGATCAAATCGTTCGACGTTGTGTATTTGGTACCGAAGCTTCTAACATACTTAGAGCTTGTCACGAGGGACCCACGGATTGTCACCACGGTGCTAATCTCACGGCTAAGAAAGTGTTCGATTCCGACTTCTTTTGGCCTACGATCTATCTGATGTACACGCACTTGTGAATTCGTGTGATTCGTGCCAACGTCAAGGAAAATCGTCTCAACGTGATGAAATGCCGCAAAACATAATTCAAGTGTGTGATATTTTTGACATTTGGGGCACAGACTTTATGGGGCCGTTCCCATCGTCTCATGGTAACAAGTATATCCTCGTCGCCGTCGACTACCTTTCAAAGTGGGTGGAAGCTAAGGCTTTACCTACTAATGATGCTCGTGTGGTAGTGAAGTTTTTGAATCAACTATTCTCTCGGTTTGGATCCCTCGTGCTATTATAAGCTATCGTGGAACCCATTTTTTTAATGACCAATTCGAGAAGGTCTTAAAGAAATATGGAGTTACTCATCGTATTTCTACGGCTTATCACCCACGAAAGAGTGGGCAAGTCGATGTTTCAAACCGAGCTTTGAAGAGGATTTTAGAGAGGTCGATTGGAGAAAACTGTGCTTCATGGTCTGACAAACTCGATGACGCTTTATGGGCCTTTAGGACCGCTTATAAGACACCTATCGGTTGTACTCCATATAAGTTGGTTTATGGAAAGAATTGTCATTTGCCCATTGAATTGGAGCATAAGGCATATTGAGCACTTAAGCATGCAAATTATGATTTGAAGACCGCGGGAGATCACCGGAAAATACAATTAAATGAATTGGATGAATCAAGAGACAATGCTTATGAATATTCATTGATTTTTAAAGAAAAGACTAAAAAGTTTCATGAGGCAAAGATTAAAAACCGGGTTTTTAACGTTGGTGATCACGTGTTACTTTTTAACTCTCGATTAAAGATATTTTTCGGGAAATTGAAATCTCGTTGGTCGGGTACTTTCACCATAACACAAGTGTTTCCTTATGGTACCATCGAGCTAGCTCAAAATGATGGTCCTAACTTCAAGGTGAATGGACATAGGCTTAAGCACTACTTTGGTGGGGAAGTCCCTTCATTGGACGACCTCGACCAAGTCACCTTCCCCAATAATAACTAGGACTGAGGGGATCGAGTCGAGCTCAAGACTCTGTAATAAAAAATGAGGTGCCTCGTGGGGGAGATCCCATGCTTATCCTTTTTAATGCTTTCTAATAAAATAATGATAGGTGATTTGTGCCTTTCCAACTCGTTGTCTCGTGGTTGTTTATGAATGTGTTATCTAGATCATCATCATCATTACGATTGAAGACTCTCGTGTTCATCTATGTGAGCCTCGATCGTTTGCTTGAAGAGTTTTTCACGAATCCATGACATATCCTTTATTGTTCTAACAATTATCTTTTAGCATAATTAATAAACGGCTTTAGATATATTGTTGATCACCCTTTCCATACTAGATCCTAAGCATTCGACTCTTCTCTAGTATGGGGGTGCTCCACCTTTAGACTCGAAACATTGAGGACAATGTTTAATTTTAGTACGGGGGGTGAATAGATACTTGCTTTGCTACGCCCTCACGTTTTCCAACTTTCAACGTTTTGTTTTGTTTTGTTGCTAATAAGGCTAAAAATGGCCAAATTTTAAAAAAAATTTTAGTTTTCGTAAGTGTTTTTAAGACACGAATGTATATTTTCTGATGGGTAGAATAAGAGCTAATTTTTGACTTGATGGGCATTTGGAGCCCTTTTACATTCCTTAACCTGCTCAAATCAAGTTTTGCTAGACTTTTATATAGGGAACTTTAAAACGCGAAGGTCTTAGCTCATTCGGGTTAAGAACAAGAAATTTTCGCAAGTTCCTATAATTGATCCTGGAAAGTCACTTATCAATGGAACTATAAAATGCATTCTCTAAACTTGAAAAAGTCTAATAAAGTGCAAGATCCTATAGGTGGCTTGAAAACCCAAAACTTCGATTTGATATAGTCTTGATGAAATCTAATCCAAATTTGGCTTAATTTTGACTTGCATGGCTAAGTATTCACGAGTCTCTTTAATTAGAGGTCTTTAAATAGTGAAGAATGAGAAATGATAGAGTTACACAAGTGATCATGCTAAACGTAGAACATGAAAATGTTCTTTCAAAAACTCACATTTTTTTAATTGTGGCTTTTTATCCCATAAGATCAATGCATTAGGAATAAAAATAATTGAAATATGTAAGTTCGTACAATTTGAAAGGTTACATTGCTTCTAGCACAAGATCATTTAAAAGTTGCTCGGGGTTGAATAGAGTTCATAGCCAAGTCATAACTTATTGAAGCGGGATGCGAAGATTGGTGAAGATCCAAAAAGTCCCTTACAAGGCATGAGGAGCTCTATTTTGTTTCTAATGATCCACGATGATGTGAAGTATCATTATTCCTAAATCTATATGATGGATCGAGACACACGACGAAAAGCAATTACTCCCCTAAAGATCATGGAGAAAGTCTATCCAAAAAGACCCTTACAAGGTATGAGGATAAATATATCCAAGTCCTAAAAGGAGGCGGATCGTTGTATATCAAAATCCAAAATAAAGATTCAAGAAAAATTATGAAGTCATGGTCCAAGTATGAAGAATCTCTAAAAAAGTCAAGTGAAGAAATTCCAAAATATGAAGAGAAGACCATAATTTCAAGAACGTCTTCCCAAGATTTGAAGAATAAAGTACATGCCAAATATAGGTCCGAGAAAGGTCTCAAATCGTGAAACGAGTTATGTTAAGATATGAACTTAAGGAGATACACGACAAGTCATTTTAAAATATTTTTTCCTTCGGCTAACTATCGATTAAATCGTGATACTTTACTTTCGGACTAATAAATACTCAAATAAGTCAATATGAATCGCTTATAATCCATGACAAGTAGATAAAAAATTCTAGAAACCAATTTCTTTTCATAATAACTAGGATTGCGGGGAGAAAAAGCATTACACAATTTGAACGTATGAGTAGTGTTAGCATTGTGACTTGTAACAATAATGATCTCGTTTTTGCACTTAGCATGGAATGTATGACAATCAAGGATGACATACATTACTCTATGGGACATTCACTTGCTTCTATTCATTGACCATAAAAATCACACACGTGATGAATATCATACATTATGTCTTTACACATCTTTGTAGTATTGTTGCAAGTCTTTTACTTTTAAATAAAGGTTAATAAAATTGAATTTTGGAGATGCTTAGATACTTTATTCTAGCATTGCGCGAGGGCACGGCAATGGCTTAGTATGGGGGAGTGATGAGATGGCATTTATACATGATCTCATCGTTCTTTTTCGGCTTTTATTGCATAAAAATGTCATAAAATACCATATATGTAACACCCCCAAATTTATACAATTCAATAAATCGGAAGACTCGTTGGTGTTACGGGATAGCACATTACTCACATCATAGACAACGCTTAAAAATCGCGTCGTTTAATAATAAAGCATTTCCATTCATAAATATCAAAATTTACATAGGTCCCAAGTCATTGTATTTCATACAGGTTTTACAAAGCATTTGAACGGAAATTATTATTTAAGTGCGGGCCATGAATTCTTGTTGTCTTCCCGAGAATTACCTTCAAGTACCTGAGATAAAACATGTTAAAACAAAAGGTCAGCGAAAACGCCGAGTGAATTCATAGAGTTTATTTAAATCCATCAATATAACATCGGTATAAAATTATTACCGAAAATTATTTTGTACAAATCATTGTAATAGGCCATAAAATAGCCAAAGTCATTTTATACAAATCCTTATCAAAATCATAATATAGGCTTTCGCATTCAAAATCATTATACGAACCATTATCGTTAAAAACATCATACAATACGTTTTATAACGTTGTATAGATTAAAGTTGGTTTCGGGGGTTCATTGATTAGTACACCCCCGGTGCTGGTAAGGTCGGGACCGTGGTCGTACGTCTCCGGTTTGCCGGCCTATCTTCTTTCTGAGATTGACCTGCCAGCTGGGCTGGTTTGGCTATTCTTTTCTATTGAAAAGGACTATGGTTATATAGAACCAAAACACGAACATAATATCAATGATAAGACCCTGTATTGCTAGTCAGGAA
Organism: Glebionis coronaria; assembly: GCA_025667525.1. Classification (NCBI taxonomy): domain Eukaryota; kingdom Viridiplantae; phylum Streptophyta; class Magnoliopsida; order Asterales; family Asteraceae; genus Glebionis; species Glebionis coronaria. The sequence continues at coordinate 275,811,273 of CM046879.1, forward strand.
ATATATCGTAATTCAATGCATAAAGCAGTATTTTCTTTATTTTTTGGATTATTATAAGCCACATGACATTGTTACCTTACTACAACAAACAACGAGTAGCTAGCCCGAAACTCATTTGCCCATCTAAATTAGCGTGTCGTCACAATAATCACGCTTGTGTAAATCTTCTCATACATAAATTCGCTTACCAATCAATGTGGCACGACGGGGATCAACCGTCAAGGCGCGAACTGGGGTGATCGTCCCCAAATAGTACTATTATATGCATAAGCGTCTACCAAATCCCGGTAGTTCACAATTCATGCTAATGGGACTCTTAGTGACATAACCTAACTTTATTAATCCATTTCATTTCATCTATCGGGTCATCTAATTATTCATCAGGTCATACAATCATTCGGGTCCAAATCAATAAACAAACAATCGGGACAAATGGTGTCCTATTTCATAAAAACTAACATGTTATCTCTCTCGCGGGTTTATAAAACATTTCATAAAAACATTTAAAAGAGTGCGAGGCTATGAACTCACGTGGATGTGGGAAAGCGGCTTATCGGCAATTCGGATGTATGGTACGTGCTTCAATCACGGAAAGCTAGACAAATAATACTCGTCTTAGACTTTTGTCCAATGACTTTATCAAAATAATAATTAGTTACACTAGTTCAACTTGTTTACATTTTGAAGCCCAATGGGCCTATTACAAGCCCAATACTATTCATTAGCCCAATTATACTTTTATTATCAGTATTATACTTTATATGTTGGGCCCAATTGGGTTAAGCCCAATAAATAAGTTTATAAGTATTTTACCAAATTAGTCGGGTTTATTGTCCATTAAGGCTACTTTGGCCCGTTAATGTCTATATGTTGTAAAGCTCGGGTTTTATCGGTTTTTAATTGTTATATATGTTAATATATCAGTATGTGAGTTTATAAAAGTTTACATTAGACGGGTCCAACCGTCTAAGTTTTATTTAACAAAAACGTTAATCTTTCGGTTTTAGCCGAAAAGACGTAAAACTTAGTATATAGTTTTTATAACTTATAAAACTTACCAAACTACCATTTTTATATAATGTCCATTTATTTATCCTTATGCATTTTTATATAAATGAAATATATAAGTTAGTGGGTTTGAATTCACATTTTATACTATATTTATTTGAGTGCTTATATAATAATATTAAACTTTAATTTCACAAAATCAGTCCTAAAAATCTAGTTTACTAAAATGATCATATCTAGAGTTCTACATGGAGATAGAACTCCAAATTTTTATCACAGAGACTACATGATATGTGCTTAATTTTATTCCATTATAGCTACTGATGAATCAACCTCTAAGTATTTTATAAAATTCGTCCAAAACGGTGTACTCAGATTTGCACTCTAAACTTGTTTTGATCATATCTCACTCATGTTTATGATTCCATTGCATGACCAACTCTCACATGTGTACAAGTCTCAATACTCACTGTATATAAATTCCTCTATACCATTTTATCAGTTCATCATATGGTTATTTACTGTTTTTATACAGCCTACTAAATTAAGCAAGATTAACCAGTTTTACATATAGTTTTTCATATTTTTACCCATGTTTATCAACACCAAATCCCCACATAATATTTTTATCATCATATATTCATTATATACATATAGAATAAGAAAGAAAATACATGATTCCATAATCAAAATAACAAGAGGATGGGAAGAACAATCTTTATACCACCAAGATGATGTAGGTTGTGATTAAGACATGGATTTTGATGGAAGAACTTGTGGTAGATCAACACCAATCTTCATGGCCACCAATACTTGTAAACTTCATGTAGAAATCAGCCCTTAATTCACTTGAAAACTCCTTTTTAGATGTTAAAACTTGCACCAATCTTCATCTCTTTTGAAGGAGATTAACATATGTAAGTTATAACAATAGTTTTTGGTTAAAATTGTATGATGATGGTGTTGTGGTGGCTATAGTGGACGGCATGAATGGAGGAGAGGAAGGAGTTGATAGTGTTTGCATGTAAGTGTATGTGATAGGTTATGTGAAAGTGGCTAGTTGGTTTTGGTGTGTGTTAGCTTACACATTAAGCTAAAGTTAACAAGTGTTAACTTGTAAGCTACTAGTTTGCCACCTCTCATGGTGAGGTGGAGCTACCTTGGTCCGTCCCATGTGTGGGGTGAGACAAGTGTTTACTTGTCTCATCCCACTAATTTACGGGTATTCCTTGATTCTAGTTTCCTCGATTTGCGTGCCCTCGTGTTGTTTTACGAAAAACGTTTTTATAAATTATGAATCAACGGCACAAAACCAATCCAATAAAATTGTCTTATCAAAAACGGAGTTCAAAAAGGTAAATACGTAATCCTAAGGTTTCTGGTTTAGTCGTAAAGGACGTTAAATTAAAATCGTAAGTCCTAATCTCTTCTCGTAAATTTGTGAGTTTATGAACCAACACAAATCTAAAATTCCAAAATAATATTCACGGATAAATTTATTTCCTGAAATGTCGGACTGTCACCAAAACGGTGTATGTAAACGTAAGCACGTAACGTAGAATCTTCTGGTTTAGACGTAGCGATGCTACTTCAAGACGTAAATCCAAAGTTCTTCCCAAAAATAAGTGAATTCATATTATAACATTAGAATAATGTTTTTAAATAAATATTGAGAATAAAATATCAACCATAAATTGACGGATTGTCACAGAATTTACCCCTAAACAGGATCTTTGTCCTCAAAGATCATCTTATCTTACTACTCGCTTCTTATAGAGTTAAAGCCATGTGGGTATTTCCTCCACATTTGGTCTTTTCTCACAAGTGTAATCCATTACAATACGCGAGTTTCATCAAACATAACTACGGGAATAAGATCAGGCTTAATGTTGACTTACTTTCTCTATCCATGATGTTCACGGGTTTTTGATGAATGCAACTTTTCGCCGATCTAAACGTTATCAAGAAGTGATCAGATTCTCACTTGATATACATTTTATCAAGTTCGATATACGAAACATAATTCACGCAACTCTTGAAGTCCTAGGGTAGATCCAGCTTATATGCCTTTCAAACCAATCTTTTACATCATCTCAATGGTCCCATACAACGGGGACTTATATCCCATGATTTTTCAAATCATCAATTTATTTTTCCATGGATAAATTTTTTGGCATAACTTCGCTACCCATCTGACACTTCAAGATCTACATTTCATATTTACATAACCTCCTGCTCATTACCGGCAGTCAATAATCAGATCCTAATTTCAACAATCATTTCAGGTCTCGCGGGTCGAGTATTTTGTAAGGTTAGGTTCGCCATCATAGGAAACCTCAAACCTAAAAGACATGTCCAACTCACAATGGGTGTATGTCGGGTGTCTTTATCCCAACTCCTGCTTACAGATGCTCTAATGTTTATCCTCACAAGATTCGATCTTGATTCTAATACGATAATTATTCAATGATAATATCTCCAAAGGAATCGATTATACGGTTCATTACCAAAGGTCAATCATTCAAACATAAAACAAGACTTCTAGTGTTTTGTATCGTTACTTTACATCGTCCCTTCGATTTGGGGTGGTAAACAGTACTCTCATCAAGGTTCGTTCCCAACGACTTCTGAGCAAATCTCTAGAAATTCGATGCGAAGCGAGGATCTTGATAGAGATGATCGATACAGGCACACCATGTTTAGACAACTCCTTTAAATACAAAAGAGTCAATTTCTTCATCGAGAATCTATCATTAACAGGAACGGTATTAGTAGATTTGGTCAGTCTGTCGACGATGACTCAAATCAAATTAAATACAGATGTTGACCTTTGCAAAAGCTAGACGTTTACTAATGTATGAGGCGATGTCTGCCTTCATAATTTACCATCAGTACAACTTTTTCTGATAAAGATACATTAAATCATAAATGACAGGAATAGAATACTTATACTTACGAGATTCCAACATGACTACATCTCAATATTTAGGCAACCACAAGTGGCCTTTTTTACATTTAACGCCATCGGCTTCTCAATTCTAATGGTTCACATTAGCCGCGAACCCCTTTTATTATCTATATTATCCTTCTTACAAACGTTAGTTATTTTTAAATCGTTCGGCAACTTATTTTGCACCTTCATTATTAAGGAACATGTCCTAATTGGTTCTTTATCTTTTTCTATATAATGTGTCAGTAATTATATTCACCTTCCTCGATGAAATAAACATCATGACCGTATTTATTCAGAAATTATTCCTTCATATTTTCTAAGTCTTAGTTCTATCTCAACTATTATTTTTATCAGTTTTGCTTGATCCGACGTTTTAAAGCGTCGATAATTATTACACGTAAATTAACAATAAATATTAAGTTTTTATGAAACGTAAACGTTAAAAGTTTAAATTTCTTAGTTCGACCAATTATAATAAAATGTTCAAAACAAATTTGAATTTAATTAACACGATTATTGCTGATTTATCGAAGATAATTAGTGAGATTCGTAAATGTTCGAAAAATCTTTGGTTATACTTTGGTCAAATTTTTCTTAGTTGAAAAGCAAACATTGTCGTTTTAAATCTTGTTTTAAACGGTTTCCTCAATCCCTCTTAGGGTTTTCTTGAGGTATACACGAACATTTACCCCTAAACAGGAGTTTAGTTAAATGTTCTGGGTATAAGGGAATAATCCCTTAAAAATCCTTTGTGAAAACATTTGTCAAAACACATTTGCACTTTCTTTTTGGTAAAACCCAAAGTCTTAAAAGGGCTCTTAATTTTTGAAGAGTCAATATAGATTCCGTTATTTATTAATCATACGGTCAAATAATGTAAAGGATTTAGTCTTTAATCACATGTTAAATATTTAAGGTACAGGTTTTTATTGTTCGGTCAATTCAGGGCAATCTATAAATAATTACTAACTCCTTCTTATACATATAAACAAACAAATGGTCCTTAATGATCACAAGCATGAATTTATCAAATTACAGCCTACACACGTGATTCACCAAATTTATGGATGCTACATGTGCATTAGTCAATCCAAACGACATAACATGAAACTCATATTATTCATAACAAGTTCTGGATGTAGTGATTGGAATAGATAATCTTTTTCGCGGACGCGAAATTGATGATAACCATGCCGTGGACCAAATCTTTAAAACATACACTAGAACCTTGTATATGATCGAACAAATCTATCATCTTGGGTAGTGGATATAGATTTTTAATCGTCAATTTACCTAGTTCACGGCAATTAATAAATATAAGGAATGATAACACCATAGCTCTTCATAATGACGAGCTCGGTAGAATAAAATCTTTTTCCGACAACTCTCTCAGTTGCACGGTAATTCCTTTAATTCAGATGGTGCTGACGTACAGTGCACATGCCACAGGTGCAACACCGGGAATAGAATCAATACCAAATTCAATCTTGCCTTAATGGCGAAAGTCTAGATAATTCATCAACAAATACTTCCTAAAGTTTCAGATAACAGAAACATCTTTTAATAAATTCATATTAGGTTCTTTCTAGATTATAATATCTATGACTAGTTCACAACCATTCATGGTATAGTTTCAAATCTAAATGCAGGATATGGCCATCCATCAAGAATTATTTAGATCACTTTTGATAATCAACATCTTATCATTTAGGGGAATTCTATTCGAGTTCCCATCAATTAAGACAATGTCGTCATGTCATAATCAATCAATCCATTCTACTGGCACTATCAACTTTTCAGTTTTATTGCCGTCGATAAGATGTGAACTTCTCAAAAGACTAATAATAACTCATAATCCTTCACAATTCACGGATATTTGGAGACATAACTAACCTTAAAAAGATTAAGGTTAACGCATGATCTACGCGAGAGAATTTCAAATCAGATACAGATGAAAACATTTAACGAATATGAATATATCCCATGTTTTCATAATTTGAGTACGCATTCGAAAGCTCCTCGGATCGTTACCCAGGTCATTCAAAAGAAATGATAAGAACGTCGATACATCCAGTCGGGTATCAACACTCGGTAATTAGATACTTTTCCTATGAATCTCACTACGGGAGAATTGGACAAGAAAGAATTATCAATTGTCATATAAGACAATTTCCACAAATGAGTAAATTCGACTCAGAAGAATAGATGTTACAGGCACATATGTAGGTGTCCCTAACACTATGTCCCTATTTTTCACTTCTTGCAGATCTCATAAAATTTATTCTTTCACAATCTTCAAAGAAAATTTAGTGTTTAGTAATAATTTCATGGTGACTACTAATCAGTCTTGCATGGTCCCTTCCAAATTGTATGTAGGCGCGCAACTATATACAATTTCAAGATTAACGATGCAATACTTAGTTCGTCAAAGTTTTATCATCATGTTTATAATAAAACATTTTCATGCCTAATTCTTAAATAAGAATCAAAAATAAATTTTCAAAGATTTTCTTTGTTATGAAAACAATTAAGTTTTCCAAGGTGTTTTATAAACAACTTCAATTCGATAACGATTATTTATAAGTCTCAATTTAAATAATCCATATGGTGATGAAAACCTAATTTTTCTCAAGGAATACTGTTTTAGCTTATAAAAACAATTAGTGATCTGCAAAAGAGTGATGAAAAGTTGTTCACCAATAACTAACTACAATATAATAGGAAATGAGCTTAGCCAAATAATCATGAGGTTCATGATCTCGATGGGACTCAAAAAGAATAATCTACAACGTAACTCAAATCAAGATGAGTACTTGTTCAATGGTTGCATCACTAATGCGAACATTAGGATGAAGCAATAAAGGATAGATAACGTCGATACATGTAGAATTTAGTAATCAATGGTCGTCTTTTCATTAATTATAAACAAGTAAAAATTGTACCGTAACACATTATGTGTCACTATGTCATACAATTTTAATAACTCATCCTACCAACTGATGTCTCAGTTAAGTTAGGGATTTTTTTTAATACCACAATGAATACTAATATACAAGAGTCATTAGGTGTTCCACCTGTCCCAGAAGATCCGTCGATCCCTATTCAGAAGAAGATTTCTTCAATTTATTTCCTAGACACTGGGCATCCTCATTATTGGACAATGGCCTAGGAACAACCCTTAACACAAATCAACAATCAATTAGAACCTTATAATTCAATCACAGAACTTAACGACTTCCTCTTAACAATCTCATATTCCATACGGGTTAAATTTTACTTTATTCAAGTTTCAACCAAATTATACTCAATGTGATATTCTACCTCATTCTCCAATACTTACAACCTTATTCTTCGGCCTTGTAAAGGCAATAAAATCTCATTATGAACAACACTTAATTTCCAATCCTATAGATCTTACAACAATAGTTATCAAATGAGTCACTAGTATGAGATGACTCATACATTCAATTAGACTTCTCGGAAAGGTACTAGTGGCATGAGGCTTTTGGGTAATGGTTCCAATGACAGCCTCAAGTGAGACATTCACCCTTTCGATTTCAATTTAAGATTTGGGTGACAACGAATCAGATGACACCTTTCCAAGTGGTAACGTTTTGTCAAACTCCACTCTATAAGGAAAGATCGTCATGACAACGATATAAGTTTTAATCTCGCCAATTCTTCTTCAATATCACAATCAACTAATATCTACATTTCTACGAATATCAACCATTTTATTGGGATCATAAATATCCACAACTTGGTTTAGATCTGGAATAGCTAGATTTCCTACAGGAATAGCTTAGATTAATTTACTTTGGGATTTAGGGTTCCTTGTGACAATCTACGTCGTATAAATAGAAATAATCATCAAACAATCATGTAATCAAATTACATCATATATATATAATCCAAGTTATATATATATATATATATTAAAATAAGACTTCTCAGTCTGGCCTTGTCGGTAACCGGGAATTCTTCGGCACCGTTATAGTCAAAAGATTTTTAGACATTTTGAGAAAAATGTTTATAGTTAAAAGATTTTGAAATGTTTTATTCAAAACCTTAGTTTTAAAAATCTTTCGTTCTCTATAACGAGAGCTCTGATACCAAACTGTAACACCCCCAAATTTATACAATTCAATACAGCGGAAGACTCGTTGTTGTTACGGGATAGCACATTACTCACATCATACACAACGCTTAAAAATCACGTCGTTTATTAATAAAGCATTTCCATTCATAAATATCAAAATTTACATAGGTCCCAAGTCAATGTAATTCATACAGGTTTTACAAAGCATTTGAATGGAAATTATTATTTAAGTGTGGGCCATGAATTCTTGTTGTCTTCCCGAGAATTACCTTCAAGTGCCTGAGATAAAACATGTTAAAATACAAGGTCAGCGAAAACGCCGAGTGAATTCATAGAGTTTATTTAAATCCATCAATATAACATCGGTATAAAATTATTACCGAAAATTATTTTGTACAAATCATTGTAATAGGCCATAAAATAGCCAAAGTCATTTTATACAAATCCTTATCAAAATCATAATATAGGCTTTCGCCTTCAAAATCATTATACGAACCATTGTCGTTAAAAACATCATACAATACGTTTTATAATGTTGTATAGATTAAATAAAAACCGTTATATGAATATGGTTATATAGAACCAAAACCCGAACATAAATATCAATGATAAGACCCTGTATTGCTAGTCAGGCAATATATCGTAATTCAATGCATAAAGCAGTATTTTCTTTATTTTTTTTTATTATTATAAGCCGCATGACATTGTTACCTTACTACAACAAACAACGGGTAGCTAGCCCGAAACTCATTTGCCCATCTAAATTAGCGTGTTGTCACAATAATCACGCTTGTGTAAATCTTCTCATACATAATTTCGCTTACCAATCAATGTGGCACGACGGGGATCAACCGTCAAGGCGCGAACTGGAGTGATCGTCCCCAAATAGTACTATTATATGCATAAGCGTCTACCAAATCCCGGTAGTTCACTATTCATTCTAATGGGGCTTTTAGTGACATAACCTAACTTTAATAATCCATTTCATTTCATCTATCGGGTCATTTAATCATTCATCAGGTCATACAATGATTCGGGTCCAAATCAATAAACAAACAATCGGGACAAATGGTGTCCTATTTCATAAAAACTAACATGTTATCTCCCTCGCGGGTTTATAAAACATTTCATAAAAACATTTAAAAGAGTGCGATGCTATGAACTCACGTGGATGTGGGAAAGTGGGTTATCGGCAATTCGGATGTACGGTACGTGCTTCAATCACGGAAACCTAGACAAATAATACTCGTCTTAGAATTTTGTCCAATGACTTTATCAAAATAATAATTATGTATACATATGATGATTTTATATATGATGATGATCAAGTGGGTTTATTCATCTTTACTCATTCATTATAGTGTTTATGTGTTGGTAATTTTCAAGACTAGTTATACTAGTTCAACTTGTTTACATTTTGAAGCCCAATGGGCCTATTACAAGCCCAATACTATTCATTAGCCCAATTATACTTTTATTATCAGTATTATACTTTATATGTTGGGCCCAAATGGGTTAAGCCCAATAAATAAGTTTATAAGTGTTTTACCAAATTAGTCGGGTTTATTGTCCATTAAGGCTACTTTGGCCCGTTAATGTCTATATGTTGTAAAGCTCGGGTTTTATCGGTTTTTACTTGTTATATATGTTTATATATCAGTATGTGAGTTTATAAAAGTTTACATTAGACGGGTCCAACCGTCTAAGTTTTATTTAACAAAAACGTTAATCTTTCGGTTTTAGCCGAAAAGACGTAAAACTTAGTATATAGTTTTTATAACTGATAAAACTTACCAAACTACCATTTTTATATAATGTCCATTTATTTATCCTTATGAATTTTTATATAAATGAAATATATAAGTTAGTGGATTTTAATTCACATTTTATACAATATTTATTTGAGTGCTTATATAATAATATTAAACTTTAATTTCACAAAATCAGTCCTAAAAATCTAGTTTACTAAAATGATCATATCTAGAGTTCTACATGGAGATAGAACCCCAAATATTTATCACAAAGACTACATGATATGTGCTTCCTTTTATTCCTTTATAGCTACTGATGAATCAACCTCTAAGTTGTTTATAAAATTCGTCCAAAACAGTGTACTCATATTTGCACTCTAAACTTGTTTTGATCATATCTCACTCATTTTTATAATTCCATTGTATGGCCAACTCTCACATGTGTACAAGTCTCAATACTCACTGTATATCAATTCCTCTATACCATTTTATCAGTTCATCATATGGTTATTTACTGTTTTTATACAGCCTACTAAATTAAGCAAGATTAACCACTTTTACATATAGTTTTTCATCTTTTTACCCATGTTTATCAACACCAAATCCCCACATAATATTTTTATCATCATATATTCATCATATACATATACAATAAGAAAGAAAATACATGATTAGATAATAAGAATAACAAGAGGATGGGAAGAACAATCTTTATACCACCAAGATGATGTAGGTTGTGATTAAGACATGGATTTTGATGGAAGAACTTGTGGTAGATCAACACCAATCTTCATGGCCACCAATACTTGTAAACTTCATGTAGAAATCAGCCCTTACTTCACTTGAAAACTCCTTTTTAGATGTTAAAACTTGCACCAATCTTCATCTCTTTTGAAGGAGATTAACATATGTAAGTTATAACAATAGTTAGTGGTTAAAATTATATGATGATGGTGTTGTGGTGGCTATAGTGGATGGCATGAATGGAGGAGAGGAAGGAGTTGAGAGTGTTTGCATGTAAGTGTGTGTGAGAAGTTATGTGAAAGTGGCTAATGGGTTTTGGTGTGTGTTAGCTTACACATTAAGCTAAAGTTAACAAGTGTTAACTTGTAAGCTACTAGTTTGCCACATCTCATGGTGAGGTGGAGCTACCTTGGGCCGTCCCATGTGTGGGGTGGGACAAGTGTTTACTTGTCTCATCCCACTAATTTACGGGTATTCCTTGATTCTAGTTTCCTCGATTTGCGTGCCCTCGAGTCGTTTTACGAAAAACGTTTTTATAAATTATGAATCAACGGCACAAAACGAATCTAATAAAAATTGTCTTATCAAAAACGGAGTTAAAAAACGTAAATACGTAATCCTAAGGTTTTCGGTTTAGTCGTAAAGGACGTTAAATTAAAATCGTAAGTCCTAATCTCTTCTCGTAAATTTGTGAGTTTATGAACCAACACAAATTTAAAATTCCAAATAATATTCACGGATAAATTTATTTCCTGAAATGTCGAACTGTCACCAAAACGGTGTATGTAAACGTAAGCACGTAACGTAGAATCTTCCGGTTTAGACGTAGTCGATGCTACTTCAAGACGTAAATCCAAATTTCTTCCCAAAAATAAGTGAGTTCATATTATAACATTAAAATAATGTTTTTAAATAAATATTGAGAATAAAATATCAACCATAAATTGACGGATTGTCACAATATATATGCTTGTGTTTGTTTACTTGTGTATTTTAGGTATGGATATCGCGAAAAAGAAAAAAAGATTACAAGAAACAAGGAAAAACGAACACGAGAAACGAAGCCGCACAAAGAACCGGGCCCTAGTTTGTGAATTATCAAAGAAAAACCCTTGAAGATTTGAATATGTACAAGATTGAGCCCTCATTTATGAAGAAATGACAATTAATACCCTTGTATATTCATAATTACAAGTTTGGTCCCTTAAGTTTGTCAAAATTACAAAAAGATCCTCCAAGTTTGAAGAATTGGCAAATTTAGTCCCTCAACAAATATTAAATTGTCAATAATGGTCCTTTATAAAGTCCAAGATCCAAAGAAGCCCTTGAAGTTCAAGAATATTACACTTCTAGTACTTTTAAAATGGATTAAATATCAAAAGGACTGAAGTTGTACCATATTTTCCATATTTTCCAATAACCAAAGGAAACGAGTTTACTTGGAAAATAAACTTGTTATACCATATTTTCAAAAGACTGAGGGCCAAAAGTGTGCAAGTGAAACATTCAAACACAAATTGCGCCGAACACATACACAATCCACCAAAACTGGATCAAATGGAGTTACTATTCACCCCAAGAACCTAGTTTTACCTTCACTTAAAACAAAGGGTAAAAACCAATTACCCACACCCACGCTTAATTCACACACCCAAAAACTCATCCCACACCTAAAACCCCAATCCCCACTCACCATGTGACCCTACCATTCAAGTCGTCCACCTATCACATCACACCTAAACCTCCAAGGAATGACACGTGTCCAAATCAACAACCCACACTACTTGCTTGGTCATAAAGCTAAAATGAACGTCTAGGTTCATTTGGATAGATCACATTAACAAATTCGTCTAGAAGACTCAAGGGTAATTTTGAGATTTTATAGCAAGGGTTTCTCATTGTAAACTCAGCCCTTGTGGCCTATATAAGGACTCCTCAACTTGTGAGAGAGCCTTGTTCTAGTTTACTCTTTAAACATTGTAATCCCTTTTTAAATTTATAAAAATTTGGTATTTTTAAGAAAATTTTAATTCCTTTTTATGTTTTTAAAAGTTGGTATTGTTTAAGAATGATTTTGAGTTCCATTTGATGTTATAAAGGTGCTTTGATCTTTTGGTTAAAGCACGTTTATGTTTAGTAAGGTATTGAAGTTTAAAATAAGCTTGAAATCAGTAATCTGTTTTCCTATTTCTCTTGTACTAACCCTTAACCATAATCCCTAAGCTCTTACAAGCTTGTTGACACAAAGCTTGTGAAGGGATTTGAGCCTTTGGTTAGGCTGTTTGTTGCCTTGTGTAGAAGATCATACATATCAAGGTCTGGTTCTACTTTGAACCATCAGCAGACCTTGATCCTTCTTGTTTCAAGGACCTTGGTCACTCTCTAGCTGTTGAGAGTTGTCCAAGGAGCATAGCTGATCTCCCTAGGAAGTTGTGGGGAATATGTATAAGCTTTATTTCAGTTTCCTCTAAAAATATCATGTTCATGTCTGTTATGTGGTTTGCCATGTGATTTGGTGTTCTTGTGTTTGTGCTTTGTGTTTTATTGGTTGTATCTGTTAGTTGTCACCTAGGTAAGATATTTGAATCATAAAATCTGTAGGTTGTGTGTTGGAATTAAAAGTTTGTTTGAAAAGGGGCTAAAACAAGATTGTTTGGTTTTTGGGATCATAAGGCCTCGTGGCCTTGTTCCCTTGGTTATTAGGGTTTGGATAGTCTAAAAAAGTCATTTGTCACTAGTTTTGGCCGTTGGTTATGTCTCAAGAGGTTTGGAAAAGGATTTCAAAGTTTTGGAAAAATCTGAAAATATTGGTTTGAAATTGGTCAAACACATCAAATCTAATAAAATCTTTGTTTGTTGGATCTAGGGTCTGAAATTTGGTTTTGGAAGAGTTTAGGTGATAAGCTATATGTGAAATATCTGTTTATTGATTTTGTTGGCTTATTGTGGGTGCTAGAGCTTATCAAAGTTGGCTGAAGTGGTCATTTGCATCAACAAAGTGACCACCTCATTTAGGCTTGCATTTGCTATTCTAGTGTATTCCTTGTTGTTTAACTGCTTGAATCTTTTTATTGTGCTGCTTGTGAGTGCTTCTTGCTATTTGGTTTGCTTATTTGCTGGCTTATAAGCCAACTGGCTTATTGGCTTGAATTTGACAAAATCTGTCAAGTTTTGGTTAACTGACCACTTGATTCACAAGGGCTCAGCCTTGAGTTCTTAACAAAAGTTGCTTAAAACAAGCTTATAATCAATCCCTGGTCATTTGGTAACATTTGGTGGACTTTGACTTTTGGTCAAATAAGCACAATTTGGCTTATTTTTCAGAACTTCTTATTAGTACATGCAACAACTTGGTTTTTGTGATTGAGCCCTCATTTATGAAGAAATGACACTTAAGACCCTTGTATATTCATAATTACAAGTTTGGTCCCTTAAGTTTATCAAAATTACAAAAAGATCCTCCAAGTTTGAAGAATTGGCAAATTGAGTCCCTCAACAATACTAAATTGTCAATAATGGTCCTTTATAAAGTCCAAGATCCAAAGAAGCCCTTGAAGTTCAAGAATATTACACTTCTAGTACTTTTAAAATGGATTAAATATCAAAAGGACTGAAGTTGTACCATATTTTCCATATTTTCCAATAACAAAAGGAAACGAGTTTACTTGGAATGTAAACTTGTTATACCATATTTTCCAAAGACTGAGGGCCAAAAGTGTGCAAGTGAAACATTCAAACACAAATTACGCCGAACACATACATAATCCACCAAAACCGGATCAAATGAAGTTACTATTCACCCCAAGAACCCAGTTTTACCTTCACTTAAAACAAAGGGTAAAAACCAATTACCCACACCCACGCTAAATTCACACGCCCAAAAACTCATCCCAGACCTAAAACCCAATCCCCACTTACCATGTGACCCTACCATTCAAGCCGTCCACCTATCACATCACACCTAAACCTCCAAGGAATGACACGTGTCCAAATCAACAACCCACACTACTTGCTTGGTCATAAAGCTAAAATGAACGTCTAGGATCATTTGGATAGATCACATTAACAAATTCGTCTAGAAGACTCAAGGGTAATTTTGAGATTTTATAGCAAGGGTTTCTCATTGTAAACTCCGCCCTTGTGGCCTATATAAGGACTTCTCAACTTGTGAGAGAGCCTTGTTCCAGTTTTACTCTTTAAACATTGTAATCCCTTTTTAAATTTATAAAAATTTGGTATTTTTAAGAAAATTGTAATTCCTTTTTATGTTTTTAAAAGTTGGTATTGTTTAAATGTGATTTTGAGTTACATTTGATGTTATAAAGGTGCTTTGATCTTTTGGTTAAAGCACGTTTATGTTTGGTAAGGTTTTCAAGTTTAAAATAAGCTTGAAATCAGTAATCTGTTTTCCTATTTTTCTTGTACTAACCCTTAACCATAATCCCTAAGCTCTTACAAGCTTGTTGACACCAAGCTTGTGAAGGGATTTGAGCCTTTGGTTAGGCTGTTTGTTGCCTTGTGTAGAAGATCATACATATCAAGGTCTGGTTCTACTTTGAACCATCAGCAGACCTTGATCCTTTTTGTTTCAAGGACCTTGGTCACTCTCTAGCTGTTGAGAGTGGTCCAAGGAGCATAACTGATCTCCCTAGGAAGTTATGGGGGATAGGTATAAGCTTTATTTCAGTTTCCTCTAAAAATATCATGTTCATGTCTGTTATGAGGTTTGCCATGTGATTTGGTGTTCTTGTGTTTGTGCTTTGTGTTTTATTGGTTGTATCTGTTAGTTGTCACCTAGGTAAGATATTTGAATCATATAATCTATAGGTTGTGTGTTGGAATTAAAAGTTTGTTTGAAAAGGGGCTAAAACAAGGTTGTTTGGTTTTGGGATCATAAGGCCTTGTGGCCTTGTGCCCTTGGTTATTAGGGTTTGGATAGTCTAAAAAAGTCATTTGTCACTGGTTTTGGCCGTTGGTTAAGTCTCAAGAGGTTTGGAAAAGGATTTCAAAGTTTTGGAAAAATCTAAAAATATTTGTTTGAAATTGGTCAAACACATCAAATGCAATAAAATCTTTGTTTGTTGGATCTAGGGTCTGAAATTTGGTTTTGTAAGAGTTTAGGTGATAAGCTATATGTGCAATATCTGTTTATTGATTTTGGTGGCTTATTGTGGGTACTAGAGCTTATCAAAGTTGGCTGAAGTGGTCATTTGCATCAACAAAGTGACCACCTCATTTTAGGCTTGCATTTGTTATTCTAGTGTATGCCTTGTTGTTTAACTGCTTGAATCTTGTTATTGTGTTGCTTGTGAGTGCTTCTTGTTATTTGGTTTGCTTATTTGCTGGCTTATAAGCCAACTGGCTTATTGGCTTGAATTTGACAAAATCTGTCAAGTTTTGGTTAACTGACCACTTGATTCACAAGGGCTCAGCCTTGAGTTCTTCACAAAAGTTGCTTAAAACAAGATTATAATCAATCCCTGGTCATTTGGTAACATTTGGTGGACTTTGACTTTTGGTCAAATAAGCACAATTTGGCTTATTTTTCAGAACAGCTTATTGGTACATGCAACAACTTGATTTTTGTGATAGGTGTGATTTTTCTCAGCTTAATATCATATTTGAGAAGTTAGAAGTCTTTTGGTTAAGCTTTTGATAGGAAACTAGCTTATTATGCTTTTTCAGCCAGCTTATTGGCTTCCACAGCTTATTCTACTTGGATTTTTGTGATTTTTCTTATCGATTATTCTTAGTTAAGCTATTTGTGAGCTTTTGCAAAAAGAATCAGCTTTTGAAACCCTCTAGAACTCAAACCCGAGTATTTTGTCGTTTAGTGAAAAAGTTCTTTTCAAAGTTATGGCTTATTACTTGAGCTTTTTCAAAATTTCTTTTTGCAGATTGGTTTAGAATCTTAATAAGATGATGTGTGTTCAATTAGAGCTTATGGCATTGGCTTATAGCTTAATGGGCCAAAAGGCCCATTAAGAATAAGCTGTTGACTTATTAAGCTGTGATAAGCTCATTTTCAGCTTTTGGGCCTTTAGACTTTTGTGCTTAAAATCAAATTTTGAGTCAGACTCGTGATTTTCAGCTTATTTGGTTGAGTTTGATCTTATTGGGCCAAAAAGCCCATTTAAGTGCACTGTTTTTTATTTTAGCCCATTTTGGGTCCCAATAGGGGTATTTTGGTAATTTCACTTTCATTTTCTGTTTATTTAGGCTAAAATAAACTAGTTTGCAAGTTTTTAGATTTTTTTTAATTTTTGGATTTTTAATAATATTTTAATATTATTTTATTATTAAATTTCATTTTTCACATTTTAGCATCATTTTCTTAATTTCTAGAATATTTTAATATTTAAATAGTTTTTATTCATTTAAAAATAGCTTTCTTTAGTTTAAAATTTTATAAAAATAGCTTTTAGTCTTTATAATTCATTTTAGAGGTTTACAAAGTGAAAAACTTTATTTGGACTTTTTAATAGTCAATTGGATTTTTAGGGCTTTAATTAGCATTTAAAATTCAATATTTAATTAATTAAAATGTTTGAAAAAATTTTGATCATTTGTAAACTCTTAGTTTATTTTATTTGATTTTTGGTAATTTTTAGAATTAATTTTTATTTTAGCTCTTTTTACGGTTTTTAATTTAGTCGTCGTAGTAATAGTTTTCACGTATCCGTCATTCTATTTTCTCATCCCTTCTTTCTCATATTAATCTCAAATGATTTACAAGTTTTTCACACACATATACCTCCTTGGGAAACGAACTTTCACCTTTGGGTCATTAGTATAGGGTTTTCCTAAATCGTCGTACTTAATACTTTCCGCTCATATACGCTCTTTCTCCTAAAAGACGTATTTTACCACAATCAGTCATCATAGGAGGGAGTGCATTGAGGAAAGGGTAATTGTATAAGTATGGTGGCCAACATAGTTATACAAGTACCACAACTTCAATGGGTTCTTAAGTATGATTGCATGAAAGAGGGTTAGTACATGCTTGTATATGATGACATGTGGATTTTGGGTATATGTATAATATATTGGTTAATGTAACGGTTGCCTAGAATATGGCTATTTTTTAATGTGTTATATGGTTTGGGTTATACTCATGTTGTGTGATTATGTGGTCACACGATATGGACTGGTTTTAGTGGTGGGTTTGATGCCTTGTTGTAAGATGGTGATTACTAGTATGGAAAAAACGAGTGTATGACGCGATTAATTGACCTAACATGTATGGTAACGAGTATGTCTTGGGTGATTTAATAGGTATATATGCGGATGTATATATACTAGTATGTGTTAAGTTATGATATATGGTCGTTCAGTAGTTATTATAACTTGAACGTACCTTGTGTTTGCTCGTGTTTTATGGTGTTGGAGTTTGATGGAGTTCCAACGATGTTTTGAGTTTTTTTTTATGTGTGTCTACATACGGGTATGTATTTTAATTAATGAGAACTACTAAATTTTCTTGCAAATAAGTCTGGCTAATTATAGGAAATCGATTTTGAAAATAATTTGTAAGTGTATGGTATGATATCGTGACTTACATATCTTTTTTTAAGTTTGTGGTAGTAAGTTAAATAAAATCTTGAAAATGATTGGATTAGTTTTCTAGATAACATGTGATAATACATTTTAAAGGGGTAAAGAAATTTTACAAAAATTTTCTTAAGTGGAGTTAAAATTTTAGAATTATTTAACTAGACAGAAAAAGTAAAAAGGGAGATTTTATTATAGTAATGATAATAATAACACCACACCTTGTAAACGTGTAGTATTTTAGTTATAACCAGCCTAAATGGATTTTATAAAACAATAATAATAATAATAATATAGAATAAAATGGAAAAAAACACACTATATTTTATAAACATGTATTGGTTTCATAATAACAAGTGAAATAAGTTTAATCTGAGTAAACAAGATAATGGTTAGAATAAGATTGTAGTATACTAACTAATTGATATTTTTGATAAAATAATGAAGATAAAAGATGAGTTTATGGTTAAAAATGAGTATGATTGATTTTATTATTATTGAAGTTTGGTTCTTACGAGAAGTAACTATTTGGGGCGAATATTTAAAATTTTCTAAGGTATCGAAATT
Organism: Glebionis coronaria; assembly: GCA_025667525.1. Classification (NCBI taxonomy): domain Eukaryota; kingdom Viridiplantae; phylum Streptophyta; class Magnoliopsida; order Asterales; family Asteraceae; genus Glebionis; species Glebionis coronaria. The sequence continues at coordinate 275,829,946 of CM046879.1, forward strand.
TGGTGATACTAATCGTGACGAGTCTAATTTTCGTTGTTGGCACACTCCATTGATCTTTTGGATTACATTATTTCGTTTTGAGCTGTTTTGGCTAGGGTTCATTATGGTTGATCTTTCGGTTTACCCTATATTTATTATGGGACGCGATTGTTTGGAATTCTTTTGGTACACAACATGGTTGATTTAGTTATGCGGTTGCGGAAATGTTAGGATGGTATGATAGAGTTGGGTAGTATTACTTATGGTTAGATATTAGAATGGAGAGATGTATTTTGGTTTAAAGGTTGTGTTGAAAGAATAATTAAGATTTGCGGAGTTTTGAAACTTAGATTGGTTACGGGAATAAGGGAGTAAGTAAAGTTAGTTGACTGGTCGTGGGAACAAGATGTCATGCTATGAGAAGTTGGTTGAAGTACCATTAGGAGATTGATGAAAGTACCAGCAGATGTGAGGGTAGAGTAGAAATTTTTTACTAATGGATAGATTGGGAAAATAAAACGCAAAGGAATTGGTATAGTTATGGAGGCGAGGTAGTAGTAGACACGTGAAGGAAAACATGGATGTGAAAGAATGATTGGTAGGAGGCTGATTAATGGTGATTACAACAAGTAAGGAAGAGTGGGCCATTGAGGGGTTGAAGTACCTTTAGAAATATTATGGTAGATGAGTTGAAGTTAGAGGCTACTGGGTAGTGTGAAGTTCCTAGGTAACATCATAGAGACGAGAAGGAGTGCGTGAAGAGCTACATCGTGAATCAAGGAGCTGAAAGGACTACGTGCCGACTGCTAGAAGGAAGAAAGAGATTTCAAAGGAGTCACAGAAGTTGCAAGGACTGGAAAGGTGACAAGCACTATGATGGGAATCTCCGTATGGTTCCTGACGAAGAAGGAAAGATCGAGTACGGGAGTGGAGTTACAAAGAGCTGAACTAGTGGATCGTGATGAATTGAATACATAATATGGGAGATTAAGAACTCGTGGAGGTAACAAGGGGAGTCGAGTGACTACGCGAATAGAATTTGTGTGGCAATAAATATCGAGGGATGAGTAGTGAAGCTGACTTGAATAAGTTCATGGAGAAGTGATTCGGTTTTGTGAAGGTGTTATGAAATATCTTTGGAAGAGACAGTTATACATTATCTAATGCACTAGCGATTTCCATAGAATTGATGAATGAAGTATGGAATTTATGTTGAACGGGATAGTGTAGGAATTACGGAGAACCATGGACGGAGAGAACCAAGTATTCCTAGAAGATGATGATTGAAAGTACCTCATGTTGGGTGCAAGATCAAAATAGAAGTATGAGAATTGAATAAGAAATTAAAATATGGCTTAGCTTAGACAAATGGAAACTAATATGGGTATAAGATGAGAGTGTGATCCGCATGGGATCACATAAAACTCTAGTCTGTCCCTATTAGGAGGGAGTAGGAGAACTGATTGTGAGGAAAAACAAGTGAAGATACTTGGAAAAATTTTGAGGTATAGATGACTTGAAAGACGGGAAGCATAACATCGTGATGTATGTCATGAGCTGAGGAAGAAGAAAGAAGTGTGGATAGATGCGAATCATGAATGAAACAGGCCGAGATAGGAACCGAAGGTAAAACTTTGGTATAGCCTAATGAGTAGATTAAGGCACTAAGCATGCTAATATTGTTTTAGGGTGGAAAGGAAATGGTACTGACCTATATAGTTTGATTGGAAGGCTTTGTATCGATAATCGAATGGTTGAGGAGTTATAGATGTGATGTGTCATGAGAGACAAATGGCTTGGTCTAACTGAGACAAGATGAGGAGCACTATGACCTTGAAGGTAAGACATTGTGTAGGTATAAAGGAAGTGTTGAGTATTAGGGAAAAAAAATCTTTCATGGAGAAAAGTGAGAAAGAAGTGTATAGGTGCTACTAATGATCTGTCCAAATTTTATGGAAGTACTTGTAGCATGGGTTTGGATGGCAGTTGATAGACTAACTGAGATAATCGTCCTTTTGGTGATGTGTATAGATCATAAGTTGATTTGGATTGGAAGAGCCTCGTTGTGATAAACTAATCAATATGTGAAATATCGTCATAGGTCACTTGTGTAAGGGAATTGGAATTTTTAAGTAGTTTACGGTATGGACTAAAGGGAGTTGATGAAAATGATTGGATATGAGTATATCCAGCTAATTAGAAAATGATGGACGAAGTAGTAAATTGATACAAGTATAGGAGTCGTGTTAAGAGCTTGGGTGACTAATTTAGAGGGATGTGGGAAACTCGTTATCAATGTCTGAGTTTTCATATAATGATAGTTATCATACTAGAAGTCGATGAATGCCATTTGAGGCACTATATGAAAGGATTGAGTGAGTTGTCCTTATGGCGGACTAAAATTCGTGAGAGAGACTACCAATGTGGAAATGGTGTTTGTGGAAAGGATGAGAGTAACAAGAGATGATATGTTGAAAAAGAGGAAATCACTAGAGTTTACTGACAAAGTTATGTAGGAAGTTTCACCTATAGTAATGGGTGGCATGTTTTGGTAAAAAGGGAGAAGTTGATGACGAGTTTTGTAGGTCCATTTATGATATTTGGAAAGATTGGACCAGTATCTTATGGGTATAGAATTACCTAGTAAATTTAATGGTATACATGATATATTTCATGTATTAAGATTGGTAAATGTTGTTTGAGAATGCGTATTTGCATGTATGGTTATTCAGGATTTGTGTTAATAAGAGTCTTCGTTCTATCAAAGAGTCATTTGTGAGATTTGTTGGCTGTGAGGTCAAGAGTTTGGGAATGAATTTAAATATTGTTGGTTAGTATATGTGGTATATTGAGTCATGAACTAAGGTACACATGGAAATGAGAAGAGTTCATTTTGAACAAGTATCCTCATGTGATTTGTTGTTTGTATGTTTGATCCTAATGAGTAAATCTCGGGACAAGATTTCTATTAGGAGGGAGTGATGTGACAACCGCGGTTTTGAGGTTCGTCACTTAGTTTTATTTTATGCATATTTCGTGAAATTATGTGTCTTTATGTGTTTATGTGTTAATTGGTGTGAATATAGTGTAACACTCTCATTTTTCGTATCGGTACAGCGGAAGGGTCTTTTAGAGTGTTACGGGATAGCACAATAACTCCAATCATAGACAACACATAAAAATGGTTGTTCAAGGTTTAACATACATTCATTCGATAAAAAGTTTTAGAGTGTACAACAGGTCTCAAATTATACAGGTCATTAAGTTTACAAAACATAGATCGAATGAACATTTTTAATATTATGTGGGCCATCAGAGTCGATCTCCATCCGGATTACCTTCAAGCACCTGAGATAAAAACATGCAAAAATCATATCAGCGAATGCCGAGTGAATTCATAGAGTTTAATGAAAACCGTTATATAAAACAATCATTTAAAATCAGAACACAAGTATAATATCGAAAGTAAGTCCTCGTATTGCTAGTCAGGCAATATATAAATTAAGCATACATCTTAAACCGTCCATGAGACCGTAGTCTCTATATTACCATGATAGGTAATATATTCATCGTTATTAGCGTCGTATCATATCGGATATTTAGATTATATAGGTTGTATAGTACATTGTAGGATTATTATTAGCCGCATGACATTGTTACCTTACTATGAAAACAGCGGGCCGCGAACCCGACAAACAATTTGCCCATCTAAGTTAGCGTGTCGTCACAAAAATCATGCTATGGAATCTTCTAATACATAAATTCGCTTACCAAGCAATGTGGTACGACGGGGATCAACCGTCAAGGCGCGAACTGTGGTGATCGTCCCCAAATAGTACTATCAAATGCATAAGCGTCTACCAAATCCCGGTAGTTCACAATTCATGCTAATGGGACTTTAAGTGACATAACCTAACTACTAATAATCCTTTTAGTCTCGTTTATAGGGTCATAGCATCATTCGGGTCCATATCATTAAGCATACAATCGGGACTACTTGTGTTCTATTTTTATAAAATCTAGCATTTTATCTCCCTCACGGGTTTACAAATCATTTTATAAAACATTTAAAAGAGTGCGAGGCTATGAACTCACGTTGTTAATGAAAGGCGGATTATCGGCTACGGGCGTGCTTCGGTCACGGAAACCTATATAAATAATAATCGGTCTTAGACTTTATCCAGTGACTTTTATCAAAATAACAATATACATATGATGATTTTGTACATATGATGATGATCAAGTGGGTTTATACATCCTTGTTTACTCATTTTAGTGTTTACGTTTTGGTAACGTTTTACTAGTTTGCTAGTTTTACCTATTTACCTATTTTAAGTCCATTAAGCTTAGTATAAGTTCTTTAACTTGTTTTAATCCATTTTATACCTATATTATCAGTATATATACTTTCCATGTTGGGCCCAAATGGGTTAAGCCCAATAAGTTCTTTTTACAAGTATTTATCTTATTTAGTCCAATTATTGTCCAATATGCTTAGTTAGCTCGTTAATGTCCGTATTTCTTATAGTTCGGGTTTTATCGTTTTTTTTACTTTTATTGGTTACTTATATATCAGTATATGACTTTAATAAACTTTACATTAGACGGGTTTGATCGTCTAAGTTTTATTTGGCGAAAAACGTTAATTTTACGGTAATAGCCGAAAAAGTCGTAAAAATCAAGTTTATAGTTTTTATTACTTATAAGTATTATTCCACTACCATTTATATAATTTATCCATTTAATTTACCTCTTATATATTTATATAAATAAGTTTTAAAAGTTAGTGGGTTTTTATTTTATATTTTATACATTAAAATGTGAGTGCTTATATAATAATAATAAATATTAATTCTTATAATCTGATTTTTATCTTCATGTTCACCATTTTTAACATATCTAGAGGTCTATAATGAATTAGAAGCTCATTTTTGGGTGACATGTTCTTCATATTATGTGCTACATTTAACTTAGTTATAGCTACTGCTCATTTTAAGTTCATCTTGCCTTAACAGTCCCTACAAAACTGCTTATTCAGATTAGAACACCTGACTTGTTTTGATCATATCTCACTCATTATATTGATTCCATTGCATGGCCAACTCTCACATGTGTATAACATCTTGTACTTACTGTAAATGGATCATACCATGCAATTTTATCAGTTCATGTTTTAGTTATATACTGTTTTTATACAGCCAACTAAATAATCAAGATTTTAGCCTCATTTCTTATAGTTATTAACCTTTTTAAGCATATCTATCAACACTTGATCCCCACACAACATTTTTATCATCATATATACATCATATACATATAAAAAATGAAAGAAAATATATTTGTTCTTTACAAAACAACAAGATAAAAATGGAGAGGATGATCTTCTTTACCAACCAAGTGTTTTTCTTGTTTTTGGAAGACAAGAACTTGATGAATACAACAAGTAACTCCAAGACCATCAAACACCAAGAACATAAGTTGGGAAATCAGCCCTAGGACACAAGCAAATCACATCCAATGTTGTTAATATGGCCACCAAATGATCAAGGCTTCAAGATAACTCCATGATAGAGCTAGTAAACATGTATTTCATGGCTAGAAAAGATCAAAAGGGTTGTTTGTTGCTTGATAGTGGACGGCTAGGGATGGGGTTTTGAGAGAGTTTTGTGTTGATTTGCATGTAAGGAAATGGTAGAATGAAAACTAGTTGCTAGTTTTGTGTTTAGAGGGAAAGTATAGCTTAAAGAGTAAGCTATGCTTACACTTGTAAGCATTGAGCTAACATGATGCCACATCTAATGTGTGGTGTCATGTGTGTGCCGTCCAACATAGCTAGTGGGGTGGGACAATGTATTTTGTCCCATCTCACTAGTTTACGGGTATTTCTCGATTCTAGTTTTCTCGATTTGCATGCCCTCGGGTCGTTTTACGAAAAACGTTTTTATAAATTATGAATCAACGTCACAAAACGAATCCAATAAAAATTGTCTCATCAAAAACGGAGTTCAAAAACGTAAATACGTAATCCTAAGGTTTCTGGTTTAGTCGTAAAGGACGCTAAATTATGCACGTAAGACCAAATTTAAATCCGTAAATTGTGAGTTCGTCAACCAACACAAAAATAAGTTTCAAAATATTATAAGAGAAAATATTTCACTACTTGAAAATGTTAGATTGTCACAAATAGTGTGGTTTGGACATCCTTTACGGGTACGCGGTACGCTGTAAGTGATACGATGTGTGGTTATTTCATGTTCATGAGCTCACGTGGTAGTGACTATGAAATGAAACAGCGTTATTTTAAGTTTTTATATATACGTATATGCATTATAGTAAATCGTATATTTACGATGCGATGGTTTAGCGTTTAGAGGTCTCTGACTAAGGATTTAGTTTCGAGCGTAATTTACGTGTTATATTTAGGTTATTTTAGGCTTATTTATTAAGTCACTAACTTATTTTAAGAGTTTCCATAAAATTATGTTTTACGGTAATCGCGTAAGAAGACGAAAAATTAACGTAAGGCTTTCGGGCTTTGGCCCGGAGGTAACCCGAGGGAACCACTAAGTTTATTTATGAATAATAACAGTAGGTGGAGTATAAAAGTCGGCCAAATAGGGGTTTTGGGCTTTGGGTTGGGCGGCTAAAGAAAGAAAGAAGGAAAATCCCAAAACAGGCCCAATGGGATTAGGGGGCCTTTAAGACTTAACCAAACCCAACCCATAACTAAAATAATCAGATTTTTAACCTCCATAACAGCTCCTAGCCGAAATTCAACAATGGTGGCCAATTAGGGTTTCAAAAATAAAGATCTTCCATTTATTTCTAAGGTAAAACCTTCAAAACCCTTGTTCTATGAATGATTTTAATCAATTTAATCATGTAATTGATCTTATGGTGGATTAGGGTTTGTGCGTTTTCTGAGATTAGTGATATTAGGGTTCATATGAATTGAATACTTTGGTTATTATGAAGATTAGTGATCGTAATTAGTGTTTGATCATGTTTAAATTCGTTTTTAAAAACTGAGCAGAATTTTTTGTCCATTGTTTTGATCATATATAGAGTTATACAAACTTTTAAATTACGAATCTTATGTCCCTGGAAAGTTAATTGAATTAGCTTTCAAATGAAAGAAACTAGAACTAAATTGGAGGTCGGGAAGTGGGTCAAACATAGGTTACATCCGTCGGGTTTCAAAACAGTTTTTGGATCAACATGTTTTCATTTTATGTTTTGAATTGTTTGGGGTACTTGGGGTTATAATTGGAGCTTCAAATGAACATGAAATTTAGATTATATATTAAATAAAATATCTGGAGAAGGTCTAAGAAAATGGGATAGGGTAAGACCCTCTGGGCATAATAAACATTTCATATGTTCAATATCGGTAAAATATGGATTGGCGAAAGTATAGGTTGTATATCAAGGACTTAAGATTAGCTTTCGTGTTTGGGAAAGGGCTGAGATTTTAGATAACACGTATATTTTTATGGGGTTTTCATTGAAAGGAATGTGGTTTAGGTTTGGTGGACGTTTGGCTCATAATACGGAGTGTGAAAAACGGGACTGTTTTGGGTTAAATGTTAACGGGACGAATTATGAACTAAACTAAGTTAAGGGCTTTGTAGAGTGGTGTAATGAGATTCTTATGGCTTATAAATGGGGTTAAGTTGTAGGAGAAGGTTAGATATCCATCATTGATTTATGAGCCGTTTTGGTATGTGGTTCATGTCTTGATATTATATGTTTGTGTATTTAGATTTTTGCTAGAGCGTGGATACTTAAAGAAGCTTGTCCAGGTGAGTTTCATAGTCCCATGTCTTTTTATGATTTGATTTCCAAATGGGATGGAAGAGACACTGTATGGTTTTGTAAAGAATGCTGTGAATGTTTTTATGGTTTGTGATGGATTTGTGTGTATACTTATGTGATTAACTACTATGTGATTCTTGATTGTGTTTATGATTTGGATCGGGGGACACGTACCGTCTCAGTTATTGTGGATTGACTTGGTACCAAGGGGATGTTGACAAGGCGGGGCCTTGGGATTGGCTCTGTATGGGAGCCTATGGAACCATGGTTATTGGTAAGGCTTGGAGCCTTGGAATTGTGGCTATTGGTATGGCTTGGAGCCTTGGATTTGTGGTAATTGGTTAATCTTGAATGCTAGTTCTTAATACATAATTGTAGCACATTGTCCATATGTTCTTTTGTTAATGGTTGTTATTCACAGCTTGTAACTGATTTGGCGTTGGAGTCTAAACCTATGACTCTCACCAACTTTATGTTGACGTGTTTTAGTGTCTCTTTCAGGTGAGAATGTGGTTAAGCGTGAGAATAGGAGTGGCTAGCTGGAAGGCTTAGGATTGCATTTGGAGGAACCCCCTTTCCTCTTAGTCTTTATTTATGTTTGAATAATTGATACTTTGTAGACACCTATATGTTTGTTATTTGTTAATTGTATGTCTTTGGTAAGAGGTAGACCTGTTACCTACTTACCTAGACGCCTGAAATTTTTTTGAGATATCTTCATGACATTGTGTCACCATTTATGATATTTCCATTTCATCTAGTTATATCTATAGGCAAGCTATTGTTGTGATGATATCCATACGTGGCGCCCCATATTCCGCCATGGTGGGGTGTGACAATACTGAACCATGTGAAGGGGATGATACTTGTACCCTCTGAGTAAGGACACATGGAAAACGTTGTGAACGTGAGAAAGCTGCGGAGGTAACGCTAAACGATAAGATACTTCACGGACTCGCTCAATGACATCAAACGGTCCGATGAATCGAGGACTGAGCTTCCCTTTGATTCCAATACGCTTAACGCCACGTGCCGGTGATACCTTAAGAAAGACGTGATCTCCGATGTTAAAATGTAAATCCCTACAATGCTTGTCGGCATAACTCTTCTGACCTAATCGTGCTTCTTGCAATTTCTTCTTAGCTACAGCGACCTTCTCGTTGGTCAACTCTATCTTTTCTGTCCCTTCAAGTGTTCGCTCACCCACCTAATCCCAACAGCTTGGGGCGCGACACTTTCTGCCATACAACATCTCGAATGGAGCATACTTAATGCTAGCGTGCCAACTGTTGTTGTATGCAAACTCTACCAAACAAATTTAATCGTCCCAATCTCCTGTCCATTCCAACGCACATGACCTCAACATGTCTTCTAATGTCTGAATCATTCGCTCTGATTTCCCGTCTGTTTGCGGATGAAAAGTCGTGCTAAGTTTATGTTTTGTACCCCAAGCTTTCTACAGACTCTTCCAAAATCATGAAGTGAAACGAGGATCTCTGTCCGAGACGATGCTGGATGGAGCACCATGAAGTCTCGTGATCTCCTTCTTGTAAGTATCGACAAGTTTACTCACCGGATCATCCTTGCGGATCGGAAAGAAATGAGCTGACTTAGTAAGTCGATCAACGATAACTCAAATCACATCATGCCTCCTCTTTGTCTACAGAAGACCGGTAACAAAATCCATGGTGATCTTGTCCCACTTCCACTCTGGAATATCTAACGGTTGTAGAAGACCGCCAGATCGTTGATGGCCGATCTTAACCTGCTGGCAGGTAAGACATTTGGAGACATAAGTCGCAACATCCTGTTTCATACCACTCCACCAAAAGTATTGCTTGATGTCGTGGTACATCTTGGTCGAACCAGGATGAATGGCGAATGGGGAGCTATGAGCCTCAGCTAACAATGCTTCCCGGAGTTCTTGATCATCAGGAACACAAAGTCTTGTGCCATGCCATAAGATACCGTCTTCGTCTAAATGAAATTCTGTCTACTTCTCTAAGTTCTGAATTATCGCCCAGATTTCACCATCATCCTTCTGAGCTCCCTTGATCCTAGAGAGTAACTCAGGTTCCACTCTAAGATTAGCCTAGTAACCATGTTGTCCATGTACCATGATCTCGATGTCTAGTCGCTTTAAGTCTCTTATAATTTCCTCCTCAATTTTAATGCCGTTTATCATTTCATACTTCCTTCTAAGTGTGACACCCTAGAACCGAGGTCATTAACGATACCCTAAATTACGCTAATTTTTGAAATTTTTAATAAATTTTAATTTCCATATTTATAAGTATATTGGTTAAAGCCGATGTTCGAGGATATAATTTTTACGATTGACGATTCAAGAAGGATGATGACGAATACGATCCCGAGGGATGCCCAATTTTATATAATAATTGACGATTTATCGATAATGTAATTTTTCGAGAATTTTATTTACGATTCGTGTTAAGTTGAGTCGGGTGAGTTTTATAGCCTTCCGAGTACATTTAGAGTATCCCAAAAATATTTTGGAGTGTTCGGGATGATTTCCGACTCCCGTAAAATTTTCAAAATTGACTAGTGAGTCGAAACCGCAAAGTTTTGAGGACGTTTTTAACTTAAGGCCAAAAGAAATCAAAAATTACCATTTTGGTCCCTCCCAATGTACCAAAAAGCCACAAACACAAACACATAGTTACATTTCATAAAAACAAAATCCAACTCTCTCCTCTCTTGCCCTCTAGCCGACGGCTAACCCCCAAACCACCAAGAACACCATCAAAATTTTTTTTTCACTTGATTTTCATTAAAATTAAGGTTAGACCACATCTAATCTTGTCATTCCCTACATTTCTATGTACTTAAATCCCACATGCATTCAAGTAAATTTTCCAAAAATTTTCATGATGATCCAAATTCGTTTTTGAGGCTAATTGTTGTAATGCATGTTAAATTCATGTGTAATGGAAGCATAATCACCAAGAAAACCCACCAAAATTAATTTGGTTGTGGTGATTGGGTCACCCAAACCCACGGCACAATGGGTGTTTGGGGAGCCATGGTGGTTGATGAATTTTGAGCATTTCCTTGTGTTTGGCAATGTGTTTAATGATGTTTTACATAGGTTTAAATGGTTGCATGTTCGTTTTTAGATGATTAGGATTATGAGATTCGTTGATCAATAGGGGTAGGACTGAAATTTTGTGTTTGGATATGTTTAGGGAGGCTTAGGATGTTGCCTAGTGGTGGTTAGAAGGTTTGAAATCGAGTCTAAGCATGTTTTTGGAGTAGCCAAATTTAGGCAGAAACTTTGAGGTCATTTCATAAAAATTATTTTTTTTACAGGTCTTGAAAACAAAATGTAGTTATAGAGGGTCTTCTTGTCTTTAATTTGGTATAAGGTAGAGCCCGTGACTCAAAACGAGCTAAAAGTTATGAGGTTTTAAAGATCGAGTACCGGGAGACGAGGACTTTCATAATCCGAATTTATGTAAAGTTTTAGTCAAATCCCGAGGGTCACAAGTATGAATTGGTAAATGGTCAAGGGTCAAAATTTGGTCACAAACCTGTATAAATGGGTCTATAAGTTGACTTAGGAGTCAAAGAAGTAAAAGGTACATTTCATATAGGTCAAAGAGGCCAAAGTTAGTCGAAGTGCAATTTCAGCCCGTAAAATGTAGTTTTGGAAAAGCGTTGCGTAACGGGTCGTAAAAGTGAAAACTTTTATTGGGCTTAAAAACATGTTATCTAAAGGTCTTATAGGATTTTTGAGAATTTTGTCAAATTTTATAAGTATGGTTAAATATGGTAAAACAGCCCGTACTTTAGTCAAGTACCGGCGAGAATGAGTAAAAATGGACAACGTAAGTAATGAGAACGAATGGTATAAAATGAGTGATACTTGTTATTTTGTTTTTGGCGTGAGTTATACTTGTCCTAAGTGACTAGTATATATGTATTTTATACAGTACCGTAAAGTATTTAAAATGAGATTACTCATTACGCGTTATTTGTGATAGGTGTTGATTTAACCGGGCATCCGTTTCGTCGTCAGTGATCATCCCTCGAACTACCGACTACTTAAGATATAAGGTGTGAATTTATAGCCTCGCTTATATTTATTTCAAATTGTTTTACCCGCGAGGGAAATGCATGCTAGTTTTTAAAAGGAACGTATATCATGAATGATTGTTAGACCCGAAAGTTGCCTTAGAAATTGTGTTGAGTACCAAAGTTGCAAAAGTCCCTAAATTCATGAACTATTAACTATTGTCCTGCCCTCGAGTAGGGGGAAATAGCCGCTTATGCAAATTGTAGTACTACGGGGCTAACGACCCAATGCTAGCCGAGAAGCTGTACGTTGAGTAAGTTCTGCGGTAGATTATTTTGTATGAGAAATAAGGTATAATTGCAACTGATGCCTTTAGAAGGGGCACTGGTTTCATCTGAATCACGCCGGTATTTATTACGCGGGTGATTGAGTTAACGGATTAGTGTCATGAGCTTAAACACAATTGTCAGTATTCTGAATATAGATTGTTTGATCGACAAGTCTATAAATGATCACAAATGGTTTTTATTTTATATACGTTCAAATTGATTGAAAAACCTATGAATTCCACTCAACGTTTTCGTTGTCCAAAATTTTGGCATGTGTTTCAGGTAACCGCTGAAGTGTAGAATGGAGCATGCATGGGATGGATGTTGTGTGTATGGCTTGGAGTCCGCTTGTTTTTCCTCCTTTTTCTACTTAAACAATTTTTAAGTTTAATGTTATGTTGTTGTAAAACTGAAATTTCTGGGTTGAGATTCATGGGGACCGAAAACGCTAAACTCTGTTGTACCAATTGGGGTTGGAAAAACCGTGGACACGTATCATCTAACAATTTTAAATTCAAGTTTTAAGTTGACGTCTTTTTAGCGTCGTTTGATATATCTTGTGTGCAATGAATACTGTGTAGCACCCATTGTTGTAGTTCCGCTGCGCATAGCAATTGTGGGGGTGTTACAGATTGGTAATCAGAGCCATGAGTTATAGAGAACTAGGTCGTTTTTGAAAATCCTAAACTATAACTTTTGGTGTCGTAAGAAAGGGTCCAAGCACACACAACTATCCTGCATGGCTCCGGTAAGATTTATTGTTGTATTTATGGCATTTGACGTATACTTTTGAGTGAAGTATATATGTGGGTAATTATTACGTAAGTATGGAATTACTATACGTAGACGTTGAATTTTACGTGGAATATCCGACATCGTAATTTTTGTATTAATCATGCATGAGCATCATATTATTACATTTCGGGCATATGTACCACCTTTGCATTGCATTTGCATGCATGTATTTATAATTATTGTATAATTACTTATGTACCCTCCGAAATTCGCTGGTATTGCAGGAATGGCCGAGGTACCGCCTAATGATAATGGAAACGATTACGTCGTAGGTCGCGAAAGGGGAAATGTTGGAACAGCAGCTGAAGGACAAGCTGAGACGAACGATGTACAAGCCCAGGACCCCGACCAAAGGAGAACTACTTGCCCCAGGCCTATGCGTACTTCCCGTCTGGTTGGTGTACCAGGTATCCCCAGAAGAGCCGAAGGTGCAGTGAGCGCAAATTCTCTTCATCAAGGCATCCCAAGAATTTGCTGTCCCGGACCGAGGATTTACCATGACGTACGACGGGTTGTGAGAGGTCTGGACGAATCGATGTGCATGCGGTACGTAGTGGAATCAAGGGTGATCAGTAGATTCGACGAGAATGAAAGGGAACACCAAAGACTGATGGAAAGGACTGCAAGAGTTGAGTATGATGGGAATGTGAACAAAAGTGACATCAACAGTCTAAGATCGATGGTTGCGAATTTGAGCGCTAGTCTTGACCGTGTTAGAGAGGATCAAGTGAGGTTGTCGAGGATGCAGAGTTGGGAGCATCGAGTAAGAGCATCATTGCCCCCGGATTGGAGATTCGTGGACGATTTGGAGATGGAGGCAAATGACTTCATGATTCAGCCGCCTACTAGAGGTGCTTGTATTACGGTGGGAAGTCAGGTAGCGATTGAGTGTGGATCCACATCAGGGACGAAAAAGGATACGGAATGTGGGCCGGATGATAAAGGAAAGAGAAAAATGGATGATGTGGATGAGGACGATAGTGATGAGGAAACCGAGGAAGATGATGACGATCCGCCATCCAAGAGGCCGTGTGGATCACCACATGCCTAGTTACTTGTTTTGTATTTTCTTTGATCATTGTAATAGAACTGTTTTAGACTTTTGTATGATGGTATTATGACGAGAAACTTAAGTACTTGAGTTTCGTGGTGAACGATTGTAGTGGCAATACTTGTCACGATTTTGGTTAATTATCAATACAATCCATGTTACCTTTCATGATCTGTGATATGTCTTAAATTTGATCTTTTGTGGTGTGAATTGATGAATATTAGTAACTCTATAGTGATGTGTCGCTGTATGTATATTATGTCTCGGAAACTTGATATGTATACTTACATTGTTTTTCTATTTTTCCCTGTCTTGCAGAAAGAGATATTCGATAACACCATGCCTCCAAAGTTGACCGCCGATCATGTTAACACCATGATTCAGGAAGCTATAGCAAATGCGCTGGAAGCGGACCGAGCCGGGAGAAATCAGGACCAGGGAAGGAACGCGGGGAGACAGCAAGCCCCGAGAGTGTGTACCTATTCTAGTTTTATGAAATGCGGTCCCACGCAGTTTCGTGGAACGGGTGGAGCTTTAGAACTTAAACGATGGTTGGAAAAGGTTGAAAGTACGTTCGAAATCAGCGGTTGTGCAGAAGCGGATAAAGTGAAGTTTGCAGCTGCTACGTTTCTCGATGATGCGTTAAGTTGGTGGAATACCCAGGTAGCTACGGTTGGATTGGCTGTAGCAAATGCAAGGACGTGGAATGCGACAAAAGCTCTGTTGACTAAGAAGTTTTGCCCGGAAGAGGAATTAGGGCAATTGGAGGATGAGTTGAGGCACTTGACCTTGAAGAACAACGATATAGCTGCTTACACCAGGAGGTTCAATGAATTAAGCCTTTTGTGTCCAGACATATTTGCCAATGATGCCAAGAAGATGAAGCAGTATATTAAGGGTTTATCTAGCAATATCAAAGGTGAAACAACTTCGTCAAAACCTGGGACGTTTGATGAAGCGGTCCAGATGGCTCATGCTTTGATGGACGTCAAGCTCCAGGACAAGCAGAACTCCATTGCTGAAGGCAACAAGAGGAAATGGGAAGCAGCACAAAGCAACCAATCCCAAGGCCAGAACCGAGGTGGAAATCGAAACAACCATGGTCCGAACCGAAATCAGCAGTTTAACCAGAGAAGGAACGAAGGGATGAGGGCAGTGACGAACCCTAGAGGAGTGAAAGTGAACCCCCATTGTGGTAGGTGCAATTTGTATCATGTTGGAAATTGCCCGCCTGCATGCGGCAAGTGTGGAAAAGCAGGTCATAGGACATCTGGTTGTCGAACAGGAGGAGTAGCCACTGGGGCAAATGCTATCAGAACGAGGGGATGTTATGGTTGTGGAGAGAGAGGTCATGTGCAAGCGAATTGCCCGAAGGCAGGAAACAAGCGGGGAGGCAACAATGCGGCTGCTGTGTATCAAGTGGGAACGGCTGATAAACCACAGGGTCCTAATGTGGTTACCGGTACGTTTTTGCTAGACGCTTGTTATGCTAGTATCTTGTTTGATTCTGGCTCCGACAAGAGTTTTGTAGATGTTAAATTTAGTCGTCATATCAATAGAAAACCGGTGTTGTTAGCGACTAGTTATAACGTTGAGTTAGCCGATGGAAAAATTGTTAGTACGAATTCTAAACTGAAAGGGTGTACCTTGAAGTTAGGAAATTACGCTTTTAAAATCGACTTGATGCCTATAGAGCTAGGATCGTTTGACGTGATTGTGGGAATGGATTGGTTAATGGCGCACAGTGCTATGATCGTCTGTGGCGAGAGATTGGTTTAGATTCCGTTGAGGAATAAAGTTTTGACGATAAAGGGAGACGAATGCACTTCTCGTTTGAAAGTGATTTCCTGTTTGAAAATGATGAAGTACGTAGAGAGCGGATGCGATGTGTTTTTGGCACAAGTTTCGAGTGATGGAGATTTAGAGGCGAGGATTGAAGAGGTACCAGTTATTTGCGAGTATCCGGAAGTTTTTCCAGACGAGTTGCCGGGTTTACCGCCTGCCCGTGAGGTCGAGTTTCGAATTGATTTAGTGCCAGGAGCTGCGCCGGTTGCGCGTGCACCTTATCGCTTAGCACCATCTGAGTTAAAGGAGTTATCGGATCAACTGAAGGAATTGATGGACAAAGGATTTATTAGGCCGAGCTCATCACCTTGGGGAGCGCCAGTGTTGTTCGTAAAGAAGAAAGATGGTTCTTTTCGGATGTGTATTGACTATAGGGAACTCAATAAGCTGACGGTTAAGAATCGGTACCCATTGCCGAGGATTGACGATTTGTTCGATCAATTACAAGGTTCCAGTGTATACTCAAAGATCGATTTAAGATCAGGGTATCATCAACTGCGTGTAAGAGAGGAGGATATTCCTGTAACTGCCTTTCGTACGCGGTATGGACACTTTGAATTTCGAGTGATGCCGTTTGGGTTGACGAACGCGCCTGCTGTATTCATGGACCTTATGAATCGCGTGTGCAAGCCGTATCTAGATAAGTTTGTTATTGTTTTCATCGACGATATACTTATTTACTCTAAAAGTAAGGAGGAGCACGAGAAGCACCTAAGAAAGATTTTGGAGTTGTTAAAGAAGGAGAAGCTGTATGCAAAATTCTCGAAGTGTGAATTTTGGTTGGAATCAGTGCAGTTTCTAGGTCATGTGATTGATAGTAAGGGAGTTCGTGTGGATCCTGCCAAGATCGAAGCAATCAGGGAATGGTCAGCACCGACGACGCCGACTGAAGTTCGACAATTCCTTGGTTTAGCGGGGTATTATCGAAGGTTTATTGAAGGATTTTCGTTGATTGAAAACCATTGACGAGGCTTACCGAAAAGAATAGGGTGTATGAATGGGGAATTGAGGAAGAACTTGCTTTCAAAACGCTCAAGGATAAGTTATGTTCCGCACCGATATTGTCATTGCCTGAAGGAACCGAAGACTTCGTAGTGTATTGTGATGCGTCTCGTAAGGGTTATGGAGCGGTATTGATGCAACGTGAAAAGGTGATAGCTTACGCGTCGAGGCAATTAAGGAAGAACGAGGAGAACTACACGACGCACGATTTGGAATTAGGAGCTGTAGTTTTTGCGTTGAAGTTGTGGAGACACTATCTGTATGGGACAAAGTGTGTTGTATTCACTGACCACAAGAGTTTGCAGCACATTTTAGATCAAAAGGAGTTGAATATGCGACAGAGACGATGGGTTGAACTACTGAGTGATTATGACTGCGAAATTCGCTACCACCCTGGCAAGGCGAATGTTGTAGCGGATGCACTGAGTAGGAAGGAACGGGAGAAACCTTTGAGGGTCAGAGCTTTGGTGATGAGTGAGAGCGTTGACTTAACCGAAACTATACTGAAGGCTCAAGAGAGGGGACTAATGAAAGGGAATGTTGAAGCCGAGAACTTGGGACGAATGTTGAAACCTCTTTTCGTGATTAGGTCTGACGGACTGAGATATTTTGAGAATCGGATTTGGTTACCACTGTGTTCATCTGAGGAAGGAAAGCCAGGAGTTCGAGAATTGGTTATGAATGAGTCGCATAAGTCGAAGTATTCGATACATCCTGGATCGGACAAAATGTACCACGACCTGAGGAAAGTTTATTGGTGGCCGAATATGAAGGCGGATATTGCTCGTTACGTTAGTAAGTGTTTGACTTGCACGAAGGTTCAGGCAGAACATAAGAAACCATCTGGATTGTTGGTACAACCAGAAATCCCAGAATGGAAATGGGAGAAAATCGCTATGGATTTCGTGACGGGTTTACCTAGAACTCCTAGTGGATGTGATATGATATGGGTAATTGTGGATAGGTTAACTGAAGGTCTACAGGATTTATGGCCTATTCTATGTGATGGATTTGGTGGATTTAGATGGTTGATTTATATGATAATCATGAAGAGATGAAGAAATTAGATGAGGGATTAGAGAGAGAAAGGAGAGAAGGGAGAGAATTAGAGAGAGAAAGTGAAAGATGAATAAATGATTAAAGTGTAATGGAATCAACAACCCCCTCCTAACATGCTAGGAGGGGTTATATATATAGCCCACCCTACATGTGGGCTATATGGACTATACAATAAGTAAATAGATCACGAGCCCATTACATAATTATCGTTGGAGCGACCGATCCTTCATAAATACGTAAAAACGTATTTCTAACAATCTCCCCCTAAGGGAGGTCGCTCCAAGTTACAAAGTTCTAAATAGTCTATAACTCGTGATCTATGCTAACTAAGATGTGACCGAGACTTTATTGGAAAAACGTATTTCCAACAATCTCCCCCTAAGGGAGGTCACATCTTTTTACAAGATCTTAAACCTAGCCTCTATGCTTGAGTCTTCGATCTTGTTCTTGTGAATATGCTTGATGTGATCTTTGACTTTAGTCTTGAGCATGTTTCCTTGCCTTGACCTTGTGCATTCTTCACTTGTGATATTTGCCTCTTTGTGACTTCATGTTCCACATACTTATACTTTTAAATTCTTGAAAGCTTCAGAGTTTGATACAGCGGAAGACTTGACCTTCAGGCTTTCTTGAATTTGTTGAAGTACTATTTTGTATGTAGTATAAGCATGTGGTGACGACTTCTTCTGGTTTGTACACCGCAATGCCACCTTCTTGTTACGCTGCATAAGACAGTTAGCAACAAAACAATATACACGGATGAAATGGCCTTGAACATTTCATTCTAATTCGGTAGCATTTTACCTCCGGTCGGTGAAGACCGTTGGACGATATTAAATATCGTACTTGTGGCAGGTAGTTTCAATAAAGAACCTCCTTGACAAGATTTCGCGGGTAAACCCGTTCTCTTTACTCGACCGTCCAAAGCAGACTGCGAACATAAAGAGTGAATCATTTGGATAATATTATCCGCATGATTTGAAGCCGTCAATTCATGTTCCTGGAACAAGTGAAGTTCAATTAAGAACCGCACAATCGTTGCTTTCCAGTTGTCACTAGCTTGATTCATATAGAATCTTGCAAGTTACCTACCAAGTGCTGTTTGATGTTAACACTAGAAGGATTTCCACTCGTCACTGTGATCAATAAAGAGTCACTCTGAGTGTTCTGGCAAGATCATATGATAATGCGAAGAGGCCTGGAACGAGTTTAAGTTCAATTAAGAATTAAATCACTGTTGCTTTCCAGTTATCACAAGTTTGATTCCTAAAGAATCGCACAAGTCACCTACCATGAGCTTTTTGATATTCGCTCAAGAAGGATTTCCATCTTCATTGTAAATACTTTCGTATTACTCGGATGTTCAGGCAAGATCATGAAGATTTTGCGTAGGACTCTTAAGATCGTTCTTACTTTTCACAGTGTGTGAAGAAGCAAGGAATAATGAAAGTGTGTCCTAATGAGATATTTGATGATCTCAAATGGCTCTAGACTCGATCGTGCATTTTGGATTTTTAGTGATCGGAGGCTGGAGAGGAGTGCCACCTTTTCAATACCAATTTATTCGGAGTGAATAAATCAATAGATAATGTGTTGATCTCCGTGTGATTAAAACAAATACCTTTTGAGAGATATTTGAGTTAGCTGGGAAAGGGTTGTGCATTGCATCACTGGGTCCATGATGTCTTTCTTCAATACCGAGAATCATTAACAAAAATGACCTCAATAGCATATGTATTGACCCGGTTTCTGCCTAAAGTTGTAAGGAGGGCTTCTTTCTTTACACCCTTTATCTTTACATTTCTTTTTCATTCTTCAACCCCTTCAATGCTTACCAATACGTCATCACTAGCACCTTGTTGTGATTGTTCCAGTGCTAACTTAAGTACTTGGTCGGCATTCAGCTACGTTCACAATCTTTCTCCATCTTTCCTAAGGACTACTATTTCTAGCTATGGAATGTCCTTGGGAAGATTCTTCCGGTTCTAGAGAAATCATTGGACTTTAACCTATCCTACCATCCTTATGTCACCACAATCTTCACCGTCGTGAATAGAGATGTTTTGGGTAAGTGTATGTCACCATGAAATCCATTTTGAAGTGCAAATCCATTTTGCTCCCCCTTAACATATGCTACGATATTCGAAAACATTTCGCACATGTCGGGATGAGATAACACGTTAAGTCAAACCATTTATGATTGATCATATCCCATATTAAATCACATTTTCTCCCCCATATTAAAAATATTAACCCAATCGATGTTTTTAATATTAATTGATTTAATAGCATTTTAAGAAAATTTGGGAAGAAAAATGCAAATCCAATTATCTTCATGAGTTAAACAAGCTCCCCCTCAAATTAATGAGGGTGTGCTGAAACGTAAATTAAATACCTTTTAAACACAAGTGTAAGGTATTTATTACGTGCAAAGATCATATATCATAATGAATTCACAAGATTAGCAAAGTACGAGGTAGGACCTGAATGATGGAGAACATCATATGAAAGATTCACATGGTTCTTGTTCACGAATGCTGGTCACCTCGTCACGTCCCCGAGAAAATTAATTCCCGTTGTTGAGTCAAAGCTTTCCGGTGAAATGCTTGACTTGATTATGAACAGCGGGTTGCTATCTGAAATAATAGCAAACCATTTTGAGCATGTTTTAAAAGTTTGAACTTCTGCTCGAACTTTATTTACAACCCCGTGTCATTATTGAATGACATTTCTAGGTTCGTAAATATTATTGATTCCAGAAGACATGCTCTTTTTATCAAAACATTTTTGAACACACAATTTTGAAAGATTTAGAAAAAACCTTTTGAGAAATTCTTGAAAAATTGTGTTCAAAGTTTTGAAAACCAATTACTTGAGCTGAAGATTTGGAATATCTTAGGAACGAGCTCAAGTCCGAGAAGTTGTAAACTTCTCGTTGTTAAGGATAAGTTTATCATTGGCGATAAACTTTCCTTTTATCTGAAGAACGAGTCCTAAGCTGACATTTACTTAGAAGTCGTTTTCATGAGCTTGAAAACTTTGACTGTTTTAACGGAAAGCTCATGACCGAGAAAGGTTAATTTCTCGTTATGAGGAAAAGTTCTCTTATTTAAAAGATACACTTTCCTTTCTGAGCTTAAAACTTCGAATGTTTTAAGACAAGCTCATGACCGAGAAAACTGAATTTCTCGTTATGAGGATAAGTTTATCATTAATTATAAACTTTCCTTTATTTTAAGTTCGAGTTACAGTCTGACATTTAACTGTAAGTCATATACACGAGCTTAAAACCTTTGAATGGTTTTAATGTAAGCTCGTGTCCGAGAAAATTTAATTTCTCGTTGTAAGGATAAGTTTATCATCGGCGATAAACTTTCCTTTATTTGAAGAACGGGTTACCATCTGATATTTAATGATAAACCATGTGCACGAGCTTAAAACCTTTGAATGGTTTTTTGGGTAAGCTCGTGTCCAAGAAAAATTAATTTCTTGTTAAGAGGGTAAGTTATCGTTGCGTAGATAAACTTCCCTGTCTCTGAAGTCCGGGTCGTCGTCTGTCATTTAACGAGGAGCCATAATGCATGAGCTTAAAAACTTGGAATGTTTTTTATATAAGCTCATGCCCGAGAAAACTGAATTTCTCGTTGTTAGGATAAGTTTACCATCGGCGATAAACTTTCCTTTCTTTGAGGATCGAGTTACAGTCTGTTATGTGACTGTAAGTCCTTGTTTGCAGCTTAACCATGAATCCCCTGAGACATTTGTTTCTCTGATATCTGCTTCTTCAGCAACCAAACTCTAAGAGTGTCCTTAGTTGAACGGTACACAACGATTGGACCGCTTCGTTCTTTTGGAACATCAACTTTGGTACCTGCAATTTCATTAGGATTTTGCATGCTTTGACGTGGTTTAGCAATATCAATTAGAGAAGCACATGGGGGTTCACAGTTGGCTTTACTTGTTTCAGAGGCGACCTGAGTAGATGATTCACTAGGCTTGGCTGGCAAACGTTTCCTTTTATAGAAGACCTTAAGTTTAGGCGTAAGTGAAGTATCATCTTTATCAGTTTCCTCCCTAGTAGACTTAGTAGAATCGGAGACTATCCTAGTTAAAGGGCACTCGTTTCCTACAAGAGTGAAAGTTCTACCAGTGGGGCGCCACATTTTACCAAAGGGTTTGATTTTAGCGACCCACTGGGATTTAAGTCTAGCACGGGAGTTCACCTCATTAAGCAATTTTTTGATACAAGCATCATGTTTTGCCGTAAAGACACATTTTCTACATGTTTTACAGGTAGCATATTTAATGTCCGAGTAAGATCTAGAATCCCTAGATGATTGATTGATGCTCCTAGGATTGGACATGCTACGGTTAGCAGTGTTGGGTAAACTAGAAGGCATCTGACTAGGTTTGAAATTCCTATCTCTTACATGTGTCTTTTGCTTAGCTTCCCTAGATTCATGGCAAACGTCATTTGAATTAGTTCTAGACGTGGTCTTGGTATTTTTAGGGAAACTAGAGGCAATCATATGATTTGGTCTCGCTAAAGCAGGAGTGATCACATTGGGCCTAGTTGCTGGAGTGTCTGGTCTAGAAAGATGAACCAAATCAACTTGGGAGGCAAACCGCGGTCTCGAGGATTGTGGTCGCTCGGATCTAAATGCAGTAGGTTGTCTGACAATTGGTTGTCTGACGAACTGATTTGTAGGCGGTTTCCCCAAGATTGATGGTTTTTCAAGCTTAGTGTCCACACTAGGTCCTTTACTTTTCCTTAACTCGTTTTTCAACGCAGCTATAGCAAAAACCTTTTCCTGTACTTGGGCCTTTAATGTTTCATTTTCTTTGAGCACGTTATCTTGGGATGCCAACTTAGATTCAAGCAGTTGAATTTGTTTCAAAAGATTGTCTTTTTCAGCTTTAGAGTCTAGAACAGTTTGATCCAATTTTCTTTCAAGAACAACGTTTGACTTTTCAAGTTTTTCAAAGTATGTTTCAAATTTGTCCGTTTTCTTAGAAAATTCAAGTTTGGCATCCTCAAGATCTTTTGATTGCCGAGCCACGATTGTTTCGAGCTCTTTAATCTTGGAATCAGAAGCAGTCAATGAATCAGTTATAGGATAATTATCATGATGTTTAGCATTCTGAACAATCTCTCCCCCATTATGACTTACATCGGATGAATCAGAAGTGGTATTGCTATCACTCGTTTCCATCCCATGTTTGTCATAATTAGGTTCAGAATCCTCAATATGCGGCATATCATCAGCATATACATCATAAACCACATTACATTGTACCATGTTTGCAGGCTCTGCGTCATAAATGGGTAAGGTGTCATCAAGAGAAATCTCGTGAACATTCCCTGACGTGCCACTGGCATCATGTTGTCCTCCTGATTCGGTGCTCTTGCCATCGTTAGGCTCCAAGTTGTCAACCGTATGACCAATTTCCTCTTGCATCGAAGAGTCTTGCACTCCATTATCATACCCTTGCTGAAGTCGAGATCTTTCATAAATCGAAGACGAGACCGATGACATGAGTTTCAAAATCGTATCACGGAAAACTCGAAGCTCGGTATGTGTATCTCGAAGAAACGATTGGCAAATCATTGAACTTTCAGGCTTGATGATATTAAATTGGAGGAAAGGCGTGAGGTGTGTCACAAGAGCCTTATATGCAAGTACCGATGCAGAGTGATGAAAGTTTCCATGGTTGAGTTGCTCGGCTAGTTGGGTCAAAGTGGTAAAAATGGAGTCGATGAATATATGACGATCTTGTCCAAAGATTGTCACAAATTCGTTCCCTCCTTGAATCCCCGAAAGAGTGACAAGATGAGACTGGAGCATTTGAAAGGAAGTTATACCACTTTCTCTCGCGTTGGCTTGCACTTTATGTAATTCTCCCTTGTTCGATGTCGAATTCAAGAAATCCATTGAAAGTCGATGAATGACAACTCAATTGTCAGCTCAAGAAATTTTTGTCGACTCAACCAATACTCCCTTGATTCGGAACTTTTGGATTGATCCGGAACTTCTTGGTTCGGAAGTTCTTGGTTCGGAACTTTGGCTTGATCCGGAACTTCTTGACTCGGAAGTTCTTGGTTCGGAACTTTGGCTTGATCCGGAACTTCTTGACTCGGAAGTTCTTGGTTCGGAAGTTTGGCTTGATCCGGAACTTCTTGACTCGGAAGTTCTTGATTCGGAACTTTGGCTTGATCCGGAACTTCTTGACTCGGAAGTTCTTGATTCGGAACTTTGGCTTGATCCGGAACTTCTTGACTCGGAAGTTCTTGGTTCGGAAGTTTGGCTTGATCCGGAACTTCTTGGTTCGGAAGTTTCTTGATTCGAAACTTCTTGACTCGGAACTCCTTGATCCGGAACTCCTTGATCCGGAACTTCTTGATCCGGAACTCCTTGATCCGGAACTCCTTGATCCGGAACTCCTTGATCCGGAACTCCTTGATCCGGAACTTCTTGATCCGGAACTTCTTGATCCGGAACTCCTTGATCCGGAACTTCTTGATCCGGAACTCCTTGATCCGGAATTCCTTGATCCGGAACTTCTTGATCCGGAACTTTTGCTGAATGAACAGAAGATTGTTCCGATGAACAGTCGAACAGTAACAATGAAGATTAAGCCCGGATTTTGACCAAATAACCCAAAAAGTTTTGTGCTTTCGACTAAAATAAGTAACAACTAATACTTATCCACTAATCCCAATCACAAAAATACCAAAAACACCAAGAATCAAGATGGTTTTTCTTAAAGAACACTAATACAAACTTTTTATGATTTAAGCATGATTAAATCAAAACCCACCAAAATCAAAAAGAAATAAAACAAGAATAAACCAAACTAACCATGGCTCTGATACCAATTGAAGGTCTACGGGATTTATGGCCTATTCTATGTGATGGATTTGGTGGATTTAGATGGTTGATTTATATGATAATCATGAAGAGATGAAGAAATTAGATGAGGGATTAGAGAGAGAAAGGAGAGAAGGGAGAGAATTAGAGAGAGAAAGTGAAAGATGAATAAATGATTAAAGTGTAATGGAATCAACAACCCCCTCCTAACATGCTAGGAGGGGTTATATATATAGCCCACCCTACATGTGGGCTATATGGACTATACAATAAGTAAATAGATCACGAGCCCATTACATAATTATCGTTGGAGCGACCGATCCTTCATAAATACGTAAAAACGTATTTCTAACATTAACGAAATCTGCTCATTTCTTACCTATGAAGAAGACGGACAGCATGGAAAAACTCGCCAGCGTGTACGTGAAAGAGATCGTCTGTAGACATGGAGTGCCGTTATCGATCATTTCGGATCGCGATAGTAGATTTACGTCGGAATTTTGGAAATTGCTTCAACGTGCGATGGGCACTGAATTGAGTTTAAGCACGGCTTATCACCCGGAAACTGACGGCCAGAGTGAACGAACTATTCAGACGATGGAGGACATGCTCCGAGCATGCGTGATTGATTTTGGAGGAAGTTGGGAACGCCACTTGCCTCTGGTGGAATTTTCATATAACAATAGCTATCATGCGAGTATCAAGGCAGCACCGTTCGAAGCATTGTATGGAAGGAAGTGTAGATCGCCTGTGTGTTGGAGTGAAGTAGGAGAAAGTCAATTGACTGGACCCGAAATGGTTTTAGAAACGACCGAGAAGATTGTACAAATCAAGAACCGACTACTTGCTGCGAGAAGCCGACAGAAGAGTTATGTCGATAACAGAAGGAAACCGTTGGAGTTTGAAGTTGGAGATATGGTTATGCTCAAGGTATCGCCGTGGAAGGGTGTAATTCGTTTTGGGAAGAAAGGAAAGTTGAGTCCGAGGTATATTGGACCGTTTAAGATCGTCGAACGAATTGGACCAGTAGCGTACAAGTTAGAATTGCCGAGCGAACTTAGTGCTATTCACGACACTTTCACGTATCGAACCTGAAGAAGAGTTTGGCGGATAAGGAATTGGTGATTCCTTTGGACGAGATTCGACTGGACGACAAAATGCACTTTGTGGAAGAACCTGTGGAGATTATGGACCGAGAGGTCAAGCGGTTGAAGCGTAGTAGGATTCCTATTGTGAAAGTCCGATGGAATTCTAAGCGTGGACCGGAATACACTTGGGAACGTGAGGACTTTTTCAAGGAAAGGTATCCTCATCTGTTCCAGTAGAACGAAATGTGAGTACAAGAAGAGGCGAGCGCCGGGACGTCACTCTCTTTAAGGAGGGGTGGATGTGACACCCTAGAACCGAGGTCATTAACGATACCCTAAATTACGCTAATTTTTGAAATTTTTAATAAATTTTAATTTCCATATTTATAAGTATATTGGTTAAAGCCGATGTTCGAGGATATAATTTTTACGATTGACGATTCAAGAAGGACGATGACGAATACGATCCCGAGGGATGCCCAATTTTATATAATAATTGACGATTTATCGATAATGTAATTTTTCGAGAATTTTATTTACGATTCGTGTTAAGTTGAGTCGGGTGAGTTTTATAGCCTTCCGAGTATATTTAGAGTATCCCAAAAATATTTTGGAGTGTTCGGGATGATTTCCGACTCCCGTAAAATTTTCAAAATTGACTAGTGAGTCGAAACCGCAAAGTTTTGAGGACGTTTTTAACTTAAGGCCAAAAGAAATCAAAAATTACCATTTTGGTCCCTCCCAATGTACCAAAAAGCCACAAACACATAGTTACATTTCACAAAAACAAAATCCAACTCTCTCCTCTCTTGCCCTCTAGCCGACGGCTAACCCCCAAACCACCAAGAACACCATCAAAAAAAATTTTTCACTTGATTTTCATTAAAATTAAGGTTAGACCACATCTAATCTTGTCATTCCCTACATTTCTATGTACTTAAATCCCACATGCATTCAAGTAAATTTTCCAAAAATTTTCATGATGATCCAAATTCGTTTTTGAGGCTAATTGTTGTAATGCATGTTAAATTCATGTGTAATGGAAGCATAATCACCAAGAAAACCCACCAAAATTAATTTGGTTGTGGTGATTGGGTCACCCAAACCCCACGGCACAAGGGGTGTTTGGGGAGCCATGGTGGTTGATGAATTTTGAGCATTTCCTTGTGTTTGGCAATGTGTTTAATGATGTTTTACATAGGTTTAAATGGTTGCATGTTCGTTTTTAGATGATTAGGATTATGAGATTGGTTGATCAATAGGGGTAGGACTGAAATTTTGTGTTTGGATATGTTTAGGGAGGCTTAGGATGTTGCCTAGTGGTGGTTAGAAGGTTTGAAATCGAGTCTAAGCATGTTTTTGGAGTAGCCAAATTTAGGCAGAAACTTTGAGGTCATTTCATAAAAATTATTTTTTTTACAGGTCTTTAAAACAAAATATAGTTATAGAGGGTCTTCTTGTCTTTAATTTGGTATAAGGTAGAGCCCGTGACTCAAAACGAGCTAAAAGTTATGAGGTTTTAAAGATCGAGTACCGGGAGACGAGGACTTTCATAATCCGAATTTATGTAAAGTTTTAGTCAAATCCCGAGGGTCACAAGTATGAATTGGTAAATGGTCAAGGGTCAAAATTTGGTCACAAACCTGTATAAATTGGTCTATAAGTTGACTTAGGAGTCAAAGAAGTAAAAGGTACATTTCATATAGGTCAAAGAGGCCAAAGTTAGTCGAAGTGCAATTTCAGCCCGTAAAATGTAGTTTTGGAAAAGCGTTGCGTAACGGGTCGTAAAAGTAAAAACTTTTATTGGGCTTAAAAACATGTTATCTACAGGTCTTATAGGATTTTTGAGAATTTTGTCAAATTTTATAAGTATGGTTAAATATGGTAAAACAGCCCGTACTTTAGTCAAGTACCGGCGAGAATGAGTAAAAATGGACAACGTAAGTAATGAGAACGAATGGTATAAAATGAGTGATACTTGTTATTTTGTTTTTGGCGTGAGTTATACTTGTCCTAAGTGACTAGTATATATGTATTTTATACAGTACCGTAAAGTATTTAAAATGAGATTACTCATTACGTGTTATTTGTGATAGGTGTTGATTTAACCGGGCATCCGTTTCGTCGTCAGTGATCATCCCTCGAACTACCGACTACTTAAGATATAAGGTGTGAATTTATAGCCTCGCTTATATTTATTTCAAATTGTTTTACCCGCGAGGGAAATGCATGCTAGTTTTTAAAAGGAACGTATATCATGAATGATTGTTAGACCCGAAAGTTGCCTTAGAAATTGTGTTGAGTACCAAAGTTGCAAAAGTCCCTAAATTCATGAACTATTAACTATTGTCCTGCCCTCGAGTAGGGGGAAATAGCCGCTTATGCAAATTGTAGTACTACGGGGCTAACGACCCAATGCTAGCCGAGAAGCTGTACGTTGAGTAAGTTCTGCGGTAGATTATTTTGTATGAGAAATAAGGTATAATTGCAACTGATGCCTTTAGAAGGGGCACTGGTTTCATCTGAATCACGCCGGTATTTATTACGCGGGTGATTGAGTTAACGGATTAGTGTCATGAGCTTAAACACAATTGTCAGTATTCTGAATATAGATTGTTTGATCGACAAGTCTATAAATGATCACGAATGGTTTTTATTTTATATACGTTCAAATTGATTGAAAAACCTATGAATTCCACTCAACGTTTTCGTTGACCAAAATTTTGGCATGTGTTTCAGGTAACCGCTGAAGTGTAGAATGGAGCATGCATGGGATGGATGTTGTGTGTATGGCTTGGAGTCCGCTTGTTTTTCCTCCTTTTTCTACTTAAACAATTTTTAAGTTTAATGTTATGTTGTTGTAAAACTGAAATTTCTGGGTTGAGATTCATGAGGACCGAAAACGCTAAACTCTGTTGTACCAATTGGGGTTGGAAAAACCGTGGACACGTATCATCTAACAATTTTAAATTCAAGTTTTAAGTTGACGTCTTTTTAGCGTCGTTTGATATATCTTGTGTGCAATGAATACTGTGTAGCACCCATTGTTGTAGTTCCGCTGCGCATAGCAATTGTGGGGGTGTTACACTAAGTGCATCCGACACTACATTCGCCTTGCCGGGATGATAGTCCAGATTAATGTCATAATCCTTCAACAACTCTAACCATCTCCTATGTCTCATATTCAATTCACGTTGAGTGAAGATGTACTTCAGGCTCTTGTGGTCTGTGAAGACGTCACATGATTCTCCATACAAGTAGTGCCTCCATATCTTCAATGCAAACACGACTACTGCAAGTTCTAATTCATGCGTAGGGTAATTTTCCTCATAAGGCTTAAGCTGTCGTGAAGCGTACGCGATTACTTTCCCATGTTGCATGAGAACACAGCCAAGTCCCTTCCCTGAAGCATCACTGTAGATTTGAAATCCACCTGTACCAGATGGGAGAGTATGAATCGGTGAAGATACTAACTTTTAGCTTTAGGTCTTCAAAGCTCTTCTCTCTTTCTTCAGTCCAGACGAATTTCTCCCCTTTCCGCATCAGTTTGGTCAATGGTAGTGCTAAACGGGAAAAGTTCTCTACGAACCTACGGTACTAACCAGCTAAGCCTAGGAAACTGCGAACTTCATTCGCTGATGTCGGTCTTGGCCACTTGGTAATAGCCTCAACCTTTGCTGGATCCATGGTGATTCCTTCTACTGGTACAATGTGACCTAAGAACTCCACCTTGTCTAACCAGAACTCACACTTGGAGAATTTAGCATACAGCTGCTTCTAGCGAAGAATCTGTAACACTGTACAAATATGGTCTTCGTGTTCCTCCTTGGACTTAGAGAATATAAGGATGTCGTCAATGAAGACAATGACGAACTTGTCCAGAAATTCATGGAAGATTCTGTTCATCAAATCCATGAAAATAGCTAGAGCATTAGTAAGGAAACATGGCATGACTACAAATTCGTAGTGCCCATAGCGTGTACGGAAAGCAGTCTTGGCGATGTCCTGCTCTTTAACCCATAGCTGATGATAGCCCGACCTCAGATCAATTTTGGAGAAATGTTTGGCCCCTTGGAGTTGGTCAAACAAGTCATCAATGCGTGGTAAAGGATACCTATTCCTGATGGTGATCTTGTTGAGCTCGCGATAATCTATGCGAAGACGCATACAACCGTCCTTCTTCTTCTTCACGAATAAGACCGGTGCACCCCATGGAGATGCACTCGGTCGAATGAAGCCTCGTTCCAGAAGTTCTTGTAATTGGTCCTTCAGTTCATTCAACTCTATGGGAGCCATGCGATAAGGAGCCTTGTAAATCAGCTCAGCCCCTGGGATGAGCTCTATATTAAACTCTACTTCACGTGCAGGTGGTGTTGGGAATAAAATGAGCCAAGACACTTAGACGCTGACAAGAATTTATTGGACGCTGTTAAGAAGAAATCAAGCGCTGACAGATCAAGCATTGACAAGAAGTATCCAAGCGCTGACAAGAAGAAGTTCAAGCACTGATAGGAAAACTTAGTCAACACGTTTGTTATTTGAAGAAAAGATATACTCAAATATTGTATTTTCTATATTTATATTTTCCTAACATTGTTGATAGGTTATCCATTGTACACGACTCATTATGTTATAAAAGGAGGTCGTAGGGTTTATAGTTCATATACATATTATTCAGTATTCGACTTTCATTGTGCAAGTTTGATAATCAATCAAAATTGAAAGTTTTGTTTATTGTTTTTACTTGTTCTTTAGTTTGAGGGTTAATTCCGCATAACACTTGAATTGTTCATATAAACAACAAAGTTTTTCTAAGTGTTAAAATTGGTTCAATCTCGTTAACACAAAGCTAATCGATCTAAGTTTGGGATCAACAAGTGGTATCAGATCTTGTTGAGGAACTTTGATCTAGAAGAACTGTAACCCTAAAAACACCAAAACCCTAAAACTAGAAAAGATGTTTGGTACAAAATCTTCTTCCTCATCAACCCACAACCTAAAAATCCCCATGCTCGATCCTGACAACTTTGAACAATGGAAGTTCAATTTTGAACAATACCTTCAAATTCATGATCATACTCTCTGGGAGATTATTGAATGTGGAAACGAATTCGATAAAGTAGCTAAGATTGCTGCTGCTATTGAAGCAAGGTTTAGTACTGGTTCTACTGCTGAAGAACGTAAAGAAAGACCTGAGGATGGAAGAGCTATCTCAACTGCTAATATAGCCAAAAGAAGGAATGACATGAAGACCTTAAACATTCTCAAACTCTCCCTCGTTCCAAATAATCAGCATAAGTATAGGATCTTTGAGTCTGCCAAAGAACTTTGGGCAGCTCTTCAAGTCAACTATGGTGGTAATGATGATACTGCCCTAGAAAATAAGAAGCAACTTTTGCATGAGTATGTTGTGTTTAAGGCTCTTCCCAATGAGAAGATAAGTGAGGTAAGAAGCAGACTTCTAGACATCACTAGCAAGTTGACCTTTATGGGAACAGAGTATAATGATGCTGATATCATTACTACTTTCCTTAAAAGTCTTGGTGATGCATGGAAGATTGAAGCTAGGTCTATAATTGCTACCAATGCCCACAAGAGTTCTACTTTTGATGACGTCTACAATAAGTTAAAGATTTTAGAGAATGAAATCTTATTGGACCATGTAAGCAAATCTACCTCTAGAAACATGGCTTTCATCTCACATAGTGAAGCTCAAGTTGATAAGAGAGAATCATATGTGCATCCTGTTACTGGACCACCATGTGTCAACGGTGGATCAACCTTTGTTAGCGCTTCACTTTCAGACGCTGACACATACAATGTTGACGCACCAAGGATTAAACCTGTCGGCATTGATCTAGACACAGTGTGTGCATACATTGCTACATTGCCCAATGGTTCAGTGATTACATATGAGGACCTTGAGCAAATCAGTGAGGAGAATTTGGAAGAGATGGATATTAAATGGAATATGGCACTTGCAAGCATAAGGGCCAACAGATGGAATAAGAGATTCAGAAAGAAGATGACCTTTAATGCTAAATACACTGCTGGGTTTGATAAATCTAAGGTTGAGTGTTACAACTGCCATAGGATGGGTCACTTTATGGGGGAATGCAGATCTCCAAGAAGATATGATGCTGGAACGCCTTCAAGCCAAGTCATCAAGGTTAAAGAGACAAAGGCTATGGTTGCCATGCAAGACATTGATGGTGTTGGATGGTACTGGAGCTTTTTGGCTAAGGATATGGAAGAGAATAAGGCTTTGATTGCAGAGAAGTAAGAGGAAGAGCATGTTCACTTTGCTCTTATGGCACATTCTTCGTCTTAATCAGGTAATGAGGTATATGATGATGCTTACTGTAGTAAAGGCTGTCATTTAAACACTGAAAAGCTTAACAAAGAAATTTTAAAGTTAAAGTCAAATGTTTTTGATGAAAAATGCAAGCTAACTAATTACAAATGGCACTTGTTCAAACTAAAAATACTGTTGTGTAATATAAGAAAATGGAATTTGACGTAAAAGATCAAATTAATGTTTTGCATTATGATCATAAAATTAGTATTGAACTTAGGGACAATCTGATGAGATCCATAGAAGAAGTACAACTTAAGTTAAATGAGGCCATTAAGGATAAAGAAAATTTAGGGCTAGAATTAAAAATTTTGATAAAGCAAGTCAAACCCTATAAAAATGTGTTAGTAAACAAAGAGACTCTAGGGATATGTCTGGGATTAGGATGAAATATTATACTAACACTCCTCCACCTGCTGGAAACTTTCATGGTGTCCTAAGAAAGGATTTGTCTTGGACTGGTATTCCAGAACTCCAAGAAAAGGAATTCATTCCTCCACCAAGAGTTCTTACCCCAGTAGAGGAGTATAAGAAGAAAGTGACTGACTTGGAACAATGGAAGAAAGCCAATCCTACATTGTTTGTTAAAGGTGGAATGCTTAGTGAGATTCCACTTGATTCTACACCCATAACTGTGACCAACCCCACTACTGGAAAACCTGTTGACATTGGCTCATGTGTTAATAGAAAACCTAGTGTTAAGTATGAAGAAATGTATAGAAAACCTAGGTCACCACAAAGCCAAGCTTGTGTTAATGGGACAGGGTTCTTTCAATCTAGACCTAAGGTTATGTCTAGAAAAGCTTGTTATATATGTGGGAGGTTTTCTCATTTGTCTTATAAATGTGTTAGTGCTTCAAAAGTCAACGCTGACAATAGGTCAACCATGGTCAAACCCAGAACTTATGTACAACCAAGTCCACAAGTTACTAGACCAGCTCCATTCTTTACTAAAGGGACAAATACATATGGACTAAGGCCCTTTCAAAAGACCAATACATGGTATAATAGACAATAGGTTCCTATATCAAAGCCTAGTTTGGGCACTGACAAGTACAAATTCAGCGCTGACAGGAACAAATTTAACGTTGACAGGAACGTTTCCAACGCTATTAGACCAAGTAATAATAAGTACCTACAGCCTAAACAAAAGGGATCTAAAGCTTCATCTAGCTTGACTTGGATACCCAAACAAGACAAAAACCCTAATTCTGATGGGATTTCTATGACCTGTAACAGATTTCATTATATTTCAAAGGTCATAACTAAATCAATTTGTGTCAACTGGGTGTTCAATCCTTAAAGGGATGAACAAGGGGTTGTTATAAGGACTAAGTCTATTCTTGTTGAACAACCAAATGAATCCAAGTCTGCTCAGGCTTGGGTTCCCAAAGAAAACTAATTTGTTTTCTTTATGTGCAGGTCATTCAAAAGCAGGTCAATGATTATGGATATTGGGACAATGGATGCTCCAGGCACATGACGTGGAAGGAAGATTATTTGACTAACTTTAACCCCATAAAAGATGGTGACAAAGTGTACTTTGGAGGAGGATATGGTACAATTTCTAGCAAAGGCACTCTTATCACCAATAATTTGTGTTTTGAAAACATATTTCTGGTAAAAGAACATGATTATAATTTGTTTAGTGTATCACAAGTTTGTGATAACAAAAATAAGGTTCTTTTCACTGATAATGAATGCTTGGTGTTAAGCAAAGACTTTAAGATGCCTGATGAGAAGTTTATTGAGTATAGAACACCTAGACATAAGGACATTTATAATGTTCATCTTAATGGAATTAGGATGAATAACAATTTGTCATGTCTATATGCTAAAGCTTCACTAGATGAAAGTAATCTATGGCACAGAAGGTTAGGACACATAAACTTTAAGAACGTCAATAGACTTGTATGACATGGTTTAGTTGATGGTTTACCTACAAAGGCTTTCCACAATGATCATTCTTGTGTTGCATGTCTTAAAGGCAAACAACACAAAGTCTCATTTAAGTCTAAACTTGTGCACTCTAGTTTTAAACCCCTTCACTTGCTACATATGGACTTATTTGGCCCAATTAATATAGAAAGATTGAATGGTAAATCTTATTGTTTTATTATAACTGATGATTTTTCTAGATTCACTTGGAGTTTCTTTTTGGCCTTAAAAGTGAAACTACCATAGTTTTGATTAAAAATATTACCCAGATTGAGAAAAAGACTGGGAATGAGGTTAAAATACTTAGAAGTGATAATGGTGGTGAGTTTAGAAACCAATTGGTAGATGCATTCTGTGCTAAAAAAAGGGATTACTAGGGAGTTTAGTATAGCTAGAACCCCACAGCAGAATGGGGTGGCTGAAAGGAAAAATAGAACACTCATAGAAGCAGCTAGGACAATGTTGGCTGATGATCATTTTCCCATTGCCTTTTGGGCTGAGGCTTTGAATACAGCCTGTTATGTTCAGAATAGAGCATTGGTAAACAAAATCCATAACAAGAAACCTTATGACCTATTTTGGAATAGGAAACCTAATATAGGTTTTCTTAAACCCTTTGGATGTCATGTAGTGATCCTTGATACTAGTGATGCCTTAGGAAAGTTTAGTGCTAAAGGTGATGATGGCTACTTTATGGGTTATTCAGTGTAGAGAAAAGGATATAGGGTTTACAATAAGAAAGAAAATGTATACTTGAAAAGGTACATGTTAAGTTTTTAGAAAGTAAACCTAGTGATCCTGAGAGTGGACCAAATTGGTTCTTTGATCTAGAGCCTTTCTCTAGAACCTTTACTTATATGCCTGTTACTAATCCAGACATTATGAAAAAGGATTCAAATGTTGTGGAAGAACCTATTGTTGAGATTGCAGGTAAACAGGTTGACAAGGAAGAAGGATCACATGCAGTCAAATCAGACCACATACTTGAGTATGTTACCATTCCTATATGGACTGGTGGATTTGCACAAGCTTCTACTGCTGATAAGGAGAAAGTTAGTCCACAAGAAAATCTAGTTGATGAAAACATGCATGAATCTTCAAGCACTGATAAAGGAAAATCTGACGCTGACATGTCAAATTCAGGCGTTGATAGCTCAAACACTGACAACCCATTTGACCATGTATTATGTTCCAATACTTTTAAACAAGGTGAACCTTCCATAGTTCATGAAGAGGTTCATTCTAGTGATGATGGAGGTGGATATGAAGATGATATTGGCAACATGGAGACTGAGATTGAAGACAACACACTTATTGAAGGAGGAACACTTACAACTACTATAAAAAATCATCCACCTTCTCTAATCATTGGTAATGTTTTGTCTCCTGTTCAAACAAGATGGTCTCATCATACTTAAGGAGGTTTCATTGCCAATATCCACAAGAAGGTTGATAGCCCTCTTGTATAGGCATGTTTGTTTGCTTGTTTTCTGTCACAACAGGAACCCAAGAAGATTTTTGATGCTCTCAAAGAACCAAGTTGGGTGGAATCAATACAGGATGAGCTTCACTAGTTTGCTATTCAGGATGTTTGGGAGTTAGTGGATTGTCCAAAATATGTAAGACCTATTGGGACACGTTGGGTTCTTAGAAACAAGAAAGATGAAAGAGGAACTATGGTCAGAAACAAGGCAAGTTTAGTTGCTCAATGATATACACAAGAAGAGGGAATAGACTATGAAGAGGTTTTTGCACCTATTGCAAGGATTGAAGCAATAAGGATTTTCCTAGCCTATGCTTCTTGCATGGGCTTCACAGTTTATCAAATGGATGTGAAGAGGTCTTTTCTTTATGGCACAACTGTAGAGGAGGTTTTGTTATGCAACCTCCTGGTTTTGAAGATCCAGAGCATCTAGACAAAGTGTATAGGGTAAAGAAAGCAATGTATGGACTTCATCAATCCCCAAGAGCACGGTATGGCACATTGTCCACCTATATGGTGGAAAATGGATTTAAGAGGGGCACCATAGACCATACTTTATTTACCAAGAAGATTGGTAAGGAATTTCTACTTGTTCAGGTCTATGTGGATGATATCATCTTTGGTTCATCAAGTCCAAAGATGAGTGAAGACTTTTCCAAGCTCATGACAGACAAATTCAAGATGAGTGCAATGGGAGAGATGAACTTCTTTCAAGGTGTGACACCCTAGAATCGAGGTCATTTACGATACCCTAAATTACGCTAAATTTTGAAATTTTTGATAAATTTTAATTTCTATAATTATACGTATTTTGGTTAGAGCCGATGTTCGAGGTTATAATTTTTACGGTTGACGTTTTGAGAAGGACGATGACGATTTCGATCCCGAGAGATGCCCAATTTTATATAATTTTTGACGATTTATCGATAATGTAATTTTTCGAGAATTTTATTTACGGTACGTGTTAAGTTGAGTCGTGTGAGTTTTATAGCCTTCCAAGTACATTTAAAGTATCCCAAAAATATTTTGGAGCATTCGGGAAGATTTTCCGACTCCCGTAAAATTTTCAAAATTGACAATTGAGTCAAACCCGCAAAGTTTTGAGGTTGTTTTCTATTTAAGGACAAAAGAAACTAGAAATTGCAACAAGGTCCCTCCTAACTAACAAAAGGGGGCAAAGTGGACAAACACACAAACACACACAAACATTTACAAGAAAAATCAAACACTCCCTCCCCTTGTCTCTCTCAAACTCACGGCACACCCTCAAACACACAAAAATCCACCAAAAATCTTTTCTACTTGATTTTTCAAAAACCTAAGGTTAGACCACGCTTAGTTTGGTCATTACCCACCTATTCATGTAATCAAATCCAACATGCATTGATAAAAATTTTTCAAGATTTTTCATATGATCCAAAATTCGTTTTTGTGGCTTTTTGAGCTAATGCATGTTTATTTTGAGTGTTATGGAAGTATAAACACCATGAAAACCCACCAAAATTAATTTGGTTGTGGTGATTTGGTCACCCAAACCCCACGGCAAAGGGGTGTTTGGGGGAGCCATGGTGGTTGATGAATATGCATGTTATTATTGTGTTTGGTTTGTTGTTTTAGAAAGACTCATATAGGTGTTACTACTTGCATGTGTATTTTTCTTTGATTTTGATTTTGAGATTGGTTGATCAATAGGGGTAGGATGGAAGTTTGATGTTAGGATATGTTTGGGAAGTCTTAGGATGATGTTTAGAGTTGGTTAGAAGTCTTGGAATCGAGTCTAAGCGTGTTTTTGGTATAGTCATTTTTAGGCAGAAACATTTGGCCTATTTTGGAAAAATGATTTTTGTTCCAAGTCTTGAAAACTAAATATAGTGATAGAGGGTTTTTCTAGCTTTAATTTGGTATAAGGTAGAGCCCGTGACTCAAAACGAGCTAAAAGTTATGACATTTTAAAGATCGGGTACCGGGAGACGAGGACTTTCACAATCCGGATTTGTGTAAAGTTTTAGTCAAATCCCGAGGGTCACAAGTATAATTTGGTGAATGATCAAGGGTCAAAACTTGGTCCCTAACCTGTACAAATGAGTCTATATGTTGACTTATGAGTCAAGGAAGTCAAAGGTATTTTTCATATAAGTCAAAGTGGTCAAAATTGGTCGAAGCGCAATTTCAGCCCGTAAAATGTAGTCGTGGAAATGAGTTGCGTGACGGGTCGTAAAAGTGAAAACTTTTGTTGGACTTAAAAACATGTTATCTACAGGTCATATAGGATTTTTGGAAATTTTGTCAAATTTTATAAGTGCGGTTTAATAAGGTAAAACAGCCCGTACTTTAGTCAAGTACCGGCGAGAACGTGTAAAAATGGACGACGTAGGTTATAAGAATGAATGGAATAAAATGAATGATACTTGTTGTTTTTGTTTTGGCGTGAGTTATATTGGTCATAAGTGACTTATATATATGTATTTTATACAGTACCGTAAGTATTTAAATGAGATTACTCATTACGCGTTATTTGTGATAGGTGTTGATTTACCCGGGCATCCGTTTCATCGTCAGAGAACACTCCTCGAACTACCGACTACTTAATATCTAAGGTGTGAATTTATAGCCTCGCTTATACTATTTTAAATTGTTTTACCCGCGAGGGAAATGCATGCTAGTTTTTAAAAGGAACGTATATCATGAATGATTGTTAGACCCGAAAGTTGCCTTAGAAATTGTGTTGAGTACCAAAGTTGCAAAAGTCCCTAAATTCATGAACTATTAACTATTGTCTTGCCCTTGCGAAGGGGGAAATAGCCGCTTATGCAATTTGTAGTACTACGGGGTTGACGACCCAATGCTAGCCGAGAAGCTGTACTTATAGTAAGTTCTGCGGTAGATTATTTTGTATGAGAAATAAGGTATAATTGCAACTGATGCCTTTAGAGGGGCACTGGTTTCATCTGAATCATGCCGGTATATTTACGCGGGTGATTGAGTTAACGGATTAGTGTCATGAGCTTAAACACAATTGTCAGTATCCTGATTATAGTTTGTTTGATCGACAAGACTATAAATGATCACGAATGGTTTTTTTTTTATTATATATACGTTCAAATGGATTGAAAAACCTATGAATTCCACTCAACGTTTTCGTTGACCAAAATTTTGGCATGTATTTCAGGTAACCGCTGAGCAGTAGGATGGAGCATGCATGGGATGGAGGTTGTGTGATCGGCTTGGTGTCCGCTTGTTTTTCCCTCCTTTTCTACTTAAACAATTTTTATGTTTAATGTCATGTGGTTGTAAAACTGAAGTTTTTGGGTTGAGATTCATGGGGACCGAAACGCTAAACTCTGTGCACTAATTGGGGTTGGAAAAACTGTGGACATGTATTATTTAACAACTTTAAATTTCAATTTTTAAGTCGACGTCTTTTTTAGCGTCGTTTGATATATCTTGTGTGCAATGAATACTGTGTAGCACCCATTGTTGTAGTTCCGCTGCGCATAACAATTGTGGGGGTGTTACAGATTGGTAATCAGAGCCACGAGTTATAGAGAACTAGGTCGTTTTTGAAAATCCTAAACTATAACTTTTGGTGTCGTAAGAAAAGGGTCCAAGCACACACAACTATCCTGCATGGCTCCGGTAAGATTTATTGTTGTATTTATGGCATTTGACGTATACTTTTGAGTAAAGTATATATGTGGGCAATTATTATATAAGTATGGAATTACTATATGTAGACGTAAAATTTTACGTGAAATATCCGACATCGTAATTTTCATATTTATCATGCATGAGCATCATATTATTACATTTCGGGCATATGTACCACCTTTGCATTGCATTTGCATGCATATATTTATAATTATTGTATAATTACTTATGTACCCTCCGAAATTCGCTGTTATTGCAGGAATGGCCGAGGTACCGCCCAACGATAACGGGAACGATTACGTCGTAGGTCACGAAGGGGGACCGTTACCTCCGAACCCGCCGGACAATAATAATGGATGGATCGCTCCAGAAGACGAAATAGGGCCGGAAAACGACAATGGCGAAAGTGAGGTGGATAATTTCAGCATGAGTAGTGATGACAATGAGGATTCCGAAGAAGAGCCCGAGGAGCTATTGGATGATGGCATTCCCGAGGATGCCGTAGGCCAGACCGAACCCGACTTGTTTCAAACCCCGAGTTCGTCGAAGGGTTATGAGGTACCACCGACCGGTCGTTATGAGCAGCAACCTTTTGATCGCCCGATGGACAACAGTAATGGGAGCAGTGGAGAGTCATCCAAGTCGCCATCGATTCACGAGAACATTACGAGGGTCTATTTTCCGAGACCGAGTCACTACTGGGATCCCGCAGGTCGTTTGGGGAGGATGGAAAGGTTAATGTATGAGCGGTTTGTAGTTGAGACTAGGGTGATTAAGAAGTTTGATAAGACTGAAAGGGAGCATCAAAGATTGTTGGAAAGGACTTCAAGGATTGCGTATGATGGGATGATGAACACAAGTGCCATCAACAGTTTGAAATCAATGGTTGCGAATTTGAGTGCTAGTCTTGATCGTGTGAGGGAAGATCAGATGAGGTTGTCGAGGATGCAGAGTTGGGAGCATCGTGTGAGGGATTCATTACCCCCGGATTGGAGATTCGTGGACGATGTGGAGATGGAGGCGAATGACTTCATGGTTCAGCCGCCTACTGGAGGTGCTTGTATTTCGGTGGGAAGTCAAGGAGCGATTGAGCATGGATCCACATCAGGGATGAGAAAGGAAACAGAATGTGGGCCTGATGAGAAAGGAAAGGGAAAAGTGGATGATGTGGACGAGGACGTGAGTGATGAGGAAACCGAGGACGACGACGAGCCGCCATCCAAGAGGCCGTGTGGATCACCACATGCCTAGTTACTTGTTTTGTATTTTTCTTTGATCATTGTAATAGAACTATTTTAGACCTTTGTATGATGGTATTATGACGAGAAACTCAAGTACTTGATGTTTTGTGGTGAATGATTGTAGTGGCATTACTTGTCACGATTTTGGTTAACTATCAATACAATCTATGTTACCTTTCATAATCTGTGATATGTCTTAAATTTGATCTTTTGTGGTGTGAATTGATGAATATTAGTAACTCCGTAGTGATGTGTCGTTGTATGTATTTTATGTCTGGGAAACTTGATATGAATACTTACATTGTTTTTCTATTTTTCTTGTCTTGCAGAAAGAGATATTCGATAAAACAATGCCTCCAAAGTTGACTGCCGATCGTGTTAACAACATGATTCAGGAAGCGATAGCTAATGCGTTGGAAGCGGACCGAGCTGGGAGAAATCAGGATCCAGGAAGGAACGCGGGGAGACAACCAGCCCCGAGAGTGTGTACCTATTCAAGCTTTATGAAGTGCGGTCCTACGCAGTTCCGTGGATCGGGTGGAGCCCTAGAACTTAGGCGATGGTTGGAAAAAGTTGAGAGTACGTTTGAAATCAGTGGTTGTGCAGAGGCGGATAAAGTAAAGTTTGCAGCAGCTACATTTCTGGATGATGCGTTAAGCTGGTGGAACACCCAGGTAGCTACGGTGGGATTGGCTGTGGCAAATGCGAGAACGTGGAATGCGACCAAAGCTTTGTTGACAAAGAAGTTCTGCCCAGAGGAGGAATTGGGGCAATTGGAGGACGAACTGAGACACTTGACCTTAAGGAACAACGATATAGCTGCTTACACCAGGAGATTCAATGAGTTAAGTCTTTTGTGTCCGGACATATTTGCCAATGACGCCAAGAAAATGAAGCAGTATATTAAGGGTTTATCTAGCAACATCAAGGGTGAAACAACTTCGTCGAAACCTGGAACGTTTGACGAAGCGGTTCAAATGGCACACGCTTTGATGGACGTTAAGCTTCAGGATAAGCAGAATTACATTGCTGAGGGTAACAAAAGAAAATGGGAGGCAGCACAAGGTAATCAATCCCAAGGCCAGAACCGAGGAGGAAACCGAAACAACCAAGGGCCGAACCGTAATCAGCAGTTTAATCAGAGAAGGAACGAAGGGATGAGGGCCGTGACGAACCCTAGAGGTGTGAAGGTGAACCCCCATTGTGGAAAGTGCAACTTGTATCATGTTGGAAACTGCCCGCAGGCATGCGGCAAATGTGGAAAGGCAGGTCATAGGACTGCTAGTTGTCGAATGGGAGGAGTAGCCACTGGGGCTAATGCTATCAGGATGAGAGGATGTTATAGCTGTGGAGAAAGGGGGCATGTGCAAGCAAATTGCCCGAAGGCAGGGAACAGACGGGGAGGAAATAATGCGGCAGCTGTGTATCAAGTGGGAACTGCTGATAAACCACAAGGTCCCAATGTGGTTACCGGTACGTTTTTG
This sequence comes from Glebionis coronaria, assembly GCA_025667525.1. Classification (NCBI taxonomy): domain Eukaryota; kingdom Viridiplantae; phylum Streptophyta; class Magnoliopsida; order Asterales; family Asteraceae; genus Glebionis; species Glebionis coronaria. Next base: position 275,871,963 of record CM046879.1, read on the forward strand.
CTAGACGCTTGTTATGCTAGTATTTTATTTGATTCTGGCTCCGACAAGAGTTTTGTAGACGTTAGATTTAGTCGTAATATCGATAGAGAACCGGTATTGTTAACGACTAGTTATAATGTTGAATTAGCCGATGGAAAAATTGTTAGTACGAATTCTATACTGAAAGGGTGTACCTTGAAGTTAGGAAACTACGCTTTTAAAATCGACTTGATGCCTATAGAGCTAGGATCGTTTGACGTGATTGTGGGAATGGATTGGTTAATGGCGCATAGTGCTACAATCGTCTGTGGTGAGAGATTGGTGCAGATTCCGCTGAGGAATAGGGTTTTGACGGTTAAGGGAGACGAATGCACTTCTCGTTTGAAGGTGATTTCGTGTTTGAAGATGATGAAGTACGTGGAGAGCGGATGCGATGTGTTTTTGGCACAAGTTTCGAGCGATGGTGATGTAGAGGCGAGGATTGAAGAGGTGCCAATTATTTGCGAGTATCCGGACGTTTTTCCAGACGAGTTGCCAGGTTTACCGCCTAATCGTGAGGTCGAGTTTCGAATTGATTTAGTGCCAGGAGCTGCACCGGTTGCACGTGCACCTTATCGCTTAGCACCATCTGAGTTAAAGGAGTTAGCGGATCAATTGAAGGAGTTGATGGACAAAGGATTTATTAGGCCGAGCTCATCACCTTGGGGAGCGCCAGTGTTGTTCGTAAAGAAGAAGGATGGTTCGTTTAGAATGTGTATTGACTATAGAGAACTCAATAAGCTGACGGTTAAGAATCGGTACCCATTACCGAGGATTGATGATTTGTTCGATCAATTGCAAGGGTCCAGTGTATACTCAAAGATCGATTTAAGATCAGGGTATCATCAACTGCGTGTAAGAGAGGAGGATATTCCTGTAACTGCCTTTCGTACGCGGTATGGACACTTTGAATTTCGAGTGATGCCGTTTGGGTTGACTAACGCGCCTGCTGTATTCATGGATCTTATGAATCGCGTGTGCAAGCCGTATCTAGATAAGTTTGTTATTGTTTTCATCGACGACATACTTATTTACTCTAAGAGTAAGGAGGAGCACGAGAAGCACCTGAGAAAGATTTTGGAGTTGTTAAGGAAGGAGAAACTGTATGCAAAATTCTCTAAGTGTGAGTTTTGGTTGGAATCAGTGCAGTTTCTAGGTCATGTGATTGATAGTGAGGGAGTTCGTGTAGATCCTGCTAAGATCGTGGCAATCAGGGAATGGTCAGCACCGACGACGCCGACTGAAGTTCGACAATTTTTGGGTTTAGCTGGGTACTATAGAAGGTTTATTGAAGGATTTTCGTTGATTGCGAAACCATTGACGCGGCTTACCGAGAAGAATAGGGTGTATGAATGGGGAAATGAGGAAGAGCTTGCTTTCGAAACGCTCAAGGATAAGTTATGTTCCGCGCCGATTTTATCATTGCCTGAGGGAACCGAAGATTTCGTAGTGTATTGTGATGCGTCTCGTAAAGGTTATGGAGCGGTATTAATGCAACGTGAGAAGGTGATAGCTTACGCGTCGAGGCAATTAAGGAAGAACGAGGAGAACTACACGACGCACGATTTGGAATTAGGAGCGGTAGTGTTTGCGTTGAAGCTGTGGAGACACTATCTGTATGGGACAAAGTGTGTTGTATTCACTGATCACAAGAGTTTGCAGCACATTTTAGATCAAAAGGAGTTGAATATGCGACAAAGACGATGGGTTGAACTATTGAGTGATTACGATTGTGAAATTCGCTATCACCCTGGGAAGGCGAATGTTGTAGCAGATGCTTTGAGTAGGAAGGAACGGGAGAAACCTTTGAGGGTTAGAGCTTTAGTGATGAGTGAGAGCGTTGACTTAACCGAAACCATACTGAAGGCTCAGGAGAGAGGATTGATGAAAGGAAATGTTGAAGCCGAGAATTTGGGACGAATGTTGAAACCTATTTTCGTGATTAGGTCTGACGGACTAAGATATTTTGAGAATCGAATTTGGTTACCATTGTGTCCATCTGAGGAAGGAAAACCTGGAGTTCGAGAATTGGTTATGAATGAGTCGCATAAGTCGAAGTATTCGATACATCCTGGATCGGATAAGATGTACCACGACCTGAAGAAAGTTTATTGGTGGCCGAATATGAAGGCAGATATTGCTCGTTACGTCAGTAAGTGTTTGACTTGCGCGAAGGTTCAGGCAGAACATAAGAAACCATCTGGATTGTTGGTACAACCGGAAATCCCAGAATGGAAATGGGAGAAAATCGCAATGGATTTTGTGACGGGTTTACCTAGGACTCCTAGTGGATGCGATATGATATGGGTAAGTGTGGACAGGTTGACGAAATCTGCTCATTTCTTACCTATGAAGAAGACGGACAGCATGGAAAGACTCGCCAGCGTGTACGTGAAAGAGATCGTCTGTAGACATGGAGTGCCGTTATCGATCATTTCGGATCGCGACAGTAGATTTACGTCGGAATTTTGGAGATCGCTTCAACGTGCGATGGGCACTGAACTGAGTTTAAGCACGGCTTATCACCCGGAAACTGACGGCCAGAGTGAACGAACGATTCAAACGATGGAGGACATGCTCCGAGCGTGTGTGATTGATTTTGGAGGAAGTTGGGAACGCCACTTGCCTCTGGTGGAATTTTCGTCAATAATAGTTATCATGCGAGTATCAAAGCGGCACCGTTCGAAGCATTGTATGGAAGGAAGTGTAGATCGCCCGTGTGTTGGAGTGAAGTAGGGGAAAGTCAATTGACTGGACCCGAAATGGTATTAGAAACAACAGAGAAGATCGTGCAGATCAAGAACCGACTACTTGCTGCGAGAAGCCGACAGAAAAGTTATGCTGATAACCGAAGGAAACCGTTGGAGTTTGAAGTTGGAGATATGGTTATGCTCAAGGTATCGCCATGGAAGGGTGTAATTCGTTTTGGGAAGAAAGGAAAGTTGAGTCCGAGGTATATTGGACCGTTTAAGATTGTTGAACGAATTGGACCAGTAGCGTACAAGTTAGAATTGCCGACCGAACTTAGTGCTATTCATGACACGTTTCACGTATCGAACCTGAAGAAGAGTTTGGCGGACAAGGAATTGGTGATTCCTTTGGACGAGATTCGACTAGACGACAAAATGCACTTTGTGGAAGAACCTGTGGAAATCATGGACCGGGAGGTCAAGCGGTTGAAGCATAGTAGGATTCCTATTGTGAAGGTCCGATGGAATTCTAAGCGTGGACCGGAATATACCTGGGAACGTGAGGACTTTTTCAAGGAAAGGTATCCTCATTTGTTCCAGTAAGACGAAATGTGAGCCCAAGAAGAGGCGAGCGCCGGGACGTCGCTCTCTTTAAGGAGGGGTGGATGTGACACCCTAGAATCGAGGTCATTTACGATACCCTAAATTACGCTAAATTTTGAAATTTTTGATAAATTTTAATTTCTATAATTATACGTATTTTGGTTAGAGCCGATGTTCGAGGTTATAATTTTTACGGTTGACGTTTTGAGAAGGACGATGACGATTTCGATCCCGAGAGATGCCCAATTTTATATAATTTTTGACGATTTATCGATAATGTAATTTTTCGAGAATTTTATTTACGGTACGTGTTAAGTTGAGTCGTGTGAGTTTTATAGCCTTCCAAGTACATTTAAAGTATCCCAAAAATATTTTGGAGCATTCGGGAAGATTTCCGACTCCCGTAAAATTTTCAAAATTGACAATTGAGTCAAACCCGCAAAGTTTTGAGGTTGTTTTCTATTTAAGGACAAAAGAAACTAGAAATTGCAACAAGGTCCCTCCTAACTAACAAAAGGGGGCAAAGTGGACAAACACACAAACACACACAAACATTTACAAGAAAAATCAAACACTCCCTCCCCTTGTCTCTCTCAAACTCACGGCACACCCTCAAACACACAAAAATCCACCAAAAATCTTTTCTACTTGATTTTTCAAAAATCCAAGGTTAGACCACGCTTAGTTTGGTCATTACCCACCTATTCATGTAATCAAATCCAACATGCATTGATAAAAATTTTTCAAGATTTTTCATATGATCCAAAATTCGTTTTTGTGGCTTTTTGAGCTAATGCATGTTTATTTTGAGTGTTATGGAAGTATAAACACCATGAAAACCCACCAAAATTAATTTGGTTGTGGTGATTTGGTCACCCAAACCCCACGGCAAAGGGGTGTTTGGGGGAGCCATGGTGGTTGATGAATATGCATGTTATTATTGTGTTTGGTTTGTTGTTTTAGAAAGACTCGTATAGGTGTTACTACTTGCATGTGTATTTTTCTTTGATTTTGATTTTGAGATTGGTTGATCAATAGGGGTAGGATGGAAGTTTGATGTTAGGATATGTTTGGGAAGTCTTAGGATGATGTTTAGAGTTGGTTAGAAGTCTTGGAATCGAGTCTAAGCGTGTTTTTGGTATAGTCATTTTTAGGCAGAAACATTTGGCCTATTTTGGAAAAATGATTTTTGTTCCAAGTCTTGAAAACTAAATATAGTGATAGAGGGTTTTTCTAGCTTTAATTTGGTATAAGGTAGAGCCCGTGACTCAAAACGAGCTAAAAGTTATGACATTTTAAAGATCGGGTACCGGGAGACGAGGACTTTCACAATCCGGATTTGTGTAAAGTTTTAGTCAAATCCCGAGGGTCACAAGTATAATTTGGTGAATGATCAAGGGTCAAAACTTGGTCCCTAACCTGTACAAATGAGTCTATATGTTGACTTATGAGTCAAGGAAGTCAAAGGTATTTTTCATATAAGTCAAAGTGGTCAAAATTGGTCGAAGCGCAATTTCAGCCCGTAAAATGTAGTCGTGGAAATGAGTTGCGTGACGGGTCGTAAAAGTGAAAACTTTTGTTGGACTTAAAAACATGTTATCTACAGGTCATATAGGATTTTTGGAAATTTTGTCAAATTTTATAAGTGCGGTTTAATAAGGTAAAACAGCCCGTACTTTAGTCAAGTACCGGCGAGAACGTGTAAAAATGGACGACGTAGGTTATAAGAATGAATGGAATAAAATGAATGATACTTGTTGTTTTTGTTTTGGCGTGAGTTATATTGGTCATAAGTGACTTATATATATGTATTTTATACAGTACCGTAAGTATTTAAATGAGATTACTCATTACGCGTTATTTGTGATAGGTGTTGATTTACCCGGGCATCCGTTTCATCGTCAGAGAACACTCCTCGAACTACCGACTACTTAATATCTAAGGTGTGAATTTATAGCCTCGCTTATACTATTTTAAATTGTTTTACCCGCGAGGGAAATGCATGCTAGTTTTTAAAAGGAACGTATATCATGAATGATTGTTAGACCCGAAAGTTGCCTTAGAAATTGTGTTGAGTACCAAAGTTGCAAAAGTCCCTAAATTCATGAACTATTAACTATTGTCTTGCCCTTGCGAAGGGGGAAATAGCCGCTTATGCAATTTGTAGTACTACGGGGTTGACGACCCAATGCTAGCCGAGAAGCTGTACTTATAGTAAGTTCTGCGGTAGATTATTTTGTATGAGAAATAAGGTATAATTGCAACTGATGCCTTTAGAGGGGCACTGGTTTCATCTGAATCATGCCGGTATATTTACGCGGGTGATTGAGTTAACGGATTAGTGTCATGAGCTTAAACACAATTGTCAGTATCCTGATTATAGTTTGTTTGATCGACAAGACTATAAATGATCACGAATGGTTTTTTTTTTATTATATATACGTTCAAATGGATTGAAAAACCTATGAATTCCACTCAACGTTTTCGTTGACCAAAATTTTGGCATGTATTTCAGGTAACCGCTGAGCAGTAGGATGGAGCATGCATGGGATGGAGGTTGTGTGATCGGCTTGGTGTCCGCTTGTTTTTCCCTCCTTTTCTACTTAAACAATTTTTATGTTTAATGTCATGTGGTTGTAAAACTGAAGTTTTTGGGTTGAGATTCATGGGGACCGAAACGCTAAACTCTGTGCACTAATTGGGGTTGGAAAAACTGTGGACATGTATTATTTAACAACTTTAAATTTCAATTTTTAAGTCGACGTCTTTTTTAGCGTCGTTTGATATATCTTGTGTGCAATGAATACTGTGTAGCACCCATTGTTGTAGTTCCGCTGCGCATAACAATTGTGGGGGTGTTACACTAGGTTTACAAGTCCAACAGAAAGAAGATGGTATCTTTATCTCTAAAGAGAAGTATGTAGTAGAAATATTGAAGAAGTTTGGTTTTTCTCCACATGAAAAATGGGCTAGCACACCCATGGATAGGAACCACCCTTGGGGAAAGACTGGAGATGGAAAAGAGGTGGATGTGAGGCATTATAGATCAATGATTGGATCATTGATGTATCTTACAGCTTCTAGACCTGACATTATGTTTGATGTGTGTGCATGTGCACGCCATCTGGTGACTCCCAAAGAGTGTCCTCTTTATGCTGTCAAGAGGATCTTTAGATACCTTAGGTGTTATCCAACCTTGGGATTATGGTATCCAAAGGATTATCCATTGGAGCTTATTGGTTATTCAGACAGTGATTATGGAGGTGATAAGTTTGATAGGAAATCCACAACTGGTGGATGCCAATTTATTGGGAGCATATTGATATCTTGGCAATGCAAGAAATAAACAGTGGTGGCCAACTCTACAACTGAAGCAGACTATGTAGCTACAGCTGCTTGTTGTGGACAAGTTCTATGGATACAAAACCAGCTGTTGGATTATGGGTATAATTTTATGCATACCAAGATATTTGTAGACAATAACAGTACATTATGCATTATTAAGAATCATGTACATCACTCTAAAACAAAACACATAGAAATTAGACATCATTTTATAAGAGATTGTTTTGAAAAAGGTTTAATACATCCAGATAGGATAGACATAGTAGAAAAATTGGCTGATCTTTTAACTAAACCTTTTGATGTTGGGAGGTTCTAGTATTTGGTAACAAATATTGGAATGACCGATCTTACCTAAATGTGTTTTTGATGTCATTGTATAGTTTGTACAGGATGTGTACTGTTATTAGTCTTTGTACAAGATTAGGTTTTCCACTTTAATTTTCTAACGCTGACAAAGGTTATTTTAACGCTGATAAGTGTTAAAATGGACGCTGACAGCAATATGTTAGTTTTGTGGTTTTTGATCTAATCATGCAGGCAATATGAGCATTGTACAAATGGATACAGAGTTGCTTATGGATCTTTGGAGCTTACTGGGAATGTGATCAAGTGTATGGATGATGGTTGGAATGTTTGTATTCCTATCTTGACATAAATTTTTATTGCATATTTTATTTTTGGCAACTTTGTATATCATTGTTTAAGGGGAGGTTTAGGAAACCTTTAGGATTTTTAGGTATTCTTACAATACTCTCATCACAATTCTAGATTGTGTCCACTGGTGAGTACGAGTTAGTTTTTCTAAATCGTGAGGCACTGTAGCAAGCAAAGTTGATATACTGTGCACGCTGCCAAGACTTTTTGGCCTAGAATTGGATTTGGTCGGTTGGGAGGCTTGGGAACGTTTTTATTGGGCTTACCTGGGAAGTTACAAAGGATTTATATGAGATAACTTCATTGTTAAGAACTTTGGTTAGCAAGGGACACTTGAGGACAATTATGTCTATCTTGCTTAAGCAAGTGTGCATGATTGGACAATGCTTGCCGTCCTATAGTGATTTTCAGTGTATGAGTTATCTTCACTAGGATAAATTACTTTGTTAAGGTCCTTTTTCTTTTTAATTATTTTTATTTTTGGACGCTGACATTTTTCTTTCCAAATGCTGATAAGACCAATTTTAACGCTGACATGGCAAATTTCCAACACTGACACGAATATAGCCGTTGGACGCTGATACGTTGTTTTTGACCGTTGACAAACATTGGGTGCTACCCAGTTGTTATTTTTGACGAAAATATGGGCCGTAATTTTAGGAGTTGGTAACTTTTTATTAATGCTTGAGATAAGTTATATATTTTCAAGATTTTCATTATTACTTTTTGAATATAACTGCCTCACGTTTTGACCAATCACATATTTTCACCTCCCCTATATATTTGGCTAATTTCTTTTAAACAGGGTAACTGCTTATTCTTGTCTAACTATAATTTCTCAAACCTTCATCTCTCCATAACTTTTATCACAGTTTTCTTGCATCACTCTTCATGGCACCAAAGTTTAAACCTACACAATTGGAATTGAGGTTCAGGAGTAAACATAACATGGTGGCTTATTTGCAAGCTGATAATACTCTGTTTCCCCAATATACTCAGATGGTTGAGTATTTGAATGCGTCCCCATTAAGGTATCCACTTTCACATACTACTCTTGTCCCTGTCACACACATTAAACAGTTTTGTAACACAGTTAGTTCCTCAATAGTTAATGGAGTAACTACATTGACTGCTATTGTCCATGGTGTTCCATGGGTGGTTACTGAAGCTTTGGTTCACCAAGCTTTGCATCTTAATGATGTAGATGGTATAACCACCCTACCCATTATAGAGCTAGAGCCAGGACTCCAAGCATTAGGTTATCCTTTGCCTGAAGAAGGCCATTTAAACAAATATACCAAACAACAATTTCCCCCGACTTGGAAGTACCTTATACATGTCATCCTTCAATGTTTGAGTCCCAAATGCTCCTCATACAATGAAATCAAATGATCCATTGGAGTGTCATTGTGTGTCTTGCAACTAGGCAAAATTATAATTTTTCAAAAATGATTTTTGATGGCATGTGTCATAATAAGGGTAACAAGATGACTCTTGCTTACCCTAGGTTTTTACAAATGGTTTTTAACTTACAAGGATACTACAATAGGGATCATGACAGTTTTTATACGATCCATGTTCAAAAGAAAGCTATTTTTGGGAAGATGAACACTGAACCTTATAGAGACCTACCTCTCACCCAAGACATGCTTGATGTCATTGAGGCAGCTGCAAACCCTCAACCTCACCCAAAACCTCCATCACCCCAGCAAATGGAAATTGACCCAGAACCATTCGACGCTAACACTACAAATGTTGGCGTTGACACTACAAATCTAGACGCTGATATATTTTTCCCACAAACCCATACACCCCTTAACCTTCAAACAGACCCTCAATCCACTTCCTCTTCTACACCCCAGACAATAGGTTGGAAAAACGCCAAAGGACTGCTGGAGTGTTCTCCTCTGGCGATCCTAGCCATGTAGCAGAGAGAACCACCACCACAAGTGTGGTTGGCGATATAGGTGAGGCTGGGACTATTGGTTCTAGCTTAGATGCAGGCCAAGACAGTCCTATCATCATTAAGACCTCATCCATGCAATATGAATCTACTTTGGGAGGTCAAATTCCCATTCTAGAAGAGGGAAGATTGGAACCTTACACCATTTTGGAATTGACGATGGTCTGCATTAGCTTGCAAAAGCGAAATGCAGGCCTTGTACAGATTGTCACAGGTCACGGTCTTGAACTCAAGCAATTGAGGGAGAGACTAGTTGTTTTGGAGACTGCCCAAACTAGGAGGAGGCAAGCGAGAGTCCTTTCATCAGGGGAGGATTCTTACAAAGGGGAGGAAGATGCACCAACAAAACCTTTCAACTTGAGTGACAAGGGTTTCACAGGATGAAGAAGGTGGTTCTTTTGGTACAAAATAGGTAGAAGTTGCTGAAACTTTGGCAAGCTTGAAGGAGAAGCCAGTTATTTAAGTCTCCTTGATCACTCAAAAGAATTTATCATTTGTTGAGATGCTGGAAGAGGTTAGCAAGTCAGTCGCTGATGTTCAAAATTTGAGCGCTCACAAGAGTAAAGAAGGCGTTGACAGACCCACAAGTATGATTGGTGTATCCCAACCACCAGTTATTATTAGGGATGTTTCAACACAGGTACCACCAACTACTTTACCAACCATTAGAGCAAAAGACAAGGGTAATGCAGTCTTAGAGGAAGTTGATAAGCCAAAGAAGAATGAAGCCCAGATTCAATTTGATCAAGCTTTGGCTGCACAACTACGAGAGCAGGATTGGGCTACCATAGAGATACAAAAAGATCATAGTGATGATGACGAGAGTTCTGGATCTAGTGTGATGATAATAGAGGAACCAGAAAGGTTAGAATATGGTGAAGATGATTTAGCCAAGGAGAGGCTAAGAAAGTTAAAGGGAAAAGTTGATTTTGATATGCCTGAGGTTAGGCATATGTAATTTGCATGGGAGAACAAGACAATTGAGCATCCAGAGATGTCCATCATTGGACAAATATGGGGATTAGAGATCTTGTTGAGAGTCCAGGAAGATTGTAAAGTAATTTTCAAGCACAAGGCTAGCAAGGTATTTTATGACCTCAAGAGAGATAGGAGAGAGTTGTACTATATGTTGCTCAGGTGTCATCAAGGTGGATGGACCTTTGATAGGTTGAGAAGACTCTCCTTTGCAGAATTAGAACATCGTGCTTATCCAATTTGATTAAGAGTTTGTGAAGGAAATACAATGAGGCTTCTCTCAAATGAAAGGAGAGAAGAGATTGAAGAAAATTTAAAGATCCAAAAGGCGTCAATTGCACCAAGACCAGTAAAGAAGGGACTTCCTATTGAGTTCCCAGCTTTGGATCGAGTGAATCCTAGTGAAGCAGTTATCAGAAGGAGCATTAAGCTCTAACCATTAGAAGCTTCACATGTTGCAGAGGTATTACCTTTAGATTACATAAACCCAATAGTTAACTATAAAGAAGATGCAAGTGGGTTTTGGATGATCACCAGATATGGAAAGAAGGTACATACTTTTACTTCTTTCATCTCATTATTTGTAAGCCTGGATAGAGAAGACTTGGTAGATCTTTGGGTCTTGATGAAGGCCAAGTATGAGGCTGAAGCACCTACTTCAGTCAATAGAATAAAGATTTGGACATCCTTCAAAAGGATGATTGAACCAGATGAAGCAGATCCAATATGGTTGGATCTGGATGATATCAGTGGAATTAAATGGTGTCTACATGTTGTCCTATAATTTGTGATGATTAAGCAATGAAGAGAGAAAGAAAATAGATGAAGAAGAGATGAATTCCTAGAGAGAGAAAGTAGTGAGAGAAAGTAGAGAGGAGAGATGATTAACTTGGTGAGATTAGATTAGAAAAGAAGTTACAAATGACCATCCACCCTCCTAACATGCTAGGAGGGTAGTATATATAGTCCACCCACATGCGGGCTTTAATGGACTATATATTGGGCCGGGCTTGTCTTTTGGACTTTAATTAGTTTAAATCCAAGCCCGTAAACCACGACTAAATAACTACTTATTACAACGTTCTAATAAATATTACAATAGAAACCTATGACCGAACATTCTTGTTTGACTCAATATTTTGAGGCTAACAATCTCCCCCAATGTGAGGTCATTCCTCTTTGATATTTTGATTCCAATGGAGATTTATGAATTTCGTCATAAATGAGTCTTGAACGTGTAACAGTAGTTTTGCTCCTTCATGCTGTGATCTTTGAGCCTTTGTTGTTGTCTTTCGACTTTGTCTTTAAGTCTTGAGATCTTCAAATCATTCTTGACTTGTCTTTGCCATCTTGTGATCTTGTGTCTTTATCCACATGCTCACACTATCAGTTGTTAGATAAGTCTTTGGGCATGAATATGTGGTTGTGAATCTTTGACTTTGCTGAGTACACCGTGACGCCACCTTCTCGAGACAAAACATAGACACGGACTGAATGGCTTTGACATTCGTCCTAAATCGGTAGCGTTTTACCTCCGGTCGGTGAAGACCGTTATACGATATTAAATATCGTACCTGTGATCAGGTAGATTCAATTAAGAATCTCCTTGACAGGGTTTCGCGGCTGTACTAGCCGTTCTCTTTACTCGACCATCTCAAAGCAAGACTGCGAACATAAAGAGTGAATCAATTGGATAAATATCCGCTTGATTAAAGTCGTCAGTTCAAATTCCTGGAACAAGTTTGATTCATTAAGAATCTTACCATTGTTGCTTTCCAGTTGACACAAGTTTGATTCATAAAAATCTCACAAGTCACCTACCGTAGCGCTGTTTGATGTTGACGCTAGAAGGATTTCCATTCGTCACTGTGAATATTAATGAATATCACTCTGAATGTTCTGGCAAGACCATAAAGATATTGCGTAGAAACCTGAAACGAGTTTGAATCAATTCAAAATCAAACCACTGTTGCTTTTCAGTTGTACATATGTTCAATTCATAAAGAATCTTACATATGACCTACCGCAGTGCTGTTTGATGTTAACACTGGAAGGATTTCCACTCATCATTGTGAATACTAAGTAGTATCACTCTGAGTGTTCTAGCAATATCGCAAGGATATAGCGTAGGACTCTCTTGATCTTCATCCGTGTGTCCTAACGAGATTTGATTGATCTCTTGGCTCTAGACTCGATTTGTGCACTTTTAGTGGTCGGAGGCTGGAGCAGATGCCACCTATTCAATATCAACTATCTCGGAGTGAGAAAGTCAATAGAAGTCGTGTTGATCTCCGTGACAATAAAACAAACTTCTTTTGAGAGAAGCCTGAGTAGCTAGGAAAGGGTTGTGCTTCACATCACTGGGTCCATGATGAGTTTGTCTTCATGATGGGTTGACCCGGTTTCTGCCTAAGTTGTATGGAGGGCTTCTTTCTTTAGACCCTTTATCCTTACATTTCTTTTTCATTCTTCAACCCCTTCAATGCTTACCAAGACATCATTACTAGCACCTTGTTGTGATTGTTCTAGTGCTAGCATCAGTACTTAGTCGGCATTCTGCTACGTTCACATTCTACTCCATCTTTCCTAAGGACGTCTAATAATCTATTGGATTGTCCCTGGGAAGATCCCTCCGGTTCTGGTTGGATCATAGGACTTAAACCTAACCACCCTTTTGACACCAATAACGTCGTGAATTAAAGATGTTGTGGGTATTTGATCAAAACCATGAAAACCACTTTAAATTCTAACAAAGTGTTTGAAAAACATTTAACACCTTGCTAGTTTTGTCGTTTCAGAAAAACTCCCCCTTCACATGTGCATCGATAATCGAAAGTGTTTCACACATGTGGGTAAGAGTTAAAGTGCTTGAGTCTTATATATGATCACATTTTAATCACAATTTTCTCCCCTATCTCTAATATATAAAATCTTTTGATATTAGAGATACCAAATTTGATTAAAATATATTTTGAAAAATAGTCTTGAAAATCTTCGGGAGAAAGATGTGTCAATCTATGCATGAAGTTGAAATGCTCCCCCTCAAAAATTGATCCAATGGAATTGTCATTACGAGGATGTGTTCCACATTAAACTTTTGAGGATAGGAGTTGTTGAACACACAATTTTTGAAAGATTTTGAATATCATTGAGAAATTCTTGAAAAAATTGTGTTCAACGCTTTTTGAAAAACCAATTCTTTTTGACGAAAAGGTTTTTCTAAAGCATAAACTTGAGTTCATAGACTTTGAATGTCTTGACGAATCCACTCAAGTGTAAGAAGATTTAACTTCTTTTGCTAAGGGTAAGAGTACAAAAGCGTACACTCCCCCGTGAATTTAGATCCGGGTTGCAATCTGAAAGTGATTACAAGCCATTGTGTTGAGCTCAAAACGTTGAATGTTTTGTGACAAGCTCAACCCAAGATAGATTGCACTACCCGTTGTTGGAAATATTGTCCAAAATAGACAATTTCCTTTTGAAAAGATAGAAATGACATGTTTTGAAAAATATTTACAACTTTCATTCGAGCTTTATGTACACACCCGTGTCGTTATTGAGCGACATTTCTAGGTACGTCCATATGTTAGCCTCAAAATATTGAGTCATACAAGAATGTTCGGTCATAGGTTTCTATTGTATTATTTATTAGAACGTTGTAATACGTAGTTATTTAGTCGTGATTCACGGGCTTGGATTTAAACTAATTAAAGTCCAAAATACAAGCCCGGCCCAATATATAGTCCATTAAGGCCCGCATGTGGGTGGACTATATATACTACCCTCCTAGCATGTTAGGAGGGTGGATGGTCATTTGTAAATTCTCACTTCTTAATCTAATCTCACCAAGTTCACACACTTCTCTCTCTTTTCTCTCTCTAGTTTCTCTCTCTAGGAATTCATCTCTTCTTCATCTATTTTCTTTCTTTCTTCATTGCTTAATTATCACAAATACATGGGACAACAATTGGTATCAATCGCCACGGGGTAGATTTGTTATTGGTTGTTCTTCTTATATTTGATTCGTGTGATTTCTTCCATAAATCAACTCGAATTCAAATTTTTTTGTGGTTTTCGTGTTCTTTATCTTGCTACAAATCATCTATATACTTGTTCTAGAGATTTGGTTGTTTTGGTTTGATATAAATCACGAATTTGTTGCCTAAAAGTTGCTAATTTGTTGCCTAAAAGTTGCCAAAAACCGTTGCCTAAAAAGTTGGAAGAAAAAGCACCATTATTGCGACAGCTTGAATTTAGGAAAGGAGAGTACGATTTCGATCGCAATAACCCTAGGGTTTTACTTTGCGATCAGTTGCGATAGCCCCTTATTCCGATCTGCACATTCCGATCATTATTGCGATCTGGATTGCGACGGATTTAAGGCAAATCTTGAAACGTTACTCTGCCCACATTGCGACAGCCACATTCCGATCTGGGATTTCGATAGGTACACATTGCGATCTGAACATTCCGATCTGGGATTTCGATAGGTACACATTGCGATCTGAACATTCCGATCTGGAGGATTCCGACAGGTGCACATTGCGATCTAAAGGACATTCCGATCTAAGAAACATTCCGATGGGTATTCCGATGGCACATTCCGATGGATATTCCGATGACATGTTTTCGCTAAATTTTGTTTGAGTAATTTTTAGACTTAGCCACCATCTAGACTAGTTTCAGAATATCGTTTCCACGAAGATCAAAAAAAAAAAAAAAAAGAAAAAGAAAAAAAAGAGTTAAAATTTTTTCGTCAAGTAAATTCAAATTTTTTCCATACTAGTTTTAGGACATTTCTAGCTCGATTTCATATTTTGGCGATTACAAAATTTTTGGACTACCGTTTTTGTCGGACTGGAGAATTTATTGTCGGCCTGGAGAAAAATTGCAATTTTCGGAATTTAAACCACAACAACAATCACAACAAATCTACTTAAGATCCATACTCACTTCATCATTACAGAGAATTTTGGGATGGATTCTACTGCAGAATATCGTGTGACGAACAACAACATCATGGTCGCGGGTAATAAAGAGAGACCACCAATACTTGTGGCTGGTCGATATGCTCAATGGCAATCACGCTTTCTTCGCTATCTTGATACAAGACCTAATGGTGATGCCTTGAGACAATGTATTAACAATGGCCCATATGTTTTTTCTGAAATTGATGTTCCTTATACACCAGCCACAGACACATGTCCAGAAGTACCTGCAACAAAGAAAAAGGAAACATTATCTGACCTTACACCCGAGAAAACGTGCTTGGCATGATGCAGAAAAAGAAGCGATCTATATGATCCTAAGTGGAATTGGAGATGATATTTATTCCACAGTCGATGCATGTCCTACAGCACAAGAAATGTGGACGGCCATTGAACGCTTGCAACAAGGAGTGTCTCTCAACAAGCAAGATGTCAAAACAAACTTGTTTTGGAACTTTGGTAAGTTTACTGCATTGGATGGAGAATCAATTGAGTCCTATTATTCAAGATTTTACAAGAGGATGAATGATATGACAAGAAACAACTTGGAAGTATCCACCATGCAAGTCAATGTGCAATTTCTACAACAACTCCAACCAGAGTGGACACGTTTTGTCACTTTGGTGAAACAACAGAAGCAGTTAGACAAGGTAAACTATCACACTCTCTTTGATATCTTGAAACAATTTCAGCATGAAGCAAATGAGATTCGAGCTGAACGAGTTGCAAAGACGGCTAATCCACTTGCTTTATTAACTACCACTCAAAATGTTCAAGATCATCGATCTCGTGCTCCTAAGCCATACTCTAGCCCATCATCCTCACCACGATATTCCACATCATCCAAGTCTTCATCATCCACAAGATCACGTGGCAAAGCACCAAGAGCAACTTCACCACCATCTGAGTCATCATCTGAAGAAGATAGTGATGAAGATCAAGCTCAGAAGAATCGTGAGATGAAACAACAAATTGCTTTCATTATGAAGACTTACCAGAAGATCTACAAACCCACCAACAACAATCTTCGAACATCATCTAACACAAAGAACCGATATGTTGCGAGTCCTCCAAGGTATGACACACGTCGACGTGGTGAAAGTCCTTCTAGGTATGATCGACATAATCCAACGCATGTTGAGGGTTCTGCAAGATATGATCGACAAACTGTAAAGTATGATACTCAGAGGATTGCTGCTGCTACTGGGAATAGGGAAACGGTTGGAAGTCAAGTGGTTCAGCAAAGCGGGATTCAATGTTTTAATTGCCAAGGTTTTGGGCATATGGCAAAGGAATGCAGGAAGCCGAAAAGGGTTAGAGACTCCAGCTATCACAAGGAAAAGATGTTGCTATGCAAAAAGATGGAAGCAGGGGTCAAACTGTCAGCTGAGGAAGGAGCTATGCTTGATGACACTGATGATGAAGCCTCCGACCAGGAATTAGAAGCACATTACTCGTACATGGCACATGTTGAAGAAGTTCTCAAAGTCACTGAAGATGACAATGGTCCAATCTTTGACACTGAGCCAATCGATAAGGTACACACTACTGATGAATATAATGTGTTTGGGGATATTCCTGAGCATAGTGATCTACCCAATGCCATTAATGACACGTGTATGATGGAAACAGTTGATAGTAATACCACACCCGATTCATCAGACATGTGCAATAATGAGTCTGAGGATGATCAACATGCAAATGAATATGATGAAGAGGAACGTATTGTGCTTGCTAATTTAATTGCTACTTTACAAAAAGATGTCACTGAAAATAAAAAGAGTCAAAAGCAATTAAAGAAGGCAAACGCTACGCTCACTCAAAACTTTGAAGAATGCAAAGCCGCTCTAATTAAATCTAATGAGACCCTTGAAAGTAATAGGGCTGAGCTTCTTCAGAAAACCAAAGAGCTTGAGGGGTACAAGGGAAGTGCGTTAAAAAGTCAAAAGGACGATTTTGAAAACAAATATAATACCACTCTTGAGTTATTAGCTAAAGAGAAGCGTCAATATAATGTTTTCTTAATGGATGAACGTCAAAAAACGTACCTTGCCAATACCAAAGTTAATGAACTTGAACAAAAGCTCTCTATGACCACTACTGATTCTGCTAAAATTCTAGAGGATAAGAAACAAGAGGTAGATGCGTTAAAACAAGCCTTCAAAAGTAGTTATGATAAAGAAACCGAAAAAGTTACGAAACTAGAAGCACAAGTCGACTTTTTGAAGAACGTTGTTTATAAAACGCATGATTCTATTCAATCCGTAAGAATGCTAGCACCTCCATCGATGTTTAAGGGTCAAGCTAGCTTTGCAAGTCCTGAGTACCTTGCCAAAGCTCAAGCTGCGAACCCGCATCTTTATCTTGATGAGACTGAAAGGACAGATCTTGATTGCATGCCTCTAAGTGCCAATAGTGAAGAGACTGCCCTTTGGGATGCTGATAGTCAACCATCAGTTAATAAGGAGTTTGTGAAACCATATAATTATGCTTATGAGAATAGTCTTTATGGTCTGTTCCACAAACAAACTCAGAAATCTCGTGAGGAAGTATTTTTAGAATGCAGGCAAAAGAGAATTCAATGGAAGAAAGCGTTTGCCACTAAGAAAACAAACGTTTCTAAGTTCATCAACTACTTGCCCCTAGATGCTTCTAAAAGCAAGAGTAGGCAGATATTTGGGTTTCTTACTCATTACATAGATAATATTAAGTCCATTATTGATAATGATTGGAAACAACGACAAAATGACGAGTGGAAGAAACCAATTCCTCAAGACATAACTGTGCTTGTCAAACAAATCTTAATACCGAACGCGGCCACACTAAAAGAAAATGTTCTTAAATTCGAAAGCTTAATTCGGTCTGAAATGTTTGATGATTTACTATATGTTGAGTCTCTTGAGAAAGCAATTGATGATCTTCAAATGGACAAGTCCGTTTTTTCTGATGAATATGATTTACTCTTGCAAGAATGCGTTTCTAAAGATGTTATGTGTGCTTATTTTACATCTTGTGCTGATATTGATGAATATTCTGAAGTTGCATGCCAATATCTTGATAAGCTCAAAGAATGTGAACGTCTTGAAATTGAGCTTTCGAAACGGAAAGAAAATGTCGACAAAAAGGCTTTTGAGTTACTTCAACACAAAACTGATTTCCTTCAAAAACATTGTCATTCACTTGAACTTGCTTTGCAAAAAGACGTTGGTCGTTTTCCACATGATAATAAATTGCAAGAAAAACTTTCCCAAACATTTCGAGAAATGAATGAACAGAATTTGGAAATTAAAGGGTTGAAAGCTCAATTACAAGACAGGGACAGAGCGATAGCTGAGTTGCAGAAACTCATTGCTAAAATGGGTGGGAAAATTGTGGAACCTAGCATTAAGAAAAATGTTGTTAGACAACCCAATGCCTCTAAAGAGAATAGATCCTCTATCTTGGGAAAACCATCTGCTTTATCTAATTCCTCGTTTGCAAAACCTGTGTTTGCCCCCAAGATGGATGGAAAGGAAAGGTTACCACAAACTCAACCCATAAGGAATCCTGTAGCACCAAGCGTTAAGCACAATAATGTGATTAAACCAGGGATGTATAGAATGCCAACTAAGCCCACAAACAAAGATACTCACTCGCCTCAGACTTCTAGAAACACTAATATTCGTGTGTCTTCTACTACAGGAATAGTCTCCACTACTAGTGTTAGCCGGCCTCAGCTTAAGAGCACTCAAGAGAATGATAAGGTCTGGAAACACAAGAATCAAGGGAAGATGAAGCAAGTAGAAGAACACCCTAGGATTTTCAATGTTTCTAAGAATAAAACGTCTGTAATCGCGTGTCATGACGATTTGAATGATTCAACTTTGAATGCTATGAATGTGAAATTTGTTTGTGTCAAATGTGGCAAGTGTGCTAATGCTAATCATTCTATGTGTGCTATAAATAAAGTCAAAGGCGTAGATACTAGAACTAAGAAGCAAGTTGCAATGCCTATTAGAGCTAGTAAACCCAAACGCAAAGTGAACCATTCTGGTGCAACCCCCACTAAGAAAAGTAATGCATCAGACTCCACCACTAAGAATCCTAGAAGCAAAATTAAGGAATTATATGAGTCTACCAGTAAGTCTTGGAAATGGTGGTTTGCTAATCAATGTCCTCCCGGATATAAATGGATGCCAAAAGTTAGGACAGAAAATGTGAAAACGAGTGTTAGTTTGCCTTTAAATGTTGATAAGGACACTAATGATTCTACTATCACAACTACTGTGGTATCCAATTTAGCAAATGCTCCATCGTGTTCTAACTCTTCTGCAGGTGATACAAATAATTCTCTTCATAATGGACTCCGGATGCACGAAGCACATGACGGGGAATCTCAAGCTTCTAATTAACTTCGTGGAGAAGTTCCTAGGTACGGTCCGATTCGGAAATGATCAATTTGCACCGATCCTAGGATATGGAGATTTGGTTCAGGGGAATATCACGATTAAAAGGGTATACTACGTCGAAGGGCTCAATCACAATCTTTTCTCGGTTGGTCAATTCTGTGATGCAGATTTGGAAGTTGCTTTCAGAAAGAAGACATGTTTTGTTCGTGATTATGATGGGAATGACTTACTTACCGGTACACGGGGTACTGATCTTTATACAATTTCACTTCAAGACACAACTTCATCAACTCCAATTTGCTTCATGGCTAAAGCTTCAACGACTCAGGCATGGTTATGGCATCAACGTCTTTCTCATCTCAACTTCGATACCATTAACTTGCTTTCCAAGAAAGATATTGTGAGAGGCCTTCCAAGCTTGAAATTCATCAAAGATCATCTTTGTTCTTCTTGTGAACTTTGTAAAGCTAAACGAAGTAGCTTCAAAACAAAGACCACACCAAGCTCTAAAGGACGGTTAGATCTTCTTCATATGGATCTGTGTGGTCCCATGCGTGTTCAGAGTATCAATGGAAAGAAATATATTCTGGTAATTGTCGATGATTACTCAAGGTACACATGGACTCACTTCTTGAGGTCCAAGGATGAAACACCCGATGTTCTCATTAGCTTCTTTAAATTGATACAACGTGGTCTTCAAGCTCAAGTTAAAGTGGTTCGTACTGACAGAGGTACAGAATTTTTGAATTCAAATCTGAGAAAGTATTTTGAAGCCGAAGGGATTGAACATGAAACATCTATTGCTCGAACACCCGAACAAAACGGCGTTGTTGAAAGACGAAACCGTACTTTAGTTGAGGCTGCTCGAACATTACTATCCGCTTCAAAACTTCCACTGTACTTTTGGGTCGAAGCCGTGTCAACCGCATGCTACACACAAAACCGCTCCTTAATTATCCCAAGACACGAAAAGACACCATATCACATAATTCATGATCGTAAACCTTCACTCAAACACCTTCATGTTTTTGGATGTATTTGTTACATTATACGAGATGGTGAAAATTTGGATAAGATGAAAGAAAAAGGTGATGCATGTATTCTTGTGGGATATGCAACTCAGTCTAAGGGATATAGAGTGTTCAACAAAAGAACAAAATTGATTGTCGAGACAATTCACATCCGATTTGATGAATCTCAAGAAATGGCACTTGAACAAAACAGTTTAAGTCCCGATCCACAACGACAAACGACTTCCGTTCACAACCGCACGGAACTCGGAACTCAAGACCACAGCAATGAACCGTCAAGTTCAAAGCTGGTTCCTGAACATGTTCCTAGAGCAGATATGACAGTGGACACGACACTTGAAGAGTTGGAAATGTTATATGGACCAATGTATGATGAATATTTCACGGGGGAGAAACAAGTTGCATCGAAGTCTTCCGCTGTCACTCATGATACGAATGATGATACCGATCATCATCAACAAAAGGATACAACTTCATCTACTTCAACACGGGTTGTTGCAGATTTACCTCCTCAGAATATCACTTCAACAATCGATCCTACAACATCCACAACTACTGTCATTGCTCCAGAGAACACAAATCAAGCAGACGGTGCATTATCTGACGATGACGATTTTCACAACCCATTCGGTACAACGGTACACGAAACTGGAGAGTCTTCTACTCGCCATGTTGATCCGTCAAATATGCATACGTTCTATCAACGACATCCTTCAACACATCATTGGACCCGAGATCATCCTTTGGTTCACGTAATTGGAAACCCTTCACAGCCCGTTCGTACAAGACGACAGCTTGAAACCGATGGCGATGTTTGTATGTTCGCACTCGCCGTGAGTACTGCTGAACCGAAAAACATCAAAGAAGCCATGGCTGATCATGCTTGGATTGAATCGATGACGGATGAACTTCAACAGTTTGAAAGACTTAAAGTCTGGGAACTTGTTGACAGACCATACGATGTAACACCATTAAATCTTCGATGGATCTGGAAAAACAAGATGGATGAAGAGAACACGATCATCAAGAATAAATCTAGGCTAGTGGCTAAAGGGTATGGACAGAAAGAGGGTATTGATTTCGAAGAATCATTTGCACCAGTTGCTCGAATGGAAGCGGTCAGGATTTTTCTTGCTTATGCTGCACATAAGGGATTCATCGTTTATCAAATGGACGTAAAGACGGCGTTTCTTAACGGTCCTTTGAAGGAAGAAGTCTATGTCACGCAGCCGGAAGGATTCGTCGATCCGCATTATCCTGACAAGGTGTATCGTCTCCACAAAGCACTTTATGGACTCAAGCAAGCTCCAAGGGCGTGGTACGACGAGCTCTCGAAATTTCTGGTCTCCAAAGGTTTCTCAAAAGGTTCTATTGATTTAACTTTGTTCACTTATAAATATGGGGATGACATTCTGCTTGTGCAAATTTATGTTGATGACATTATTTTCGGGTCTACAAACCCAAAACTTTCAAAATGGTTTGAAAAAGTAATGCACAGCAGATTTGAAATGTCTATGATGGGCGAACTAAAATTCTTTCTAGGAATTCAAGTTCACCAATCCCCAAGTGGTATCTTTATAAACCAAGCTAAGTATTGTCAAGAGATAATCAAAAAGCATGGTATGTCATCATGTGACCCCGTTGGGACACCATTATCAACCACATCCCTAGATGCTGATTTGGAGGGATTACCCATAGATCAAACGAGATATCGTTCCATGATCGGGTCCCTCATGTACTTGACAGCAAGCAGACCTGATATACATCATGCTACATGTTATTGTGCACGATATCAAGCACGACCCACTGAAAAGCACCTCAAGGAGGTTAAACGGATCTTTCGGTACCTTAAGAATACCATTCACATGGGACTCTGGTATCCGATGGAAACCGGTTTCTTTCTAACGGCCTATTCAGATTCTGATCATGCAGGGTGTCTTGATAGACGTAAAAGTACTTCTGGTGGTGCACAATTTCTAGGTCAAGACAAGCTTGTGGGATGGTCTTCCAAGAAGCAGGATTGTACGTCACTTTCATCAGCCGAAGCGGAGTATGTGTCTTTATCTGCGTGTTGTGCTCAAGTTCTTTGGATGAGAACACAACTCACGGATTATGGCTTCCATTTTGATAAAGTACCTATGTACTGTGACTCAAAGTCTGCCATAGCCATCTCCTGCAATCCGGTACAACATTCCCGCACGAAGCACATTGATGTCCGATATCACTTCATTAAGGAACAAGTTGAAAGAGGTATTGTTGAATTATACTTTGTTGGAACTGATTACCAATTAGCTGACTTGTTTACAAAAGCTCTTTCGAAAGAGAGGTTTGCGTATCTAGTTAGGCAAATTGGTATGAGATGTTTGACTCCAGCAGAACTGGAGGTTCTGGCAAAGAAGCCTGCTTGATTCATCTATCAAACATCTACCTGTAAATATTAATCAAAAAGCAAAATACAAAAGTAAAAAATCTTTAATAATCCAAAAATATTCTTCTCGACATGTCTTTCAGTATCGATAATATGGACGTACCTAGAAATTTCGCTCAATAACGACACGGGTGTGTACATAAAGCTCGAATGAAAGTTGTAAATATTTTTCAAAACATGTCATTTCTTCTTTTAATAAAGGAAATTGTCTATTTTGGACAAATATTTCCATACAACGGGTAGAGCAATCTATCACGGGTTGAGCTTGTCACAAAACATTCAACGTTTTGAGCTCAACACAATGGCTTGTAATCACTTTCAGATTGCAACCCGGATCTAAATTCACGGGGGAGTGTACGCTTTTTGTACTCTTACCCTTAGCAAAAGAAGTTAAATCTTCTTACACTTGAGTGGATTCGTCAAGACATTCAAAGTCTATGAACTCAAGTTTATGCTTTAGAAAAACCTTTTCGTCAAAAAGAATTGATTTTTCAAAAAGCGTTGAACACAATTTTTTCAAGAATTTCTCAATGATATTCAAAATCTTTCAAAAATTGTGTGTTCAACAACTCATATCCTCAAAAGTTTAATGTGGATCAAATCCTCGTAATGACAATTCCATTGGATCAATTTTTGAGGGGGAGCAATTCAACTTCATGCAAAAGATTAACACATCTTTCTCCCGAAGATTTTCAAGACTATTTTTCAAAATATATTTTAATCAAATTTGGTATCTCTAATATCAAAAGATTTTATATATTAGAGATAGGGGGAGAAAATGTGATTAAAATGTGATCTATAAGACTCAAGCACTTTAACTCTTACCCACATGTGCGAAACACTTTCGATTATCAATGCACATGTGAAGGGGGAGCATTTTCTGAAACGACAAAACTAGCAAGGGTGATTAAAAGTGGTTTTCATGGTTACGATCAAATACCCACAACATCTTTAATTCACGACGTTATTGGTGTCAAAAGGGTGGTTAGGTTTAAGTCCTATGATCCAACCAGAACCGGAGGGATCTTCCCAGGGACAATCCAATAGATTATTAGAAGTCCTTAGGAAAGATGGAGTAGAATGTGAACGTAGCTGAATGCCGACTAAGTACTGATGCTAGCACTGGAACAATCACAACAAGGTGCTAGTAATGATGTCTTGGTAAGCATTGAAGGGGTTGAAGAATGAAAAAGAAATGTAAGGATAAAGGGTCTAAAGAAAGAAGCCCTCCATACAACTTAGGCAGAAACCGGGTCAACTCATCATGAAGACAAACTCATCATGGACCCAGTGATGTGAAGCACAACCCTTTCCTAGCTACGCAGGTTTCTCTCAAAAGAAGTTTGTTTTATTGTCACGGAGATCAACACGACTTCTATTGACTTTCTCACTCCGAGATTGTTGATATTGAATAGGTGGCATCTGCTCCAGCCTCCGATCACTAAAAGTGCACAAATCGAGTCTAGAGCCAAGAGATCAATCAAATCTCGTTAGGACACACGGATGAAGATCAAGAGAGTCCTACGCTATATCCTTGTGATATTGCTAGAACACTCAGAGTGATACTACTTAGTATTCACAATGATGAGTGGAAATCCTTCCAGTGTTAACATCAAACAGCACTGCGGTAGGTCATATGCAAGATTCTTTATGAATTGAACATGTGCAAAACTGGAAAGCAACAGTGGTTTGATTCTTAATTGATTCAAACTCGTTTCAGGTTTCTACGCAATATCTTTATGGTCTTGCCAGAACATTCAGAGTGATATTTATTAATATTCACAGTGACGAATGGAAATCCTTCTAGCGTCAACATCAAACAGCGCTACGGTAGGTAACTTGTGAGATTCTTATGAATCAAACTTGTGTCAACTGGAAAGCAACAATGGTAAGATTCTTTATGAATCAAACTTGTTCCAGGAACTTGAATTGACGACTTTAATCAAGCGGATATTTATCCAATTGATTCACTCTTTATGTTCGCAGTCTTGCTTTGAGACGGTCGAGTAAAGAGAACGGCTAGTACTGCCGCGAAACCCTGTCAAGGAGAGTCTTAATTGAATCTACCTGATCACAGGTACGATATTTAATATCGTATAACGGTCTTCACCGACCGGAGGTAAAACGCTACCGATTTAGGACAAATGTCAAAGCCATTCAGTCCGTGTCTATGTTTTGTCTCGAGAAGGTGGCGTCATGGTGTACTCAGCAAAGTCAGATATACACAACCACATACTCATGCCCAAAGACTTATCCAACAATTGATAGTGTGAGCATGTGGATAAAGACACAAGATCACAAGATGGAAAAGACAAGTCAAGGATGATTTGAAGATCTCAAGCTTAAAGACAAAGTCGAAAGACAACGACAAAGGCTCAAAGATCACAGCATGAAGGAACAAGACTACGATTACACGTTCAAGACTCATTTATGACGAAATTCATAAATCTCCATTGGAATCCAAATATCAAAGAGGAATGACCTCACATTGGGGGAGATTGTTAGCCTCAAAATATTGAGTCAAACAAGAATGTTCGGTCATAGGTTTCTATTGTATTATTTATTAGAACGTTGTAATACGTAGTTATTTAGTCGTGATTCACGGGCTTGGATTTAAACTAATTAAAGTCCAAAATACAAGCCCGGCCCAATATATAGTCCATTAAGGCCCGCATGTGGGTGGACTATATATACTACCCTCCTAGCATGTTAGGAGGGTGGATGGTCATTTGTAAATTCTCACTTCTTAATCTAATCTCACCAAGTTCACACACTTCTCTCTCTTTTCTCTCTCTAGTTTCTCTCTCTAGGAATTCATCTCTTCTTCATCTATTTTCTTTCTTTCTTCATTGCTTAATTATCACAAATACATGGGACAACACCATATTATCGATACTGAAAGACATGTCGAGAAGAATATTTTTTGATTATTGGATATTTTATTTTTTAACTTAACAAAACTAGTCCCTGCGTGTGTAGCTATATTAAACTAATGTAATTCCGTAAATGGCGCTCACATTTTAGGGCTAACAATCTTCCCCCAATGTGGAGACATACGGAATTACTTACAATGTTCCTAACAAGTAAAAATACAACAAAATAAAGTCTTCCAAGGCGCTTCCAATGCTGAGGATGTCTTTTAATTCTTCTTGTCTTCATAACTTGTACCTCAGCTTGAATCCTCTTTGTCTTTGCTTGTTGTGGAACAATTGTAATATGCATGATTTGGATTAACTTCCCCCCAATTCATGCAGCATGTATTAAAAAACTTTCTTCATAGACTTCTTTTTGACGAAGTTTCTGAATCAGCTTCCCCCCAAACCAATATCTGTATCTTTTGCAGATTCTGACACTTTGATGTAGTTTGAACAATCTTCTAGCTCATCGGTTTAAGTGCACAGCGGAAATTTGTAGAAGAACCACACCAAATAACACTTCTTCTATACTGTTTCATGTCGTTTAGGTTTTGGTGATAATCCGTTTGGGGTAACATGCAGGAAATCAGCAACAATTCTTCTCACGCCTGCAGAATACTTCATAAAAATCATATAAAGTAAGTAGATACCATTCCATGTACACTACTTCCCCTTGGAAGTTGATCTGATTACTTCAAAGTACACGATCATCCCCCATGATGATTTCGAACTCTCGGAAGCATCATTATCGTGGACGTCCATATACTCGAGAAGTTCTTAGTCTTAAGCAAATGTCTTGAAAAGTTTTGAAAGTCATTGAGAAACTTTGAAAATTTTTGCTTAGACTATGAAGTACCATTGTCGTTGTGTAGCTCATAAATATCCCGTGAGAATTGATTTCTGATTCCATCTCTCTCTGTCTAACTTACCAACCTCGAATTCATTCGGCTATTTGTTGTAACCACATGTGAAGTAAATCTGATATACCAAACTTGAAACTGAAGTACAATCCCCCAAATTTGTTACTTAAGCTTGCACTTATGTCGATTGAAGAACGGTGCAGAAAACAAGTCTCTTATACCTCTTGAAGTTATCCACACGAGCAACTGCGTGTGACACCCACAAATGATAGTAATCCATGTCGTCGACCATCCACCCCTTGACAGTGGAAACTAGATAATTCAAGTCTCAATCATAAGTTTTATCGTCCAAGCAAGTCATCAATCGATAGACTGGGTTTGAAGAAAAGGGGTAGAAAAATAGAAGGAAGGCTCGATGATGAAATAAGTAGACGCCTTCATGAAATCCCACTTCAACTTCAAATATAGAATACCAAATCCACTTCGTGATCACGTGTCTTTGTAGAATCAAAACTAGCCTTGTCGTTAAAGTGAATCTTATATCGGATCGTTTTAGCGTTAAGTGTTTTGTTTGCTTTGGTGTTGTGTTGTGAATGTCGTTAACTAGAACAAATTCTGAAAAGAATTGTCATTAAGGGACAAAATTTGTCAAGATAACTTGTCTTTGAAGCTCAACGTCAGTCATATACCCAACTGATGCGCGGATCGAGACATAACGAATACCCGACATTAAAAATAATGTCATCATAGCCCAATAAATACTTGTCCGGTCCGTGATACGTCCCAATCCACATCAAGTATTGCGGTCCTACTCCACATATTCTTTATATCAATACTCGGCCCAAAGTCTAAGTTGTCTTGGCCTAAAGTATATAAATTTATTGTATACTCGCATCCTAATCATAAGCGTAAATCTTTTAGCCCAACACAACTCGGCCTATTGAGCAGTCATTAAAACCCGGTCCATATAGATCCATCAAGGAATATATAAGACATCTTTTACTCTAACTTATCTCACAGCAAAACCCTAATCTCAATCTCCAAATCACGAATTCACTTTCTTATCTGCTTTCATAGAGAACTCCACCCTATCTCATCTAATCCCATATCTGCCACATTCCTCATCAACCATTTCTCCTTTTATTTACCCACGAAATCTCCTCAATCATACCATAAATCAACCATCCAACACAAATATACTTGAATCACCTTACCTGAATCACCTTAACATATCCACGAAAACCACATCTTATTATTAATCTTTTGATGAACCGAATAATCAATCACAGTTTTCCAAGGCATGAGAGGTTACTGGTCTACAAGATCTAATAATAAAGGGTCTCAGGTAGGGTGTATGGTTGGTTTAATTAGATTACATCGAATGAAAGACAGATTATAACACACTTGTTATAAATCTTCTTTATATTTCGTAGATCAAGGACAGATTTCGATTTTGAATGAATCAAAGATAGATGTGAGCAATCTTGTTCATGATCAATCTTTAATTTTCGTAAATTAAAAGAGGCTTTCACCTCGAAATAGATCAATGACGAGTTTCAGATTCGTGGTTAAAGATCTTAAAAAGATCTTGGCATGCATGTCTATAAACCACGAAACTGAATCTGAGATCCTTTTTTTTCTGTTTAGTTTCGAGTCAAGTTGGGGATTTTAGGTGTTGATGGGTTAGTATGATAGATGTTGGAGTTGATGAGAGTTTTGTTGTGGGGATGAGTTGGGTTAAATGGAGTTATAACCTTTGACTCAGTCGAGATAACCCGGTCAGCTCGGTAATTACCGAGTTGACTCGGTGAGGGGTGTAGGAGAGTTATGGTAAAACATGGTTTTGAGTCATCGGAATGTTGATGTTTTTATGGTTCTTTAAGTCATGGTCTTGGTATTTTCTGATAAAGAAGCATGATCGGAATGTTTTTTTTTTCACTTCATCGGAATAATTCAAACACCACATCGGAATAAGCATCATCGGAATAGGCATCATTGGAATAAGCATCATTGGAATGAGCATCATCCGAATAAGCATCATCGGAATAAGCTTCATTGGAATCACCATCGGAATCCCCATCAGAAAAGGGTTTTGACACCCGAAAATAGTGGATCTGATGATATTCCGATCTGTATTTCTTTTCTTTTGTTTTTCTTTTAGATCTGTGCTACTCATCTTCATCCAAAACATACCCAGAAAGGCTTAAAAAAAACTGTGATAAGCCACAATCTAATAAGAAGACGTGTTGACCAAAAAGAAAACTGACAGTCAGACAGACGAGAGAAAAAAGAATGTGACTTTTGGTCTTTTTTTTTTAGATCTGTTCATATCCACCAGCAAGTTTTATGTAAAGTGTGAACTTTTAGACCAAAATAAGTGACACCAAACCTCACGTGGACAGCTACTGGACTGATAATCAACACAAAAGACACCATGACATCAGCTGCTTATAAATAAGCAGTGAATAAGCAACGAAAATAAGCAAACAAACACAAAACACCCCCGGTTAGCTCTGATACCAAATGTTGTCCTATAATTTGTGATGATTAAGCAATGAAGAGAGAAAGAAAATAGATGAAGAAGAGATGAATTCCTAGAGAGAGAAAGTAGTGAGAGAAAGTAGAGAGGAGAGATGATTAACTTGGTGAGATTAGATTAGAAAAGAAGTTACAAATGACCATCCACCCTCCTAACATGCTAGGAGGGTAGTATATATAGTCCACCCACATGCGGGCTTTAATGGACTATATATTGGGCCGGGCTTGTCTTTATGGACTTTAATTAGTTTAAATACAAGCCCGTAAACCACGACTAAATAACTACTTATTACAACGTTCTAATAAATATTAAAATAGAAACCTATGACCGAACATTCTTGTTTGACTCAATATTTTGAGGCTAACACTACATTTAGCAGCTGGTGTTTACCATTTAAGCACTATAAAGTGTTCAGAATATCTTCTTGTGGATGTTGAATATCCTATGTCCAAGGAAGTTTTAAAGAAGATGGTGTCTACATAGCTGGAAATGGATTACACTAGTGATGTTGGCAAATATTTAATTAGGTTTATTTATTATCTAATTAACAAGTGATTTGTATTTCTAAGAATCCTCCTTGTACTTTGTTTTTATTCAGAAACTTGATTACTAGAGTAGGTCAAGATTAGGGGAGGATTGTTGGGAATAAAATGAGCTAAGACACTTAGACGCTGACAAGAGTTTATTGGACGTTGATAAGAGGAAATCAAGCGCTGACAGGTCAAGCATTGACAAGAAGTATCCAAGCGCTGACAAGAAGAAGTTCAAGCACTGACAAGAAAACTTAGTTAACACGTTTGTTTTTTTAAGAAAAGATATACTCAAATATTTTTTTTCTATATTTATCTTTTCCTTAAATAGTTGATAGGTTATCCATTGAACATGACTCCTTATGTTATAAAAGGAGGTCGTAGGGTTTGTAGTTCATATACATATTATTCAGTATTCGACTTTCACTGTACTCAAGTTTGATAATCAATCAAAAGTGAAAGTTTGGTTTATTGTTTTTACTTGTTCTTTAGTTTAAGTGTTAATTTCGTATAACACTTTAATTGTTCATATAAATAACAAGTTTCTCTAAGTGTTAAACTTTATTCAATCTCGTTAACACAAAGCTAATCGATCTAAGTTTGGGATCAACAGGTGGTATGCCCAGAAGTTCTTCTGGAAATACGTCTAGAAATTCTGACACTATTGGGTGATTCTGAATTGATGGAGATTCGGCATCCATGTCATGAATAGTAGTTAGATAGCCCTCGCAACCATGTGAAAGTAATGCACGTGCTTGCAAGGTTGATATTATTTGTACAGACCTTCCGGGTCCGAAACCGTTATGAATGTACTCTGGTGCATTTGCATCACCGAAGATGACCCGATATGTATGACAGTCTATGGTGGCGTGATGTTTGGATGGCCAGTCCATGCCCAATATCATGTCAAAATCACTCATGTCCAGCGGAAGTGCGTCAACAGGACGAAACTTGTCGTCAAACTCTAGGGGAAGGCTCTTGTACACATGGGTTATGCGTACAGAGTCTCTTAAAGGCGTGGAAATGTTTAGTACATTCTGTAATGGCATAGGGGATATCCTAACATTCTTAGCATAAGCAGTAAAAATGACCGAATGAGTAGCACCTGTGTCAAAAAGAACACATGCAGCTTGACCATACATATAAAAGATTCCAGTGATGGTACCTGTAGACTTGTTGGTCTGGTCACGAGAAGTTGTGTAAACGCGTCCACTAGTAGGAGGCGGCTTGGAATCAGCATGTCCATATGTGCCCTCCATCTCGCCCTTGCGGCAGTCCTTCAGGCGATGACCAGAAAGGTCACACTTGTAGCATGCGTCGCTGTCGAGGCGACATGGCCCTAGGTGCCTACGGTTGAAGGTAGTGCAAAGAGGGTGAGTATACCCTCCAACAGGTGCCCTTGCTGGCTGGAAGCCTGTTAAGAACAGTATACATGAGACATGGTTTATAGGTACAAAAGGACAATGCGGAAAAATCATAAGATGTAATACCAGTGATAGTTGGACGGTTAGGCTGTGAACCTCTTTGGTTATGGTCCCTCCCGTTACCATGATTCCTGGTAGAAGATTGCTAATGTGTCAGAATTATGAATTATCACATGTAACATAAGGAAATGTGTAAGTGTAAGGACATGCTGCTGTTGGAGTTTCCAGCGTTGTTACGGTAATTATCATTACCGCCACGCCTATCCGTAGCAGAACGGTCTTGAGTCTGACCGTTTCCCTTGGGCTGAGTAGGATGTTGTTGAGTAGCCGGCTGAGACCGGTCCCCAGTCTTCTGCCTGAAAGATGCAGTTTAAATAGAGATATAATTATTGGATAATATTAAAAGAATTCGGAGTGGTCACCGCTGAATGACGAATATTTACCTCTTCTCGGGTCTCTCTACTTCCCCGAACTCTTCTCTTTCTTGCAGCATCTCCAGCTTACGTGCTACATTGGCAACTTGTGCCACCGTGTTGAAAGTAGCACACACCAAGTTGTTGGCGACCGATGTATGAAGAGCCCACCGGAAGTGGTATGCTTGCTCTTCGACAGTACCTGCTGCTGCGCCAAGAAAACTAGCCAAACGAAGAAAGCACTGCATGAACTCGTTTTTGTTCTCCCCAGCTCTCTGCCTGATTCCGTGGTACTCCCTCTTCATCTTGTCTTGCTCAGCCTTTGGGAATAACTGTCCCATCACTAACCCCCTGAACTGAGCCCAAGTCAAACCAGCCACCCAATTGTCACCTCCCTCAGACTGCTTGACTGCCTTCCACCAACCTAGCACATCACTTCGAACTTGTAACATGCCAACCTCGACTTGAAGACGGGGTCACAGCCCATTGCATCGAATATCTTCTCAATATGAGCCAACCATGTTTTAGCTTCACTAGGGGCTATCAGTTATCTCTAAGGATCGAGGACGTTGCTTGTTGAATCTCTCCAGCCATGTGACAAATGTTGCTGGAGGAGGAGGAGGTACTGAGTGTTGTTGTTGATTGTTGGCAGCCTGCACCTCAGCCCTGATGTCGTTCCTTAGCTGAGGAAGCAAAGCTTGCATCGCAGCTTGGACTGCTGCATTGAGTTGTTCCTGCTCGCGTGTGAGAACCATCTGAAAGTATAACATAAAAATACATGATTAAACTGATCAAAACATAAAATATATACATGAAAAAAATTAATGCCAATAAATCATGAGAAAAAAATTTTATGAAGGAAAACTAGTACATGAATGCAAGATGCATTTTTATGAAAACTTTTATATGCGCGAGAGTGAACGCCTATGGTCAGTTCACTCAAAACAAAAGACATGGCGAGGTGATGGCAATGGGTAGGTCCTAAAGTTAAAAGTTTCGATAACAGCACATACGACTAAATAGGGCCAGTCCTGTACCAACCATTACTTAGTCATAAACCTGCGATAATGACATAAATATGAATGCATGAAAACAATGAATGCATGAAAACAATGAATGCATGAAAACCGGCCGTCAGTCCTAGGAAGACCATAGTGACTACCAACTAATCACATGTCGTGTTTTGAGAGCCTACAGGTGGAAGCCTTGGCTCTGATACCATAATTGTAACACCCCATTTTGGTAAATGGAATGTCATACGTGATTATGGCGTGTCATCAAAGCATACAAGGATAAATGTCTTAAACATTACATGACCATAAGGGAAATACCGGAAACAAACATCGGTACCCCAAAGTATAAGCTCATCACACACAAACATAAGTACTGTGAAGGAAAATGACTAAGCAATGTCCATAAAAATAACTAGCAAAATGTATGATGATAAGCATAAAGTAATGAAGGCTAGAAAGCTTCCAATCCATATGCATGTACGCTTAGAGTCTACGAGCGCCCTTAAGTACGTGCCGTTTTGGGAACATGAAAGAAAAACGGCTGAGCATAACGCTCAATGCACGAATATACAAGCATAGAATGTGATAACGCAAAACTGAGGTCATTGCTTAATATTATTTTACGATTATTTTTGAAATTTTTTGGATGGGTTTGAACGATATTTATTTTTGGAGGTTTAAGTTTAAACCGATGTTAGAAGGCTTATGTTTTATATTTAATAAGTATAAGGAGTATTAGCAAGTGTGATGTCGATGAATGCCAAATATTTTACGTCTTATTGTCGGTTGTTCGATTTTTGTCATTTTTGATGTTTTATTTTAAATGACGTGTTAAGTCAAGTCGGGAGTCGATATTTTTATATTTGAGGTATGTTTTAAATTTTTAAAAGTATCTTTATGAAACCCGAGCCCCGTAAATATTTTCAAAATTGACTAATAGTTATTTCCTGCTTTTTAGCTAACTATTTTCATTTTTAGCCACAACTATTACAAAATTACAACATTGGTCCCTCAACCACCATATAAAAGCTAAATTTTTACACACACAAACTCATTCCCACTCACTCAAAAATTGTTTCTCTCTCTCTTTCTTTTTCTTGTGTAGTTGTGACCACCAACCCACCCAAAACACCACTTCTTTCAATTTTTGCTCCATTTTCATGATGATCTAAGTAAAACTAACACAAGACCCAATCTTAGAATCGCAAGAGGAACATTTTGGTGTAAGATTTTTGAACATGGAAGACTTTTTATTTTTTTCAAGTTGGTTGGTGAGAGCTATGATCATGCATGGCATTTTTATGATGATCCATGGTGTTCATACTAAAAATCTTGTTAAAAACTTGATTTTGATTTGAAGGTTTTGATTTTTATGATGATTCTATTGATATATGTTGATGTTAGGGTATTGGGATGAACATATACATGGTTGGTTTTGGTAAAAAATGTGATTTTATACAAGATTTTGATAGGCATTTTATAACAGTAAGTAAACTGTAATTTTTAGGATTTTTATGTTTTGATAATGGCTTAACTTATAGCCTAGGGTTGTAGATAATTTTATTCGCTTCGATTTGATATAAAGTAGAGCTTCTAGCTCCAAACGAACGCGAAGTTATGATGTTTTGATTATTCGTGTACCGGGAGACGAGTATCGGCACTACATATAGTTGTTTTCGATATTTGGATCGAATCTCGTGGACTATAAATTGAAGTTTTAAAATGGGTAACCTACTGATAATGAAGTGTAAACCTTAGAGGGTGAGTTTACTAATAACTAGATTTTACTTAGTTATGAAAGTTCGTTGAAATCGGTTCAATTCGAATTGACTATTGGTTAACGTGCGACTCAGTCTTCTTTTGGTGGATAAAATAATATATTGGGTCGTTGTAGTAAAATTAAATTGCAAGACGTTAAAGTAAATGACGGTAATTAAAGCTAAAACTAATTAAAACATAAATGGTGCAATATTAAAGCTTTTAAAAGTAAATTAATTAAATGACAAAAAATAAAGCTTGACGAAAAAATAATTTGAAAATGTAATAAAAATGTAAACTTTAAATTGAAAATAAAGAAAAAAACGATTAAAATAACAGAAAAGTAAAATGGCGGAAAAATAAGCTTTAAAAAGTAAACTAAAAATTACTAGAAAAATTTGAAAACTTAAAATAATGCAACTTAAAAATTAAACTAAGACAAAAGATTAAATACTAAACCTGTCGGAATACATTCTGATCGGAATGTACTCGTCAGAATGTAATCGGAATACACCCAAAAGCACCTCTGTCTGAATGTGTATCCGAATCCCCTATCGGAATATCCAAAAACACCTTGATCGGAATCCCCAATCGGAATACTAATCAGAATGCAACCAAAAGGAACCTCGTCGGAATATGGGAAACAAAGTCCTATCGGAATATCAAAAAGACCTCCGTCGAAATGTCAAATCGGAATCCTTGTCAGAATCACAAACCCTATTCCGACGGTGAATCGGAATCCCCGTCGAAATGCAAAACCCCTTTCCGATCCAGCAATCGGAATGCTGGTCGGAATGTGCAGTCGGAAAAGGGTTTCCCCTTTCACTTGGTGGTGATCGGAATACCGTAGGCAAGGGTAAATAAGCAAGATCAAATAAGTTACGAACCAAATAAGCACTAAACTAAAAACGTTATCTAACTATAATAAGACGAATAAAATAAGCACAAATTTAAAGACTTTCACGACACAAAATAAGCAACTTTTTAAGCAAACTTTAAAAAGATAAAACTTTTAAGAAAACTTTAAAACAATTAAGATAAATACAAAATAAGTCAATAAGATTGTCAATCTT
Organism: Glebionis coronaria; assembly: GCA_025667525.1. Classification (NCBI taxonomy): domain Eukaryota; kingdom Viridiplantae; phylum Streptophyta; class Magnoliopsida; order Asterales; family Asteraceae; genus Glebionis; species Glebionis coronaria. The sequence continues at coordinate 275,907,571 of CM046879.1, forward strand.
ATAGCTTAATTCGTATAAAAGCCTAGATAAAAATAAAAAGATAAACTTTTTACTCAAATAAGCAATTAGATCAAGCAAATGAATGCTTAATCCGAATTAATAATCAAAATCAAAAGCAAGAAAAGTAGAATAAGATGGATAATAAAAAGATTAATTAAAGGAAAACAAAGATTCAACAACAAAATTAAAAGACTTACTTGAATTAAAGGCAAGAAATTTAAGGTGCAAAACAAGGTAATTAAATTGACAATTAAGTAAATGACATGAAAATAAATGTGCAAGTAATGAAAATGGTGGAAGACTAGTTTGTCAAAATAGCCAACACCTCCTAATGTGTCATTAGGACGGTATTTATAGGAGGATTAGGGAGGTTAGCATGTATTGATCCTTTCTTTCTTCTCTCGTCTTTTCGTCTTCTAAATTCTTTGACTTTTTCGACTTTGTCTCGGGATTAATTTAAACTCGTCTTATAATTTCTTCATTTATTAGACTTGAGTTCTTCGAGTTCATTAAACTTCCGTCTTTAGACTTTTTCTTCGATAAATCTTCAGAATAGGCCTTGGACTTCCGTTCTTTTCGCACTCTTGATCTTTTGACTTCGTCTATTGTCTTTTTCTTCGATAAAAGCCCGTGAAAGCCCGTGTTTTCTTCCCTTTTCACATTTTGGTCCTAAATCAAAACAAAAACACAAACCACGCATAATTCCGACATTTACGACATAAAATACACGTTTTGGCTTGGTTATTATTATAATTAAGTGGTAAAAGGATAAGTGTTTTCTCACTTATTAAATCCCCTACACTTGACCATTGCAATGCCCTCATGCAATGCATTAGTTACAAAGCAAGTTTTACATTTTCCATCACGATCAATCCACTTTGGCCTTTATTAAAGAGACAAAATATTTAAAGGAAGAAAACAAATAAAAAGATCAAAAACTTACCTTAGGGTTTTGGAATTTCATGAACGTTTATCACCCTCAAGTTTCACGTTCCCCATACCAAGCTTAAAAACGAGATCATTGCTATTATAAGTTAACAAACTATCACAAACTCATGTGGGCCAATTATTCACTTAGACTCCCTTATTCCTAGGTGTATCTCTTATATTTTATTGTTGTCTTGAATGATCTCGAGGATGCATTGTTGACATATTTCGATAATTTATTTAGGCCGAACATAAAGTAGGACGATTTAATCAATAGTTAGCTAAAGGACAAAATCTTTTAAAACTGCTTCTCGGGACCTCATAAAGTTCATATCTTGGCATAACTCGCTTCACGATTTGAGACCTTTCTCGGACCGATATTTGGCAGTGACTTCATACTTCAAATCTTGAGAGACGTTCATGAAATAATGGTCTTCTCTTTATAATAGGAATTTCTTCACTTGAATTTTTTGAGAGATTCTTCATATTTGGACCACGACTTCTTCATTTTTCTCCAATCTTTATTTGGGATTTTGATATACAACGATCCGCCTCCTTTTAGGACTTCGATCTATTTATCCTCATACCTTGTTAGGTCCTTTTTGGATAGAATTCTCCATGATCTTTAGGGGAGTATTCGCTTTTCGTCGTGTGTCTTGATCCTTCATATTGATTTTTGATAAATGATTCTTCACATCACTTGGGATCTTTAGCAACAAAATGTAGCCCTCATGCCTTGTTAGGGCCTTTTCGGACTCACCAATCTTCGCATCCCGCTTCAATAATTTATACCTTGGCTATGAACTCTAATTAATACCGAGCAACTTTTAAACGATCTTGGGCTAGAAGCTAAGTAACTTTTCAAATCGTACAACCTTATTTATTGCAATTAAATTTTTTAACAAGCGATGGGAGAAAAAGCTTATAATCAACTCACATAAATTCATAAAAGAATACCAAACTTATAATTGACTCTATCATCTCTCGTTCTCCACAATTTAAAATCTCAAGGAATGAGACTCGTGGATGCTTAGCCTATTAAATCAAAGTTTCGGGTTTTCAAGTCATCTATAGGATCTTGCAACTTCTTAGACTTTTTCAAGTTTAGAATTCACATTTTAAAGTTCCTTTGATAAACGACTTTCTAGGATCAATTATAGGAACTTGCAAAAAGTTCTTGTTCTTAACCTGTAAGAGTTAAGACTTTCGCGTTTTAAAGTTCCCTATATAAAAGCCTAGCAAAACTTGACTTAAACACGTTAAGGATACTAGCTAGAGTAAACTTAGATAAGTAAACTCGGGTTGAGTCAAAAGATCCACAACGTTTGAAAATTAAAACCACTTTATTCATAATTTATTCTAGCAAAGAAAGAAAATAACTATAACAAAGGTAAATACTAATAGGCCAAAATAGATAAAAAAATTTGAAAAATGTCGAAAAATCAATTTTTCGGTTAAAATGAGGACAAATACAAGGAAAAGCCCACTTAACTTCGATAGAAGTCCCCCATACACTTAATATAAACATTGTCCTCAATGTTTAAGCATGTGGAAGTAAACTCCCCTACACTTAGGACATAGTGCACGTTGTTTAAATCTTGCTAAGGAAGAGACAACTAAAGTGACTCCTATTATAATATCGAAGAATATAAAATAGAGAATCAAAAGAGTTTAGGATAGAACCGGGAAGACGGGAACACGGAAATACATGGGAAGAAGCATGAAGAGTATCCACCGGGATCAAATACATGGTTTTCATCCATCAAGTAGCACAAGCTTAAGACGAACAAGACAAGCCAAAGAAGAGTAGGCAAGGTTCCCTTAAGCGAAGATTGAGCACGGTGGTAAACAGTGTGATGAGGTGCAAGCATATCTCCATAAGTTCCAAAAATCTTTCCTTTTATTTCATCAGATGGATATTGAGATGGCTTGAAAATTCCAATATCGGGATCGAACACCTTTTCCTTTAGGGGAAAATAACACTCAGGCTCAGTAGACCTTGAAGAAGATCCGCTCATAAATCTCACAATCACATCCTCAGAAGGTGGATAAAGAGGTGTCAAGACATAAGTACTGCGGATATCGGTGTCGTCCGGCTTCTTCTCCTTTGAAACGGGTTTCTTCATATCCAAAGGAGGATAAAGACCAAAATCAAAGTCCAAAGGAGGAGAATCACTCTCATTTGGGAAGTAAGTGTTGAGAAAAGTGACAAAATCTTCCTCAAATGAGTAGTCATCCAAAGTAGGATCAAGCATTGGGGGCGGAGGATCTTCATCAAAAGTAGGTGCAAGGTCATCATGTGAAGAATCACTCGAAAGAGTATCGACATCATCAAAGTCATCATAAGTTGGCATGTCTTTATACTCAGAAGAAAAATCATCAGAATCATTCATGTCAGAACTAGAATCATCATCATAGTCATCATAAATTGGTGGAGACTCATGAATTGGTGGGGGATCCAAAGTGGAGATAGAATCATCCATATCATCTTGGAACAGTGGATTATCATAGCAAGACTCGAAAAGAGGATTGTTGTAGACGACAAAATCATCAAGCACATTAATCATATTCGTTGATTCTCTTCCATTGGATTTGTTTGTGATCTTCCCCATTTTAAACACTTGTGCATCATTCCCGACCCTTAAGATGAGCTCACCTTCGGAAACATCGACTAAGGATTTTCCGGTTCTCAAGAATGGCCAAGTATTAACGGAATACGAGGGTCCATTTCATAAACAACAACAAAAAAGTCGACCGGAAAAGTGAAGGTACCAACTTTAATAAACACATCTTCGGCAATAACAACGGGGTAAGCGAGAGTGCGATTTGCTAGCTCAAGAGTCATCTTTGTCGGTGTAAGGTCGGGTAATGATAGTGTTTTCCAAACACTTAAAGGCATCAAATTTATACTTTCCCCGATATTAGCTAAGGCAGTAAATTCTTCGGTTTCGTTAAAAATGCAAGGCAACACGAAACGACTGGGATCTCTAAGTTTTTCCGGAAGTTCTTTAAGAATGACTGCAGAACAATTTTCATTTAAGCGTGTGTTGACAAACTCAGCCATCTTTTCCTTCTTGTTAAGCAATTCCTTGAATGCTTTGACGAATTTCGGCATTTGGACAAGTGCTTCAACGAGGCTAATGATGAAATTCATTTGAGAGATCATGTTCATAAAATAAGTGATTTGAGCATCCTCTTTAGTAAGCAATTTGATCTTGTCTAACCGAGAAGGATATGGGATGTTGGGTTTATAGGTGGAAGGTGGGGTGGGTGAAGGGTTTTTCTTGGGTATTTCTTCATGCATGGGTGGAGACGGTAATGGAGAACTAATACTAGGCGTGGGACTAGGAGGGATAAATGGTGGTGGAGGAGGTGTAGATGGAGTAACTGGGGGAGGGATAGATGGTCCTACTAAGGTTGCTCTACTGCGTGTAGTAATAGCACTCACATTCGCTATTGGGTTGGTGACGATATTTGAAGGAAGAGAGCCCGAAGTAGAGGTTTGAGGACTTCGGAGGAAACTAGCCAGCATATTCTTCAAATCATTTGTTTGATTCCTAAAAGAGGTTTGTATAATGGGTGGGGTGATAGTTGTAAAATACGTCTTTTAGGAAAAAGAGCGTAATTAGGGCAGGTATTAATAAGTAGTTTAGGAAAACCACAAGTTATGACCCAAAGTGGGGATCGTTCTCAAGGAGGATAGTGTGTTGTGTAGAGAGATGATTAATGATGTGATAATGATTATGAGAGAAGAAAATAGAAATGAGATAAGAATAGAATGACGGTTACGATGATGAATTAAACTAAGACGATTAGTCGTACACGTAAAACCGTAAAAAGTGACAAAATTAAAAATTTATCCTAAAAATTCCTAGAAAATTGCAATAAATCCTAAATAATGTAATTAGAGTTTACAAAAAATTAAAAATCACTCAAACCTTGTATTTAATTAAATAATAATTTTTTAATGCCAATTAAAGCCCAAAAATTAATTTAATTAACAAAAAGCCTAAAAGGAGATTTTTTCAATTGTAAACCTCTAAAATGACTTAACTAAATTTAAAACTATTTTTGAAAATTTTAAAATTAAGAAAAACTATTTAAAAACAATTAAAAACTATTTAAACTTAAAATAATTATAAAAACTAATCTAATGACAATAAAAATATTCTAAAAATTGTTAAATTCCTAACTTAATGTATTTAACCTAAGAAAAATATAAAAACTTGAAAAATCTAAATTTTAATTTTTAATAATAAAATAATATTAAAAATCCAAAATTTATATAAAATTCTAAAAAATTGCAGACTAGCTTATTTAACCTAATAAACACAGAAATGAAGTTGAAATTACAAAATACCCCTATTGGGCCTAGAAATGGGCTAAAAGACAAAACAGTCCCTTAATGGGCTAAATTTGGGCCCAATAAGAAAAAGTAAACCAAATAAGCACAAAACCTCCAGTCTGACTCAAAATTTGATTTTAAAGACAAAACTATGAAGGCCCAAAAGCTGAAAATGTGTATTAGCTAGCTTATTTCAAAGCAGCTTATTCTTAATGGGCTTTTTGGCCAATTAAGCTATAAGCTGATGCCATAAGCTCAAATTAGACACACAAGCTTCTTTTGAGTTACTTAAGAGATCTATAAAAAGAAAATTGGAAAAAGCACAAGGAATAAGCCTGAATAAGCTAAAAGCTATCTTCATAAAACGACAAAATAGTCGTTTTCGAGTTCCCTAAGAGCTGATTCAACTTTCAAAAGCTTTTAAATGACTTAACTAAGCTTAATCAACAAATTTTTTTTCAATAAGCACACTCAAAAAACTGGAATAAGCAGATAAGCACTTAATTAAAAGTCAACTTTATGAGTTTTCTAGCAAAAAGTCAAAGCCAAGGTCTTATAAGCTCCAGTTCAAACAAATGGGTCAAATGAGGAAGATTGATCACAAAAAATAAGTTGTTGCAAGTCTGGATAAGCCAATATGGCTTATTAATAAGCTGAATGACAAGTTACACTAGCAGGGGCTAGTTTTGGATGTTAAGCAGTGGAAACTTTTTCCACTGCTTGACTTTCTTGACTTTTTGTCTTTAGTGACTTTTTTTGTGGATTCAAGTTACAAAAAAGGCACCCTTGTGATCAGTGAACCACAAGGAGTCAGAAACAACAAATAAATCACAATCACAATCAGCCAAAGAGTGTAGTTAATTCAATTAAGCACCAGATCAGTCACATGAACAATAAGCAGTTATGAACTTATAAGCTGTTTAAGCAAATTTCAGCTAACCAAATTGCACCAAAAGAATACACAAGCTATAATAAACTTAAATGAACAAGTTTAAACAGGTTTCATGCAATGGTTCAAGGCCTAGATCAAGATTCAAGCACAATAAGGTTACTGATGAACACTAACAAGCAGTTATGAACACACTTTGCTGATATACTTGACCAACAAGCCAAATTAAAACACTCAAATCTCTTAGATAGGTTATGAAAACTTTGATTTAACAGCTTTTATCCCTAAACATGCATATACTCTAAGTATTACCAAAATTTTAGGTTAAAAACAGTCAAAATCAATAAGTTATAGCACAATCTTTGATTCAAGGTTTTAAAGCAAATAACTTGCAGGTTTTAGTTCTCAACCAAGTCAATAACAGATACAAAGCACAAACAACACTTTCCACAAACACAATAACACTCTATGATCTTAAACAGATAATCCCAAACACCCCTTATCTTTTTCAAATCAAATTTAAACAAGTATAAGTGTATTCCAAGACTACCCAAGCCCAATCAAACACATAAACAGATGTAATATGCAGTATTAAGCAAGATTAGACCATAAATTCCACAAGAACACAAGCAACACACAAATTCACCAAAAATCAAGATTTTAAGCAGATTTAAGGTAGAATGGTTCAAACCTCATGGATGTACATCTACACCCACGAATTTTGAGCTTATGTGCTAGCAAGAACAAGAACAAGCTTCCACAAACAAGCCTGCTAAGATTCAACAAGGTTAGAAGCAAAAATATCAAAATCAGAAAAAAGAGGTAAACTTGATTAATGCAAACTTAGTTCCCCACACTTGATTATCCCCAAGTTATAAGCCTCACAACACCTTGATATCACAATATCAGGGTGCTATGATCAACTTATAGCCCAAAAATTCCAAGGTTTGAACAAGACTTAGCAAAATATCAAGATTTAAGGAAAATATGCAAACTTTTGCACACTCCTTTGAAAACATATTTTAGGATTCAAGAACAGTTAACATCAAACAATAATAAACAGATAATAAGGTTGGCACTTGATTTTTCTTCACCAAATTCAAACACATTTCATTACTTCAATATATGATTTACAGAATTGTGAACTAGGAAAATTTAAGAGCAAATGCTAAATGTAAAGGGTCCTATGCCTTATATAGGCTAAAAGTGACTACTACAAAGCATAAAAACGTAACCCTAATTGGTGGTGAAGTCCCAAAAATGCCCCTTGAGGGTTTGAATATCTTGATCATGTGACAATGTTTTGGCAGGTTGTCTGAGTTGTCCAAGGTGAAAATGAATCCAAAGGCTCACAATGAAGCTTAAGTTTGAAGCTGGATGTGGGGGTAGATTCCCTGGCACCATTTTGGCTTTTTCTCAAAACCGTGTGAAGGGTTTAAACATGTGGGCAAGATAGTGATGTGGCATGGGTTTTTAAGGTTGAGGTGTGTTTATAGGACCCTTAATCACTAATCTGGAAAAGATTAGTGATTAATTCTTAGTAAATATTAAAAGACCAATTCATGTTCTTGGCTGAATAGTGTGAATTTTAATCCAGATTAAGGGTGGGTTAAGTTTAAATTTGTGTTAAGGAGCCAAGTTTAAAAAATTAATAAACTGGATTAAGTGGATTAATGAGGTGGAGGAAGAGAGGAAGGTGATTGGTTGAAAATGTTAGTGGGGTGAGGTGGCAAGCTATGGTTGGTTAAGGTAACTATCTTTGTCTGCCCAAATTAGTCCCAAGACTTTCTTCTTTCTTTCATTTGTAAATAAATAAGCCAAAATTCGGATTCGTTTGTATTTGAAGTTTCACTTTTCACACTTTTGCCCCAAATACTTTTCCAAAGTATTTTAGGGGTATTTCTTGCCATTTGTTGATTCTTGAAGGGCTGTTTTGGCATTTTCTTCAAAGGTAATGGTCTTGACTTGTCTTGTTGTCTTCTTGGAGGACTGAATTTGACAAATCATAATTTATGAGGGACCATTTTTGCCATTTCTTCAAAGTCAAGGGTCCTTCTGGTAATTTGTCATATTTAAAGGACCAAACTTGTAATTTCTTGTATCTTGAAGGCCTTTATGATATGTTTGAATTTAAGGAGGATAATAATTGACAATTTAGTTTTATTAAGGGACTAAATTTGCCAATTCTTCAAAGTGGAGGGCCCTTTTGTAATTTTGACAAACTTTAGGGACCAATCTTGTAATTATGAAGATACAAGGGTATAAAGTGTCAATTCTTCAATATTGGAGGACCCTTCTTGCATAATCTTCAAATCTTCAAGGGTTTATCTTGGAAAATCTTCATTAGGGCTTGGTTCATTGTGTGGCTTCGTTTCCCGTGTTTGTTTTTGTATGATTCTTGTGATCTTTTGTCACTTTCTCAATATCCGTACCTAAAATACACAAGAAACAAACACAAGCATATATTTTTCCATTTTCATGATATTTAATGCATTTAAAGCCCTTTTTGCACGATGAGACTATGTATAAAAGCAGTCTCGTCATTAATGGGTGGGTGATAAGGATTAGAAGCTCAAGGTGGGTTTGGGTTGCTTCTATTGTAGTTGTTGGGGTTGTGGTTTTGAGGAGAAAAACCGGGTGAAAGAAAGTTGTTAGAACGGTAACTTAGCAAGTTACGATCACCTTCAGGTCGAGCTTGATAGCTTTCCGTTGAATAGTTACCATGAGCCGCATACACATTTTCCGGATTGTCATGAGTAGAAGGACAATCAGTATATGAATGAGGACCCCCGCAAATCTCACAAGAAATTGCTACAGATTTAACTTGTTGTTGTTGATTTGTAGCCAAAAGTTGCATATTCTTGCTCATTTCGACCATTGCGCGGGTCAATTCGGTGATATCAGGGTTTGAAGAAGTAGAAAACACACTGACTCTCGGGTTATTTCTTGAAGATGCGGATGAATCCCAATTTTTGTGATGAGTAGTCATGTTCTCTATAATCTCCTCAGGTCTTCTTTTCATAAATGTGCCATCAGCGGCTGCATTAATCGTATCACGATCACAAAAAGTTAAACTATTGTAGAAAGTATCAATCAAAGTAACGAGGAGCATGTTGTGGTTTGGACATTGATCAATCAAAAGATTATATCTTTCCCAAGCATCAAAAAGTGATTCATCGGGTTCTTGAGTAAATCCATTAATTTGATTCCGAAGGCTCGTGACCATGGTTGGTGGAAAGTAGCGCGACAAAAATCGTTGAATCATCTCGTCCAAAGTATGAATTGAATTCTTCGGAAGACGATCAAACCATTTTTCGGCATGGTGGGATAAGGTGTGTGGAAATAGGTGAAGGCGAAGAAAATCCATAGTACCGGGCAACTTCATGCTTTGAGTAACGGTAATGAATTTGTCGAGGTGTTTGTTGGCATCATCATCCGACAATCCGCGAAATGGACAAGTGTTTTGCACTTGTTGGATCATGTGATGCTTTAATGAAAACTCTGGATCCGTGATCTGCATCGGCGCAATCGGTCTTCCTCGTCCATTCACCGTAGGTTGACAAAGCTCCTCGATCGTTCTAAGATCAGGTGGGGGAACATTGTTGTTATTATTATTGTTGAGGTGGGGTGGATTATTGTTGTTGTTTTGCACACCAGCCATAACTAAATCTTCACGAGTCTCGGGCTATGAATAAGATGAAGATCTAGTACGCATACACCTGCAAAAGCAAAAGAAAAAGATACCAAAGAAATAGAGAATATATATGTACGTGTAAAAATAAAAATAAAAATCTTTTTGGATTTTTGAAATTTTTTAATTTTTATGGATTTTTTTGAAAATTTTTTAGCAAGAAAAATAACGTTCACGAGTGGACGGGTCCCAAAATTCAACGCGTCTCTTACAGAAAACCGTTAATGTTCACGAAAAGAGCCGGCAGCGGCGCCATTTAATAACTAGATTTTACTTAGTTATGAAAGTTCGTTGAAATCAGTTCAGTTCGAATTGACTATTTGTTAACGTGCGACTCAGTCTTCTTTTGGTGGATTAAATAATATATTGGGTCGTTGTAGTAAAATTAAATTACAAGACGTTAAAGTAAATGACGGTAATTAAAGCTAAAACTAATTAAAACATAAATGGTGCAATATTAAAGCTTTTAAAAGTAAATTAATTAAATGACAAAAATTAAAGCTTGACGAAAAATTAATTTGACAATGTAATAAAAATGTAAACTTAAAATTTAAAATAAAGAAAAAAATGATTAAAATAAGACTAAAGTAAAATGGCGGAAAAATAAGCTTTAAAAAGTAAACTAAAAATTACTAGAAAAATTTGAAAACTTAAAATAATGCAAACTTAAAAATTAAACTAAGACAAAAGATTAAATACTAAACCTGTCGGAATACATTCCGATCGGAATGTACTCGTCGGAATGTAATCGGAATACACCCAAAAGCATCTCTGTCTGAATGTGTATCGGAATCCCCTATCGGAATATCCAAAAACACCTTGTTCGGAATCCCCAATCGGAATACTAATCGGAATGCAACCAAAAGGAATCTCGTCGGAATACGGGAAACAATGTCCTATCGGAATATCAAAAAGACCTCTGTCGGAATGTCAAATCAGAATCCTTGTCGGAATCACAAACCCTATTCCGACGGTGAATCGGAATCCCCGTCAGAATGCAAAACCCCTTTCCGATCCAGGAATCGGAATGTTGGTCGGAATGTGCAGTCGGAAAAGGGTTTCCCCTTTCACTTGGTGGTTATCGGAGTACCGTAGGAAAGACTAAATAAGCAAGATCAAATAAGCTACGAACCAAATAATCACTAACCTAAAACCTTTATCAAACTATAATAAGACGAATAAAATAAGCACAAATTTAGAGACTTTCACGACACAAAATAAGCAACTTTTTAAGCAAACTTTAAAAAGATAAAACTTTTAAGAAAACTTTAAAACAATTAAGCTAAATACAAAATAAGCCAATAAGATTGTCAAGCTTATATCTTAATGCGTATAAAATCCTAGATAGAAATAAAAAGATAAACTTTTTACTCAAATAAGCAATTAGATCAAGCAAATGAATGCCTAATCTGAATTAATAATCAAAATCAAAAGCAAGAAAAGTAGAATAAGATGGATAATAAAAAGCTTGATTAAAGGAAAACAAAGATTCAACAACAAAATTAAAAGACTTACTTGAATTAAAGGCATGAAATTTAAGGTACAAAACAAGGTAATTAAATTGACAATTAAGTAAATGACATGAAAATAAATGTGCAAGTAATGAAAATGGTGGAAGACTAGTTTGTCAAAATAGCCAACACCTCCTAATGTGTCATTAGGAGGTTATTTATAGGAGGACTAGGGAGGTTAGCATGTGTTGCTCCTTTCTTTCTTCTCTCGTCTTTTCGTCTTCTAAATTCTTCGACTTTTTTGACTTTGTCTCAGGATTAATTTAAACTCGTCTTATAATTTCTTCATTTATTAGACTTGAGTTCTTCGACTTCATTAAACTTCCGTCTTTAGACTTTTTCTTCGATAAATCTTCAGAATAGGCCTTGGACTTCCGTTCTTTTTGCACTCTTGATCTTTTGACTTCGTCTTTTGTCTTTTTCTTCGATAAAAACCCATGTTTTCTACCCTTTTTCACATTTTGGTCCTAAATCACAACAACAAACCACGCATAATTCTGACATTTACGACATAAAATACACGTTTTATCTTGGTTATTATTATAATTAAGTGGTAAAACGGTTTTGTAAACGGAGTCGTTTAACGAAGTTAAAATGGTTGTGTGAAATATTAATGTAAATCTGTCCGGATTTTGTAGTTTGAAAATGAGTAGGGTAAAGGAATTTAAAAGTAATTTCATTTGATAAACTTGTAGTAGGACTTTCTATATATAGTAAGTTAGTTTATCGAGTCGTTTCATAAACGTTTGATGAGTTTAAAAAGGGTAAATAAGCTAGTACATATAGTATGTGCCGGCGGACTTTGTTAAAAGTGTAAATGGTGAAGTAAATATGGAGAAGAATGTAATAGAGTTATTTGTATCGTTTTCTCTCAAGTTTATCGTGATTTTATGAGTTTGAGTTTGTTGTTGTTATATATGATTTATTCCTCGAGTCATTATTAATGACCACGCCTTATTTGATAGGTAGCGGTTCTCGTGTTTGAAAGGCATCCATTATCATCGACGATCATCTCGATAGATCTCTTATACTAAGGTGAGTCTGTAGCCCGCTTTTCATGCTAGCTACTAAATATTTTGTTACCCGCAAGGGGGATACATGCTATTTGAAAATAAATGAACACAAGTCATGAGTAATTGTTGGACCCGAATGTTGCCTAAGCTGTTTACATTGTATTGAGTACCTTGTTGCTAAAGACCCTAAATTCATGAGCCGTTAACTATCTTCTGACTTGATGTTGTGAGTCAGGAATAGCCGCTTATTCTAATGATAGTACTATTGGGTTGACCACCCTATCTGAGACCAGGGCATTATGCTGAGTAACCTCTAGGAAGGATAATTTACGGGAATAAGAATGTGGTATTCTAGCAACTGATACCCTAGAGGGGCAATGGTTTTATTCTAGTCATGCCGGCATTTGGCGTGGGTGACTATTTGGTTAAGGGGTCGGTGTCATAAGCTTAAATACAATGTTTATTATTTTCTTGAATATAGATTGTGTGTACGATAATTCTATAAATAATTATGATTGATTTTCTTCTTGTGTTCAAAAGTGAATTGATAAACCTATAGACTCGCTCAACATTATTGTTGACTCATTTTAGCATGTGTTTCAGGTAATAGGAAGTGATGGAGGATGGAGCTTTGCTGTGGAGGTTGCGGCTTGACTTTTGGAAGAATGTTGGTCTAAAAACTATTTCTATCCTTTACTGTTGAACAATTTGTTTTATGTTTGTGTACTGTACTAAACTTGTGTTGGTTATTGGTCGAGATCCATGGGAACTAATCGCTTTACTCTGGTGTCGTTTTAGTACAATTATGGGATGAAATTATGTTTTAGATCTATTATGAAAATTTTGTTTATGTTTTATGTGTAAACGTCTCTATTTTGAGTCGTTCAATATACCTTGTGTGATGATGCTTATGTCTAGCACCCAATTGTGTATTTCCGCTGCGCAATGTAAATTGGGGGTGTTAGAGATTGGTATCAGAGCTACAAGTTATAGAGAACTGGGTCGATTTTGAAAATTGTCCTAAACTATAACTTTGGTGTCGAAAGTATTTATTCTTCAAAAGCACACAACTCCTCTGCAACACTCCGGTAAGATCACTTTTAGTTTTGTTTTGTATTATAGATGTATCCCTCATAACTGAAATGATTTCCCGAGTATTTATTAAGTAAATACTACGATATTGTATTGGAATTATTGAAAGTACGCTGAGTGCTTGTCAATATCATATTTATTTTTTGCGAGCATTGCATAAACATCATTTGCATTGTGTTGCATAGCACGGATTACGTATAACATTTGCATAAGCATTGCATACTAATTTTTATTTTATTAACAATGACCTTAAGTATCCTTGAACCCTTATAATTGTAGAAAATGGATGGTTTACCTCGTGAGGATGGATGGATTGATATGACTAATGTATTGGACGGTGAGGAAGTAGATAATTTTGGTGATAGTGATGATGAGGAGCCTTATGAGTATTTAGATGATGGGATTTCACCTACTGCAGTTGGTTAGACCGAGCCTGAATTGATTCAAGGTAGTTATGTTTCAAGAGTTAATGTTGTGCCACAGATTGTTCCGGACTGTCAGTGACCTGTTGTTCGTTCTTCGACGCCTACTTGTGATGCTTATATGAGCAGCTTGCCTGGGATTGCATTTGCTAGGGGTGATGTTTTTGTTGAGTCGAGTAGTGCTGCTAGTGCTCGATCCATTCATGATGGCATATCTAAGGTTTATTGTCCAGGTCCTAGGTCTTATGATGATATTTTCTGGTTTCTCAAGAAGTTTGATAGGTCTTTATTTGAAAGGTATTTGGTTGAAACCCGTGTGATTAGGAGATTTGAGCAAAAGGAGAAGAGGTTTGACAGGTTTGTTAGTGGTGTGAGGAGATCAGAGTTTGTTAGAGCAAGAGAAATGGATGAAGTTGTTAGGTTAAGATCTATGGTGTTGAATTTAAGTGGGCAAATTGAAATGTTACGTTAGGAGCAAGCAAGGAATGTAAGGTTGAATGTGTGGGATGTGCCGATGAGATCCTTTCCTAGTCGAGGTGTGGTGATTCGTGATGTGCCAAGTCAGAATAAAGCTCAAGTGTTGGTGAAGCTAAGTGAAGCAGGTAGTCGAAAGGGAAAGGAAAAAGTGGAAGAAGACTCTGAGGAAGATGATAGCAGCAGTGATGATGAGCCGATGTACAAAACGTTGTAGGGATATGATGTTTAGTTCTTTATGTTTTTTTATTAGCCTTGTTGTAATAGAACTTATGTAGACTGGTACTATAGTTTATGATGAAACTTAATGACTTTTAAGTTTACCGTAATGAAGGGTTGTAGTGACATTACTTGTCACAATTTTGGGGAAATTTTCCAACGCAATCTAAATTACCTTCATGACTTATGATTTGTCTTATTAGTTATTTTGTGAATTGGTTAATGATTCATTGTGGACTTTGTTGTTGGTGCATGTAGTATCCATGTTACATCTTGATAGAGAAATCCTTCTTCTTATCTTGATATGAATACTTACTTGTTCTTTTTCTTCTGTGCCATCACAGGAAGGAGTTAGGAGGAATTTTTCTTACTTTACTAAATTGTTGTTTGGTTAGTTTCCTAAAACATGCCGCCTAAATTGACGACTGTTACTGTTAATACCATGATTGAGCAAGCTATCGCTAGAGCACTGGAAGCTGAATGTGCTGCGAGGAACCAAGAGACTGAGAAAAGGAATGCTGCTGGTCAGGTTGGAGGGAATGTTAAAAATCCAGTTGGAGGTAATACTGATGAACCAACGGGAGGAAATGCTGGACAAGTTGGAGGTAATATTGTTCTTCAGCATATTCAGAAGGAATGTTCTTATGCTAGTTTCATGAAATGTGGACCTACCCAATTTCGTGGTACTGGCGGTGCTTTGGAATTAAGGAGATGGATTGAGAATATTGAAAGTACTTCTGAAATCAGTGGATGTTCAGAAACTAGTAAGGTGAAATTTGTTGTAGCTACTTTTCAGGATGATGCATTAAGCTGGTGGAATAGTCAGGTAGCTACTGTGGGATTGGTTGAAGCGAATGCTAGAACATGGACAGTGACCAAGGGACTGTTAACTGCTAACTTTTGTCCTGAGGAAGAGTTAGGTCAGTTGGAGGATGAATTAAGGCATTCCATGCTGAGAAATAATGATATTGTGGCTTATACAAGGGGATTTTCTGATCTATGTTTGTTGTGTCTTGATGCTTTTGATGATGACCGTAAGAAGATGAAGCAGTATATCAGAGGTTTATCTCGTAATATCAAGGGAGAGACTACTTCGTCGAAACCCAAGTCATTTGATGAAGCTGTTCAGATGGCTCATGCTTTAATGGATGTAAAGCTGCAGGATCGAAAGGATAGTATTGCTGAAGGGAATAAGAGAAAGTGGTAAGCTGCACACACAAACCAAGGGCAGAATTGTGGTTGTTATCGTAACAACAAAAATCAAGGACCAAATAGGAATCATCAATGCAATTTGAGAAGGAATGATGGTGCTCGTGCTGCTACTAGGAATCAAGGTAACAAGGTGAATCCGAAGTGTGGTCGATGTAATCTGTATCATGTTGGGAATTGTCCACCTGCTTGCCACAAGTGTGGAAGGCCGGACATAAGATGGCAGATTGTAGAAACAAGGGTGTGGCCACTGGAGACAATGTTGTTAAGGTAGTTAATTGTTCTGGATGTGGAGGCCGTGGACATAAGCAAGGGAACTATCCG
This sequence comes from Glebionis coronaria, assembly GCA_025667525.1. Taxonomy (NCBI): domain Eukaryota; kingdom Viridiplantae; phylum Streptophyta; class Magnoliopsida; order Asterales; family Asteraceae; genus Glebionis; species Glebionis coronaria. The sequence goes on from CM046879.1 coordinate 275,923,687, forward strand.
AGGGTTGGCATACAACAAGGAGGCAATGTTTCTGCTGTTGCTGCTCGGACTGCTGCTCCAGCCTATGTCGTGGGAGATGCTGACAAACCTCAAGTGCCGAATGTGGTGACGGGTACGTTCTTACTTGATGCTTGTTATGCTAGTGTGTTATTTGATTCTAGATCCGATAGAAGTTTCGAAGATGTTTGATTCAGTCAGCTATTGGATAGAGAACCAGTGAGATTGACAACTAGTTATAAGGTGGAGTTAGCTGATGGTAAGGTTGTAAGCACTAGTTCTATACTGAATGGTCGTTCCTTGAAATTAGGTAATTATGTGTTTAGTATTGATTTGATGCCTATAGAATTAGGATCTTTTTACGTGATTGTTGGAATTGATTGGTTAGTTGGTAATGGTGCAGTAATTGTTTGTGGAGAAAGATTAGTTCAGATACCGCTAAGGAATAGGGTATTGACTGTGAAAGGTGATGAATGTACTTCTCGTTTAAGAGTTGTTTCTTGTTTGAAGATGATGAGGTATATAGAAGTAGGTTGTGATGTGTTTCTTGCACAGATAAGTAATGATGGTGTGAATGAAAGGAAATTGGGGGATGTGCCTGTGATTAGAGAGTATCCTGAGGTTTTTCCTGAAGATTTGCCAGGATTACCGCCACATCGTGAAGTGGAGTTTTGTATTGATTTAGTGCCGGGAGTTGCGCCTGTTGCTCGTGCACCATATCGTTTAGCTCCATCTGAGATGAAAGAATTATCTGGTCAATTGAAGGAATTGATAGAGAAGGGATTTATTAGACCGAGTTCGTCGCCGTGGGGTGCTCCTATTTTGTTTGTTAGAAAGAAAGATGGTTCTTTTATAATGTGTATTGATTATCGAGAGCTTAACAAATTGACTGTCAAGAATCGGTATCCATTACCGAGGATTGATGATTTGTTTGATCAGTTGCAAGGGTCTAGTGTATACTCGAAGATCGATTTGAGGTCTGGGTATCATCAACTGAGAGTTAGGGAAGAAGATATTCCTATAACAGCTTTCCGTACTCGATTTGGACATTTTGAATTTCAAGTGATGCCTTTTGGGTTAACGAATGCGCCTGTTGTATTCATGGATCCGATGAATCGTGTATGCAAGCCGTATTTGGATGAGTTTGTTATCTTATTCATTTATGATATTCTCATTTACTCTAGGAGTGAAGAAGAACATGAGAAGCATTTGAGGATAATTTTGGAATTGTTGAAGAAAGGGAAGTTGTATGCGAAGTTTTCTAAGTGTGAATTTTGGTTGAAATCAGTGTAATTTATGGGGCACGTGATTGATAGTAAAGGTGTTCATGTTGATCCTGCTAAGATTGAGGCAATTAAGGATTGGTCAGTGCCGACGACGCCGACTAAGTTCGCCAATTTCTTGGTTTAGTTGGGTATTATAGAAGGTTTATCGATAAATTTTCACTAATTTCTAGGCCGTTGACCAAGCTTACGGAGAAGAATCGAGTGTTTGAATGGGGATTGGAAGAGGAATCTGCATTTAGTACGTTGAAGGATAAGTTGTGTTTTGCGCCGATATTGTCTTTGCCAGAAGGATCTGAGGATTTTGTAGTGTAATGTGACGCGTCTCATAAAGGATTTGGAGCTGTGTTGATGCAAAGGGAGAAAGTAATAGCATATGCATTGAGACAATTAAGGAAGCATGAAGAGAATTACACTACGTATGATTTAGAACTTGAGGCTGTGATTTTTGCTTTGAAGCAGTGGAGACACTACTTGTATGGAACCAAGTGTGTGGTTTTCACTGATCATAAGAGTCTGCCATATATTTTGGATCAAAAGGAACTGAATATGAGGCAAAGGAGATGGGTTGATTTGCTGAGTGATTATGACTGCAAGAATCATTACCATCCTGGTAAAGCAAATGTGGTAGCTGATGCAGTTAGTAGAAAGGAAAGAGATAAGTCGATAAGAGTTAGAGCTTTGGTAATGATGGAAAGTGTTGATTTGACAGAAGCGATATTGAAAGCCCAAACTAATGGCTTGAAGGAAGAGAATGTTGAGGCAGAAAATTTGGGTAGAATGTTGAAACCTTTTTTTGAAGTAAGGTCAAATGGATTGAGGTATTTTGAGAATAGGATTTGGTTACCATTGTGTCAGTTTGAGAAAGGTTCTTTAGGAGTGTGAGGGGATTCGTTGATGAATGAATCTCATAAGTCGAAGTATTCAATACATCCTGGATCAGACAAGATGTATCAAGATCTTAAAAAAGTTTATTGGTGGCCGAATATGAAGGCAAATATAACACAGTATGTTAATAAGTGTTTAACTTGTGCGAAAGTGAAGGCTGAACATAAGAAACCGTCTGGATTATTAGTGCAACTTGAGATTCCTGAGTGGAAATGGGAGAAGATTACTATGGATTTTGTGATAGGTTTGCCAAGGACTGCAAGTGGTTGTGATATTATATGGGTGATTGTAGATAGATTGACTAAGTCTGCTCACTTTTTGCCAATGAAGAAGACAGATAGTATGGAGAGGTTAACAACACTGTATGTGAAGGAGATTTTTTGTCGACATGGTGTGCCTTTGTCGATAATTTCTGATCGTGATAGTAGGTTTACTTCAGAATTTTGGAAGTCTTTGCAGAAAGCAATGGGAACGGAGTTATGTTTAAGTACAGCATATCATCCATGAACGGATGGACAAAGTGAGAGAACGATTCAAACGTTAGAGGATATGCTTCGTGCGTGTGTGATTGATTTTGGAAATGGTTGGGATAAGCATTCGCCATTGGTTGAATGTTCGTACAATAACAACTATCATGCTAGTATTAAAGCCGCTCCATTTGAAGCTCTGTATGGACGTAAGTGTAGATCTCTAGTGTGTTGGAGTGAAGTAAGAGAAAGTCAATTGACTAGGCCTGAAGTGTTATTTGAGACGACTGAAAAGATTGTGCAAATTAAAAAGCGTTTGTTATCTGCCAGAAGTAGACAAAAGAGTTATGCTGATAACAGAAGGAAACCGTTGGAATTTGAAGTAGGAGACATGGTAATGTTGAAGGTATCTCCATGGAAAGGAGTGATACGTTTTGGAAAGAGAGGAAAGTTGAGCCCGAGATATATTGGACCATTTAATATTATTCAAAGGATTGGATTGGTGGCTTATAAGTTAGAGTTGCCTGATGAGCTTAAGGCTATTCATAATATTTTTCATGTGTCTAATTTGAAGAAGTGTTTAGCTGAAAGGGATGTGGTGATTCCATTGGAGGAAATTCAACTTGATGATAAGTTGCATTTTATAGAGGAACTGTAGAGAGTATGGATAGGGAAGTTAAGATCTTGAAGCATAGTAGGATTCCGATTGTGAAGGTGAGATGGAACTCTAGACGTGGACCAGAGTTTACCTGGGAACGTGAGGATTTCTTTAAGGATAAGTATCCTCATTTTTTTAGGAAGTATTAAGCGCCGCAGACGTCGCTTCTTTTAAGAAGGAGGGGATGTGATAACCCAAAACCGAGGTCATTGCTTAATCTTATTTTACGATTATTTTTGAAATTTTTGGATGAGTTTGAACGATATTTAATTTTGGAGGTTTAAGTTTAAACCGATGTTGGAAGGCTTATATTTTATATTTAATAAGTATAAGGAGTATTAGCAAGTGTGATGTCGATGGATGCCAAATATTTTACGTCTTATTGTCGGTTGTTCGATTTTTGTCATTTTTGATGTTTTATTTTAAATGACGTGTTAAGTCGAGTCGGGAGTCGATATTATTATATTTGAGGTACGTTTTAAATTTTTAAAAGTATCTTTATGAAACCCGAGCCCTGTAAATATTTTCAAAATTGACTAATAGTTATTTCCCGCTTTTTAGCAAACTATTTTCATTTTTAGCCACAACTATTGCAAAATTACAACATTGGTCCCTCAACCACCATATAAAAGCTAAATATTTACACACACAAACTCATTCCCACCCACTCAAAAAATTTTCTCTCTCTCTTTCTTTTTCTTGTGTAGCCGTGACCCCCAACCCACCCAAAACACCATTTCTTTCAATTTTTGCTCCATTTTCATGATGTTCTAAGTAAAACTAACACAAGACCCAATCTTAGAATTGCAAGAGGAACATTTTTGTGTAAGAATTTTGAACATGCAAGACTTTTTATTTTTTTCAAGTTGGTAGGTCAGAGCTATGATCATGCATGGCATTTTTATGATGATCCATGGTGTTCTTGCTAAAAATCTTGTTAAAAACTTGATTTTGATTTGAAGGTTTTGATTTTTATGACGATTCTAATGTTATGATTGATATATGTTGATGTTAGGGTATTGGGATGACCATATCCATGGTTGGTTGATGAGATGGCATTTATACATGATCTCATCGTTCTTTTCGGGCTTTAAATGCATAAAAATATCATAAAATACCATATATATGCTTGTGTTTTTTTACTTGTGTATTTTAGGTATGGATATCGTGAAAAAGACAAAAGATCACAAGAAACAAGGAAAAACGGACACGAGAAACGAAGCCGTACAGAGAACCGGCCCTAGTTCATGAATTATCCAAGATTAAACCTTGAAGACTTGAAGATGTACAAGATTGATCCTCAAATTATGAAGAAATGACACTTAAAACCCTTGTATATTCATAATTACAAGTTTGGTCCCTTAAGTTTGTCAAAATTACAAAATGGTCCTTCAACTTTGAAGAAATGGCAAGATTAGTCCCTCATCAATTCTAATTTGTCAATTATGGTCCCTCATGAAATCAAAGATACATTGAAGACCTTTAAAGATCAAGAGGGTCCAAGATCAGCCCTTGAATTATTGAAAAATGGCAAAAATAACCCTTGATATCTTTTTGGAAAAGTTTTGTGCCAAAAGTGTAAAGATGAGAACTTATTTAACAAAGGGAATGGAATTTTGTTGGCTGAAAACGTTTTATACAACTTTCACCAAAACACAAGGGCCAAAGGTGTATAACTGAAACTTTCAAACACAAATTACGCCAAACACATACCTTTCCCCCATTTTCGGATCAAAAAGTTTACTATTCACCATTCATCCACCCAGAATTACCATCACTTAAACCAAAGGGTTAAATCCAATTACCCTGGCACACGTTTGATTCACCTCACTCTAAACCTATCCCAACAATAAAATCCCTCTTCTCCACTCACACATGGACCCCACACCCAAACCCGTTCCACCTATCACGTGACAACTTCCTCACTAAGGAATGCCACCTGTCATGATCAACAATTTACATTCATTCTTTGGTCCCAAAGAATAAATGAACACTCAGGATCAAATTGGACAGCTCATATTAAGGGTTCGTCTAGAAGCACTCAAGGGCAATATTAAGAATTCACATCTAGGGTTTATGAATAGTGTTATTTAAGCATTTGCCTATAAAAGGAGACCTCAACTTGTGAGAGTCCCTTTGTTCCAGATTTTGGCTATTAACTTAGTAATCCCTTTTTATTTAAATAACATTTGAATTTCTGAAAATTGTGAAATCTCTTTTGTGTTTTATAAAAGTTGGTATTAGAATAGCTGAAATCTGAGTTCCATTTGATCTTTTAGACGTTCCGTAATCTTGTGGTTAAGGCACGTCTAGGTTTGTTAGGTTTCCTAAGGTTCAAAAACCTTGAAATCCTTGTTTCTGTTTTGGTTATTATCTTGTACTAACCCTTAGCCAAAAGCCTTAAGCTCCTTCAAGCTTGTTGACACCAAGCCTGAGAAGATATTTAAGCTCTTGGTTGAGTTGTTTGCTCATTTGTGTTGAAGAATCATCATCATCAAAACCTTGTTCTACTTCGAACATCAGCAGGTTTTGATCCTCTTGTTGAAGTACCTTGGTCTTGTTCTAGTTTTTGAACAAGGTCCAAGGAGCATAGCTGGTCCTCCTTGGATGTTGTGGAGGACAGGTATAATCCCTTGTTTAAGTTTCCCCTAAAAATTTCATGATATTGTTTGTTTTAAGATTTGGTTTGTGATTTTGTGTTCTTGTGATTGAAGTTGTGATTTTTGTGATTGAATCTGTTAGTTGTCATCTAGAAAGTGTGTTTGATCTATAAAATCAGTAGGTTGTTAGTCGGAATCACAAATTGCTTTGAAAAGTTGTTGATTAAGGGTTCTTTGTGTTTGCTGGTTCAAAGGCCTTAGGGCCTTGGAGCTTGGCTCCTTTTGGTTTGTATCTATTTGTTTGCTGATATATAAGTTGTTTCAAGTATTGGATAGGTCTGAAACAAGGTATAACTAAAAATCATAGGTTGCTAGTTTTTGAACACTTTTTCAGTCAAACACATCAGCAGGTCTAATTTGTTTGTTTGTTTGAATTAAGGTGTGAAACTTGGTTTGCTTATAGATTTGTTGGTTGTGCAACTCTACATCATCTGGTTTTAGTGTTTGGTTGCTTATTGAGTAGTCAATAGCTTATTGACTTTCAGCTTTTGGTCATTTAGATCAGCAAATGCATTACTTGGTTTGTGCCTTTTGTTTGCTGCTTATCTCAATAGCTTATAAGCCCATTGGCTTATTGGCTTATTTGTGCCAAAACTCATCAAGTCTACCCAACTTGATTCACAAGGTTTGCACTCAATCCTTGACCAGCAAGGTGAAAACAAAGTCTCAACACTTCATTAAGTCTATCAACGTCTAATTTGTGCTTGTCAACGTTTGATTTACACTTGTCAGCGTTTGACTTTTGGTCAAACTTGGTCATATAGCTTATTGAATCTGTTTTGCTTATTGGTACATGCAACAACTTGGTTTTTGTAATAAAACTCATTTTTCTCAGCTTAATAACAAGTCTGGAAGGTTACAAGTCTTTTGGTTAAGCTTTTGCTAGAAACCTAGCTTATTTGGCTTTTTTAGCCAGCTTATTGGTTCATACAGCTTATTCTACGTGGCTTTTTGTGATTTTCTTGATTGATTATTCTTAGTTAAGCTATTTGTGAGCTTTTGCAACAAACTAGAGCTTCTGAAACAACCTAGAACTCTATCCCGACTATTTTGTCGTTTTGTGGAATTGTTCTTGGCTTATTTCTAGCTTATCGAGTGTGCTTTTTCAAAATTTCTTTTTACAGTTCTCTTTAGTATCCCAAAAGAAGGTTGTGTGTCAAATTAGAGCTTATGGCATTGGCTTATTGCTTAATGGGCTTATTGGCCCAATAAGAATAAGCTGTTTGTTCATTAAGCTGTGATAAGCTCATTTTCAGCTTTTGGGCCTTCAGAGTTTTGTGTTTAAAATTAAATTTTGAGTCAGATAGGGCTTTTCCAAGTCATTTGGGCTTATTTTGACTTTTTGGGCTAAAAAGCCCATTAAGGTTGACTGATTTTGATTTTAGCCCATTTGGGGGCCCATTAGGGGTAATTTTGTAATCTCACTTTCATTTTCTGTTATTTAGGTTAAAATAAACTAGTTTGCAAGTTTTTTTAATTTTTTATAATTTTTGGATTTTTAATATTATTTTAATATTATTTTATTATTAAATTTCAATTTCACATTTTTGCACTTTTTATATTTTTCTTAGCTTAAATACATTAAAATAGGATTTTTGCAACTCTTAGATTAATTTTATCATCTTTAGAATTATTTTTATAATTATTTTAAGTTTTAATAGTTTTTAAATCATTTTAAAAAGTTTTTCTTAGTTTAAAAATTTATAAAAATAGGTTTTAATCTTTTTAGGTCACTTTAGAGGTTTACCAATTGAAAAATCTTTATTTGGGCTTTTTGATAATTAATTTGATTTTTAGGGCTTTAATTAGCATTTAAAAATTAATATTTAATTAATTAAAAGGTTTGAAAAAGTTTTGATCACTAGTAAACTCTTAGTTTATTTATTTTGATTTTTGGTGAATTTTTGGTAATTTTTAGAATTAATTTTTATTTTTGCTCATTTTACGATTTTACGTTTAGTCATCGTAGTAATTAATTTCACGTCTTCGTCATCCTCTTTTCTCATCCCCTTCTTTCAAATATTAATCTCAAATCTTGCTACATTTTATTCACACACATATACCTCCTTGGGAAACGAACTTCATTGGGTCATTAGTCTTTGATTTTCCTAAATCATCACTTAATAATTATCGCTCATTTACGCTCTTTTGTTTTCCTAAACAAGAGGTGTAATTTACCACAATCATTTTGGCGCCGCTGCCGGGGAGGTGTGTCGTGATTAATCTGTCTTGTTGTTTTTAATATTAACCATAAATAGTATTTGTATTAGTAGAAATCTACTAATACGTATTATCGGTTTTTTGGTTTTCTTGTGAAATTATTATTACTATATTGTATTAAGTATCACAATCAATACAAAATATCTCCAAAAGTGTGAAAACACAACCTTAATTGGGATTTGATCTACTAATTATTGTATTCGAATCTCAAACAAAAAGAAAAAGGCAAAAATAGATAAATACTTTCGTGAAGCTCGATTTTGAAAAATACGAACTATAAGGTGGGTATAAGGCGGGTATTATAAAATTACCCTAAGGAAAAAGACTCTTAAGTGCTTCGCGCCGCCTCGTTCCCCGCTTGCTTGTGAGTATTTTGAGATTGAAGGCTAATCGAGGGTTTTGCCGCCCAAAGTATTATTACGTATAATATATTTGCTTGGTTTTTGAAATTATGATTTTGCTAGTTGAAAAAAGTTCGTTTTCTTGGTGTCTTAACAAATTGATTTTCGGTTCAAAGTGCGACTCAATTGTTTTTGGTTAAGAAAAAGGGAAGTTGATTATCTATAACTAATTAAAAAGTAAATGCGAAAAGTATTTAAAAACAAACTAAACACAAGTACAAATAATAAAAGTAAAACAAGGTGAATATTAAAAACTAAAAATTAAAACGATATTAAAACGAATATTAAAACAAATAATAAAACGAAATTTAAAGCGAAACAATTAATAAAAATAAAACTAAAAGACGTAATTAACTATCGACTCGAAAATAAAGTTTACTAAATGAAAAAGGAGAGAATAAAACTAAAATGGTACTTTGAAGGTAAACGAGGCAAAACCTAAAGCGGATACTAAATAAAAGATAAAAATTGAACTTTATGAAAAAATATTAATTTTAAAAATAGAAAAAAAATTCAACTAAAAATACGTAACTTTCAGAAATAAAATCGGAACAATTTTAAGATTAAACTAAACAATTACGGAACAAAAAAATAAAAAAACAAGCTAGCAGGCAGCTAGCTCAAGCTAGCAACCTGCTAGGTGAAAGTTGCGCCAAACAAGGGAAAACATGCAGGCATGCTGGCAGGTCAAATTAATGTATCGTAATATTGATTTGAATCCATCGCAATGTATTACTAATATTTCTATCGGAATATTTGTTATGTCTAATGATCGGAATGTGGTAAAAAGCTATCGGAATGTTTTTTTTTATTTTTTTAAAACTATCGGAATGTAAACTAAAGAAATGTATCAGAATACTAATATTAAAAAACTGTCGGAATGTTTTAAAAAAGAACTATCGTAATGTGAAACAAAAAACTGTCGGAATGTCTAAAAATAAAAGCTGTCGGAATAACTAAAATGCCAAAATCTATCCGAATGTGGTTGTCAAAATTTGGGCAGCACTTCGTCGCAATAAACCTTAAACTCCGTCGGAATATGCGATCACAATGAACGATCGCAATCCCGATCGGAATAAGGGAATGAGAACACAAGCTATCGCAAAGTAGAACCACAAATGGTTATTGCGATACAAACAAGCAACCTATCGGAATGAGGCGTCGGAAGGTGTAAAAGCTCAATATTGCGATGGAACACAAAATAATCCGAAAATGGAGATAAGCTAAAAACTCAATAAGCACACTTTCAATAAGATCACTTAACCAAATCTTAAACACCTCAATAAGCATAAATTTGACAACTTTTAAATATGAAAATTGCAAACTCTATAAAAGAAACTTAAAAAAAACAAAACTTTTTCAAAAAACTAAAAACAATAAGCTAAACACTAAATAAGCCAATAAGCATGAATAGCTCAAAGCTTAATCCATGTAAGACTTAGAAAAACATAAAAAGATGAACTTTTTAATCAAATAAACAATAAGATTAAGCAAAATCAATGCTTAATCCGAATCACAATCAAATCAAAACAAGAAAAGTGGGATGAGAAAGATAAAGAAAATCTTGATTAAAGGAAAATAAAGATTAATAATAAAATGAACTTACTTGGAATTAAAAGATAAGAAATTTAAGACATGAAATTAAAATGACAAGAAATTAAAAGGTACAAGTAATGAAAATGGTGGAAAGACTAATTTTATCAAAATTAGCTAACAAGTGTGAAATGAGGTGGAAGTGAACTATATATAGGGAGAAGGGAAGCATGTGTTGCTTCCTTCTTTCTATGTTTCTTTCTTTCTTTCCGTCTTTTCGTCTTCTTAATTCTTCGACTTTTTCGACGTTGTCTCGGGATTAATTAAACTCGTCTTGGAAATTCTTCATTAATAAGACTTGAGTTCTTCGGCTTTATTAAACTTCCGTCTTTAGACTTGTTCTTCGATAAATCTTCAGAATAGGTCTTGGACTTCCGTTCTTTTTCCACTCTTGATCTCTTGACTTCGTCTTTTGTCTTTTTCTTCGATAAAAGCCCGTGAAAGGCCGTGTTTTCCTCCCTTTTCACATTTTGGTCCTAAATCACAACAAAAACACAAACCACGCATAATTTCGACATTTACGACATAAAATACACGTTTTGGCTTGGTTATTATTGTAATTAAGTGGTAAAAGGATGGGTGTTTTCACACCTATCAGTTTTCTTTGTGATTAAACCCTCTTGAACAATTTGGTTTTCACCAAAGTTCTAATGTCATTCGAAGGCGTTCACTCCACGTGATCGTTTTCATTCCTTTGAGGCTTCTTTAATCAAGAGTTTGATTTGAGGAGAGATTTGGTAGATTGTTGTCTACGAAGATACACCAAAATCCAAAAAAATTAAAAACAATCAAAAACACACAAAAAAAATTGAAAATTCACAAAACACCCAAAAAGAATCTTCTTTGCTCACCTTCCATTCTTCGTGAAGTTTATGATCACTCGTAATCAAGCAAAACGAGCTCGTAAACATCTTCAAAAGCAAGCAAACCAAGAGACGTTGATTGAAGAACAAACTCCAATTGTTGAACCTATTGTAGAACAAGAAGTCGTCATGGCTAATCGTACTATGATGGAGTTGCTACAAGCACCCACCGAGGGTTTTGGAGAGGCCATTGTGATCCCCACTATCCTTGCGGATAATTTCGAGATTAAGACGGGTTTAATGTCGATGTTGCAAGCAAATAAGTTTAGAGGTCATGAGAAAGACAACCCGCATTACCACATAAGGAATTTTAATCGTCTCACCGCTACTAGCAAGTTTAAGGATGTTCCACATGACGCCATTAAGATGATGTTGTTTCCATACTCGTTAGATGGACCCGCTAAAATTTGGCTTGAGAAAGAACCGCCAAATTAGATTTTGACATGGGGTGATCTCGTTTCTAAGTTTGTTAACAAATTTTTTCCACCATCTAAAACAACACATTTGAAAAAATGAGATTTCAAGATTTGTGCAACGAAATAATGAATGTTTTTCAATGGCATGGGAACGATTTAAAGAAATGTTACATGAATGTCCACACCATGATTTTTTGGAATTACATCAAGTTGATACTTTTTATAATGGGCTTAATGATCATGAACGAGATTACTTGAATGCCGCCGTAGGGGGTAATTTTTTGTGCAAAACGACCGATGAAGATTTAAAGATTATCGAGAATAGATCTAAGCCTTATAGCCCTCGTAACACACCGAGTGTTGCCAATTTGGGTTCGTCATCGTCGTCATCGTCTCGTAGCATTAATGCCTTACATGATGAAGATAATGAGGAAAATTGGTTTTTCGATAGATTTGCTAATCTTATGACTCATTGGAAAACACAAGAGGCTTTGAATTCCGCTTCGGTTAAAGCGGCTAAAAAGAGTTGTTTGTCTTGTGGAGGAGCTCATGATCTTTCCGAGTGCATTACCGCCGGTGGTAACACTTCGAGTGCTTATGTAGCAACGGGAACTTATAACCAAAACGGCCAAGGTTCCCGCCCAAATCAAGCTCCACCAAATCAAAATGCTAATAACTATCGAAACAACAACCAAGGTGGTAATTATCAAGGAAATACACGTAACTACAACAAAGGGAATTATCAAAGTGGGAATGGACAAGTCACTAATCAAAACCAAAACCGTGATTTTCAAAACACTACACAAGGTTTTCAAAATGCTCACACTAAAAATCTTCAAGGAGAACTTTTGGCTTATGCTAAAGCAAATGATGCTATGTTTGATAACATGCAACATGAGATGATTAGCTTAAGATCCGAGTTGAAAAACGAGCTTAAGAACGAACTTGCTAATGAACTTAAAACTCATGCTAATAAAATGGAAGGAAATGTTCAACGTCTTCAACAAAACCAACAAAAGATAGAACAAGGACAACATGAGATTAAACAAGAATTGTTAAAAGCGGATTTAAGGCAATCAAAATTTGAGGACCGAATGGCAAAAATTTTTGAAGCAATCATGTGTAAACCCTCTTCCTCGGGTGGTATTCCTAGTGATACAATTGCGAACCCGAAGGGAGAAATGAAGGTTATTACTACACGAAGTGGTAAAACTTTCAAGGAACCAATCTCTCGTCCAAGTATTTCTACGGAGAAGGAAATCAAGAAAGAGCCCGAGGTGATGGTCGAAAAGGAGCATATTACAAGCCCACGAAGTACCGCTCATACCACACCTACGGTAGAACCAATACCAATCATGGAACCCGAGATTCCAAGGCCGTTGCCTAATGTCCAACCTACACCACCCTTACCTTACCCTTCGAGACGAAACAAAGAGAAATTACAAGAACGAAACAAACAACAAATCGAGCTTTTTATAAAAATGTTTCAACAAGTGCATTTTGATGTGATTTTAGCCGACGCATTGTTATATATGCCTCGTTTCGCTTCCACTTTTAAAAGTATGATGAGCGATAAGGAAAAGCTTTCAAAGCTTGCTAATTGTTCTTCGGTTTATCTTAACCGCATACCGGAAAAAGTTGGTGACCCTGAAAAGTTTCTCATTCCTTGTGACATACAAGATATGAAAGAATGCCTCGCCTTGGCCGATCTTGGTGCGAGCATTAACTTGATGCCATTTTCCATATGGAAATCGCTCGCTTCCGGCTCTTACTCCTTCGAACATGTCTATCGAGATGGCCGATCATTCTACGATTTTAGCATGTGGAGTAGCCGAAGATGTTTTCGTGAAAGTGGGGAAGTTCTACTATCCCGTTGATTTTATAGTAGTTGACATCCCCGCGGATCCTCAAGTTCCTCTAATTTTAGGTCATCCATTTTTAGACACCTCGAGATCGCTTATCGACGTTCATGCAAGAACTATCACTTTGAGATTCAACAAAGAGGAACTTGTTATAAACGCTACTCAAAACTCAAAACCTTCTCATGTTTATGCAATCGCTACCATCAATCACATTGACTTAGTTGATGTGGTTTGCGATGAGTTTTCACAAGAAGTGTTAGGTTTTTCTGATAGCTCGTCAAGTGGCAATCCCACTATTTTAGATCCGATTCTTGCTAATTCTACACCGAATCTCACTCCATTCCAAGGAGGCGATTTTACTTCAAATGAAATCGATAATGAAGATGAGGTGTTTATTAGTGATGATACTTATATTCCACCATTTCTTCCGCCGATGGAAGTTATGAGTGTTGAGTCAAAATCTTCAATCGAGGAACCACCTATCCTTGAATTGAAAGATCTTCCATCTCACCTTGAATGCGCATTCTTGGAAGGTGATGACAAGTTGCCGGTTATTATTGCAAGAGGTCTTGCTAATGATGAAAAAACCGAGCTCTTGAAAGTTCTTAAAGCTCATAAAGGGGCAATTGCGTGGAAAATTTCCGACATTAAGGGTATTGACCCAAAATTTTGTACTCACAATATTTTAATGGAGGAGGACTACAAACCCGCAATTCAAAGTCAAAGAAAGGTGAATCCCAAAATTCACGATGTCATTAAAAAGGAAGTTTTAAAACTCCTTGACACGGGAATGAATTATCCTATCTCCGATAGCCCATGGGTGAGCCCAAAACATTGTGTCCCTAAAAAGGGAGGAATGACCGTTGTGCCTAATGAAAACAACGAGTTAATTCTCACTCGTGTTGTGACCGGTTGGAGGCTGTGTTTGACTACCGAAAGTTAAATGACGCCACTCGTAAAGACCACTTTCCTTTGCCCTTCATGGATCAAATGTTGGAGCGACTCGTGGGAAATGAATTCTATTGCTTTTTAGATGGTTTTTCCGGTTACTTTCAGATCCCTATCGACCCTCGTGATCAAGAGAAGACTACGTTTACGCGTTCTTATGGAACGTTTGCTTATCGTAGGATGCCTTTCGGACTTTGTAATGCACCGGGTACGTTTCAACGGTGTATGATCGCCATTTTTCACGATATGATTGAGAAGTCGATGGAAGTGTTTATGGATGACTTTTTGGTATTTGGCAATTCGCTCACGTTGTGAAGAAACCAATCTTGTGCTTAATTGGGAAAAATGTCATTTCATGTGTAAACAAGGAATCGTCTTAGGCCATAAGGTCTCGAAAGCGGGGATTGAGGTCGATAAAGCTAAGGTAAACGTCATCGCCAAGTTACCTCATCCCAAAACCGTTAAGGGAGTTAGGAGTTTCCTAGGCCACGCGGGCTTTTATCTTCGTTTCATCAAATACTTTTCGAAAATCTCTCGACCTATGACACACCTTCTCGAGAAGGATGCTCCTTTTAATTTCAATGAGGATTGTGTTAGAGATTTCGAAACTCTTAAAAGGAAACTTACTGAAGCTCCCATTCTTGTTGCTCCTAATTGGGAATTACCCTTTGAAATCATGTGCGATGCAAGTGATTATGCTACAGGGGTCGTCTTAGGGCAACGTTATGAAAAGCATTTCCGTCCTATCCATTATGCTAGTAAGACGATGACCGAGGCTCAATTAAAGTACACCACAACGAAAAAGGAATTCCTTGCCGTGGTCTATGCTTTTGAGAAATTCCGACCTTATCTCGTCTTGACTAAAAGCATCGTGTATTCCAACCATTCGGCTATCAAGTATCTCTTAGCTAAGCAAGATGCTAAGCCGAGATTGCTTCGTTGGATGCTCCTCTTCCAAGAATTTGATGTCACCGTGCTTGACAAAAAAGGAGTCGAGAATCTAGCGGCCAATCATCTCTCTCGTCTAGAAGATCCTCACAAAGATGTTTTCGAGAACAAGAAAATCACCGAAACATTTCCTCTCGAGACTCTCGGTGTAGTGAATTATAAAGACACCACCCCATGATTTGCCGACATTGCAAATTACCATGCGGGCAATTTCATAATCAAGGGTATGACGACACAACAAAAGCGAAAATTCTTTCTTGACGTCAAGTTCTATTTTTGGGACGACCCTTATCTCTTTCGGGTTTGTGCGGATCAACTCGTTCGACGTTGTGTTTTTGGTGCCGAAGCTTCTAATATCCTTAGAGCTTGTCACGAGGGACCCACGGGTGGTCACCACGGTGCTAATCTCACGGCTAAGAAAGTGTTCGATGCCGCCTTCTTTTGGCCTTCTATCTATCGTGATGCACACGCACTTGTGAAGTCGTGTGATTCGTGCCAACGTCAAGGAAAATCGTCTCAACGTGATTAAATGACACAAAACATAATTCAAGTGTGTGAGATTTTCGATATTTGGGGCATAGACTTTATGGGGTCGTTCACATCATCTCATGGTAACAAGTATATCCTCCTCGCGGTGGACTACCTTTCTAAGTGGGTGGAAGCTAAGGCTTTACCTACTAATGATGCTCGTGTGTTAGTGAAGTTTTTGAAGCAACTATTCTCTCGGTTCGGAACCCCTCGTGCTATTATAAGTGATCGTGGAACCCATTTTTGTAATGACCAATTCGAGAAGGTCTTAAAGAAATATGGAGTTACTCATCGTCTTTCTACGGCTTATCACCCGCAAACGAGTGGGAAAGTCGAGGTTTCGAACCGAGCTTTGAAGAGGATTTTAGAGAGGTCGATTGGAGAAAACAGTGTTTCATGGTCCGACAAACTCGATGAAGCTTTATGGGCCTTTAGGACCGCTTATAAGACACCTATCGGTTGTACTCCTTATAAGTTAGTCTATGGGAAGAATTGTCATTTGCCCATTGAATTGGAGCACAAGGCATATTGGGTCCTTAAGCATGCAAACTTTGACTTAAAGACCGCGGGAGATCACCGGAAAATACAATTGAATGAATTGGATGAATTAAGAGACAATGCTTATGAAAATTCATTGATTTTCAAAGAAAATACTAAAAAGTTTCATGATGCAAAGATTAAAAACCGGGTTTTTAACATTGGTGATCAAGTATTACTTTTTAACTCTAGACTTAAGACATTTTCCGGGAAATTGAAATCTCGTTGGTCGGGTCCTTTCACCGTTACACAAGTGTTTCCTTATGGGACCATCGAGCTAGCTCAAGATGATGGTCCTAACTTCATGGTGAATGGACATAGGCTTAAGCCCTACTTTGGTGGGGAAATTCCTTCAATGGTTGACCTCGACCAAGTCACCTTCCTCAATGATAATTAGCATTGAGGGGATCGCGTCAAGCTCATGACTCGGTAATAAAAAACGGGTGCCTCGTGGGGGAGATCCCATGCTTATCCTTTTATGCTTTATAATAACTAATGAGAGGGGATTTGTGCCCTTCCAACTCGTTGTCTCGTGGTTGTTTGTGATTGTGCTATCTAGATCATCATCATCTACGATTGAAGACTCTCGTGTTCATTTACGTGAGCCTCCATCGTTTGCTTGAAGAAGTTTTTCACGAATCCTTGACATATCCTTTATTGTTCTAAAAATTATCTTTTAGCATACTTAATAAATGGCTTTAGATATATTGTTGATCACCCTTTCCATGCTAGATCCTAAGCATTCGATTCTTCGTCTCTAGTATGGGGGTGCTCCACCTTTAGACTCGAAACATTGAGGACAATGTTTACTTAGTATGGGGGTGAATAGATACTTGCTTTGCTACCCCCTCACTTTTTCCAACTTTCAATGTTTTGTTTTGTTGCTAATAAGGCTAAAAATGGCAAAATTTTAAATTTTTTCTTATTTTTCATTAGTGTTTTTAAGACACGAATGTATATTTTCTGATGGGTAGAATAAGAGCTAATTTTTGACTTGATGGGCATTTGGAGCCATTTACATTCCTTAACCCGCTCAGTTCAAGTTTTGCTAGACTTTTATATAGAGAACTTTAAAACGCGAAAGTCTTAGCTCATTTGGGTTAAGAACAGAACTTTTCGCAAGTTCCTATAATTGATCCTAGAAAGTCACTTATCAAAGGGAACTATAAAATGCATTCTATAAACTTGAAAAAGTATAAGAAAGTGTAAGATCCTATAGGTGGCTTGAAAACCCAAAACTTTGATTTGATATAGTCTTAATGAAAGCTAATCCAAATTTGGCATAATTTTGACTTGCATGGCTAAGTATTTACGAGTCTCTTTAATTAGAGGTCTTTATATATTGAAGAACGAGAAGTGATAGAGTTAGACAAGTGATCATGCTAAACGTAGAACATGAATATGTTCTTCCAAAAACTCATATATTTTTAATTGTGGCTTTTTCTTCCCATAAGATCAATGCATTAGGAATAAAAATAATTGCAATAAGTAAGGTCGTACGATTTGAAAGGTTACTTAGCCTCTAGGGCAAGATCATTTAAAAGTTGCTCGGGGTTGAATAGAGTTCATAACCAAGGCATAACTTATTGAAGCGGGACACGAAGATTGGTGAAGATCCAAAAAGGCCCTAACAAGGCATGAGGGGCTCTATTTTGCTAAAGATCCAAGATGATGTGAAGTATCATTATTCCAAAATCAATATGAAGGATCGAGACACACGACGAAAAGCAATTACTCCCTAAAGATCATGGAGAAATTCTATCCAAAAAACCCTTACAAGGTATGAGGATAAATATATCCTAGTCCAAAAAGGAGGCGGATCATTGTATATCAAAGTCAAAAATAAATATTGAAGAAAAATGATGAAGTCGTGGTCCAAATATGAAGAATCTCTCAAAAACATCAAGTGAAGAAATTCCAAAAATATGAAGAGAAGACCATAATTTCAAGAACATCTTCCAAGATTTGAAGTATGAAGTACATGCCAAATATCGGTCCGAGAAAGGTCTCAAATAGTGAAACGAGTTATGCCAAGATATGAACTTAAGGATATACACGAGAAGCCGTTTTAAAAGATTTTGTCCTTCGTCTAACTATCGATTAAATCGTGCTACTTTGCTTTCGGACTAATAAATACTCAAATAAGTCATTATGAATCACTTGTGATCCATGACAAATAGTTAAAAAATGCTAGTAACCCATTTCCTTTTATAATAACTAGGATTGCGGGGAGAAAAAGTATTACACAATTTAGACGTATGAGTAGTGTTAGCATTGTGACATGTACCAACAATGATCTCGTTTTTGCACTTAGCATGGAATGTATGACAATCAAGGATGACGAAATTTACTCTAACGGACATTTACTTGTTTCTGTTCTTTGACCCTAAAAGTCACATTCGTGATGAAAATCATACATTATGTCTTTACACATCTTCGTAGTATTATTGCAAGTCTTTTAATTTTCAATAAAGGATAATAAAATTGAACTTTGGTGATGCATATATACTTTATTCTAGCATTACGTGAGGGCACGACAATGGCTTAGTATGGGGGAGTGATGAGATGGCATTTATACATGATCTCATCGTTCTTTTCGGGCTTTAAATGCATAAAAATGTCATAAAATACCATATATATGCTTGTGTTTGTTTACTTGTGTATTTTAGGTATGGATATCGTGAAAAAGACAAAAGATCACAAGAAACAAGGAAAAACGGACACGAGAAACGAAGCCGTACAGAGAACCGGGCCCTAGTTCATGAATTATCCAAGATTAAACCTTGAAGACTTGAAGATGTACAAGATTGATCCTTAAATTATGAAGAAATGACACTTAAAACCCTTGTATATTCATAATTACAAGTTTGGTCCCTTAAGTTTGTCAAAATTACAAAATGGTCCTTCAACTTTGAAGAAATGGCAAGATTAGTCCCTCATCAATTCTAATTTGTCAATTATGGTCCCTCATGAAATCAAAGATACATTGAAGAACTTTGAAGATAAAGAGTTTCCAAGATCAGCCCTTAAATTAAGGAAAAATGGCAAAAATAACCCTTGATATCTTTTTGGAAAAGTTTTGTGCCAAAAGTGTAAAGATGAGAACTTATTTAACAAAAGGAATGGAATTTTGTTGGCTGAAAACGTTTTATACAACTTTCACCAAAACACAAGTGCCAAAGGTGTATAACTGAAACTTTCAAACATAAATTGCGCCAAACACTTACCTTTCCCCCATTTTCGGATCAAAAAGTTTACTCTTCACCATTCATCCACGCAGAATTACCATCACTTAAACCAAAGGGTTAAATCCAATTACCCTGGCACACGTTTGATTCACCTCACTCTAAACCTATCCCAACAATAAAATCCCTCTTCTCCACTCACACATGGACCCCACACCAAACCCGTTCCACCTATCACATGACAACTTCCTCACTAAGGAATGCCACCTATCAAGATCAACGATTTACATTCATTCCTTGGCCCCAAAGCATAAATGAAAACTCATGATCAAATTGGACAGCTCATATCAAGGATTCGTCTAGAAGCACTCAAGGGCAATATTGAGAATTCACATCTACGGTTTATGAATAGTGTTATGTAAGCATTTGCCTATAAAAGGAGACCTCAACTTGTGAGAGTCCCTTTTTATTTAAATAAATTTTGAATTTCTGAAAATTGTGAAATCTCTTTTGTGTTTTATAAAAGTTGGTATTAGGATAGCTGAAATCTAAGTTCCATTTGATCTTTTAGACCTTCCTTAATCTTGTGGTTAAGGCACGTCTAGGTTTGTTAGGTTTTCTAAGGTTCAAAAACCTTGAAATCCTTGTTTCTGTTTTGGTTATTATCTTGTACTAACCCTTAGCCAAAAGCCTTAAGCTCCTTCAAGCTTGTTGACACCAAGCCTGAGAAGAGATTTAAGCTTTTGGTTGAGTTGTTTGCTCATTTGTGTTGAAGAATCATCATCATCAAAACCTTGTTCTTCTTTGAACGTCAGCAGGTTTTGATCCTCTTGTTGAAGTACCTTGGTCTTGTTCTAGTTGTTGAACAAGGTCCAAGGAGCATAGCTGGTCCTCCTAAGATGTTGTGGAGGACAGGTATAATCCCTTGTTTAAGTTTCCCCTAAATATTTCATGATATTGTCTGTTTTATGATTTGGTCTGTGATTTTGTGTTCTTGTGATTGAGGTTGTGATTTTTGTGATTGAATCTGTTAGTTGTCATCTAGGAAGTGTGTTTGATCTATAAAATCAGTAGGTTGTTAGTTGGAATCACAAATTGCTTTGAAAAGTTGTTGATTAAGGGTTGTTTGTGTTTGCTGGTTCAAAGGCCTTAGGGCGTTGGAGCTTGGCTCCTTTTGGGTTGTATCTATTTGTTTGCTGATATATAAGTTGTTTCATGTATTTGATAGGTCTGAAACAAGGTACAACTAAAAATCATAGGTTGGTAGTTTTTGAACACTTTTTTAGTCAAACACATCAACAGGTCTAATTTGTTTGTTTGTTTGAATTAAGGTGTGAAACTTGGTTTGCTTATAGATTTGTTGGTTGTGAAACTCTACATCATCTGGTTTTATAGTTTGGTTGCTTATTGAGTAGTCTATAGCTTATTGAATTTCAGCTTTTGGTCATTTAGATCAGCAAATGCATGCTATGAGATTTTGATGCTATTGGTTTGATTCCTGTTGTTTTATGCTAGTATTTGGTTCCTCGTGCATTACTTGGTTTGTGCCTTTTGTTTGTTTCTTATCTCAATAGCTTATAAGCCCACTGGCTTATTGGCTTATTTGTGCCAGAACTCATCAAGTCTACCCAACTGGTAGACCTTGATTCACAAGGTTTGCACTCAAGCCTTGACCAGCAGGGTGAAAACAAAGTCTCAACACTTCATTAAGTCTGTCAACGTCCAATTTGTGCTTGTCAGCGTTTGATTTACACTTGTCAGCGTTTGACTTTTGGTCAAACTTGGTCATATAGCTTATTGAATCTGTTTTGCTTATTGGTACATGCAACAACTTGGTTTTTGTAATAGAACTAATTTTTCTCAGCTTAATAACAAGTATGGAAGGTTACAAGTCTTTTGGTTAAGCTTTTGTTAGAAAACTAGCTTATTGGCTTTTTCAGCCAGCTTATTGGCTTTTTCAGCCAGCTTATTGGTTCTTACAGCTTATTCTACTTGGCTTTTTGTGATTTTCTTGATTAATTATTCTTTGTTAAGCTATTTGTGAGCTTTTGCAACAAACTAGAGCTTCTAAAATAGCCTAGAACTCTATCCCGACTATTTTGTCGTTTTGTGGAATTGTTCTTGGCTTATTTCTGGCTTATTGAGTGTGCTTTTTCAAAATTTCTTTTTACAGATCTCTTTAGTATCCCAAAAGAAGGTTGTGTGTCAAATTAGAGCTCATGGCATTGGCTTATTGCTTAATGGGCTTATTGGCCCAATAAGAATAAGTTGTTTGTACATTAAGCTGTGATAAGCTCATTTTCAGCTTTTGGGCCTTCAGAGTTTTGTGTTTAGAATTAAATTTTGAGTCAGATAGGGCTTTTCCAAGTCATTTGGGCTTATTTTGACTTTTTGGGCTAAAAAGCTCATTAAGGTTGACTAATTTTGATTTTAGCCAATTTGGGGGCCCATTAGGGGTAATTTAGTAATTTTACTTTCATTTTCTGTTTATTTAGGTTAAAATAAACTAGTTTGCAAATTTTTAGAATTTTTTATAATTTTTGGATTTTTAATATTATTTTAATATTATTTTATTATTAAATTTCAAATTTCACATTTTTGCACTTCTTATACTTTTCTTAGCTTAAATACATTAAAATAGGATTTTTGCAACTCTTAGATTAATTTTATCATCTTTAGATTAATTTATATAATTATTTTAAGTTTTAATAGTTTTTAAATCATTTTAAATAGTTTTTCTTAGTTTAAAATTTTATAAAATATTTTTTATTCTTTTTAGGTCACTTTAGAGGTTTACCAACTGAAAAATATTTTATTTGGGCTTTTTGATAATTAATTTGATTTTTAGGGCTTTAATTAGCATTTAAAAATTAATATTTAATTAATTAAAAGGTTTGAAAAAGTTTTGATCATTTGTAAACTCTTAGTTTATTTATTTTGATTTTTGGTGAATTTTTGGTAATTTTTAGAATTAATTTTTATTTTTGCTCATTTTACGATTTTACGTTTAGTCATCGTAGTAATTAATTTCACGTCTTCGTCATCCTCTTTTCTCATCCCCTTCTTTCAAATATTAATCTCAAATCTTGCTACATTTTAGTCACACACATATACCTCCTTGGGAAACGAACTGCATTGGGTCATTAGTGTTTGATTTTCCTAAATCATCACTTAATACTTATCGCTCATTTACGCTCTTTTGTTTTCCTAAACAAGAGGTGTAATTTACCACAATCATTGTTTTGGTAAAAAATGTGATTTTATACAAGATTTTGATAGGCATTTTATAACAGTAAGTAAATTGTAATTTAGGGGATTTTTATGTTTTGATAATGGCTTAACTTATTGCCTAGGGTTGTAGATAATTTGATTAACTTCGATTTGATATAAAGTAGAGCTTCTAGCTCCAAAAGAGCGCGAAGTTATGATGTTTTGATTATTCGTGTACCGGGAGACGAGTATCAGCACTACATATAGTTGTTGTCGATATTTGGATCGAATCTCGGGGATTATAAATTGATGTTTTGAAATGAGTAACCTACTGATAATGAAGTGTAAACCTTAGAGGGTGAGTTTACTTTAAAACCCGAGTGTCGATTTTGTACGGAGTCGTTTAACGAAGTTAAAACGGTGTATGAAATATTAATGTAAATCTGTCCGGATTTTGTAGTTTGAACATGAGTCGGGTAAAGGACTTTAAAAGTAATTTCATTTGATAAACTTGTAGGAGGACTTTCTATATATAGTAAGTTAGTTTATCGAGTCGTTTTATAAATGTTTGACGAGTTTAAAAGGGGTAAATAAGCTAGTGCATATAGTAGGTGCCGGCGGACTTTGTTAAAAGTGTAAATGGTGAAGTAAATATGTAGAAGAATGTAATAGAGTTATTTGTATCGTTTTCTCTCGAGTATATCGTGATTTTATGAGTTTGAGTTTGATGTTGTTATATATGATTTATTCCTCGAGTCACTATTAATGAACGCGCCTTATTTGATATTTAGCGGTTCTCGTGTTTGAAAGGCATCCATTATCATCGACGATCATCGCGCTAGATCTCTTATACTAAGGTAAGTCTATAGCCTCGCTTTTCATGCTAGCTACTAAATGTTTTATTACCCGCGAGGGGGATACATGCTATTTGAAAATAAATGAACACAAGTCATGAGTAATTGTTGGACCCGAATGTTGCCTAAGTTGTTTACATTGTATTGAGTACCTTGTTGCTAAAGACCCTAAATTTATGAGCCGTTCACTATCTTCTGACTTAATGTTGTGAGTCGGGAATAGCCGCTTATTCTAATGATAGTACTATTGGGTTGACCATCCTATCTGAGACCAGGGCATTACGCTGAGTAACCTCTGGGAAGGATAATTTACGGGAATAAGAATGTGGTATTCTAGCAACTGATACCCTAGAGGGGCAATGGTTTTATTCTAGTCATGCCAGCATTTGGCCGGGGTGACTATTTGGTTAAGGGGTCAGTGTCATGATCTTAAATACAATGTTTATTATTTCCTTGAAAATAGATTATGTGTACGACAATTCTATAAATGATTATGATTGATTTTCTTCTTGTGTTCAAATGTGATTTGATAAACCTATAGACTCGCTCAACATTATTGTTGACTCGTAGCATGTGTTTCAGGTAATAGGAAGTGATGGAGGATGGAGCTTTGCTGTGGAGGTTGTGGCTTGACTTTTGGAAGAATGTTGGTCTAAAAACCATTTCTATCCTTTACTGTTTAACAATTTGTTTTATGTTTGTGTACTGTACTAAACTTGTGTTGGTTGTTGGTCGAGATCCATGGGGACTAAACGCTTTACTCTAGTGTCGTTTTAGTACAATTATGGGATGAAATTATATTTTAGACCTATTAGGAAAATCTTGTTTATGTTTTATGTGTAAACGTCTCTATTTTGAGTCGTTCAATATACCTTGTGTGATGATGCTTGTGTCTAGCACCCAATTGTGTATTTTCACTGCGCAATGTAAATTGGGGTTGTTAGATAGAATGAATAACATAAGCATATACAAAATATAGCAGCGGAATTGATTAAGTCCTGGAAAACCTGGTATAACTTAGTAAAACTGGTTTTATAGTTTGAAAAGCCTTATGTTTATCCTATGAAAACTGTTTAACATGTTAACCATTAAGCCAATATAGGTCATGAAATATCAACGTGCATGAATACTTGGAGGGGTGACCTCGTCATGCAATTAGAGGGGTTGCCTCTAATTAATATATGTTTGGGTAGGAGGGATCATCTCCTTGTGAAGGATGCAAGGCACACACCACATTCACCTAAATAATCTGTTAAAAACATGTAACCTAGGATGCACCCATACGCCCCACATGATAACATAATAATCTGGCCAAAAGATGAAAAGGACACCACGAGCTATTACTCCGCCGTGGTGAAGTCATAACACTGGTGCCTCCAGTGTTATGGTTATGGTACCTCCATAACTAGGTGAAACTGGTCATGCATGTTGTAACACCCGCAAATTTCGGTCATAACAGCGGAAGGGTCATTGGGTGTTACTATCATGGTTCAATCTCATAATCATAGAAAACGGCTCAAAACAAGTCGTTTTAATAAACATCCATTCATTTACATTCAATAAAACTACAATTTGATACACGGTCCCAATTAACTTCAAGTTTACAAAACTTAGTAAATGTGAAAAATTATTTAAATGGATATAATTTATAAAAGCGGGCCAAACTTTTTAAATAAGCAAGCTTCACGAAACCGCCTTCATCGAGCTCCTTCTATATGGACCTGAGATAAAACATGTTAAAAAGTCAGCAAAATTTGCCGAGTGAATTTATAGAGTTCAACTTAAATAAAGAGAACACAAGTATTCAAAATAACCTTCCGTGGTTAATAATTTATCAAAGACAATTATGTTGTACGGACATAATTATCGTGTCGTTACATAAGTCTCGTGACATTAAACGTTAACATATATTATTTCATCCCAACACACCTAGCCAAGTGCATATATTTCTCTTATACAATGCATCCGATGTTTCATTACTAGTGCATCACAACACCACGCGATAGCTAGTCGTGACCGGACTGGGCGTCACCCCGATAGATCTATCCATAGCATTAGCGTTACTTCGATTAACAATCACGATTCATGGGTCTTTTAAGGCTAAACAAACTTATGTAATAACTTTCATCTAAACATATAATTAAGTTCCTTGTGTTTAATTTTAAAACAATCATGAGTTTACCACAACTTATAGTTGTACCTTTCAATTTCAATAAATACTTTTCAAATAAATAGGGTTCCTACAACTTCTCGTTGCACCCATTAATAGGGTTTTCACAACTTCTCGTTGTTCCCTTTATTTTAATAAAACAAGTATGTTATCCCCCTAGCGGGTTTTATAAAACAAGTAAACATGTTAAAAGCGAGGCTATAGACTCACCTTAGCCAATAGTGGTAATGAGACGATCGCCGACGATTAGTGATGCCCGTTTAAACACGAAAACCGCAACCTACCAAATAAGGCGCGTTCGTTAATAATCGACTCAAGTATAACTCATACTTAACTAATAAAAATCAAAATTACAAAACCAAGACAATCCTGAAAAATATACAATACAAGTGTTATTACTATACCCTTTTATTCAACACCATTCTTTTAAACACTTGCACTCACGATATTGACCCGTCTTACGACGCCAAGTCAATGCGAGTCAAATTATCATTTTACTTCCCTCGGACCAGTAACTAAGTCATTTATATAATGACTTAACACTTGAGTAAATCACCATGTCCAATAGTGAATACTCAACTCACGCCACATAATTATTGAACTACATGTCCAAAATACCAATCAGCATGTACACTCCAAATGTACACACCAATTTATCCTATCTAGACTTGTACGATTTCGACGAAACTTGGTCACAAACTCACATATAATATGAAGAAGACTCAGTTTAAGTTTCATTAAAAAAATATTACTTCTAAGACCTTCTGCCTGACACACCTTCGTGTTATAAAAACCGGACAGTTTTACGCCTTTTACTTGTAAAACCATTTTGACATATCCAAACAATTCCGTTTACAAAACCGACACTCGGGTTTGAAAATAGACTCATGATCTGAGGTTTAGAAACTTACATCAGCTCTTGAACATTTTTAAAACTCATTCTATAGTCCCCGAGATTCGATCCATATATCGACAACAATTTTCGGATTCTGCCGATACTCGTCTCCCGGTACACGAATACTAAAACTAGCATAACGTTCGCTCGTAATGAGTTAGAAGCTCATTCAAGCGGCAAAACGAGCGTCTTGAAGATTAATACAACAATATCACATAATCTAAGCCTATCTCAGAACTTAAACCCACGAAACAATCTGTTATAACCTGCTGTCCCAAAATACATTTTTAGAAATCAAGTCAAATCAATTTTCCAACTATAACTAGTCATTCCCAAACCTATAGAATCACTATACCATCATACCCATCAATCAAACACTCCTAAAAACACTTGCATGTAAAATCTAACAAAAACCAAAGATCAAAATACAACTTTTTATTATCAAAATAACATGATCTTATAAAGATCATTACATGCAAACCATAAATACCTTAAACAAATTTCTTGTTTTTATCAATTCTTCAAAACTTGTTGCATGTTGGAAATTTTGGTATGGGTGTGATCATCTTTCAAAGATTAAGATGGGACTTTGCTTGGTTTTTAATGATTCAAAGTAAAAAATGATTTTTTGAGGGTGTTTTGGTGGCTTAGGGTGGACGGCAAAATGAAGAACAAGAGAGAGGGTGGACAAATTTTTTTTTATAAGAAAAATGGTGTGTGTGTGTGTTAGTGGAGAGTTTTTATATAGTGGGGTGAGGGTAATTTTTGCCAATTTGTGATAGTTTTGGTCCAAAATACAATTAAATAGTTGTAAGGGTAGAAAATATAAATTGTAAATTTAAAACATTTACGGGACTCGGGTTTCGTGAAAATACTTTTTAAAAGTTAAAACGCTTCTTAAAAATAATAATATCACTTCGACACGAGTTAAAACGTAATTAAATCGAAAATGTCGAAAATATAAAATATCGAGACAATCGATAATAAAACATAAATTTTTGGGCATCCGTCGGTATCACGATCATTAGTAGTTCTCGTCATTCGTTAAAACGTAAAACACGAGAAATAAAAATTAAATATAATAAATACAATAAAATCATTCATATGATAATTTGAGAATATAATATCGATACTTAATATTTTTCTTGTCGGTTTTCATCGAAACGACATTCTTACGTTAAGTTTCAAGTCATAACTTTCTCGGTAATCGATAATTTAAAATTCTCATTAAAATAAACATATGATACTTATTAGTCGAGATTAAAATAACGACCTGAAATTGACGGATTGTCACATTATCCCCACCAAATTGGGATCTTCGTCCCGACGATCAACTTGTGTTTTTCCTCGATCGCTCGTTGAAATAAAAAAGTTAAATGAATTTTTGGTCCTCGTCTAGAGTTCCATTAGATTTGACAATAGGAATACGAATTTGCTTCGGTTGCCTAACTTCCTTATCGATAATATCAACAAGTACTTTGATGAAATGCAACTTACTGTCGATTAATACTTCATCAAGAGAGATAATAAGATCTTTGTCAGGAAGGAATTTCTTTAGGTTCGACATATGAAATGTATTGTGAATTCCTTGTAGTTCTTGAGGTAATTTAAGTTTTCATGCCACTGGACTTACACTCGATATCAGCTCGAATGGTCCAAACTAACAGGGGCTTAACTTCCCACGTTTTCCAAAATACATAACACCTTTTCAGGGTGATAACTTTTGCATAACTTTTCCACCTACCTCGATTTCCAAAGTTTTTCCCTTCACATCGTCATAACTTCTATGTCTACTACGAGCAGTTAACAAACGATTCTTAACTAGCACGATCGGTTTATTTATCAAAATAAAATGAGCACAGTCAATCAATCAACATTGACAGAAATCGAGTCATATTCAGACTGAGTTTTCGAGAGCTTAACAACGAATCCATTGTAATTTGCTCCAACTTCACGAATGATAACCTATAACACAATCGTAATCACATAAAAGGCTTATTTACCTCTTTTATTCTAGAATACATTGTAGGCTCTTACTATCGGTGGATACCGTACATTAGTGCCAAACAATTAATGTCTCAATAGACGAAGAGTAAAATCACCGCACCCAATTACAAGTCATGGGTTGTGTAGTTTCCTCATTCTTCCTAGGTTTCCTACAAGCATATACAAATCAAAACAACCCCAAATCATAAAGGAGATGTATCACGATCAACAACAAAATCTTCACTTCCTTCGAGTAATGATGTGATCGGCGTGCTGTAGAGTTTTCTATTCATGGTTTGAAAAGCTTTCTCTTCATCAATGCCACACACATACGGTTCATTCTCTAAGTTAGCTTAGTTAATGGTTTTGATATCAAAGATAATCCTTTAATAAACCTTCAGTAATAACTAGCCAAACCTAGAATTTGTCGTACTTCAGTTGGAATAGTTGGAACATTCAAATTTTCGATGGTTTCGATTTTCGCAGAATCAACATGTATGCCACTTTTGTCAATCACATGACAGAGAAGTTGCACTGAACAAAGCCAAAAATCACACTTTAAAATTTTTGGTTACATCTTTTCGTTCTTTAACAAGTTCAAGATAATCCCTAAGTGTTCGGCATGTTCTTCCTTTCTCTTCGGGCAGATTAGAATATCATCAAAGAAAACAATCACGAATTTATCAAGATACGGCTTACACCTATAGTTCATTAAGTCAATGAATACAGCAGGTGCAATGGTCAAACCAGAAGGCATAACCCTAAACTCATAATGATCATCACAAGTTCTAAACGCCGAAATAGGAATATCTTTCTCGCGTATACGAAGTTGATGATAAGCAAAACAAAGATCAATCTAGGAGAAATCACCAGAATCTTGGAGAAAACACGAGAGTTTGAAGTCGATCAAATAGATCATCAAGTCATAGAAGCGGGTAACGATTCTTGATCGTTAGCCTATTCAGCTCTCGGTAATCGATGCACATACGAAACGAATCATCTTTCTTCTTAGCCAATAGAATAGGAGTTCTACAAACTGACGAGCTCGGTCGAATAAAACATCTATCAGATAGTTCTTAAAACTGCACAAATAATTCCTTCAGCTCGGATGATGCTAATCGATATGGCTCATGTGCCACAGTTGTAGCACCAGGAATTAGATCAATAAGGAATTCTATTTGCCTTGGAGGTGGAAGCCTTGGCAATTCTTATAGAAACAGTTCGGGATTGTCATGAATGACTACAATATCTCTACTCACTTTCCTTACGATTCCTTCTACGATACCTAAGCCAGGAATAATTGATACTCGGTTTTGCGATGGGTTCTAATTTCTCGGAATCCTCTCGAATTGATCTCAGTCTTAAGTGGAATGATTGTTCTTGGTTACTAAATAAAAGGGTTTGGTTTTCTAGTCTAATAAAAAGTGGAAATGAAAATTTAAATCAAAGATAATTACTTTAATTATGATTAACAAAGACTTGTATTAAACTGAAGATTAAAATTAAGATTAAAATTAAAATTGAAATTAAAGTTCAATAAACATAACGAAATAGTAAAGAAGACAAACAGTAACCTAAAAGGGCAATTGATTCGGAACTTTAACCTTGGTTCGGAAGTTTACACTCATCCGGAAGTTACTGTTCATTCATCCGGAAGTTTTGGCAAAGAAATTGGTTCGGAACTTTTCTGCTTGGTTCGGAACTTTGAGACTTCCGAATGAAGGTGATTGGTTCGGAACTTGTGGATTGGTTCGGAAGTTTAGCTTGGTTCGGAACTTTCCGAATGAAGATGTTTGATTCGGAAGTTTAGAACTTCCGAATGAAGATGCTTGGTTCGGAAGTCACTGTTCACTGATTCGAAACTTAATTCTTTGTTCGGAACCTTCCGAATGAAGGCTTCATTCGGAACTTTTGCTTGATGCGGAAGTTCTGGAAACCCAGATCAGTAGCAGATATACGAAGAACAGGGAACACGAATTTTAATCAAAATCAAACCAAATACTTAAAAAGGTTTTACCAAATTAAACACAAATCATTTAAACACCATAAGCAACGAATCCCACCAATAAAAACACGAATCCTAACAACTTTCAAAGATCAAATCAAGAAAAATAAAAACTTAAGAACTTGAAGATAAAAATGAAGATGAACAAGATTAAATGGAAAGATTAAACAAGACTTTGTATTGAATGATTAATGTTTTGACAAGATTAAACAAAGATTAAAACAACAAGATTGGAAGAACAAAGATTAAAATCATCAATCACCCTAGTGGTGATTGTGATGGAACGAACAAGAAAGGAGAAAAAAGGGGAGGAGAGAAAACTCCAGACTAGTCTAAATGTGTGAGGGGAGGGCTATTTATAGCCTTGTCTTGTGGTTGGTGAGTGGGCTTTCTCCCGTTCTTCTTGTCTTTTCGTCTTTTCAGAAAAGTTTCCGTTTTCGATTCTGATTCGGGATTTGTTGTCGATTAAATTCAACTCGTCTTTTAATTTCTTCGTTTAATAGACTTGAGTTTCTTCGACTTATATAAATCTTCCATCTTTGGTCCTTTTCTTTGATAAATCTTCGAATAGGCCCAGTGACTTCAAATCTTTTGCATCTCTTGGACAATAGACTTTATCTTGAGTCTTTTTCTTCAGTAAAACCCGTGCAATCCCATGTTTTCTTCAATATTCATCCGGTTGTCTCTGAAAACACAATAAACACAAAAACCACGCATAATTCCAAACAAATGATATTAAATACGTGTTTTGGTCTCGTTTTAGCCCGAATTAAGTGGTAAAAGGATGGGTGTTTACACACCTATCAAATCCCCTACACTTAACCATTGCCATGCCCTCATGCAATGCTTAGTGACAAAGCAATTTTACATTTTTCTCATAATTAATCAACCTTGGCCTTATTTAAATTCTACTAAAGAAATAAAACTTCAAAGGTAACAAAGGGATAGAAGACCATTTTCTCTTTGAAAATAGCTACATGGAAATAACTTGCAAAGAAATCGATGACTTACATTAGGGCTTTGGTTCTGCGAAGATTTATCACCCTAGTTTCACGTTCCCCAAACTAAGCTTAAAAACGAGATCATTGTTATTATAAGTTAGCAATTCAAACACTTACACACATGGCTTAATTAAATGCTTAAACTCCCTTATTCCTAGGTGTATCTCTTATATTTTATTTTTGTCTTAGAATGATCATGAAGATGCATTTTTTGACTTATTTCGATAGTTTGTTAGGGCTGAAAGCAAAGTAGGACGATTTGATCAATAGTTAGCTAAAGGACAAAATCTCTTAAAACTGCTTCTCGGGATATCAAAAAGTTCATATCTTGGCATAACTTGGTTCACGATTTGAGACCTTTCTCGGGCCGATATTTGGCATGTACTTCATACTTTATATCTTCGAGAGACGTTCTTGAGATAATGGTCTTCTCATCATAATAGAGTTTCTTCACTTGGAGACTTTTGAGGGGCACTCCAACTTTGTTGACCACGACTTCATGATTATTTCTTCAATCTCTAATTGGGATTTTGAGATACAACGATCCGCCTCCTTTTCGGACTTGGATCTATTTATCCTCATACCTTGTTAGGGTCTTTTCGGATAGACTTCTCCATGATCTTTATGGGAGTTGATTGCTTTTCGTCGTGAGTCTTGATCCTTCATATTGACTTTAGGAATAATGCTTTTCACATCACTATGGATCTTCAGCAATAAAATTGAATCCTCATGCCTTGTTAGGGCCTTTTCGGACTCGCCAATCTTCGCGCCCCGCTTCATAAGTTATGCCTTGGATATGAACTCTTATCATTACTGAGCAACTTTTAAACGATCTTGGGCTAGAAGCTAAGTAACTTTTCAAATCGTACGACCTTACTTATTGCAGATAAATTATTAGCAAGTGATGGGAGAATAGGCAAATAATTACACCAAGTGAGCTTGTGCAAGAATACCGACTTATAATTGACTCTATCATTTCTCGTCCTCCACAATTTAAAATCTCAAGTAATGAGACTCGTGGTTCCTTAGCCTAATAAACCTTTTAAGGTCTACATGGTTAAGGATACTAGCTAGAATAAACTTGGATAAGTCTATTCGGGTTGAGTCAAAATAAACGCAACGGGCCGAATATGTCAAAGACTTCTAAACTAGCTATACCACTTTATTAATATTTTTGACTTTATTGTGGAATATATACATATGAATGCAACGATAAAAATTTAAAAATTACAACTAAATGGCCAAAGTTAATAAAAAATTTGAAAAATGTTGAAAAATAGGATTTTCTGGTTAAATGAAGGCATTTTCATGGAAAAGTCCACTTAAAACTTCGATAGAAGTCCCCCCTACACTTAAGATAAACATTGTCCTCAATGTTTAAGCATGTGGGAAAAGTTTCCCCTACACTTATGACATTGTGCACGTTGGTTAACTCAAGTTAAGGAAGAGACGACTAAAGTGATCAATTTCAAATGTGAGTATGAAGAAAATTGAATCACGATAGTTGAGAGATAGAACCGGATTTTGGATAACACGGGAGCACGGTTCTTCAAAAATTCCAAGAGTGCACTTATCCCTGTAATCACACCACACAAAGGCAAACACATATAGAAGTCCCCCCTACACTTAGGGGATTGGAACATAAAAGGATAGATAATCGGGCTGCCTCCCGAGGAGCGCTTGTTTTTGATAACCGAGTCACGAGCCTGACTCGACCCAAAATTAGTTCATGGGGAACGTGGTGAGGGATGGAATCACCTCCTGAGAGATGTCCTCACCAAAGTACAACTTCACTCGTTGGCCATTCACCTTAAAATTTGGTCCATCAGGTTGAGCGAGCTCGAGAGTACCATATGGAAAAATTTGGGCAATGGTGAATGGGCCGGACCAACGAGATTTGAGCTTTCCCGAGAAGATTTTCAACCGAGAGTTAAAAAGTAAGACCTTGTCTCCAACATGGAACTCTCGGTTTTTGATCTTGGAGTCGTGAATGAGCTTAGTTCTTTCCTTATAGATCAAAGAATTTTCATAAGCCTCAATACGGAGTTCATTCAGCTCATTGAGTTGGATCTTGCGTAGATCACCGGCTTTGTTTATATCAAAATTAGCCCACTTCAAGGCCCAATAAGTCTTGTGCTCCAACTCAATGGGGAGGTGGCACGCTTTCCCATACACAAGACGATAAGGCCTACAGCCGATTGGGGTCTTGTAAGCAGTACGGAAAGCCCACAAAGCATCATCAAGTTTATCAGCCCATGAGGCACGATGCTCTCCCACGGTCCTTTCAAGAATTCGCTTTAGCCCTCGGTTGGATATTTCAGCCTGGCCATTAGTTTGTGGGTGGTAGGCTGTGGAAAGACGATGGTTTACACCGTACTTAGCCATGACTCGAGCAAATTGGTCATTGCAGAAATGAGTCCCACGATCACTAATAATGGCGCGAGGCACACCGAATCTAGCGAAAAGAGCTTTCAAAAAGTTACAAACCACCCTTGCGTCATTAGTAGGCAAAGCTTTGGCTTCAACCCACTTTGAAACGTAGTCAACGGCTACAAGGATGTATTTGTTTCCTTTAGACGAAGGGAATGGCCCCATAAAGTCGATACCCCAAACATCAAAAATTTCACACTCTTGAATGAAATTCTGAGGCATCTCGTCTTTATGTGTGATTTTGCCTTGCTTTTGGCAAACATCACATTTTTTAACCATATCGTGAGCGTCACGGTATATGGAGGGCCAATAAAATCCCGAATCAAACACTTTTTTGGCGGTGTAGTTGGGACCAAAGTGACCACCGGTTGGTCCTTTGTGGCAAGCATTAAGGATTTCAGACGCTGCCGGTCCATCAACACATCGGCGAATAATCAGGTCGGCACATTGTTTGAATAGGTAAGGGTCGTCCCAAAAGTAAGTCTTTATGTCGGTGAAGAACTTCTTCTTTTGTTGGGACGTCAACCCTTCCTTGAGAATTCCACCCGCCAAGTAGTTTGCAAAGTCCGCAAACCACGGGGTTTCATTCGGCTTCGAGTTTATAGACATTAAGGTCTCCAAGGGAAAAGAATCATTGATTTCTTTGGTCGGATGTTCCCCTTGGTAAGGATCCTCAAGTCTGCTAAGATGGTCCGCGGCTAGGTTTTCTGCTCCTTTTTTATCACGGATTTCGATTTTAAATTCCTGGAGCAGCAAAACCCAGCGAAGAAGTCTTGGTTTGGAATCTTGTTTTGTCAACAAGTACTTCAGCGCGGAATGATCGGTGTACACAATGGTGGTAGAAAGGACAAGATAGGGGCGGAATTTTTCAAAAGCATAGACAACAGATAAAAGCTCTTTTTCGGTTGTCGTATAATGCAATTGTGCCCCTGTCATTGTCTTGCCAGCGTAATGGATCGGTTGGAAGTGTTTGTTCACTCTTTGTCCAAGAATCGCTCCAATAGCAAAATCACTAGCATCGCACATCAACTCAAAAGGAAGCTCCCAATTAGGGGTAACCAAGACGGGTGCCTTAGTTAGCTTATCCTTAAGCGAGTTGAAGGCTTCAAGGCACTCTTTGGAAAAGATAAAAGGAGTATCTTTTTCCAAGAGGTGGGTCATCGGGCGAGCGATTTGAGAAAAATCTTTGATAAATCGACGGTAGAAGCCCGCATGACCCAAGAAACTTCTCACACCCTTCACGGTTGAAGGTGGAGGCAACTTTGCGATAACATCGACTTTAGCACGGTCTACTTCAAGACCGGCTTTCGAGATCTTATGTCCAAGCACGACGCCTTCTTTTACCATAAAATGGCATTTTTCCCAATTCCGAACTAGGCGAGTGTCTTCGCACCGCTTGAGCATACGTTCCAAATTGGAAAGGCAAGAAGAGAACGAATCCCCGAAGACCGAGAAATCATCCATGAAGACTTCCATGGTTTGTTCAACCATGTCATGAAAGATAGCTAACATGCACCTTTGAAAAGTCCCGGGCGCATTACATAAGCCAAAAGGCATTCTTTTGTAAGCGAAAGTGCCATAGGGACAAGTGAATGTAGTCTTCTCTTGATCTTGGGGAATAGATTTTAAAATATATATATATATATTTTGAAAATCTATAATTTAAAAAATATATATATATATATATATATATATATATATATATATATATAATTTAAAATCTATTTTGAAAAGAAAATAAAAAAAAACTAAAATTTTACAAACTGATTTAAAAATATTATGAGTATTATTTGTTAAAAACTATTATAAAAAGTATGGTGTAAGTAAGCTAAATCTAGTTTACCTATAATTAAAATCTATTGTAAACATTTTTAAATAAGGGCTAATGCCATAGTGGCAAGCAATTTACGATGCAAGAGATATATCATATGATCAAATACTAAGGCTATCAACATTTTTATCCCTTTGTTTCTATCTTTCTAATATTTAGAAACTTAAAACTATAAGCCAAAAACATCAGCTTATAAACTAAGCTAAAATATTGCAAACCAACTAGCCAAATCCAACTCATCATACTATTAGCAAACACGAACTACAATCGATTGAAGCCGAATACCATCATCATCATAAAAAATCAAAATCACCTAATATAAAACTGCATCTACTTATGTCGAAACATAAACTAATCCTAATCTGGAAACCAACTATAAAAATAAAATAAAATTTGCAAATTAAACGAAATCTCCGATAGCTAACGACATCACCAATCCAAAATAAAAACCTTCATACACCAAATAAAAATCTGATATCAATAACATTTTAGATATGACAAAGATGCGATTTGAAAAGTAAAGAAAATAAAAAAAATTCTATCCAAATGTTTCGGACCAAAAAAGATAGCAGCAAAAGCTGCGTGTAAATTCAAAATGAACAGAAAAAGAGAAAAAAAAAATGAAAGCTACATTAACATACCTCTCAAATTACGCAGGGGGAAAAGAAAGAAATAAAAAAAATGTGATTACAGTTCCTATCTTTCTATATCCTCCACTAAAACAAGAAAAAAAGAATAATGTTGTTTTTTTTTTTGTGCGTATTTTGTACGCTTCCTTTATATCTTTTGCAAATATCCCTTTCTTTCCATCTGGGCCTGGGCTGCGTAATTGAGGCCTCTGTTGGGCTGTGGCGGGCTGTTGGGATTTATAGTATATTAATGGGTCGGTTCGACCCATTTAAATAGTGTCGAGCCGGCCCAATAAAAAAATGAGTGCACCGTCAACCTCGATTTCCCGTGCTCTTTGCATTTCTCGTGCTCGTTTTTGGTCTTTTTCTTCGTTTTTTTGCTCTTTTTCTTCATATCCGTACCTACAATAATAAATAGCAAATATAAACGATAAATGCACTAAAAAATATATTTTTGCTATTTATTATACGAAAAGTGAAGGGAAATTCTCACTAAATGCATGAATAATTACGTGTTTAACACACCCCTACACTTAAACACGTTGCTTGCCCCCAAGCAACTATCATCACAAACGTTAAATCAAAAAACAATTTAAAAACTACTTTATTCGAAATTGTTTTTTTTTTTTTTTTTTTATAAAAGAAAAATAAAATAATTCATAGTGACCCGCCATGCTCGACTTTTTATTCAAGGTATAAGGATCATAGAACGGGAAACACGCAAACTGGGTGTCGCCAGGGAATAAAAATCGTCATCCTCTTTTTATTACTCCCAACTATGCTAAGACTCCTTGTGCAAACGTTTTGTTAAAATGCTAACACTACCTATACTAATAACCTATATAAATATAACTTTTCACTCCTATAATTATAAAAACTAGGCAAGTGTGTTCATTTTCAAATTTTTGATCGTTCAAATCGACATTTGTTATGGTTTCCTAATCATCTAAGTGGAATATTAGACTCACCGAAAATAAAGAGATTTAAGATTCAAAAATGGCCTTTCCCATGTAGCGGCTTTCTTCTCGGAACGTCCCAACCTAATCGGTTAAGTGCCCGGGCTTTTGACACCCCACGGAGAATAGTACCGGGATTGGCGGGATTTTGAAATCAAAGATCTTGGAATCACCGCTAAGCTAATAAAAGACACTTAGATGAAAAAACAACGACGGTAATTAGAGAATGAAGATTCAAAGGAGAGATCACTCCATGTAGCGACTTTCTTCTCAGCTTGTCCTTTAGCAAAGCTTAGGAGGCTAGGTTTTTATACCCTCGAGAATAGTATCGGAGCTCACGGGACCTTTGACTTCTTCATTCTCAATTACCGTCTAAACTCTTATACAAAATTGATGAATTCTAGTTCAACTTCGGATTTAAATTTGAGAAAAAACAAGTTTCTCACA
This sequence comes from Glebionis coronaria, assembly GCA_025667525.1. NCBI lineage: Eukaryota > Viridiplantae > Streptophyta > Magnoliopsida > Asterales > Asteraceae > Glebionis > Glebionis coronaria. The sequence continues at coordinate 275,961,555 of CM046879.1, forward strand.
ATTATAATTGAAGCAACAAAAACATAAAACTCTTATTCATATACTTTTTTTTAATTCTTTTTTTTTCCTTTTTTTTTCAAATATTTTTTCTTCTCTTTTTTTTTTCTTGCTTCTTTTTTTTTTTTTTTTTTGTTTTTTTTTTGTTTTTTTTTGTTTTTTCTTTTCTTCTTTTTTTTTCAAAGTTTTTTTTTTCGACATATTTATTCACGCAACATTATTTCAAAATTAAGAAAGTATGCTTTCACTCAAATTTAAATAAAAAGTTGAACTAGGACTCTATATCAAAATTGCATAAGAATTTATTTTTTTTGCATAACAACACAATTTTTAACATTCAAAAGCTTGAAAAAAAAACACACTTATTTAGTCTAGTTACAATCTAGGAGGAAAAGCCACATGTTATTCATATAAGCTCTAAAGAGAACCAACTACTCCACGTTTAGCATTTTCATTTGCACAAATCCTAAAAGCTCAGTCTAAAAGTTAAGGGAGCAGCCAGATCAACACTCAGGCAGAGTCAGGATCCCCTTTGTTCTAGCCTACGGGACAAGTCAATCACGCACGATCAAAAACGTTTTATTATTATTTAATAAAATAAAATAAAACAAACACACATTTGCTCAAAATAGGATGCTAGAGGGCAAACAAGTAGGCATGAATATGATCCATATGATATAAAACCTATTCTTTTCGAAACCTGAATATCATCCTTGCTCTTTTGCTTCTCTTTCCTCAACCTTGAAGGATAAGGTATATTGGAAGAAGAGGAAGGCTTTAGGGGAATAGGATCACTCACAACCACGGGTGGAGGAGGGGTAGAAAGAAGAGGTGGAGAAATTGGGGAAGGAGAAGGGTGAGGAATAGGAGCAGGTGACTCGTTCTCCATAGTCACAACCACCGGTGGAGGTATAGGAAGCTCGGGTTCCTTGGTACCTTTACCACTTCGAGTAGTGATTGCTTTCATCTCCCCTCTTGGGTTCGCAACGGTGTTACTCGGAAGAGTACCCGAAGAAGAGGGTTGACTACTTTGGAAGAAACTAGCCATCATGTTCCTCAGATCATTAGTTTGGCTATCCAACGTATTTCTCATGTCGGCTCTCAAGTCATTTCCTTGCTTGACCAAGTCTGCTTTCAAATTGCGCACTTCCTCTTGGAGATTTCCCACTATCACATCATTGGTTCTCATGTAGGTTGCGACCTCTTGGTGTAATGCAGTGGTGGCTTGGTTGGGAGGAGCATTGTATGCAGGTGGTTGGTAAGCAGGTTGTTGGTAGACTTGATTGTTACGTTGAGGTGGTTGTTGCTGCTTGTGAGGTGGGATGTATGGTTGTCGAGGTTGTTGTTGTTGTTGAGGAGGGCGGTTAAGGTTTTGTTGTTGGTTTGGGTTGGTTGGTGGAAAACCAGGTGGTGAAAGGTAGTTGTTGGATCGATAGCTAAGCAAGTTACGGTCACCTTGAGGTCTAGCTTGATAAGCAGGTTGTTGGTAGGTGCCATATGCCGCATTCACATTCTCAGCAGGGTAATCTTGGGTGGCGGTACAAGTTGTGTAAGAGTGAGGACCACCGCATATCTCACAAGGTTGGCTGACAGCGTTCACTTGAGCGTTTTTGGCGTTGTTGCTGTTGTTGTTGCTGACGGTGTGGGTGACAAGCGATTCAAGAAGCGTGGTGATTTTGTCAAGTCGCTTGTCGCTGTCATTAGTGCTAGCACTAGCAACATTGGTCCTAACACTCTTGGTTTGCACACGAGATTTGTTCTCAATGATGTCCCAAGCATCATTGGAAGTCTTAGCCAATAGATTACCCCCTGAGGCACTGTTCAGTGAATCTTGGTCACTCATGCTTAAACCATTGTAAAAAGTATTGATTTGATGTACTTTGGTAAAACCATGTTGTGGGCATTTTCTTAAAAGATCTTTAAAGCGATCCCAAGATTCACTGAATGACTCATCGTACTTTTGTTCAAAATTTATGATCTCATTCCGCAAAGCGGTAGTACGAGAGGGTGGAAAAAAGTAGTTTATAAACTTTGTTTCCAAATCCGTCCACGAGAGAATACTCTGTGGCGGTTCCTTAGCAAGCCAATGCCGGGCTTGTCCCTCTAAAGAAAAGGGAAAAAGTTGTAACCTTATAACTTCTTGTGGAACTCCATTGAACTTGACCGTGTTGGTGAGTTGTAGAAATCTCTTGATGTGGTCGTGTGGATCATCAATGGTACGTCCCAAGAATGGTTGAGCGGAGACCATATGGATAAAGCCTGATTTTAGCTCGAAATTGTTGGCGGCAATTGGTGGTATAACAATTGGATCCGTGTTGCCATCGACATGAGCTTGCAGCAATTCAATCATCGGGCGATTATCCGGAAGGTGCTCATTGTTGTTGTTATTATTCATGTTGTTGTTGTTATTATTGTTTGGAGGTGGTACACCGGCCATGTCTAAGTGATCGAGAGGCTCGGGCTCTTGATATGACGTGGATCGAGTGCGCATACACCTGCAAAAGAACGAACAAAGAAAAGCAAAGCACAAATATTTTTGGTTTTTATGTTTTTTTTTTTTATTTTTTTGTATTTTTGAAAATTTTATATTTTTTAGGATTTTTGAAAATTTTTATGAAAAAGTAACGTTCACGGAGAACGGATCCCAAAATCCAAGTTCTCACAAAAAACTTTTGATCTTAACGAGAAGAGCCGGCAGCGGCGCCATTTGATACTCGGTTTTGCAATGGGTTCTAATTTCTCGGAATCCTCTCGAATTGATCTCAGTCTTAAGTGGAATGATTGTTCTTGGTTACTAAATAAAAGGGTTTGGTTTTCTAGTCTATTAAAAAGTGGAAATGAAAATTTAAATCAAAGATAATTACTTTAACTATGATTAACAAAGACTTGTATTAAACTGAAGATTAAAATTAAGATTAAAATTAAAATTGAAATTAAAGTTCAATAAACATAAAGAAATAGTAAAGAAGACAAACAGTAACCTAAAAGGGAAATTGATTCGGAACTTTAACCTTGGTTCGGAAGTTTACACTCATCCGGAAGTTACTGTTCATTCATCCGGAAGTTTTGGCAAAGAAATTGGTTCGGAACTTTTCTGCTTGGTTCGGAACTTTGAGACTTCCGAATGAAGGTGATTGGTTCGGAACTTGTGGATTGGTTCGGAAGTTTAGCTTGGTTCGGAACTTTCCGAATGAAGATGTTTGATTCGGAAGTTTAGAACTTCCGAATGAAGATGCTTGGTTCGGAAGTCACTGTTCACTGATTCGAAACTTAATGCTTTGTTCGGAACCTTCCGAATGAAGGCTTCATTCGGAACTTTTGCTTGATGCGGAAGTTCTGGAAACCCAGATCAGTAGCAGATATACGAAGAACAGGGAACACGAATTTTAATCAAAATCAAACCAAATACTTAAAAAGGTTTTACCAAATTAAACACAAATCATTTAAACACCATAAGCAACGAATCCCACCAATAAAAACACGAATCCTAACAACTTTCAAAGATCAAATCAAGAAAAATAAAAACTTAAGAACTTGAAGATAAAAATGAAGATGAACAAGATTAAATGGAAAGATTAAACAAGACTTTGTATTGAATGATTAATGTTTTGACAAGATTAAACAAAGATTAAAACAACATGATTGGAAGAACAAAGATTAAAATCATCAATCACCCTAGTGGTGATTGTGATGGAACGAACAAGAAAGGAGAAAAAAGGGGAGGAGAGAAAACTCCAGACTAGTCTAAATGTGTGAGGGGAGGGCTATTTATAGCCTTGTCTTGTGGTTGGTGAGTGGGCTTTCTCCCGTTCTTCTTGTCTTTTCGTCTTTTCAGAAAAGTTTCCGTTTTCGATTCTGATTTGGGATTTGTTGTCGATTAAATTCAACTCGTCTTTTAATTTCTTCATTTAATAGACTTGAGTTTCTTCGACTTATATAAATCTTCCATCTTTGGTCCTTTTCTTTGATAAATCTTTGAATAGGCCCAGTGACTTCAAATCTTTTGCATCTCTTGGACAATAGACTTTATCTTGAGTCTTTTTCTTCAGTAAAACCCGTGCAATCCCATGTTTTCTTCAATATTCATCCGGTTGTCTCTGAAAACACAATAAACACAAAAACCACGCATAATTCCAAACAAATGATATTAAATACGTGTTTTGGTCTCGTTTTAGCCCGAATTAAGTGGTAAAAGGATGGGTGTTTACACACCTATCAATAATCCACAACCTTTTTTGATATACTTACGAGCTCTAATGCACGAAAAGAATTTTCAATTTGGAATTATTTTTCCCTTCAATGACCTTGTCAGCCTTGCCTTGAATTATGTGTCCCATGAGCTAATCAGCCATGTAGACAACTTCACAAATAGTAAATGGCTTAGAAGAAGTCACATCACCGCATATATTCCTGGTCAGCCTTAAATATACTGCTTGACCTTGACGGTTCGGGTTCCATAATTCTTGGACATAAAGGAGTCAACTTATGGAAACACTTGATATATCTACCAATGTTAGTTCTGTAGAACAATGATAATCTTTATGAACCAAGAGGGTTGATGTTTTCCTAGAGAGAGAAAGTTAGAGAGAGAAGTGAAAGAAAACTTGTATATTGAAATGAAAGAAATGAACAACCAACAGCTCTTTCCATGGTGGAAAGAGGTTTAAATACCCCAAGTCCTTAATGGACTTGGGCTTCCGGCCCATGAATATGCTCATGGGTCGGGCTATTTAATAAATAAGACTAAACATAACTACAAGCCTATAACTACATTGTTGGAGTGACCGAGACTTTCTAAATGCGTAAAACGTATTTCCAACAATCTCCCCCAAAGGGAGGTCACTCCAAATTTACAAAGTCCTAATCTAGCATGTTAGATCTTGTTCTTGAGCTCGTAGTCTTCTTTTCTTTCTTTTTCTTTCTTTTGTGAATATGTGTTGAATGATATCAGCCTTTTGCTTGGAACACGTTCTTTTGGCCTTTCACGTGCAGTCTTTATTTTCTTGTGAGGTTCGCCTCTTTGTGACTTCATGTCCCACACACTTATCCTTTGTTGAATTCTTGAAAGTTTCGGAGTCGATACAGCGGAAGACTTTTAGGTCATACTTTCTTGAATTTGCAGGAGTATTTGATGCTGAAGGAATAAGCATGTGAGGACGTCTTCAACAGGTACACCGCAACGCCACCGTCTTCAACTGGTACACAGCAACGCCACCGTCTTCAACAGGTACACAACAACGCCACCGTCTTCAACAGGTACACAGCAGCGACACGAATAAAATGGCTTTGACATTTTATTCTAATTCGGTAGCATTTTACCTCCGATCGGTGAAGACCGTTGGACGATATTAGATATCGTACCCGTGACGGATAGTTTCAATTAAGTAACTTCCTGACAGGATTTCGCGGGTAAACCCGTTCTCTTTATTCGACCGTCCAAAGCTGACTGCGAACATAAAGAGTGAATCATTTGGATTAAAAATCCTTATGATTGAAGCCGCGAATTCATGAAACCTGGAACAAGTGAATTTCAATTAAGATATTCACCATCGTTGGTTTCCAGTTGTCACAAACTTGATTCAAATTTGAATCTTGCTTGTTACCTACCAAGTTCTGTTTGATGTTAACACTAGAAGGATTTCCACTCGTCACTGTGAACACTAAAGAGTGTCACTCTGAGTGTTCTGGCAAGATCATACGATAATGCGTAGAGGCCTGGAACGAGTTTAAGTTCAATTAAGAATTAAACTACTGTTTCTTTCCAGTTGTCACAAGATTAGTTCAGAAAGAACCGCACGTGTCACCTACCATGAGCTTGTTTGATGTTGGCTCAAGCAGGATTTCCATCGTCATTGTAATACTTACGTATTACTCGGATGTTCTGGCAATATTACAAGAATACTGCGTAGGACTCATAAAAGATCTCTTACTTTTCACAGTGTGTGAAGAAGCAAGGAATAAATGGAAAGTGTCCTAATGAGACTTTTGATGATCTCGTGGCTCTAGACTCGATAGTGCGTTTTGATTTAGTGATCGATGGCTGGAGAGGAGTGCCACCTATTCAATATCAGTCTATTCGGAGTGAATAAACCAATAGATAACTTGTTGAACTCCGTGTGATTAAAACAAATACCTTTTGATAGATATTTGAGTTAGCTGGGGAGGGTTGTGCATTGCATCACTGGGTCCATGATGGCGTTCTTCAATATCGAGAATCATTAGCTAATGATCTCAATAGCATATGTCTTTACCCGGTTTCTGCCTAAAGTTGTAAGGAGGGCTTCTTTCTTTACACCCTTTATCTTTACAATTCTTTTTCATTCTTCAACCCCTTCAATGCTTACCAATACGTCATAACTAACACCTTGTTGTGATTGTTCCAGTGCTAGCTTAAGTACTTGGTCGGCATTCAGCTACGTTCACATTCATTCTCCATCTTTCCTAGGACTTCTAGTTCTATCTAGGGAGTTGTCCTTGGGAAGATTCCATCGGTTCTGATGAATCATTGGACTAATACCTATACCTACCACCCTTTTGTCACCACATTCGTCGTGAGTTAAGTGTGTTTTGGGTTGATATAGTCACCATAAAAAATCCTTGAAATCACTTAAAGCACTTGTGATATTAAAATCAAAGATTTTGTGCCTTAAGTTTTGATCATCAAAAACGCTCCCCCTTAACTTGTGCATTACACATGTTAAGTTGGTTTATCTTTTAAGTCTTTTTCATTGTTTTAGCCAAATATCATTAAGTCTCCTTAATCCCATTTTCTCCCCTTTCCAAAATGTTAACCATCAATATTTTGGATATTAATGGATTAACCGGTCTTTGGGTAATAAAATGAAATTAGATGTTGGCCAAAGAACATATTAATGCTCCCCCTCAAATTAATGAGGGTAAGTTGTAGTGCTTGAGTATGATTTGTTTGAAAGATTTAGAATCTCGAGAGAAAATCTTGAAAATATCATACTTTTACACTACCACAAGCCACAAAAGCTGATAAAGTAAAAAGATAACATATTCACAATAATAGACATATGGAGTTGACCTGTAATGAGACGAACCAAAATTAATTGGTTCGTTCCGTGAACCGATGGTGAGCTCCATATGGTCGTCCACCGACGAATCGTTCTATACTTCGTTGCAACCGGCGCTTCCTTAGAACTTCCTCAATCTTCCTGATTGCGTACGAAGATCCCTTTCTGCACTGGGTTGTCCAGGTGTATGTGACTTCCGGAAGAGGTAAGTTGGCATTGAGAACCGACAGATCATCTCGAACATTCTTTAGCGTTCCATCACTGAATTTGTGCAGTTCTGAAAATCGCATATATTGCATGACGCCAGTCTCATTCGGATAAAAAATTCCTGCTTCCAGCTTGGTAGTCCCCATGTAAACCTTCTTGTTCTTATGGAAATTACTGAGTGGAGTCGTATGGGGACGTTCCGGGTTTAGCTTCTTCTGATAGCTTTCTACTCCAAGTTGAAAGTCTTCCACCCGGTTATGAATGACTATTTTCCTAGCATATTGACGAAAGTTTGAACTCAAGGCTATGACAATATCAGGTGATAGATGGTCAACTTTTTCTTGAGCCAAGAGCAACAAAAGATCTTCTATGTCTTCAAGTTGAAGGTACTGGAGATTACTTTCATCAATGCGGTATTCTTTCTCATCGGTACGTTTGAACATGATTACATTTAAGTAATCATAACCGAAAACAGTCTGAGTGGTTGCTCCTTAGATGCTTTTGATTCTGTGAGATGAGACAATAGAAGCACCTCTCTTGGGACGATGGAAGTGATTATAAGCTAACTTCTTCTTTTTGTCCCAGTGAGATATGCCAAGTGAAGCATAGGTATCATAAAACTTGAGCGGCTTCTTTCTCCATATTGACTCAGGCACGTTATCCTCTATCCATGGAACATTCTCCAAGTTGACAGCCTTGAGCATTGTTAGTGACGTGGCATATTTCTTTGCTCCATTTTCAAGGTATTCAAGATTGTGTGAGACAAAATGTTCTAATAGGATAGTGGCAGAACCGGTGATGACCGTTGGTGTAAGAGGTCGTAACACGGGAGTCTGAATTCCTGTAGTTGTCGCTCTCATTGCTTTTGTAAGCTCATTCAGGTGATATTCTGCTTCATTATGGCTGATCTTTAACATGTCAAAGAAGTCCACATTTGCAGCTGCCATTTTGATCAGATCCGGGGTCATCATCATTTTCCCATGAGAATACCTTAGAAAAGCCGAGAAGTCGATAGGGTTGTTGAGGAATTGAGTCATCTCCATTTCAGTTGCAGTGTCAAATGGATGCTGTGGTGCTGCGTTTGTTAGCCAAAGTTTCTCTTGTACAGTATCATCAATGATAAGGGATTCAGCAAATGTCGGTTCTGGAACATTTAAATCTTCAACTTCCATGTCATCGTCATGCTGAACTGTAGAGGATGTTGAAGGTTGAGTTTGCATCACCGGTATATCATCGTGAGGTTCTTCTTCAAGCATTGTCTCTGTTGGTTCTTCTGTTTGCATATATTCTATAGATTCGATGTGAGAATCATTAGTGAATTCTGGTGCAGTAGATATACCTGTAGTAACCTGTTGAGTTTCTGATACTGTTGACTCCAGTGTCTTTTATGTGGTGTCAGCAACCTTTTCTACGGTGTCCTCTAGACCTTTCTCGGTGGCCGTATCATTGTCATCCTTGTTTGTCTCTTCGGCATTTGTACCGGTGTCTTCATTCTTATCACCCTTGTTGACTTCATTACCCTTTTCATTATCATCATCGTCATCCTGATCATCATCTGTATCCTCGTCCTTGTCCTCATCTTCATCTCCATTCTTATCCTTTCCTTGTTCATCGTCTTCTTCCTCCTCATCCCCTTCCTTATCCTTATCCTCATTACCATCATCCTCTTCACCGTTTTCCTCGTCATCTTCCTCTTCTAACTCATTATCATTATCAGACTCAGAGTCGGTAGTGTCGGCATGATTCTCTTCATCAATTGCTTTGTTGAGATATTGCAGAACTTTGCGTTTGTATCTTGATTTATGAGCTCCCAAATCTAGCAGACGTGTCTGAAGCAATGTCATTAATTGAAGAGTAGATAAACCATTACCGACAAGATGTGGTAGTTGTTGATCAACATAAGACTTGACTTTGCGTCGAATGATCGCGGTCATCTGCTCGTCAATTGAACCGAGAAAAGCAACATTTTCTTTATCCTGAGTTTTCTTCTCTTTAAGAAATGATTTATGTTGTTCTTTAAGCTTTGACACTCTGTCTGTTAGTTTTTGAAGAGTAGGCTCATCAGGTTGTGGTTCCTTGGGAGGAGTGGCAAGCCTTTCAGTCAACGTAGCTATTTGTGTAGCTTGAGCCTCTAGTTGTTGTTGAAGAGACTGGATCAACGGATCATTGACTGTGAGGAAAGGATTTGATGTGGATGATACTGATGGTTCTGTTGGTGGAGGTGTAACCATAACCGTTATGGTGGTCGTGGATGATACTGGTTGTACCGGGATAGCTGTTGATGTAGATACAGTGGTTAGGTCGGTGGTTGATACAGGTTGTTCAGCTGTGGATGACGGTGTAGATTCCGTGGCGATGGTGGTGGTTGATACTGGTTGCTCAACAATTGCGGGTGTGATGGTGGTAGTTGTGACCTCACTGATGATTGGGGTTGATAGTAGTGAAGTGGTGTTCGATGTAATAGTGGTTATAGGGACATCCACCATTTGTTCATTTGTTGACGGATCAGTGTTGGTGACCTCAACACCCTCCCCTTCTAAATTGAGATATTTCAAAACATCATCAGAGTTTGAAGTAGACTTACTTTGAAGTTGCGTGTCTGGTATGCAAGTTGCATGAGCATCTTCATTTAGTACCATGTGAGTCGGTTCTGGCAGAGATGTGGTGATATTGGCATCTCGATACATCATACTTGTATCAGTGTCAGCACTGCTCTCACGTTCTTCACTTGGTTCCCGACTTTCAAGATGAAAGTTAGCAGCATCTTCATACGCATCTTCATAAGTATCTTCCTCGTCGAAAAATTCCGTATCACCATCAGGATCACCAAAATCTGCTATGTCTTCAAATACCCTTGAGCCTGATCCACCAAAGGCTTCCTGTCGGCTTTGTTGAAGAATAATACGAAGTCTTTTGGCTTCAGAAATTTGTTGTTGAGCAGGATCATTTGGAGCAACACTTGCCTTTTTGCCTTTAGCTTTCCTTGCTTTCTTAGGCCTGCGGAGTGGTACTTCTTCCTGTTCTTCTTCAGTTTGGATCAGCTCATCTTCATCATCTTCATCAATAATTTGCATTTTTCCTTGGCCTTTATCTTTAGAAGCAGCTGATTGGCGCTTTGAAACTCGTTTCTTGCGTTTACCTTTTTGCTTCTCTGAAGGAGGTAAATTTGCCCGCTTAAATTTTGCGTCAATATCATTAAGCATCTCTTGGTATTTATCACTCTCCTTGATTCCATCATTAATCATTGTGTCGGGTACTAGTGCAGGAACTAATGCATACTTTGTGGAATTAGTGTCTGCATTCATTGAGAGAATCACATAATCATCATCTTTGGTGTGATAGAAGAAATTCCCGCGAGTGTCAATGGTTGGGTCATTCTTCATAAAATGGTGGATAATGAGCTTGGTGAATCTCGGGAATGGAAGATGCACAGATTTCTTCTTCGTTCTAGTAAACTGATAACACAATTCTTGCTAGAGAAGAAGTGCATAGTCGACTTTGGATGCAGTATACAATCCCCAAAATAAGTGAGCCTGTGGTGGTCTCATTGCATTGGTGCCCCTAGTTTTTCCAGTAAGACACTTGACGATGATAGTTATAATTGCTTTCCAGGGTTGCCCTATGTGTGAGGTGTTAAATTGTGATGGGTTGTTAATTTCACCCTCATAATTCATGGCACAAATGACTCGAAGCACTTCATCATTCTTTGGGTTAGCCACAAATTGTTCTCCTTGTGCCAACCTAGGAAGTTTAAAAAATTTCCGAAAAATGTTCAAATTGAGTACCCTTGGTGTTTTGTTCAGTTCAAAAGAGATAGTATTTTTAGAGAAAGATACAGTGTTCCAGAATTCATGCATGTAGACTTCGGGAACAGATGCAGTACGTCTGAGTGTGTCTCTGATGGGTGAGATGTCTAGGATATCCGTGGCTATTTTGAAAGCTGGTAAAGCCGGATCAAAATCATCTTGTAATCGAGAGTTGTTCTCAGCATATGGAAGCCTATTACTGAGCGAGACGAGTTCAAGATCACGAAGTCGTTGTTCTTCCTCGGTGATTGACATTTTCCTGCTTTGATGACATATTCACAAATGATATACACAATATATGTAGATGTCTTAAGTCTATGCCAAGTTGAAACATAGGGAAAATATCATTACAATTATTACCACAACATTCACACATACATCAGATGAACAAGGTCCTTACATTTAGCAATGATATAACTGCCAAAGACATTTTTATTCTAAAGAGATACCGACCTAGCATTAGTTCTTAAAATATTTGGAATTCTTGGTGGTCATGACCAAAACCTCAGTAGGTTTAGATTCAATTTCTACTAACACCTCAGTAGGTCTTGGTTTGATTTCAACCAAAACCTCAGTGGGTTTTGGTCTAGTCTCAACCACTACGTCAGGAATTGTAGGATTATCCTCAACCCAAACGATAGTGGGCTTGAACAATGATGAAGCTTTGTCTTCCATGGCCTGGAAACAAAAACACAAGACATTGACTAAGTAATTTGTATCTCTTTTGTTTACATAAGAATCAACTTATTAAATAAGATGAAATTCTGTAATAAGAAACCGTTCAAGTATTCTTATGAGATAAAAATTAACTTGTTTCAATAACACTTGGTTTCGTTTAAGTGGCCCTAACGTATTTAAACCTAAGGAGGAAATAGTGCAAGCTAGGCCGAACTCATTAGATATACTTGAGCAAATGCATAAACATAAGAATCCTAATTCCATCGCAATGTAGTAAACCATCGGAATCCTAACCAAACCATCGCAATGAATCAAGCATCGGAATCCTAATGTAGTAACATTCTATCGCAATATTGATATCCATCGCAATAAATGAAAATTCATCGCAATATTATCCATCGCAATACCAAGTGCGAGGCCATCGCAATGACACATCGGAATGCCCCATCGCAACACGCCATCGCAATAAGCCATTGCAACGGGCCATCGGAATGACCCATCGCAACGACCCATCGCAATGAACCATCGCAATGACACATCGCAATGAGCCATCGCAATGAGCCATCGAAATGACTCATCTCAATAGCCCATCGTAATGAGTCATCGGAATGACTCATCGCAATGACAGGCATCGCAATGATGGTATCAAAATGTTCATCGAAATCCGTGACAGGGATTCGATCTCAAATGTTGACTTCTCGATCTGGAACTTTAGGCAATGTTTTAAGAGATTCTGGGCAACACCAATGTGTATCTATGCATCCTTAACAAATCCCACCACTTAAAAACCATATTCATAGCAAAAAACATGAAACCCTAAATCTTGGATAAGATCTATCGATACTGTTTAGATGTGTTGAGATTGAACGGATTAAATGAAAGCAATATAAACATGATAGAATACTTAGATTTTTTAAGCAGCAAGAGATAAGTCAAGAATCAAAAATCGATTGAAGCTAGAGGTTGTTAATGGCGGAAAAAGGATGTGTGTGTGTGTTTTCAGTAAGGACGGGAAGGAGGGGGGGTGTGGTTTTGACTTGGTCAAAGTTGTCAACCACCCACCATTTTGCAAAAAGTGCAAAAATGGTCCCCCTGTTTTAGAAGTTAGTTAAAGTTAAAATTAACTTAACAAACATTAAACCCGCTCCCAAACACGAACACAAATACTTAACGCCAAAATTTTAATGACCTATGCAAGAGATACTATATCACACAAGGCACACATAGCATAACTGATGATGAAGGGTAGCTAATATTTTCTGACAATCCTTTTTAACGACCAAATTTGTTACCACGAAGAATTAATATTTGCTCCCCCTTAATCCCTGACCAGTTTTCTATTTAAAGAACAGTAGTCAAAGATATTAACGACACAACTATTAATGAGGACATTTGCCGGTTAAGTGATTTTATAGAACGATTCTGATGGAAATAAGATTTCTTTTATTTATACAAGATAAGTGCACTGAAACGTATACAAATTTGTGTTAGACCAAGTTATAAAGTAAACTTAGTCCCTTACAAGGTTGTAAAGTAAACCTTGCCCGAGAAACTTAATTCTCGTTGTGAGCCAACATTTTCAAAAGAAATACGTGACTTTAATGCGAAAAACGGGTTGCAGTCTGAAATAACTACAAGCCATAATGGGCATGTTTTAAAACTTGTACAACTTTTATACGGACTCTGTTTATGGCGCCGTGTCAATATTAATCGACATTTCTAAAGCCGTAAATATTACCGTACTAAAAGACATGCCCGATTTGAAAACGAAAAATATTTTTGGATTTTCTTGATTTTATATTTTTTATAGATTTTCTATGTTTTATATTTTTTATGGTTTTTCTATGTTTTATATTTTTGTATTTTGCTTTTGATGGTTTAAATATGTACGATAATATACAAGATCACGATCAAAGGATACTCGAGAATAGTTTATCAGTACTATTCTTCAGATTCTTCTGCCAACTCCTTAAGTGTCGCTGGTGAAAATGATTTCATGCCTAGCTTTTCGATCAAAAACTCGATGCGTCCTCGATCTAAGGCCTTTGTGAATATATCTGCCAGCTGATACTCAGTGTTGACGAAGTATAGTTCGATCACTCCATTTTCCACTTGCTCCTTGATGAAGTGGTAGCGGATGTCAATGTGCTTTGCTCGAGAGTGTTGAACGTAGTTGCAGCATAGAGCGATTGCACTTTTGTTATCACAGTACATCGGGATTTTGTTGAATCCAAGACCGTAGTCAGTCAATTGTGACCTCATCCAAAGAACTTGAGCACAACAACCGGACATAGCAATGTATTCAGCCTCAGTACTTGATATCGCAGCGCTTTTCTGCCTTTTTGATGCCCAACTAACAAGTCTATCTCCAAGAAGTTGCACACTGCAAGAAGTGCTACGTCTGGTATCTTGACACCCGGCATAATCTGCATCTACATATGAAATTAGTGCAATACAGGAATCCTTCGGATACCACAGACCACGATGAAGTGTTCCTTTTAGATACCGAAAGATCCTTTTCACAACATGTAAGTGCTTTTCGGTAAGCCGAGCCTGATACCGGGCACACATGCCTATAGCAAATTGCAAATCAGGCCTGCTAGCAGTCAGATAGAGAAGGGTGCCGATCATTCCATGGTAAAGTTTAGGATCGACAGCTATCCCTTCCTTATCTTCATCTAACTTGGATCTCTCCACCATTGGAGTATCCACGGGGTCACAGTTTTCAAAGTGATATTTCTTTAAGGATTCAAGAGTAAATTTGGATTGATTAATAAAGATGCCTCTGGGATTCTGAGAAATTTGCAACCCTAAGAAAAATGAAATTTTTCCCATCATCGACATCTTAAAGCGTGTGGACATAATTTTCTCAAAACGGTCAGACAAACGTTGATTAGTAGCAGCAAATATTATATCATCAACATAAATTTGTACCAGTATCATGTCGTTGTCCTCCTTGAGAATGAATAATGTTGGGTCCACTTTGCCTTTGGAGAAGCCTTTGGAGATGAGATACGACGATAAGAGATCGTACCACGCGCGTGGAGCTTGTTTCAACCCGTAAAGAGCCTTCTTGAGCTTGTACACATGATTAGGATATTCTGAATTGACGAATCCACTCGGCTGGCTTACATAGACATCTTCCCTTAATTCACCATTGAGAAATGCCGTCTTAACATCCATTTGGTAGACGATCATATTCATGTGAGCAGCATAAGCAAGGAATAGTCTAGTTGCCTCCAATCGTGCGACAGGAGCAAAGGATTCTTCAAAATCGATACCCAAAGCTTGTTTGTAACCTCTAGCAACCAATCTAGCTTTGTTTTTCAGCACACTTCCTAACTCATCGAGCTTAACCTTGTATACCCACAACGTTGCTGGGTAACGGAACTAATTCCCACACTTCAAGACGTTAGAATTCATTAAGTTCCTCTTGCATGGCTTCAATCCATGATGATTTGGTCATGGCTTGTTGCCAGTTTTTAGGTTCAGTGTCTGAAAGAAATGCATCAAAATAGCAATATAATGCATGTTCTTGGAGTTGATGGCGTGTAAGACTGGTCGATCGATGTCACCAATAATATTGCGGATTGGGTGATCCTTTGTCCATTTAGTGTTGTGAGTTTCAATCCGTGGTGGTCGGGAGTGAACGATTGCAGGAGCTTCCTCTGAGGTAGACGCACCGGTAGGGTCTTCAGGTATATGTGAACCAAAGAAGGGAAGCTCTTGTAAGTGAGCATATTCCAGATCGTGATCATATTGGTCGTCTTCAACATCATTAGGAACGAGTGGGGGTGATGATTCAGGTGTTGTTTGAGAATTGGTGGGGGATGGGACATCTTGTTCAAGAGTAACAGTAGATGCCTCGGATAGATTTCCATTATCTTGAGCAACAACTACGAGAATCGGAGCTGCTGCTGCGGGTGCTGGAGAATCATTACTCTGTGGATCGAAGAATTCATCAAACATAGGTTGAAATAACTTATCCCACTCGGACCTTGTTGGTGGTATAAATGATGGAGAAGTAGGGTTGTTGGGAATTAAGCCGGAACTGATTGTACCGGTTCCCATCTCGTGTAATGCGGGTTCAGAGCTGTGTTGCTCAGAAGCCATCACTGTCAGCTCATCAAAATCGACATCCAAAGTTTCTACAATCTTGCCAAGACGACGGTTATAAATCCGGTAAGCTTTCTTTGCAGGCGAGTATCCAATGAAAATTCCAATATCAGCCTTCGGTTGAAGTTTTCCCAGATTCTCACTATTTGTATTTGGATAGCAAAGTGCACCAAACACATGAAGATATGAAATATCGGGTTTGTGTCCATGAAGTAGCTCATATGGAGTTTTACCATGACGTTTGCGAATGATGGAGCGGTTTTGGGTATAACATGCGGTTGCCACTGCTTCTGCCCATAAGAATAAAGGAGCATTCGCATAAATCAACATAGTTCGAGCAGCTTCCATAAGTGTACGGTTACGTCTTTCAATGACACCATTTTGTTGTGGAGTGCGAGCCACAGATGTTTCATGAAAAATACCAACCTTTTCATAATAATTTCGAAGAGTCTGATTAACGAACTCAGTGCCGTTATCAGTCCGAATGCGGCGAACAGTAGCATTACGACGTACTTGGATCATCTTTAAGAAAGTAATGATATATTCTGGTGCTTGATCCTTGGATGCTAAAAACTTTACCCATGTAAACCTTGAGAAATCATCCACTATAACGAGGATGTATTTTCTACCACTCACACTAGTTGTACGCATTGGCCCGCAAAGATCCATGTGCAAAAGATACAGTGGTTCTTGGTTGGTGTCTTCTGCTTTAGGTTTGTAAGATTTCTTGGTGCTTTTCCCCAATGAACACGCGGAACATAAATGATCCTTGTCGAACTTAAGTTTTGGAAGACCACGAACAAGTTCGTTTCTATCCAAATGGTTAATGGCATCAAAGTTAAGATGAGATAACCGACGATGCCACAACCATGACTTTGTCTTAGATGCTTTGGAGAGTAGGCAAACAGGAGAGGCGGCCATCATGTTTTGAATAGACAAAGTATAGAGATTATCCCCTCGAGAACCCTTTAACAAATCATTTCCTGCAAGATCGCGAATGAAGCAAGTATGTTGTCGAAAGGCCACTTCAAGGTTAGAATCGCCGAACTGTCCTACTGAGAATAGATTGTGACCAAGTCCCTCCACATAATAAACCCTTGAAATCGTGACATTCCCAATTTGGTATTCACCATAACCCATAATCTTTGCAATATGGTCGTTGCCGAATTTAACCGTTCCTAGAAACTTGCTGACGAAATTTCTGAGCATCGAGCGGTCTCCAGTCATATGTTTGGAGCACCCCGAGTCCAAATACCAAAGAATAATTTGGACGACCTGAAAATATTACCAAACACAGACGATGTATCGGATTCTAATTGTTCTTCTGAGTTAGCAGGTACAGATACAATTATCTTAGATTTGCTATCAGACGAAACTTTAGGTTTCTAGATTTTCTTACTAGTTGTTGGCTTAGATTCTAGTTGTCTAGTATTCTGAGGTACTTTTTGACTGGGGACATTACCACTGGTAGGCACAGTAGTGGGGGCAGACCTAGTTAAAGGGTGCTTTTTCCATTTCTTAGTGCTAGTGTTCCTATTTAAATGGCGCTTAGACCTAACTTCAGTGGATGTGATCCTAGTTAAAGGGCACTTAGTTCCATTTGCAGTAAAGTTCCTACCAGTGGGTTTCCATTGCCACCCAACTTGGGTAAATTTCTTCCCTGTTGGAATCCATTCAAGATTGTTCTTAATAGCATAAATTTCATTCACGTGATCAACAAGGCATAAATCATGACGCTGAGAAAACATGCATTCATTACAATTCCAACATTTCGCATTAGAATTCACATTTTGCTTAGGTTTCCACTCATAAAGAGAACCTTTTGTCTTAGCTACATGATTCTTTTTATTTAAAACTGAAATAACGTTCCTAGGGTGCACTTCTACTTTCTTCTTCTCAGTCCTATTAGTGGAAGGCTTGATCCTATCTTTCTTGTCTTGAGATCCTTTAGCCTTAGTGGACATAGTTACTCCTGTAGAAGCCAAGGGAACATTAGTTATAGATTTTAAAGGTGCCTTTCTTGATGGTGCCAATGATGGTTTTGCTCCTGGGGTCTTATTGAATGGAGTTACAGCAATGGGTCGATTAGTGAGTAGTGCAGAACCCGGTTTTCTTATGTATTGCAAATATGCTAAGCAATATTGAACACACTTAATATATTCATGAGCAGAATAGTAGTAACTGCTTGAGGGATCTAACGCATACAAATCATCTAAAATATCCCTAACAAGATCTACATGCTTAGTTGCATTCCTCATATAATCATCGTAGGTAACCGGGTTTTTCTTATGGAGCGGGTTCTTATAAAGCACTACTGAATTGGTTGTTGGAGCACTAGAGGATGGTGCAGAGTTGGTAGCTAAGTTATTAACAACTTCTTGTCGGGTGAGAAGAAGTGTCTCCTTTAACTCGGCCAAAGCCATGTTTTTGTCTATGAGCTGAATTTTTAGGTCAGATGTTTCTTCATATTTCTTGTTCAGTTTGTCAATTAAAGACTTCTGCTCTGTCGCATTAAACGCGAGGTGTTCTTCTATTGAACCAGAAATTTGTGAGTCTCTCTGCCTTACTTGTTCACGCTCTCCTAGTATAGAATTAATTCTATTTTCTAGGACATGATTCTTAGTCTCTGCAGCCTCTAGTTCCGTTTTTGTTTCTAGTAATTCTCTCTTAAGTCTCATCATCTCTTCTTCTAAATTCTGAACCATCTGAATCATCTTGTCACTTGTCTCAACGGGGTTTCCACCATCATTTAGTTTTGAAAGAGTTTCATTTTTAGATTGATTCTCAATTTCAAGAGATATAGAATGTTGTTGAAGCTCGTTAAAACTTTTTGAGAGTGTATTATACGAATCTTGAAGCTTTAAAAATTCATCGTTGGATTCATGACAAGAATGATTTTCTACAGTATTCACATTTTCAACAGTATTCACAGATTCATGCACATCATCACAAATATTCACAGTAGATGAAATTTCATTAGTATATTTAACAGTAACAACTTGCATCACTTTGAGAGACACCATATGTTCTAAAAAGCGGTCATATTCTGATAAAATCTTTTCCCTTTTAATTAAGTGTTGTTCATAAGCATCATCCATTTTATTGAAAACTTTTTGAACTTCACCAATTTCAAAACTTAAATTACACGCTAGATCATAGACTCCTTGTTTAATATGGTCCACAAATGGAACGATCGCTTATTCAAACACCGTTTTCATGTGTTCGAACGCCCATTCTCCAGTGGTTTGAGCCGTTGAAGTTGTACATTCCAAGATGACCTTGTCAAAATCGGTAAGGTATTGCCCAATCTCTTCCAAGCTGAGCTTTACCGTACTAACCGGTGGAAGATTCTTAGGAATTTCCTTTGGTTTGTCCGAGTTGACAAGTGTAGGAATTATACTAAGGCATTCTCTAGTCGGCATGAAAGTGGATGTTTGGAGAGTTCTCTTTTTCATATTAAAACAAATTTTAAGATCTATTGTGGCATTTTTTGCATTCATTGAAGCATAATCATATTCAGGATATGTAGAAAGTAATTTTAACTGCTTTTCATCATATGGTGTCATAGAATCACTTGAGAACACTATCGGATCTAATACCAATCCTAACTTTGTTGCATCATAAAGTCGTGGGTTGTGGTTAAGTGCTTGCTTTGCATTACCCGGGTTAGGTGGTAAGTCTATGAGACGCGATAGGTTGAACTCTTTAAATGATGCATGAAACAAGTGTACTAGATGTGAAGCAGCATATTGTTTTAAAAGCTTAAGTTCCGTTTCTTTTATTCTTTCAGACGTCTTAATTTCCATTTCAAGCTGTTTGGACTCCAGAATTTCAAAATCCGTTTGAAGTTGTTGAAAATTAGTAACGACTGACTCTTTTTCTTTAAGCTCATTTGAAAGATTTGCTGATTGTCCATTTGAACTTTCCTAAACCTATCAAATTCAGGATTGGTTAAGGTAGTGGACACAGGAGTCATTTCCAAGGTTTTAACCTTGTCCTTATGCAAAGAAAGCTCGGCAGATAAAGTCTGATTAGCATTAAGGGTTTCAAGGACCGCATTATTCATTTGACTAAGCAAAGATGCAGGGACCATAACCAAATCAGGTTGAGCAGATGAATTGATAGTCGTAAGAGCTCCCGGTTGTGGTTCACTCAAAGTTTGAGGACTTACAATGTTATTGTTATCATTGTTTGTCTCGTCGATTGAGTTACTAACCACCGAAGGCTGTTCCGAATACGCAGACATTTGCTCAACTTGATAAGGTACAATACTAGTATCTGTAGCAGTATTTGGTACCTCAGAAATGGTATCAGCTCCATAGAGTGAAAGGTTTTCCCTAAGAGCTGCTTTGGCGGTGTTAAGATCATCACAATCAGATTCATATGCATCCAAATCATCACATTGATATGCAGCATTGTTGGTGATGACTGTTGTGAGACCATCAGTTTCCGCTACTCCCGTATCTACAAGGAATGCCAATTCTTCTTCATCAAGCTCACGACCTTGGGCTTGAGCATTCACCAGGTAAATCTTCTCCTTAAACCATGTGTCGTCCCTTCTCCTCTTAGGCTGCTTGCATTCTCGGGCCATGTGCCCTTCCCTTTTGCAGTTGTAGCAAATAACCACCTTCATTTTACCAGTGCTGTTAGCCCTTGTAGCAGTAGTATTGGATGAACGTGCACCAGCAGTAGACGAATTTGATCTCCCTTGAAGTGGTTGCACCATGACCCTTCCATCCTGAATTGTTGCCTGTTTTCGAGAGTTAGACGAGTTCCTTAACTGATTGTTAGTTGTTGCTGAACCTCGGTAACCTCGTTTGTTCAAAGTTTGACTTAAATATGCAGACATCAGAGCAAGGATTTCAGTAGGGCTATCTCCTTGTCTAAATTCAGGGACAGGGATTTCATCTTCACAGTATAATGTTGATGCTGGTTGAGCAACAAACTGATTGGTTGGAGCACTTACTTGATGTGAGTAATGAGGTTGAGGAGCCTCAAGTTGTGGATATGTACTAGCAAGGTTGGTGGGAGGTTAATACGGTGAATACTGGTGTGAAGCATAAGGTGATGGGTGTGAATCTCCTTGTGATGATGATGTTGCTGGTTGGTGATAAGATGTTGGCGGCGGTGGCAGAATCGAGTACTGTGGAAAGCTGGGTGTTTGATACACAGGTTGATATGAAGATTTGTGTCCTAATGCAAGCTGAGAGTTGTGGTATGACTGTGTAGGATGGTTTGCCAATAATGCCATTGGTTCATGATAAGGTCCTTGAGAAATTCGGTTTTGGATCACATGCTTCTAATGTTGTTGTAAGAAAGCATAGAGTTGATCTAAATTGGACTTGTGTAGATCACGAATCATTTTGACATCAGTCACATATTGACTCCATTCAGGGGGTAGTGTGTTCAAAAACTTGGTGTTTAACTGAAACTATTCAATCCTTAGATTATAGACATTCATGTCATTCATCAAAGTGGTAAAACGCCAATAAAAATCATGAAGTGTCTCCCCTGGAAGGTATGTGAATCTATCAAACAAATCATACAGTTGACACTCTCGTTCTTGCTTTGTGAGAGATGTCCCTTGTAGCAAAACCGCAAGTCGATCCCAAAGATTCTTTGCTATTGTATGTTCACTCACCATTAGAAAGATATCGGGCGGAAGGGCTTGAAGAATTGTCTGAACAGCCCTTTCATCGGCATCTGCAATGATTTTATTGGCATCGTTTAACTCATGATACTCCCTTGGTCTTGTCACATTGTTGACGGTAACCTCTCCCCAATCTAATGGTCCTTTATCAATTGATTGAAGCATAAGTCGACCATTTCGTTTGCCCATGATTTATGTTCTCATGCGGCCTTGCCATGCTTCAAATAGATCTTTGATGAGCAAAGGCGGGCGAGTATCGGTACCCGAAATGATCGATATATCGGTGAGTGAAGTCATAGTTGCCATAAATGAATGTGAATTCATTTTGTGATCCCTTGAAAAAAGATTATCAAAGATGATCGAACAATGAAATAAGGTTATGAGTTTTTTGTGTTGTTAACTAAAAGATATTGTTATCTTGTTGTAGTGTTTGCTTTTGAAATTTTCCAAATTACCAAATTAAATGCCAAATTAAAGAAAATCCACTAAGTATCTAAAAACAAGTTCTGTCGAAATGTTCCTTCTGTCGGAATACCCAGATCGGAAAATCTTACTATCGGAATGCTTAGATCGTAATGCAAAGCTATCGAAATGATTCAGATCGCAAAGTAATTGTCGGAATGATTCAGATTGTAATGCTCAGATCGCAATGTAACCTTGTCAGAATGATGATGGTATCGGAATGCCTAGATCGCACTGCAAAGTTGTCGAAATGCTCAGATCGCAAAGTCTATCGGAATGCTCAGATCACAAAGACTATCAGAATGATTCAGATCGGAATGCTCAGATCGCAAAGTAGCTGACAAAATTTAAGCAGAGTAACGACTTAAAAACCTTCCTTATACCCGTCAGAATCCTAGATCGCAAAGTACGATCGGAATGTCCAGATCGGAATAAGTAATGAAATCCAACTATCTCAATGTAGAACCAAACCCTTTCCGATGGTAATGGTTATTGCGATGGAAGCCCACGTTTCACTTGTACTTTCCGATGGAGGTTTCTGCTTGATTTTCGGAATGAAGAACACAAGACTTTTTTGCACTTTTGATCCAAGAAAGATGATGTTTTAACGAAAACCAAGATACCAAGAACACTTTTAAACACGAATCCCTATGTTACACTACTTTAAACTACGATCAAACACAAAAAATTTGAAGATTTCGGCAAAAACAAACCCACACTCTACGATATGTTTAGAAAACCATACGCAACACAAAAACAAACCTATATCTCATCCCATGCTCTTGATGCCAATTGTAGAACAATGATAATCTTTATGAATCAAGAGGGTTGATGTTTTTCTAGAGAGAGAAAGTTAGAGAGAGAAGTGAGAGAAAACTTGTATATTGAAATGAAAGAAATGAACAACCAACACCTCTTTCCATGGTGGAAAGAGGTTTAAATACCCCAAGTCCTTAATTGACTTGGGCTTCCGGCCCATGAACATGCTCATGGATCGGGCTATTTAATAAATGAGACTAAACATAACTACGAGCCTATAACTACATTGTTGGAGTGACCGAGACTTTCTAAATGCGTAAAACGTATTTCCAACAAGTTCCCTTTAGTTTCAGATTGTACAACACTTTCTCCATACTTTGGAAACGCTTCGAGGACAAGCTCCCCATTTAACCGCTTCCTCACCTTAGTCCAGGGTTTCCCATAAGTAACGAAACCCATGGGAGCAAGTCTGCCATTCCACCAAATTAATGTACGACCTTGGAGAGTAGTGATTTCAGACTACAGCTTATCCTCCTGATTAGGGTCACTGATTCGAAAGACTGACGCCAGCTTTTCAACAACTAACACAATCCTCCATCATCTTTAGTCCCCTTAAGAGTCTACGATTACACTTAATGAATGAAGTGTAGTTATAACATCTAATTTCGGGCACATTTGTTCCATCCGTACCACGAACATTATCGGCTACAGCATCAGCTCCACCGGTTCCAGTTCCACCAGTTTTAGTTTCAGCTCTAGTTCCAGATCCATCATTCATGTTGGCCATGAATTCAACTAAGATACAGCAACTTATTCACTAATAACTTGGCACATTCGTGCTTCAGTCATAGCTTTCATTGACTGCATGATTCGCGTGTAACGCAAATCAAATCATAATGAGTATTCATTCAATGATAGCGTTATACCACATGAATTTACAAGAGAAAAGCAAAGAAAGATAATAATAGAACGATGTAGAATTAGGAATCAAAAGATAACCATTCCATTGATCACAAACTAGTACAAGTTATATTGTCAAACATTATAGATAATCATCGTCTAATGCCATACAACTTAAAAGACTAGTCCTACTAACTGTTGTTACAATTTAGTTAGGGATTAATGAGAAGATACTACAATTGATAAACTAATCTACTAAGAGTTACTAGGTATTTCACATGGCTAAGAAAGCTACTCGGTCCCAAAAGAAGAAGATTTCTTCAGTGTCTTTCAGAGATGCTTGATATCCTCCTCAATTGGTGGTTTTGGAACAGCCCCAATACAACCATTTCATGATTAAGGAATTAAAGGAATAAAATAAAAGAATGAATCGAGCAAACGAACTATGAGTCAATAAGAGTTTAACCACACAAATGCTATATGCTTAAGCCCACACCTTTATGAATCATTATTCCATGGATTGATCAAGTCCTTCCGAATAAGATTCAGAAATTTGTAGTTCAACAATTTATAATTTCCTTGTTCAAATAAGTGGCCAATTTATTTCAACGATAATAAATCACTTTATTCAAGCATCGCCAGCTCAACGCAAAAGATCAAGATCGAAACAAATGAGAAACCGATTTAACAGAAAACGATCAGTGATATGATATGGAATCCTGGTTGGCATGTGAATACCATACAAATCAATCTCAATTCCTAACAATCAATAGTACCATCTTAGACAAACTTGTTTTTATCAAAACAGTATAATGTCGAAGATAAATGAAAATGCAAAGTAAATTTGCTAAACGAAATGAACGAATCGATAAATCAAGAATAAGAACCAAGGAAATCAAAATCCTCGTAACAAAAAGAATATCAGCAAGAATATTAACCATTTTGTTGGGATCATGTATATCCACAACTTAGTTAATCTCGAGAATAACAGGATTCATTTCAGGAATAGCTTCAGCGCTAGCATTAAAATGACTAGGGTGGCTTCGTGACAATGCGACGTCGTATAAATATCTCGTATAAATATAAAATTATCATTTATAATTAAATAAATTAAAACATACCTTGTAATTCACAAGTTTAAATAATCGATAAAGATTACAACATATATATAATCCCATATATATATATATATATATATATATAAATACTTTCATTCTCGTCCATTGGCAACTCGGAGGTTTCGCTTGCAATAGTTATAGTTAAATGATTTCAAAAATTCAATTTTTTTTTGGAAAATCTTTTCGTTCTCTATAACTTGAGCTCTGATGCCAATCTGTAACACCCCCAAATTTCAGTCATAACAGCGGAAGGGTCATTGGGTGTTACTATCATGGTTCAATCTCATAATCATAGAAAATGGCTCAAAACAAGTCGTTTTAATAAACATCCATTCATTTACATTCAATAAAAGTACAATTTCATACACGGTCCCAATTAACTTCAAGTTTACAAAACTTAGTAAATGTGAAAAATTATTTGAATGGATATAATTTATAAAAGCGGGCCAAACTTTTCAAATAAGCAAGCTTCACGAAACCGCCTTCATCGAGCGCCTTCTATATGGACCTGAGATAAAACATGTTAAAAAGTCAGCAAAATTTGCCGAGTGAATCTATAGAGTTTAATTTAAGTAAAGAGAACACAGTTATTCAAAATAACCTTCCATGGTTAATAATTTATCAAAGACAATTATGTTGTACGGACATAATTATCGTGTCGTTACATAAGTCTCGTGACATTGAACGTTAACATATATTATTTCAGGCCAACACACCTAGCCAAGTGCGTATATTTCTCTTATACAATGCATCCGATGTTTCATTACTAGTGCATCACAACACCACGCGATAGCTAGTCGCGACCGGACTGGGCGTCACCCCGATAGATCTATCCATAGCATTAGCGTTACTTCGATTAACAATTCACGATTCATGGGTCTTTTAAGGCTAAACAAAGTTATGTAATAACTTTCATCTAAACATACAATTAAGTTCCTTGTGTTTAATTTTAAAACAATCATGAGTTCACCACAACTTATAGTTGTACCTTTCAATTTCAATAAATACTTTTCAAGTAAATAGGGTTTCTACAACTTCTCGTTGCACCCATTAATAGGGTTTCCACAACTTCTCGTTGTACCCTTTATTTTAATAAAACAATTATGTTATCCCCCTCGCGGGTTTTATAAAACAAGTAAACATGTTAAAAGCGAGGCTATAGACTCACCTTAGCCAATAGCGGTAATGAGACGATCGCCGACGATTAGTGATGCCCGTTTAAACACGAAAACCGCAACCTACCAAATAAGGCGCGTTCGTTAATAATCGACTCAAGTATAACTCATACTTAAATAATAAAAATCAAAATTACAAAACCAAGACAATCCCGAAAAATATACAATACAAGTGTTATTACTATACCCTTTTATTGACCCGTCTTAAGACGTCAAGTCAACGCAAGTCAAATTATCATTTTACTTCCCTCGGACCAGTAACTAAGTCATTTATATAATGACTTAACACTTGAGTAAATCACCATGTCCAATAGTGAATACTCAACTCACGCCACATAATTATTGAACTACATGTCCAAAATACCAATCAGCATGTACACTCCAAATGTACACACCAATTTATCCTATCTAGACTTGTCCGATTTCGACGAAATTGGTCACAAACTCACATATAATATGAAGAAGACTCAGTTTAAGTTTCATTAAAAAAATATTACTTCTAAGACCTTCTGCCCGACACACCTTCGTGTTATAAAAACCGGACAGTTTTACGCCTTTTACTTGTAAAACCATTTTGACATATCTAAACAATTCCGTTTACAAAACTGACACCCGGGTTTGAAAATAGACTCATGACCTGAGTTTTAGCAACTTACATCAGTCCTTGAACATTTTTAAAACTCATTCTATAGTCCCCGAGATTCGATCCAAATATCGACAACAATTTTTGGATTGTGCTGATACTCGTCTCCCGGTACACGAATAATTAAACTAGCATAACTTTTCGCTCGTAATGAGTTAGAAGCTCATTCAAGCGGCAAAACGAGCATTTGAAGATTAATACAATAATATCACATAATCTAAGCCTATCTCAGAACTTAAACCCACGAAACAATATGTTATAAGCTGCTGTCCCAAAATATATTTTTAGAAATCAAGTCAAATCAATTTTCCAACTATAACTAGTCATTCCCAAACCTATAGAATCACTATACTGTGGAGTCCATAGATCGTTTAGACTCAATGGTAAAAACCATTCTATCTAGAATTATCAATTGCACTTATGTGATTAACATAGCGGAATAGCACAATTGATTAGTAACAAAATGTTATATGAACAACTTGAATTTCCCCAATGATTACTTGTATTAAATAATAAAACAAATAATCTCTAGGCGTGTATGCATTAAATCCCACGCCTAGAACACGAACTCAATTGTAGGTTTACATTGTGAATGAATTGTTATATAAAACCTACGTCTATGTTATCTTTATATACTAGAAAACATAGCTTACAAAGAAAGCTAAAACAATTAAAAGACTCCAACGGTTTGTTCTTTTGCAACTTGTACTCTTTAGCCATTGTCTTCTTATTGTGTTGTTTTTGACACATCAACTCATAATTTCGACCCAACAATCTTCCCCTAGTTGATGATGTCAAAAATACATCCCCTTAAACTCGCATTCTTTGTAAAACATATAACACCACAGATCAACAGATTGCATTGTGTAGACTTCTTCCCCTTTTTGACATGATCCAAATAGGGGTCTTGTATATAAGCAACCTTGATTTCGACCACTACTAACCAATATCACACTTCTAACCCATGTTTTTAACTTCTCAAATTTCCGTCCATGAAGCACAGGTGATGCATTATAATGAATTTGAGAAATATAAAACTTCTATTAGTTGTAATAATACTAATGAGCAGTGGAAAAAACCTTCACCTTAATGTAATATTTGAATGACCAACACTTCAACAATTTAGCTTCCCCTTAAATTGTTCCGGTCATTCTTGAATCTTCTAATTCTGTAGGCTTTATGTAATGATTACATATGAAGAATTATAATTACGACTTACTTGATGATGAAGTAGAAATACCCGAACTTGCATTCCATGTCTTGTACTAAACATGTAACAAAGAACTTATACTCATGGCACAAAGTATAAGTAGACCTCGATCCCTTTGCCAAAATCCCCATCCTTAAAATGAGACACTGAGCACAAATAACATAACTCCTTCAAGTGATAGCATCTTCTACTTCTAGATTTGACAAGTCTTCATCACTAATCATTTAAGCACGAACAAGTTACCTTAAAAGTCAATGACTGGAAGTTCACGACTTTAAGATATGATAAAATACCAATCCGTGAAAATCTACTTCGTCTTCAAACAAGTAATAAAAACTTTTCTTCGTAATCAATGAAAATAAAACGAGCCTTTATACCTTTAAGAACTAGTTGCTGTGAATAAACCAATCTCCAAACCAAAATAGCTCCAAAACTATCCATCAGTGGTGTGACTCCATACCACTTTGTATCTTCAGCATAGTAGCACACATAACGAATCCTGTTGCCTTTTATTTCTAATATACTCCACTACATTTGTATATCAAACGTCCCTATCTCCCTTTATCTGATCCATTGATATCTTTTGAACCAGCAAGTACTATAAAGCTCCCTTTTCTCTGCTGCCCCTTTTCTTCTTTTCGTTGAGTTGAGAACCAAAATATTATGTATGGTCGATCCAACTTTTGTCCTTGTTGTATGAGCATAGAAAGCAACAATATAAAGAAAAATAAATACTCACGGGGCAACACATATGGATCACAAACAGCACCTTTGAAACCCACGATCAATACATACCTTTACTTTCCACCTTTTTCCTGTTTGACATCTGCTTTCACACTTGAATCACATGTCCACCTTTTTCCTGTTTGACAGCTTTATAAACGTATAAAACTCACCATATATTCATAATCTGCCAATGCCTTTACTAGCTTTCATAACACGTTTGCCCCATCACCACCTCACGTGCACAATTGATAAGCACACATCCATGTCACTTAATCTTTGGTCGTATTAAATTCACAAAGCAAAATGCGTTTTCCTTTTCTTTTGTACCTAATATCCCACGTGAAAGCTATATGATTGTTCTCTAATTGGCCCAAATAACTAATATAGCCTTCGAATATCATACCCATGTGAAGTTCTTAACCAATAAACTTGCACAGTTGCCATCTTTGACCAAATCTTTTCTTTAATCATGACAACATAAATGTAAGCTTTAAACAAATACCTCACGTCTGCACTTGTCATACAAACAGTATGTACTTTGTTTTGTAGTATAACAATTACGCCAAGAATTCAAATTGTAACACAAATCACTACCATAATCTGATATTATAAATGTGTTGTATCAAAGCCATACTGAAAGTCGATCACGTCCAAAGCAGTAGGTACATACGAAAGGATATTGTGTATATCTTGAAAATCAGCAACCCATTCCGTATCTTCCCTAGTTTTATGTAGAATACAAACAAGCGATCTTTTCCCAATTTATATTCAATAAAACAGGAAGAGATTATTGAATATAATTCCTATATTTATGGCAATAATATTCACATATCTCTTATCACACGTTTCTGTAACAATACTTACGTCCAAAAGAAACAAAATTCACCAGAAACGTGTTTGACAAAATAGATGTGAATAATTTAAATCATATTGTACCTGGTATTATACATGATCTGATGCTACATCAGATGTACCGTCATCTGTTCTTTACCTTTGGCAGCATTCAAACAATATCATGGACCACTTTTCACGTGATGACCAATACCACTTTTTCTTAACAGATTTACACATGAGGTGTCCAGTTCTTGCAGCTACACAACCAGATCTAGGGTTATTCAACAAACCATAATTCGTATAGCAACCTCACAGCATCGATTAACTTCACAGCAACACAACAAAAACAACGACACTTCTTTTCTGTCTCAGAATCTACCTAGGGTTTATTTTTATTAAACCCTAAAAACAGCATTAGCGACACCTGATCTGTCGAAAAACTGTCACTAAAACTGTCGCGAATTCTGGACAGCGGCTTCACAGCAACATGAACACGTACGTAACACCTTGTAGATCCTAGATATCACGAGCCTTAGGCTCTGATACCAATTGTGGAGTCCATAGATCGTTTAGGCTCAATGGTAAAAACCACTCTATCTAGAATTATCAATTGCACTTATGTGATTAACATAGCGGAATAGCACAATTGATTAGTAACAAGATGTTATATGAACAACATGAATTTCCCCAATGATTACTTATATTAAATAATAAAACAAATAATCTCTAGGCGTGTATGCATTAAATCCCACGCCTAGAACACGAACTCAATTGTAGGTTTACATTGTGAATGAATTGTTATATAAAACCTACGTCTATGTTTTCTTTATATACTAGAAAACATAGCTTACAAAGAAAGCTAAAACAATTAAAAGACTCCAACGGCTTGTTCTTTTGCAACTTGTACTCTTTAGCCCTTGTCTTCATATTGTGTTGTTTTTGACACATCAACTCATAATTTCGACCCAACATATACCATCATACCTATAAACCAAACACTCCTAAAAACACTTGCAAGTAAAATCTAACAAAAACCAAAGATCAAAATACAACTTTTTATTATCAAAATAACATGATCTTATAAAGATCATTACATGCAAACCATAAATACCTTCAACAAATTTCTTGTTTTTATCAATTCTTCAAAACTTGTTTCATGTTGGAAATTTTGGTATGGGTGTGATCATCTTTCAAAGATTAAGATGGGAATTTGCTTGGTTTTTAATGATTCAAAGTAAAAATTGATTTTTCGAGGGTGTTTTGGTGGCTTAGGGTGGACGGCAAAATGAAGAACAAGAGAGAGGGTGGACAAATTTTTTTATATAAGAAAAATGGTGTGTGTGTGTGTTAGTGGAGAGTTTTTATATAGTGGGGTGAGGGTAATTTTTGCCAATTTGTGATAGTTTTGGTCCAAAATACAATTAAATAGTTGTAAGGGTAGAAAATGTAAATTGTAAATTTAAAACATTTACGGGACTCTGGTTTCGTGAAAATACTTTTTAAAAGTTAAAACGCTTCTTAAAAATAATAATATCACTTCGACATGACTTAAAACGTAATTAAATCGAAAACGTCGAAAATATAAAATATCGAGACAATCGATAATAAAACATAAATTTTTGGGCATCCGTCGGTATCGCGATCGTTAGTATTTCTCGTCATTCGTTAAAACGTAAAACACGAGAAATAAAAATTAAATATAATAAATACAATAAAATCATTCATATGTTAATTTGAGAATATAATATCGATACTTGATATTTTTCTTATCGGTTTTCATCGAAACGACATTCTTATGTTAAGTTTCAAGTCATAACTTTCTCGGTTAATCGATTATTTAAAATTCTCATTAAAATAAACATATGATACTTATTAGTCGAGATTAAAATAACGACCTGAAATTGACGGATTGTCACACATGTATATGGCTTAGGCATTTAAATTAAACATAAAAAAATCAAAACATATAAAACATATACTGGGAAAACAGTTGGCTGCATACGGGGAATCCTAATAAGGAAAGAATGTCCATACTGAAACGATGGAGAATCCGTACCTTATGTCTAGTGAACGAAGAAGACGAAGGGAAGAGAGTCCTACTTCGATCTCACTAATGCTACATAAATAGTATACGTGTAAAAGTATTCTGATTACTGAGTACGTAACTGGTTTTATATCGTGTCTTAGCTTGTTTTATATGTTCATGTCTTGTTTTACTGATTTTAACGTTATGTTGTATTTATCATGTATTCTGGATATTCTGATTAAGTACTACTTGTATTTCTTGTATTATTATACTTGTTGTGTAAAAATAAGTAACTTTCTAAAAATAGCAGGTTTCCTAAAATAGATGTTTCCAAAAATAGAAAGTTTCCAAAATAGAAAGTTTCCAAAAATAGATTAGTTTTTAAAAATAGAAAGTTTCCAAAAAGAGTTAGTTTCCTAAAATAGAAAGTTTCCATAATTAGAAATAAGCTGGATTAATAAGCTAATAAAATAAGCTTATGTTTTACTGATTAAATATACTAAGTCATGTGATTAATAGTATAGTTTATTAATTATAACATGTAACTAAATAAACTATATGTTATGCAATTTAATAAAATATAATCATGATTTAATTAAATTAAAGTGTATATAATACTTAGGTTAAAACATGTATTAATATATATATTAATATAACCTAAGTCATGAAAATTAATTAATTATATGTCATGTTTTAATAATTAATTAATTACTATAGTCTAATTTACATAAATAAATACTTAGGTTAAAATCATCTATTATTATATATTAATAATAAACCTAAGTCCATGTTTTAATTAAATTAATTATATGCCATGTTAAATTAATTCAATTTAACTTGTAAATAAATATACTTGTAAAACTATTAAACTTGTAAAAATAATAAACCGGACCCATGTATTATTTTTATTAAAACATGTCGTGAACCGGTCCGTGAACCCATGAACCGGTCGAACCAAACCCCACCAAAAATAGTGGCAAACCGGCCTAAGCCGGTTGCCCCTGCTTGCAGTTAAGCTGCCATCGGCTATGTGTCGGTTGTCTTGCTTCTCGGCTAGCCGCTGACCACACGAGGGTTCCCACCGGTTGTGTGTCGGTGACCCCTGTTGTGGCGCGCTGCGTTCCCCCTGCTTGCCTAGAATAGCCACCGACTTAAGCCGGTGGTGGGGTTGTTGCTGCCGAGACCAACCAAAACCACAAGGACACCCTCGACGCGAGTCGGGGTGCCTTGCCCTTGCTATCAACCGAACACCAACACCACCAAGACCTAGGTCTTGGTTGGTGGTGCGAACCAAACGGCGCCGAGAGCCTTGTGGCTCTCGGTTTGTGTGGCGGCCGAGACAAACAACCCAAAAACACCCTTTATTAATTTATCCACCATGATTTTACATGTTTTCTAATCTTGTTTAATTATTCCCATGATCACATGTTCATAAAATCATAAAAAGAATTAAAAAGAAAGGTTTTCCGATTACCAAAACGTGTGCAATGAATAGATCTTGAATACACGAACACACTCCTAGAATTCTTAGCTAAAAATCAAACCAATCACCCTCTTGTGGTGACGATGCCGTCGGCCAAAAGAGAGACAAGAGAGATTTAGGGTTTCTTAGTTTTTATGAAAAACTCTGTAATGTTTATGTTTCCACTTTTATTATTTTTAACAAAAACAAGTCATGTGTTGGGCCCCTCTCTTTCCTTGTGCCGCGGCTATGAGGGCCCACCAAGGAAAACCCGTAGTTTTTCCTTGTTCAATTATTTACGTGTTCGTGTGGTCGTATTTACGTTTCGTTATTATTAAATATTAGTGTTATTATATATACTTGTACGTAGTCGTAATAATAATTAGGTAAATACATAATTATACATTCGTGATTCTTACGTTCATGATTTCATGTTCGTGATTTAATTATTATTGATAATAATTATCGTGCATGTATACATACTTAATACTTATTGTGTAATAACACGTACGTAGTTCTTGTAATTTCTATTCGTGAAACGAATTCATGTTATAAAAAGAAAGTTTTAATCATGTACGTACGATTATTAGGGTACTATTCATGGTAAAAGCATGCGGGTTTTACAAGAACACTCTTTTAGTAACCCACCAAGGTAATAGCCAAGTCAAAGAAAGTAAAATCAATCTTCTTGTTCAACAATATGAACAATTTGTCATCTTGGAAGATGAAACTATTGATAGTGCATTTTCTAGATTTAACACTATTATTACTACTCTAGAAGCACTTGATGAAGGTTTTTCTAGCAAGAACAACGTTAGGAAGTTTCTTAGGGCGTTGCATCCCAAATGGAGAGCTAAAGTCATGGCGATTGAAGAATCAAATGATCTCGCCAAATTATCAGTCGATGAACTAATTGGTAACTTGAAGGTTCATGAGATGATAATTTTGAAGGACTCGGAGATGGTGAAAAGTAAGAGTGAAAGAAAGTCTCTTGCACTCAAAGCCAAGAAGGCACAAAGTGACCATGAAATCTCCTCAGATAGTGATGATGAGGAATATGCCTTGGCGGTTAGATACTTTAAGAAGTTCTTCAAAAGACGAGGTCAATACGTGAGGCAACCAAACAACGACCAGAAATCCTTCTCCAAAAACCAATTTGCCAAATATGATAAAGGTGATAGGAAATGCTTTAGATGTGGTGATCCAAATAATTTGATCGGTGATTGTCCTAAGCCCTCACGCGACAAGAACCACACGGCGTTTGTTGAAGGTTCATGGAGCGATAGCGGTGAAGATGTTGATGACGACCCCAAAGATGAGAAGTGTCTCATGGATCACACTTCTAAAGAGGTACATTCTGAAACCGAGTATTATAGCAATAATAGTTCTTCTCAAGATGATAGTGAATTAGAAGGTCAATACAATAACTTACATAAGCTTAGTCTTAAATTCATTGAAAAGAACAAAGTGCTAAAATCCACTAGAACTAAGCTTGAAAACGAGATTAGTGAGCTAAAAGAGAAATTAGCTAAGCTTGAGAAAACTAAAGAAATAGATCTAGGATGCTTAAAATGTGAAAACCTTAGACAAGAAAATGAAAACCTTAAGATCACCTCCATTAGACTCGAAAAGTTCATTAGAGGTACTAATGCTCTTGATGATATGTTAAACAAACAAATTCATTCTAAGGAAAGACTTGGGTTAGGATATAACACTAATGAAGCATCAACTAGTGGACCAAAACAAGTTAGGTTTTTCAAAAAAAATACTCCCCTGTACGCGGTTCTCCAATATATGGGGCGGTTCCTAATTACTATGGAACCGCCGATGTAGCTAAAGAACCGCGGCCAGAAGAAGATTTTTGTGAAAATCCTGAACTTTCTGAAAAGTCAATTTTAGGTGAAGGACCAAAACATATTCTTATTAACAAGGTCAAAGTACCTATAATTGAAAAGTCTACTCTAGATAAATTCTACAAGCCCTTGAGTAAACCTCTAATGGGAACTAGAAACTTATCTAGACAAACATCTACTCCTCCAAGAGTACGGAATGAATCTAAACATAAAAGTAGAACACCTACGCCAAAAAGAGATGATCAAGCTATAACACGAACTAGAAGTAAAACTCCAACACCTAGGAGGAATAATAATAATTCTAGATCAAGATCAAATACACCTAGGAGAAACTATGGACAACAAAATGGCCATATAAATTGGAATAATTTTCAACAACAATACTTTCCCCAATGGGGAATGTCTCCTTCATTCATGCATCCCAACCAAATGCAAGGGATATTTGGAACTAATAATTTTGGACCCATGAGATATTGGGGACCAAATGTTTGATCTTGTGTGTTGTTACCTAGATATGATTGGGAATCGATCTAGAGCCCGACGAGTGGATTAAGGATAGTGGTTGTCCTAAACACATGACGGGGAATCGAAGTTTGTTCTCGCACTACAAAGCATATGATGGAGTTAACGTTACATTCGCAAGTAATCGACGTGGTAATATCATTGGCAAATGTACGGTCTCTCTTGACTCTATGACTATAGAAAACGTAGAGCACGTAGATAACTTAGGTTTTAACCTTTTAAGTATAGGTCAAATTTGTGACAATAAGTGTAACATCGTCTTTTTAGAATATGAGAGTGAAATCGTAAAAGATGGAAAAGTAATTGGAAAATGTTTTAGAAAGCATGGGCTTTATGTCATGAAGGTTAATAGGAAGTCAAAGGACAACTTATGTCTAGAGACTTTAGATGATAGTTCTACTCTTTGGCATATGAGATTAGGTCACGCTAATATGCGTTTAATTTAATCTTTAGTCTCAAAGGAGTTGGTAAGACATCTCCCCAAGATGAAGTTTGATAGTCACTTTTGTGATGCTTGCAAAATCGGGAAGCAAGTTCACTCAAGTCACAAAGCCAAGAATTTGGTTTCGACCTCTCGGTGCTTAGAGCTCCTACATATGGATCTCTTTGGACAGAGTTGGGTCATCGCTATGCAAGAAGAATTGAATCAATTCATTGCTAATGACGTTTGGGAACTTTTTCCTCCACCTAGAAGTTCTACCATCATAGGAACCAAATGGGTATATAGGAATAAGTTAGATGAGAATGGTGTTGTGTCTCGTAACAAGGCTAGAGTTGTAGCTCAAGGCTATAATCAACAAGAAGGTATTGATTAGGACGAGACATACGCACCCGTAGCTAGATTAGAATCCGTAGAATCCTTTTAGCTTACGCTTATGCTTTAGACTTCAAGCTTCAACAAATGGATGTAAAGAGTTAATTTCTTAATTTTTTGATTAATGAGGAGGTATATGTGGCTCAACCTCCCGGCTTCATTGATTTTGAGAAACCAGATCATGTTTACAAGCTTAAGAAAGCTCTTTATGGTCTCAAACAAACACCCAAAGCTTGGTATGATAGACTTAAAGCATTTCTTGTAAAACATGAGTATACCATGGGGATGGTATACAATATACTCTTTACAAAGAAGAAAGGTTCTCACCTCATTATCATAAAAATATATGTTGATGACATTATATTTGGTTCAACTTGTCAATCATTGGGTTATGAGTTTGCCAAAATCATGCATGACGAGTTTGAAATTAGTATGATGGGAGAACTTAACTTCTTTTTAGGACTCCAAATTAAACAAATGGACGATGGTATTTTCTTTAATCAATCCAAGTATGTTAAAGAAATGCGAAAGTAATTTGGAATAGAAGACTCTAGACCAATGAAGACCCCTATGGCCTCGGATACTAAACTCACCATAGATGATGATTGTGAGTCGGTAGACAACACCAAATATAGAGGTATGATTGGTAGTTTGTTGTACCTAACGGCAAGTCGATCGAATATCATGTTTAGTGTTTTCCTTTGTGCTCGCTTCCAAAAGGCTCCCAAAACCTCTCACCTTGAAGCGGTTAAGCGTATCTTGCGATACATTAAGAGCACTATACATTTAGGATTATGGTATCCTAAAGGGACCAGTGTAGAAACCATTGTCTACGCGGACTCGGATCATGCGAGAGACTATGTGGACCGAAAAAGCACTTGTAGAGTTTATACCTTCATGGGTTGTTGTTTAACTTCTTGGTTCTCCAAGAAAAAAATCGCTCTTGCTATATCCACCACGGAAGCCAAGTATGTGAGTGCCGGTAAAGCTTTTCAACAAGCTCTATGGATGAAGCAAGCGCTTGTTGATTACGGGATTTCTCTTGATGATGTTCCCATCATGTGAGACAACAAGGGTGCAATAGACCTTAGCAAGAATCCCGTGAAACATTCGTGAACTAAGCACATAGAGATTCGCCACAATTTTCTTAGGGATAATGTTCAAAGGGGAACATTTCGATAGAGAAGGTACGCTCGGTAGAAAACTTAGCCGATATCTTCACTAAGCTACTTAAGATGGAACCTTTATATTACTTGTGTCTAGGTCTAGGTATAATGGAACATATTCCTTAATTATGCATTCTAATTTATCAATTATCTTTTCTCTTTTTAGTCTTTTATTTCTTTGAGCTTTTGAGTATAATAAACTCATTTTGGAAAAATTCTCTTCCCTTTTTCAAAACTCTCAAAGTTCTTTCGAAAATGGTCAAGAAATGTTTTTGCATTGTTAATTCAGTCTAAAAACATTTTTTTCATAGCTTCTTGCTATTCATAATGATCTTACATAATTCATATGTATGGGTCTCTCAGATATAGCAAGAACAAAAGGAAATTATGGAGGATCATTGTGTCATGACCTTGTGTCTAGTTCTACACACCTCCTACATCGATTTTACTAAAAAATCCATGTATTTTGGTAAAAACCTTTTTTGGTGAGCTCTTGTGTGTTTTCTTTGTCTATCTTTGCTTCTTAGCATATCTCCATGATTAGTTAGACTAGAAAAATAGGATTTGCTGAATTGGAAAATCCTCCCTTATTACCAAACTCAACCCATTGTGGACGGTTCTTTATTGATACCGCGGTTCCCCAGTGATAAGGAACCGCCGGCTGAGATAAGGAATCGCGCCCAGTACTCTCTTTTTCGGGTATTCCTGAAACTCTAAATTTGTTCCAACACTTTTTGGAATCTTTGTTTCAACCCTTTGACCACCCCCAAATTATCTTGGGCTTTCTCTTTTTAACCTTAAGCATTTTGCATTCTTTCTCAAATCAAAATGTCTTATTCCCCAAATGAAAGCTTTTATTCTCCTCCATTCTTTCCAATTGCTTTCAATCCCAATTCACCCAAGAACACTCAAAATCACATCTCTTCTTATTATAAGAATGTTGATTGTGGAACTTCTTATCTTCCACCACTAGCCTTTAGTGTTCTACCTCCTTCACATGATAATGTCATGCATCATGAAACATATTGTCAATGTTGTCATTATCAACATCTTTCTATGGCTCATATCTATGAAAAGTTGAATTACATCAAGAGTCTCTTAGTCAAACCTCCTCTTTACTATAACTATGAGATCTCTACCAAGCCACCACCACTTCCTTCCTCCACTACCTTGTCTTTTATCTAAGCATTGGTTTCTTATCTTCAAGACGTCAAGTTCAAGTAAATCTTAGGGTTTTAGTTTAGCTATGATAAGATTTATGCTTTTTCTTTTGGCTTGTGTTTATGTCTCATACATCTTTGTATGATTTATTTCCTTGTATCTTTTATCATGTTTCCTTTTAACATGACTTATCTTGGATCTTTTGTTTCTTATTTTATTTTTTGTGTGACCTTTGTTATATCTTGTTGGGTGTCTCTTCTCTACTACTAACCCTTCTATGTAGCTTGTCATCATATATCGATTCCTTGGTGCCCCAAGCAAGGGGGAGTAAGCACCAAGGGGGAGCATTTGCAAAGTCTAGTTCTTTTCTTCTTCAAAGACTTTTGCAACCTTTTTGCTTCGACAAAGGGGAAGAAATGATAAACTCGTCTTCGAAAATCTTGTTTTATTAGACGATTGAGTTTATGTATTGTCGGAATCAAAAAGGGGGAGATTGTTAATGCAATGATGCCTAAAAACGTTACTTGCATTTTTTGGTCTCGCTTTGTTTTGATTACGACAATATGCAAAAACAAGCATTTACAAAAACAACGAAAAATGAATTCTTGAGTTCAAGTATTTTTCATTTCAACCATTATAACTTAAGGTCTGAACAAACAATTAATTATCCAAATTAAGTGATCAAGGGTTTAATCTTTTCTTAAAACTCACTTTTTATTAAGTTTGACAAAGTTTTATTATTAAACTTTCTTTTTAAGAAAATGTTTTATTAAATTAATTATTTGAAAATTTGAAATTTGAAATGGCATATTCTATCTTGGTTTGTAATATCCTTTCATGATATTTTAATCCCCAGATTCGAACCAATCCACTAAAAGACAAAAGGGAGCGGACTCTACGCCGGCAGTTCCTTAGCGCCTATGGTGGTTCCTTATCGATAAGAAATCGCGGGCTCCAGTAAGGAACCGCGGGCAGATATAGCCGTTGGATGTTTGTCTTATAAATAGTAGACCATTCTCAGACTTTCAATCCACCTCTTTTGCACATACATTTCCAGATTCTTTCATACTTCTTAAATCACTCAAATCCTTGATCATTTTTTTGATTACTACTTGTTTAGAAGTGAATCTTTCTCCTCCCATCTTTTCCTCTCAAAGTAAAAAGAGAATAACACTATCATTCTTAAAGTGTTGCGTCTACCACAAAGATCCATTGATGATCCAAACTTATTTATTCATTGTTGTGTCATTGTTGTGAAGATCCACGTAGTTGTGTCTATTTGGAAGTTGTGTATGTATTAAGGTTAATACTTAGTCCTCAAAGTATATTGGTGTAGATTGGTCCTAGCTAAGATTAGGGCTCGACTTTTAGCTTAGAGTCGGAAATTGTTTAAGCGATGTTGTGTACGGTTTCTAT
The DNA here is from genome assembly GCA_025667525.1 of Glebionis coronaria. Taxonomy (NCBI): domain Eukaryota; kingdom Viridiplantae; phylum Streptophyta; class Magnoliopsida; order Asterales; family Asteraceae; genus Glebionis; species Glebionis coronaria. The sequence goes on from CM046879.1 coordinate 276,001,293, forward strand.
AAAATCCATGATTTTACCATGTTTTTATATAATAAATTTCCACCCAATAATCCTAGGACACTTATGCATGTGTTATATTTCCTTAAGATGTGTATAAACATGTAACTATACTTTTACTTAATTCTTTGTTGAATAGCTTCATAACCTAAGACCATGAACTTACAACTAGGAAAACAAATAATAAGATTATAACTAGTAATGTGTGTGTGTGCCACACTTAACAAATTGGAGAAAAATATTACATCATGCATGCTTAGCCGTTTAGTCATATGCATACATCCCTTGCATACTGCACCACTCTTGGACTAGCCCAAGATCATCACCCTCCTTGTGTGTAAAGCCCAACATAAGCCCAACACAAGCCCACCCTACCCTTTTTGGTTAGCTATACACGACACCAAGGGTATGTGGAAGGAGAAGAGATGCACGGGAAACATAAAGGCTTACACCTGGCAAGATTTCTCTTACCAAGACAAGTCATGCCTTTTGCCCTCCTCTCTCTCTCCCCCCTTTTAGCCGAAAACATACACACATACACTCACATTCTCTCAAGCAATCTAATCTTATTTCTCTCATCCTCTTCTCTCTCAATCATATGGCTTGAAGCCATATACATGCAAAAACCAAGTATTAAATCCACCAAGATTCTTGTCTCATCTTTACTACAAATCATTAGTAGTATCATTCCTTTGGAATCACTATAAACAAGCCCTAGCCGAAATCATCAAGGCCACAGCTTGGTTTGTATTAGGGTTTTCTTCATCATCTTGAGTAGATCTCAAATCTCTTTGTTCATCTAGATCATTCATGGTACTTTTAGGCAAGAAAGGCATAACTTTGGCGTGAGCTTTATTTGGATATTCGTTTTAAATAGCTATTGCCTACTCCTAGGTGAGTTTACAGCCCCATAAAAACTTTTGATGAAACTTTCCCTTTTGGGAATGAAAATATGCAAACACTAAATGGACATAACAGGATTGTATAAACTTGACTATGATTGATTAATATTGGAACTGTTAAATTGTTATAAATCGCCCGAATGTTATAAATAGATCTATTAGGGATTGACCATCCTCGTCTGGGTGAGTCATGCTCACTGTACCTTGGCCGGGACAACAGACGTATACCATGTTGGAACTGGAATGGGTGTCTTTTTGTAATACACTACATCCTCATCTGTTGAGGACTATGGAGGTTAAGCTTCAGTTTCTAATAATAAACAAATGAAATCTACATTTTCGTAAGAATGCTTTGTGCATTGTTACTTCTATGATTAATGTATGTCCAAACTAATTAATTGTTAAAATCTATAAATTCACCAACTTTATGTTGACCCCCTTTAGTATGTTTTGCACATGAATATGAAGTTAGTGCGTGGTGTGTGCATGGTCTCCAGCATCCTAGTATTCTGCATTGTAGGACTCGTCAGGGGTTCTATTTGGGAAACATAAACAATCACATTCTGTCCTGTTTAAGACAATTTTATTTTATTTGTTATCAAACATGTAAACTGATTTAAATAACTCTTTATCTTATTCTCTACGGACTATATGCTATCGATCCACCCTAGTGACAACTCCGTGGATATTTCCGCATATTTTGACCCTACCCGGGGTGTCACAGAGAATGGTATCAGAGCATTAGTTATAGAGAACCAGATAAATTTTTAAATAAAATATAAATGAAATGATTTTTCTTTTATTTAAAACTGGACTATAACTTACAAAAATCTTTTTGGGATATTATTTTGGGACCGTATTAGTTAAGCATATAGATCTTAGGGAATTTTATGCTATGTGAACTAAGTGTATATATATTGTTACTAAACTTGATTGTTAATACTGTTTAGTAGAATATTGCTATGGAAAATGTTAAATATGCTAAGCTTGAAAATTTTACACTACATAGTAAAATACTGAAATGAAAATATAGGTAATATAAAACCGAACCTTGCACTTACGAATTGATTAATGAACTACTTAAATGATAATACATATATATATATATATATATATATATATATATATATATATATATATATATATATATATATATATATATATATATATATATATATATATATATATATATATATATATATATATATATATATATATATATATATATATATATATATATATATATATATATATATATATATATATATATATATATATATATATATATATATATATATATATATATATATATATATATATATATATATATATATATATATATATATATATATATATATATATATATATATATATATATATATATATATATATATATATATATATATATATATATATATATATATATATATATATATATATATATATATATATATATATATATATATATATATAAGTATTAATATTTGTAACCTTAAAACATTATAATAATTGTTTAAAAGGGATATATTTCAGAAAGCATGTAATCTAAAATAATATTGTTCTTCGTTTGTAAGCTTATATTCACTTCAAACTTAAAATAATACTATTTCAGAGCATCATGACTCCGCCTACTGCATCCTCGATTCTTCTACCCGTAGTAGCTCCTACTCCAGTTGTTTGTTCATTTCCACGATCGACGTAGTGTGGATGGTTGTCAGCCTCGGATTCAGAGGATGACCCAGCCATCGAAGTTGTACTCCCAGAGGACCCTTTTTCTATCTCAGCATCAGCCACACTGGCCCCAACCCCTATGAAGGAGGACCGGGTCCCTCCTAGCATACCATCTTCTATGCCTCCATCCCTATCATCCGGCTATATTTCCGGGCCCGCACCCGTCTTCACTTATAAGATCAGGGAAGGCTCCGGGGCAGGACGTGTCGATTCCGTCCAGGCCCAGATCTTCGCATTGGCTGCACGCTAGGAACGGGAGATATCCGACCTCCGCAGCCAGTTGACAGTTAGTCAACAAACCCATACCGTCAACTATGATCGCATCGACACTCTTTTTCGCACTATGAGGGGAGACTCCCAAACCGCTAAGGGTATCCAGGCTAGGACAGACGAGGCACTAAAGTGGTTATCGGAGGATAACTACCGCCTCCACCAGCGCATTCAGGTCATGGAGGGTCCGCAGCATTAGACCCATGATGCTCTTTCTGCTCAGGAGCAATCACTATCCATTTTCTTTGATCTCGCCACTATCCGACATGATGGGGTTACTGGGGAGATGGCTTATCTCCAAGGGGTCGTCGATAGACTCAAGAACCAGATATTGTCTGCACTCCGTACGCTCAAGGAGACCCGAACGACAGTTCGGACTTTGTGGAACACCAGGAGGAATTCTGCAGCCCCACCAGCTCCATCAGCACCATCATCCCCGACATCATCTAGTGGACCATCCAGGCAGGATTAATATAGACGTACTAGACTTCTTGTATGTCATGATAAGCTTACAGGTCGGCTATCAAGACATAGGGCCTTTGTACTTTTATTTCTTTTTCAGCTTTTTGGTGATGTAATCCCGTACTTTATCTTTTCTTTTCTTTTGGGACATGTAACTTTGGGATATGATGTTTTAAAGACTGTGTGTATCATTACCTTGGACTAGGCCCGACCGGCCTATGACTTAGATTGTGTTATGCTAAGATGAATGTTAAATTTCTCATGGAAATAACATGTAATCACTTTCTTTATTATATCTGATGTGCAATGTATTATATTATGAGATCTTGACAGGTTATCCAAATTTGTTATGGAATCAGTGCATAAGTTTTCTCGTGCAAATAATATAAAAACTATACTAACGCTTGAACTAATAATCTCATTTTGTATATGATTATAGACAAATGGTGATTACGAGGTCAAATTCCAATAATGCAACCACTTCAAATGCCGACAATGCTGAATCCCCAGAAGCTACTCGAAATGTCACTGCCGCACTACTGCGGGAAATGATAAGTGAAGGCATCACAACAGCCATGGCAGCCAGAGGAGCTGACCCAAATGCAAACAATGATCTAAACTTCGATGCACGCAGAAACAACTTCAACAGGGGTTGATCTTACCCCGACTTCTTAAAATGTAAACCCTCATACTACCGAGGGAAAGAAGGAGTTGTTGAATTGATGCAGTGGTTTGAAATACTAGAGACAGTCTTCCGCATCAGTGGTTGTGCTGACGAGAACAGAGTTAAGTTTGCTACGTGCACCCTACTCGAGAGCGCCCTTACCTGGTGGAACTCTGTGGTCGCCATCCTTGGACATGACACTGCTTATACTCTCACTTGGGCCAACCTCAAGGAAAGAATGACTGAGAAGTATTGTCCCAGAGGAGAAATGAAGAAGTTGGAATTCGAGCTGTGGGATCTAAAGTGTAAGAACAATAATATCCTTTGGTACAACCAAAGATTTCAAGAGTTAAGCATGATGTGCACCAGAGTGTTCCCTCTAAGGAGTGACAAGATTGAGAAGTATGTCAGCGAACTCCCTGACAACATTCATGACAGTGTGCTAGCTTCACGACCCACTACCGTTGAAGGTGCTATGGAATTTGCGACTGAGCTGATCAACAAGCGAGCCCGCAATCTGTCCGAGAGGCAAACGGACAACAAGATAAAATCCGATGAAAGCTCTCGTAGCCAGCACCAGCAGCCTTCCAAAAAGCAAAATGTTGGACAAGCTGATGACACTACTCCCACAACTCGCACCAAGAGCTACTCAGGGACCAAGCCTAAGTGCTCAAAATGCAACTATCATTATGTTGCTGGAGGACAATGCCAAGGATGCTACAAGTGTGGCCAACAAGGCCATTTTGCTCGCGATTGTAAAAGAAATGTTGCTACCCCAGGTCGACCCAATACCAATCCCGGGAACAGTAACAAGGGAAAGTCCAACGCACATGGGAGTGGAAGTAGGTAGCAGGGAAACCGAAACCCCACTAGTGGGAGAAGTAGTGGACCAAAGAAAGTTGTGGTATGTTACGAGTGTGGAACCCCTGGGCATGTGAGACCCGATTGTCCCAAGTTAGCCAACCAGAAGAAGGACAACAAGGGAACTCCTTCGCAAGTGTACATGGTCGGGAATGCTCAAACTATCCAGGCTCCAACATCGTACCTGGTACGTTCTTACTAAACCAATGATATGTATCTATATTATTTGATACATGAGTAGACCAAAGCATTATAATTGCTAAATTTAGTAAGATATTGGGAATCCCTTCGTTAGCTAATATACTGTGAATTAGTCGACAAAAAAGTTATGATAATTCAACACCGTCATTCGAGGTTGTTCCTCAGAACTTCCCAATCACCCGTTTTACATCAATCGGATCCTAGAAAGTCTTGATAGCTTTGATGTCGTCATTAGCATGAATTGACTAGCAAGTATCATACAATTATCCTATACGACCCAAAAATTGGTTCGTGTACCTTGGGGAGATGAAACCTTGATTATACTGGGGAGCCATAACCCCGATATAGTTAACACTAGATTTAATTTCATCTCTAGCACCAACAAGCCAGAGAGTACTTGGTCCGGGAATACTCTATTTCCCTAAAATGTTTCTCCCCCGCCTAAACCTGAAAGACACATCCAACTCACAACGGGTGTACTTTGTAGGGCCATGTCCGACATCCCTCGTAAGGAGATGTTGAATGTCCTATGTTTTTGGACATTCCACTTTTCCCTTCAGGTCCAGTTAGTTCGATAATACCATCACCCACTAGGCTCTGGGAGATGTGTTTTCCTCTTTTTAGAAGTCAGAATTTGTACAAATTTTGAACCAGTAATAGTGAATGCATGACCTCTGCTACGGCACCCCGCAAGGCGCGCACTTCTTTATTCTTGGTGTCTTCTTTTATTTCCACCATTTGAGGTACTTCTTTTCTGCGCCCCTCTCGCTCACCACCATAGCGAATGAAGCAGCTTCTTTGTAACTTCTTACACAATCGCTGTCAACAACAATCTTAACCTCTCTGTTGGGTAGAAACTTTAGTACTATTAACAAATGTTTCTATCCCACAAGCTTGAGGTATAATCGTAAGTCTTTTCCTTAAAAGATGTTGATATAGGAGGGGTTATAGTTAAAATGTGTTTGTTTTACCTTCAACCCCCAATTTTTCATCCTCGGGTGTGGAGATATAACCTGTATCTCACCAGTGAAAAGGATGCATATATAGTATATCCCCAGCTTCCCCAGCGTATAAAACAGGCTGGCGTGTCCTCCTCAAAACAGAAACCATTTGCAATGGATTTATCCTCCTAACCAAATCCACAACGCTATTGGTCCTCTCCCAGATCCTGGAAGGGTATAGCTGCGACCCCGTTGGGAAGTGATATGAGTGATTTTACTCATATCATTAGTGGCTTAAAACAATGAAATATTGCACATAACATATCAAATATGCCTTGTATTTGTTTGTTTCTTGTTTGAATGTGTGTAGGTACTAAGTTCGTGAAAACCGACGAAAAATCGACACGAGAATGATGAAAAAGATCAAGAAGCCAAAAATCGAGCTCGACTTTGAAGGATTTAATCATTTATCGAGGAAACGGACTTAGTGGGTCCCACAATGGGGTAAATGGGCTAAAAGACTCATTTAAGTTCAAGTTCATTTTATAAAAGTCCAAGGCCCATTTGGAGTTATACACGAATGGAGTTATATGGGCCAAGAAAAGCCCAACTACATTAAACGGATCATTGTGGGCTTAGGGTTTTATGAATCACGTTTCATTCGTTCACAAGCTTTCATAATAATAAAAAAACCGATCCTTAACTTACCCCATTTACTTGTTATTCAACCACCCACCATAAATAATTTATTAAAGTCTTTCGTTTGTTTTCACCCCACTCACACAATATTAAACATTCGATAAAACCTATGCTCCATCTTCCCCAAATTTCTCTCTTCCCCAACCAGTAAAAGCTTCACTGTTCAAAAACCCTAGAGGGTAAAAAGTCATTTTTACATAGGGCTTTTTACTTATCCATTAAATTCATACCAAAAGGGAATAAAACCCCATGTTTGAAGGAAGAGAAGAGATGGTAATCAAAGGCTACGTGGCAGATTTCCACTGGATTAAACACCTCATCCTCCTAATCCTCCAATCACAGCTCTCTAAATTAGCACAACTAACACAGATTGGTGCCAGCTTGGCAATCTGTGTGACCAAGAATCATTTACAGCCTTTGGATACAAACTGAAAAGAGAGAGAATAAGGAAATTGAAGATCGATGGCTCAGATTCAAGAAGAATATTCCTCAAGAAGATTCGAATATCCCTTCGTATTCAGCCTGGGGAGGCTATAAAAACCCCCCATTATTCATGTAAAAAGCATCCCTTTCTTTCTTTACTGTTATGATGCTTAAATTAGTATAGGATAATTTGTACTTTTCTTTTCAAAAGTATTGTAACGATTTTCATTTAATAATAAAAGTTATTTTTATTTAATCGTGTCTCTATTTCTGGTTATTCTTAATTATCCTTGATACTGCTTTGAGTTTCAATCATATTAAAGTTGTTTGAATAAGCTAATTAATAGCTTATTTTGAATAATGTGAGTGAGAACTTGGGAATTAAGCTTTTCCCTACTAGAAAAGGCTAAAAAAATTTGCTCGGATCAATTTATCTTGGTGGTTCATTCGATTGTTGATGGTTAATGGTGGTTTGGTGATAGTTGATTCGGTTTAAAGGCCAGCTCAGCGCTGCGTCATCATCATCAAAGGTTTTCGTCCAAAGGTGAGTTTCAATTTTGTTTTCATGTTTAACTTTAGCTAATGATTGACTTCATTTTAATGCAAGTTTAATTGATTAAATGTGTTATCTGCTTTCTAGTTTAATATATGCTACTGTTTTGATTTAAGTGTTTAAGTTTTGTTGAATCTAATATGATTGGATGTGTTTATAAAACTGCTTGGTTAATTGATTTAGTTGGTTGATAGTTAAATCTAATTTTGTGGGATTTGTTTAAGCTGATAGGTTTTGATATTAGTCCTCTGAATATTGTTTACCATGCTTACTTTTATCAGTCTAGTCTAGATATCTGTTTTTTATGTAAAACATAAGGCCTGCATTTGTTAATTTAGTCTGCTAATATTGGTTTTAATCTGCCAAATGAATCTGCGTTTTGCTCTATTCACATCTTTGATGGGATTTTAGAAGTATTCAGTCATATGTATTAAGTTTAATATTGTTTCACTGATCAATGATTGCTGTAGGAGCAGCCTGATAGTATGCGTTTGGTTTAGTAATGTTAGTTGTGATGGTATTATAGATTGTTAAGATTAATACTAGATCCTGTAGTGCTTTTGGATATCACTAAGTTCGCATCCTGCATATATATGATCTTGTGGGCTATTGAAATCTTTTGCTGAAATGGGTATTTAAATATACTGAATGATTAATGTGATTTATCTGTTTATTGTGATTACTGAGTTTTATTTGTATTATTGCTTGAATCTTAGCTGTTGTAGTCAGTTTTGATAGTTTCTGCTTTTGATTTGTGGACTGTCTGTATGTTTGGTGTTAAAATTGCATAGTTCTTTCTGTTTTATTACTTTGATTAACTGCTTATCAGATCAAAACGTTTTGATAAGCACATTTAGGCTGTGCCCTCACGGCTATAAGCTAATAAGCTGCTCAAAAGTCTTTCCTAAGACTTATCATCTCATTCTGTCAAAAAGGATATTATTCCAAAAATTTTGTCATTGAGGGGGTTCGAACTCGAGACCTCCCCCTCACCAGTTCAGTGTGTTAGCCATCTGGGCTACATGCTTCTTTGATTATTGTTTCTGTAACTGAATTAATATAGTGTAGTAAGGTTTGGCAGTTTTCAATTAAGTAATCTTTTAGCTATTTTTAATCCGTTTTATTTTAAATAAAGTTTTTAATTAATTAAGTAAATTTTAGTTTAATAATTAATAAATAAAATAAAATAAATAATTAGTTATTAATAATAAAAGTAATTTTAAATATAATATATTAGTTAATAATAAAAAATGTCTTTATTAAATTTAAAGTTTAATTAGTTTTCAAATAATTAGAATTTTATTATTTTAGATTTAAATAAAAATGGTTTTAAAAATAGATTTAGTTTAATAATAAGCAAAGTAGATTTAAAATAGTTTTAAATAGATTTGTTTAAAAAGTAATTTTAATAAAGTTTAATTAGTTAAAAAAGTGTATTAAGATTTTTAATAGATTAAAAGTTATTTTTAAATTTTAATTTAGATTTAATTTTAAATAGAGTTAACTTTCGAATTAGTAATTGTGTGTTTTAGATGTATTTTAAATTAGCTGGGTTAACGATTCATGCACTTTAGGATAGATTTAAATAGTTTAAATTGGTAGATTTAATTTTAGTTTTAAAAACCTACGACTCATTCAAATCAATTGTCCAAATCAAAACGAAACGTCTCAAATTCACTCGATCTTCGTGTACAACGAACTTGGTTCACTCACGTGTTTAATCGTATCCGTCTTTGACTTATTTTTGGTTAATTACTTTTTCCTAAAGGTAATTGCCTAAATTTGTCCTATAACGTATATGTGTTAATCCACGACACATCAAAAATTTTGGCGCCGCTGCCGGGGATCTTGTGTACGATTCGCTTTTGTTGAGATTTGTTGATCGTGGATTTGAAGACCCTTTCCGTCCTCGGAAAGTTTTGTTATTTTTCTATTACGTAGTATGTATCGTTTTTCTCGTTTTTTGTGAATAATATATTGTATTACGTAGAACAATAATTTTAAATACTTTTCAAATAAGCCTTAGTTGGGATTTCATCACCTAGCTATTGTATTCGAACCCAAAACAAAAATAAAGGCAAAATAGATAAATACTAATAAGAAGTTTGAACTCGATTTATACAAACTATAAGGTGGGTATAAGGCGACGTGCTATAAAAGGCCGTCTAAGGAAAAAGGTTTTTAAGTGCTTTGTGCCACCTCGTTTCCCCGCTTGCTTGTGCGTATATTGAGAGGGACAACCTATTATTGGTTTGCCGACTCAAGTAGTATTAAATCTTATTTTTGTTGTTTACTTATTAAACCTCGAGACGTTTAGGTTTTCACCTATCGTTTCAAAGTCGACCGAGGGTAATTTACTTCCATAGTAGTTATCCTTACTCCTTGTTTTTATCGATCATTTTTGATTGAGCAATACCAAATAAGAAAAACCAAAAATAATCTTCTTTCTTGTCTAATTTCTTTTCTTTAATCCTCTAAATTCTCGTCCTTGTAGTGTATGCAATTACGTTCTTCTCGTCTTGTGATAGATTTTAATAGGCTTGAAAATATTCCTCGTAGAAATAGAAATCGTCAACAACGAATAGTGGAACCCGGGATTCCACCTATTGTTGTAGAGATGGCCGATAACCGTACAATGGAGGAATTGCTCCGTGCACCCACCGAAGGGTATGGGGAAGCAATCGTTGTGCCGGCTATTTTGGCGGATCATTTTGAGATTAAGACGGATCTTGTATCGCTCATTCGTGCCGACCCATTTCGTGGCAATGAGATCGATAGTCCGCATTCTCACATTCGGAATTTTAATCGAATTACCTCGACTCTCAAGTTTAGAGATGTGCCGAATGACGTGATTAAGCTCATGCTTTTTCCGTACTCGCTCGAGGGTAATGCTAAGCTTTGGTATGAGAAAGAACCACCGGGTTCGATTTTAACTTGGGATGATTTAGTGTCAAAGTTTATGAATTATTTCTTTCCACCGTCCAAGACAACACACTTTAAAAATGAGATCACTAGATTTGAACAAAAAGTGCATGAATCGTTTGGGGTTGCTTGGGAAAGATTTAAAGATTTGTTAAGACAATGTCCCCACCACGGTTTCTCGGAATTGCACCAAATTAATACTTTCTATAATGGGCTAAATATGATTGAACAAGATTCTTTAAATGCCGCCGCGGGTGGTAATCTTTTAAGAAAAACACCGAGAGACGGTGGAGAATAATTGAGGATAAGTCTAGAGCACAATATTCACGAAACACACCGGTTGTTTCCAATGTGAATTCATCTAATCACGAGATTGCTAGATTGGACTCTAAGATTGACACAATTTTAAATGAGCTTAGGAAGAATCCTCATGGATCCATTAATATGGTTGAGAGTTTTTGTGTATCATGTGGTGGAGCACATCCTAATTATGCTTGTTTAAACACGGGTTTTGATCAAGCTAATGCTTTTGCCGCGACGGGAACTTATGGCTCTAACGGTCAAGTTCCTCGTCAAAATCATGTTGCTCCACCTGGTTTTCCACCGGTTCAAAATAGGTACAACAATGGGAATAATGGGAATAATTTTAACCGTGGTAACCAAGGGAATTATAATCAAGGAAATGGATTTAATGTTAATCGAAACAATCAAGGTTTTCAAAGCCATAATCAAAATGATTTGTCAAGCTACATTAATGAGGAAAGTTTAAAAGCTTTTCAAAATAACATTCAAGGACAAATGGCAACTTTGAAAAACGAGTTTCAAAATACGATTAAAGGGCAAAACAATAAGATTGAGCTTAATCAACAAAGACTTGAACAAAACCAAACCCGTTTTGAGCAAAGATTAGAGCAAGGTCAAAATCGTATGCAACAAAGTTTGGAACAAGGTCAAAATAAATTGCTTTCGATGTTTGAATCGTTTATGACCAAACCTTCCTCGTCTTCGGGTTGCTTACCTAGTAACACCATTCCAAACCCGAAGGGTGAGATGAAAGCCATAACCACACGTAGTGGGAAAGCTTTAGACGGACCTTTGCTTCCACATGTGAGTACCTCTCCGGTGAGGGAAGTGGAGCAAGAACCCGAGGTGGTTAAAGAAAAGGAAATTCCTATTCCACCAAAGGTAGACCAATTGCCTATTCCGGAACCCGAGCTTCCGAAGACTAAACCCACACTACCCTACCCTTCGAGACTTACCAAAGAGAAGCTCCGCGAAAAGACCAATGCTCAAGTTTCTACGTTTTTAGATGTGTTTAAGAAAATGTATATTAATCTTAGTTTCGCGGATGCATTGCTTAGCATGCCTAAATTTGCTTCTACAATTAAAAGGTTGATGAATGATAAGGAGAAGTTAGTTGAAGTATCTACCTCTTTAAATGAAAGTTGTTCCGCGGTTCTCTCTAAAAAGTTTCCCAAAAAGCTTGGAGATCCCGGTCAATTTTTGATACCATGTGATTTCCCTAATATGGGAGAATGCTTAGCATTAGCCGATCTTGGCGCTAGCATTAACTTGATGCCTCTTTCCGTATGGAAAAGGTTATCACTCCCCGAGCTTTCACCTACTAAGATGACTATCGAGCTAGCGGATCGATCGATCGCCTTTCTAAAAGGTATAGCCGAGGACGTATTAGTCAAAGTAGGAAAGCTCATTTTTCCGGCGGATTTTGTCATTTGTGATTATCCGGAAAATTCTCGAGTGCCTCTTATTTTGGGACGACCGTTTTTAAATACGGCTAGTTCTTTAGTTGACATGAGAGAGGGAAAATTGACTTTACGTTTTGATGATGAAAGTATCACTCTTAATGTTGGTAACATCTCAAAGTTTTCGTCCGAAGACGATGAGGAATCAATCAATCAAGTCGATGTGATTGATGTTGCTAGTGGAGAGGTTTCGCAAGATATGCTTGGTTTTTCGGATACTTCTAAAAGTGGCAATCCCACTTCATCGAATCCTATTATCTCTTCGGCTAAGCCTCCACTCACTCCATTTGAGGGAGGTGACTTCGTTCTTGAAGAGCTTGAGAATAATGGTTATTCAAAACTCGAGAAAGAAATTGATGATTACCTTAGCACACCGTTTGATCCTAGTGAGTTTGATAGTGAGAATTTTGATCCCGAGGTAGATATTGCGTTGATTGAAAAATTGTTGAATATGGATCCTTTTGAATCACCACCTATGGAACTAAAAGTTGTGAGTGTTAATGAAACTAAAGTGAAAACATCTATTGAGGAAGCACCCGAATTAGAACTTAAGGAATTACCCACTCATTTGGAGTATGCTTTTCTTGAAGGAACGGATAAGTTACCGGTGATTATTGCTAAGGGATTAAAGAAAAATGAAAAGGATGAGCTTATTAAAGTGCTTAAGAAACATAAACGGGCCATTGCATGGAAAATCTCCGACATTAAGGGTATAGATCCCAAATTTTGTACTCATAAAATTCTAATGGAGGATGATTATAAACCCGCTATCCAACATCAAAGAAGGGTCAATCCAAAGATTCATGAGGTGATCAAAAAGGAAGTCACTAAACTTCTAGACGCCGGAATGATCTACCCTATCTCGGATAGTCCATGGGTTAGCCCCGTGCATTGTGTTCCAAAGAAAGGAGGAATGACGGTTGTTGCTAATGAGGATAATGAATTGATTCCTACTAGACTTGTGACCGGTTGGCGTGTTTGTATTGATTATAGGAAGCTTAATGATGCCACTAGGAAGGATCATTTTCCATTACCTTTTATGGATCAAATGTTAGAGAGACTAGCGGGTAATGAATTCTATTGCTTTTTGGATGGATTTTCCGGCTATTTCCAAATCCCCATTGACCCTCGTGATCAAGAAAAGACCACATTCACTTGTCCTTATGGAACATTTGCCTATCGTCGCATGCCTTTTGGACTATGCAATGCTCCGGGGACGTTCCAAAGGTGCATGACGGCCATTTTCCATGATATGATCGAGAAAACCATGGAAGTCTTCATGGATGACTTTTCGGTTTTTGGGGAATCTTTCACTTCATGTCTCTCTAACTTAGAAAGAATGTTGCAACGTTGTGAGGAAACTAATCTTGTGCTTAATTATGAAAAATGTCACTTCATGTGCAAAGAGGGAATTGTGTTAGGACATAAGATCTCTAAGGCCGGTATTGAGGTTGATAGGGCTAAAATCGACGTGATTGCCAAATTGCCTCCACCCACCACCGTTAAGGGAGTAAGGAGTTTTCTCGGCCATGCCGGCTTCTATCGTCGTTTTATACAAGACTTCTCTAAGATAGCTCGGCCTATGACCCATCTTTTGGAAAAAGAGACTCCTTTCATCTTTTCGGATGAGTGTATTCAAGCCTTTGAGATGCTTAAAAGAAAATTAACCGAATCTCTAATCTTGGTTGCCCTGGATTGGGATCTACCTTTTGAAATTATGTGTGATGCTAGTGATTATGCGGTAGGTGCGGTTTTGGGGCAACGTAAGCTAAAACACTTCTTGCCTATACACTATGCAAGTAAGACTATGACGGATGCTCAAACAAAGTATACTACAACGGAAAAAGAGTTACTTGCCGTTGTGTATGCTTTTGAAAAGTTTAGACCATATCTCGTCTTGTCTCAAACCATAGTGTATACGGACCACTCGGCTATCAAATATCTTCTTAATAAACAAGATGCTAAGCCGAGGTTGCTCCGGTGGATTCTCCTCCTTCAAGAATTTAATGTCAAAATTCTAGACAAAAAAGGAGCCGAGAATCTCGCGGCCGATCATTTATCTCGACTTGAGAATCCTCACCAAAGCGATCGAGAGAACAAGGAAATCAATGAAACATTTCCTCTCGAGACGCTTGGTATGATTGCTTTTCGTGGTGATGATAGTACCCCATGGTTTGCGGACATCGCAAATTACCATGCGGGGAAATTTGTGATCAAGGGTATGTCGTCCCAACAAAAACGAAAGTTTTTCAAGGATATTTCCTACTACTTTTGGGACGACCCCTATTTGTTTCGTGTGTGCGCGGATCAAGTGATTCGTAGGTGCGTGTTTGGCAAAGAAGCTCAAGATATCCTTAAATCTTGTCATGAAGGACCCACCGGGGGACATCATGGTGCTAACGCCACCGCGAAGAAAGTCTTTGATGCCGGCTTCTTTTGGCCTTCCATATATCGTGATGCCCAAGACTTGATCAAGACTTGTGATGCTTGTCAACGTCAAGGAAAGAACTCACAAAGGGATGAAATGCCTCAAAACATTATCCAAGTTTGTGAAATCTTTGACATATGGGGGATCGATTTTATGGGGCCGTTTCCATCATCAAAAGGAAACAAATACATTCTCGTAGCCGTGGACTATTTGTCTAAATGGGTCGAAGCCAAGGCTTTGCCCACGAATGATGCTCGAGTTGTGGTGAAATTTTTGAAGCAACTTTTTGCTAGGTTTGGAACTCCGCGGGCTATTATAAGTGATCGTGGGACCCATTTTTGTAATGAACAATTTGCAAAAGTTCTAAAGAAATATGGTGTCACTCATCGACTTTCTACGGCTTATCACCCTCAAACGAGTGGTCAAGTGGAGGTTTCAAACCGAGCTCTTAAAAGGATTTTGGAGCGTTCTATTGGAGAGAATCGCACTTCATGGTCGGATAAATTGGACGATGCATTGTGGGCTTTCCGTACGGCTCACAAGACGCCGATTGGTTGTACACCATTTCGGTTGGTCTACGGAAAAGCATGCCACTTGCCAATTGAACTCGAACATAAGGCGTATTGGGCTCTTAAGCATTGTAACTTTGATTTGGGGACCGCGGGTGATCATCGCAAGGTTCAATTGAATGAACTAAGTGAATTAAGGGATCAAGCTTATGAAAATTCTTTGATCTACAAAGAGAAGACTAAGAGGATTCATGACTCTAAGATCAATAACCGCATTTTCAATGTTGGTGATCAAGTCCTCTTATTCAACTCTAGACTTAAGATTTTTTCGGGCAAGCTTAAATCCCGTTGGTCCGGACCATTCACCATTGCACAAGTTTTCCCTTATGGCACCGTTGAGCTAGCTCAAAAAGACGGGCCTAACTTTAAGGTGAATGGTCATCGTGTGAAACACTACTTTGGAGGGGACATACCTACGGAGGTTGTTCCGGATCTTCAAACCTTCCCTAAGGACCAATGAATGCGGGGATCGAGTCGAGCTCATGACTCGGTTAACAAAAACGAGGTGCCTTGTGGGGGAGTCCCATACATTCTATCTTCTTTCTCTTTTCTAACACCTAATAAGGCTTGATCTTTCAAGCTCGTGCTCGTGTTTTGTTGTGGTGTGATCTTAGGTACGACCCTTATATTTGAAGACTCTCGTGTTCGGTTTTTGCCGGTCCACTTGATCTTCCATTCTTTGAATGCCAAAACGGGGCACACTTTCTACCCTTGATTTTTATCGACTAACATTTTTCTTGAGGCATAATTAATAAACGGCTTATAGATTTGCGTACTCTTTCCATGCTAGGAGTTTGCATTAGACTCTTCGTGTTTTAGCAAGGGGGTGTCACTCTTGAGCTAAGAAACATTGAGGACAATGTTTGGTTTTAGCATGGGGGAGTCAATCGATATAATCGCTTGCAATTGCTTTTGTCGTGTCCAAACGTGTTGTTTTTCTCATTTTTCAATAAATTTTTAAATTTTTAGTGTTATTTTTAAGTTTTAATAAAGAAAATAAGTGTTTTGACACGAATGTAAGTTTTCAATAAGAATAGTTTTTGACTCGACTTGGTTTTTAACCTTAGCTTTTCCTTAACGTATTTGAATTAAGTTTTGCTAGGCTATTATATAGGGAGCTTTAAAACGCGAAGGTCTTAATTCATTCGAGTTAAGAACAAGAACTTTTCGCAAGCTCCTATAATTGATCCTAGAAAGTCGTTTATCAAGGGAACTTTAAAACGCAAATTCTAAAACTTGCAAAAGTATAAGAAGATGCAAGATCCTATAGATGACTTGAAAACCCAAAACTTTGATTTAATAGGCTAAGTATCCATTGATTTCATTCTTGGAATTTTACAATATGGAGAACAAGAGATGATAGAGCCATTTATAAGTTCGGTATTCTTTCGGGAATTTATGTGAGTTAATTATGAGCCTATTCTCCCATCACTTGTTAATAAATTTAATTGCAATAAATAATGTTGAACGATTTGAAAAGTTACTTAGCTTCTAGCCCAAGATCGTTTAGAAGTTGCTCGGTATGGATTAGAGTTCATAGCCAAGGCATAACTTATTGAAGTGGGATGCGAAGATTGGCGAGTCAAAAAAGGTCCTAACAAGACATGAGGGCTATGTTTTATTGCTAAAGATCTCAAGTGATGTGAAGACTCATTTATCAAAAATCAATATGAAGGATCGAGACACACGACGAAAAGCAAAATACTCCCAAAAAGTCATGGAGAAGTCTATCCAAAAAGACCAAAAATAAGGTATGAGGATAAATGAAGCCAAGTCCAAAAAGGAGGCGAATCGTTGTTAATCAAAATCCCAAGTAAAGATTGGAGAAAAATGAAGAAGTCGTGGTCCAAGTATGAATCTCTCAAAACTTCAAGTGAAGAAATATTATGAAGAGAAGACCATTATTTCAAGAACGTCTCTCAAGGTTGGAAGTATATAGTCATCGCCAAATATCGGTCCGAGAAAGGTCTCAAATCGCGAAACAAGTTATGCCAAGATATGAACTTTATGAGAGCCCGAGAAGCAGTTTTAAAAGATTTTGTCCTTTAGCTAACTATTGATTAAATCGTTCACTTTATTTTCGGCTTAATAAATTATCGAAATAAGTCAACGATGCATCCTCGTGATCATTTAAGACAATAATAAAATATAAGAGATACACCTAGGAATAAGGGAGTCTAAGTGATTAATTGGCCCACATGAGTTCGTGTTAGTTTACCAACTTATAATAACAATGATCTTGTTTTTGCACTTGGCATGGAAAAGTGAAAAGTCGGGGACGATGAATCTATTTGAGTTTTATGATCCTAAAAGTTATTTTTCGAATAATGAAAGCAATACATTATGTCTTTGCAAAATAAAGTGTCAAAAGTTGAATAATAGTGTAGTTCATAGTTTTATTTTATCATTGCGTGAGGACACGACAATTGCTTAGCATGGGGGAGTTTGATATGAGTGATTTTACTCATATCATTAGTGGCTTAAAACAATGAAATATTGCACATAACATATCAAATATGCCTTGTATTTGTTTGTTTCTTGTTTGAATGTGTGTAGGTACTAAGTTCGTGAAAACCGACAAAAAATCGACACGAGAATGATGAAAAAGATCAAGAAGCCAAAAATCGAGCTCGACTTTGAAGGATTTAATCATTTATCGAGGAAACGGACTTAGTGGGTCCCACAATGGGGTAAATGGGCTAAAAGACTCATTTAAGTTCAAGTTCATTTTATAAAAGTCCAAGGCCCATTTGGAGTTATACACGAATGGAGTTATATGGGCCAAGAAAAGCCCAACTACATTAAACGGATCATTGTGGGCTTAGGGTTTTATGAATCACGTTTCATTCGTTCACAAGCTTTCATAATAATAAAAAAACCGATCCTTAACTTACCCCATTTACTTGTTATTCAACCACCCACCATAAATAATTTATTAAAGTCTTTCGTTTGTTTTCACCCCACTCACACAATATTAAACATTCGATAAAACCTATGCTTCCTCTTCCCCAAATTTCTCTCTTCCCCAACCAGTAAAAGCTTCACTGTTCAAAAACCCTAGAGGGTAAAAAGTCATTTTTACATAGGGCTTTTTACTTATCCATTAAATTCATACCAAAAGGGAATAAAACCCCATGTTTGAAGGAAGAGAAGAGATGGTAATCAAAGGCTACGTGGCAGATTTCCACTGGATTAAACACCTCATCCTCCTAATCCTCCAATCACAGCTCTCTAAATTAGCACAACTAACACAGATTGGTGCCAGCTTGGCAATCTGTGTGACCAAGAATCATTTACAGCCTTTGGATACAAACTGAAAAGAGAGAGAATAAGGAAATTGAAGATCGATGGCTCAGATTCAAGAAGAATATTCCTCAAGAAGATTCGAATATCCCTTCGTATTCAGCCTGGGGAGGCTATAAAAACCCCCCATTATTCATGTAAAAAGCATCCCTTTCTTTCTTTACTGTTATGATGCTTAAATTAGTATAGGATAATTTGTACTTTTCTTTTCAAAAGTATTGTAACGATTTTCATTTAATAATAAAAGTTATTTTTATTTAATCGTGTCTCTATTTCTGGTTATTCTTAATTATCCTTGATACTGCTTTGAGTTTCAATCATATTAAAGTTGTTTGAATAAGCTAATTAATAGCTTATTTTGAATAATGTGAGTGAGAACTTGGGAATTAAGCTTTTCCCTACTGGAAAAGGCTAAAAAAATTTGCTCGGATCAATTTATCTTGGTGGTTCATTCGATTGTTGATGGTTAATGGTGGTTTGGTGATAGTTGATTCGGTTTAAAGGCCAGCTCAGCGCTGCGTCATCATCATCAAAGGTTTTCGTCCAAAGGTGAGTTTCAATTTTGTTTTCATGTTTAACTTTAGCTAATGATTGACTTCATTTTAATGGAAGTTTAATTGATTAAATGTGTTATCTGCTTTCTAGTTTAATATATGCTACTGTTTTGATTTAAGTGTTTAAGTTTTGTTGAATCTAATATGATTGGATGTGTTTATAAAACTGCTTGGTTAATTGATTTAGTTGGTTGATAGTTAAATCTAATTTTGTGGGATTTGTTTAAGCTGATAGGTTTTGATATTAGTCCTCTGAATATTGTTTACCATGCTTACTTTTATCAGTCTAGTCTAGATATCTGTTTTTTATGTAAAACATAAGGCCTGAATTTGTTAATTTAGTCTGCTAATATTGGTTTTAATCTGCCAAATGAATCTGCGTTTTGCTCTATTCACATCTTTGATGGGATTTTAGAAGTATTCAGTCATATGTATTAAGTTTAATATTGTTTCACTGATCAATGATTGCTGTAGGAGCAGCCTGATAGTATGCGTTTGGTTTAGTAATGTTAGTTGTGATGGTATTATAGATTGTTAAGATTAATACTAGATCCTGTAGTGCTTTTGGATATCACTAAGTTCGCATCCTGCATATATATGATCTTGTGGGCTATTGAAATCTTTTGCTGAAATGGGTATTTAAATATACTGAATGATTAATGTGATTTATCTGTTTATTGTGATTACTGAGTTTTATTTGTATTACTGCTTGAATCTTAGCTGTTGTAGTCAGTTTTGATAGTTTCTGCTTTTGATTTGTGGACTGTCTGTATGTTTGGTGTTAAAATTGCATAGTTCTTTCTGTTTTATTACTTTGATTAACTGCTTATCAGATCAAAACGTTTTGATAAGCACATTTAGGCTGTGCCCTCACGGCTATAAGCTAATAAGCTGCTCAAAAGTCTTTCCTAAGACTTATCATCTCATTCTGTCAAAAAGGATATTATTCCAAAAATTTTGTCATTGAGGGGGTTCGAACTCGAGACCTCCCCCTCACCAGTTCAGTGTGTTAGCCATCTGGGCTACATGCTTCTTTGATTATTGTTTCTGTAACTGAATTAATATAGTGTAGTAAGGTTTGGCAGTTTTCAATTAAGTAATCTTTTAGCTATTTTTAATCCGTTTTATTTTAAATAAAGTTTTTAATTAATTAAGTAAATTTTAGTTTAATAATTAATAAATAAAATAAAATAAATAATTAGTTATTAATAATAAAAGTAATTTTAAATATAATATATTAGTTAATAATAAAAAATGTCTTTATTAAATTTAAAGTTTAATTAGTTTTCAAATAATTAGAATTTTATTATTTTAGATTTAAATAAAAATGGTTTTAAAAATAGATTTAGTTTAATAATAAGCAAAGTAGATTTAAAATAGTTTTAAATAGATTTGTTTAAAAAGTAATTTTAATAAAGTTTAATTAGTTAAAAAAGTGTATTAAGATTTTTAATAGATTAAAAGTTATTTTTAAATTTTAATTTAGATTTAATTTTAAATAGAGTTAACTTTCGAATTAGTAATTGTGTGTTTTAGATGTATTTTAAATTAGCTGGGTTAACGATTCATGCACTTTAGGATAGATTTAAATAGTTTAAATTGGTAGATTTAATTTTAGTTTTAAAAACCTACGACTCATTCAAATCAATTGTCCAAATCAAAACGAAACATCTCAAATTCACTCGATCTTCGTGTACAACGAACTTGGTTCACTCACGTGTTTAATCGTATCCGTCTTTGACTTATTTTTGGTTAATTACTTTTTCCTAAAGGTAATTGCCTAAATTTGTCCTATAACGTATATGTGTTAATCCACGACACATCAGGAAGCCAGAGCCTATCCATCCACCGCAGTAGTCTCCTCTACTGCTCAATCGGATGTATAGTGCGATCCAGATAAAGATCTCTTTGCACTCCTCACCTATCCATCCACCGCCAGTTTCCTTTACTGCTCAATTGGATGTATAGTGCGATCCAGATAAAGATCTCTTTGCATTCCTTACCTACACATCTACCACAACAGTCTCCTTTACTGCTCAATCGCATGTATAGTGCGATCCAGATAAAGATCTCTTTGCATTCCTAACCTATCCATCCACCGCAGAAGTCTCCTTTACTGCTCAATCGGATGTATAGTGCGATCCAGATAAAGATCTCTTTGCATTCCTTACCTATCCATCCACCGCAGTAGTCTCCTTTACTGCTCAATCGGAGGTATAGTGCGATCCAGACAAAGATCTCTTTGCATTCCTTTCCTATCCATCCACCGCAGCAGTCTCCTTTACTTCTCAGTCGGATGTATAATGCGATTCGGATAAAGATATCCTTCCATTGTACCTATCCATCCATAGCAGTAGTCTCTATTACTGCTAAATCGGATGAATAGTGCAACTCGGATAAAAATCTCTTTGCTTTCTCTTATGTTCATATGTAACAACATAAGCTTTCATTAATCCCCTTTCGGACGAATAAGGGTAACCTAAGAATAGACCACTTCGCGTTCATGACGTTATCAGTACCTGAGAGAGAGTCTGAAATGAATCATATACTTAGAACATCCTTCACTTAAAAGATAACTACGTTTTTAATAGCTTTGAGGACAAAGCTAAAATAATGGGGTGGTGCTGTAAAATCCATGATTTTACCATGTTTTTATATAATAAATTTGCACCCAATAATCCTAGGACACTTATGCATGTGTTATATTTCCTTAAGATGTGTATAAACATGTCTTTCATGTAACTATACTTTTACTTACATCTTTTTTGAAATATCTTTATAAGCTAAGACCATGAACTTACAACTAGGAAAACAAGTAATAAGATTATAACTAGCAATGTGTGTGTGCGCCACACTTAACAAATTGGAGAAAAATATTACATCATGCATGCTTAGCCGTTTAGGCATATGCATACATCCCTTGCATACTACACTACTCTTGGACTAGCCCAAGATCATAATAAGTGTGAAAACACATATCCTTTTACCACTTATTTCCAATAATAACAAGACCAAAACGTGTATTTTATGTCGTAAAAGTCGGAATTATGCGTGGTTTGTGTTTTTATTGTGTTTTAGGACCAAAAGATGAAAAAGGAAGAAAACATGGGCTATCACGGGCTTTTATCGAAGAAAACGAGAAAAGACGAAGTCAAAAGATCAAGAGTACAAAAAGAACGGAAGTCCAAGGCCTATTCTGAAGATTTATCGAGGAAAAAGTCTAAAGACGAAAGTTTAATGAAGTCAAAGAACTCAAGTCTAATTATAGAAGAAAATTAGAAGATGAGTTCAATTTACATCAACAAATCCCGAGACGACGTCGAGAAAGACAAAGAATTAAAATCGAGTCGAGAAGAAAGAAAGAAACAAGGAAGCACATGCACCTCCCCATATCCTATAAATACCCTCCTAATGACACATTAGGAGGGTGTTAGTTAGTTAATTTTTAGCATTTTTCATTTTTCCTTTCTTTAGTTTTAGAGAGAGAAAGTTTTAACTTTCTCTCACTAAGTTTTTATCTTTTCTTCATCTTTTCTTTCAAGTTTAAGCTTTATTTCATCCTTGTATTTGGAATTCATTAATCAAAAGTTCAAGTTTAAGCTTTTAATCTTTAATCTTCTCCTACCTTTCTTGATTTTGGTTTATCTTTGATCCGAAATGTTCTTGATTCGTGATTGACTTTGACGTTTTTGAGATTAAAAAGTTTATCTTTTTATTCCCTACTAATTTTTTATACGGTTTAGGCTTTAAGCTTGTTGTGCTTATTGGCTTATTTCGTATATAGCTTATTGTCTTTTAAGTTTTCTTAAAATTTTAGTGTTTTTAAAGTTTGATTTTAAAGTTTGTTTAATTCGTGTTTTAAAAGTTGTCAAATTTGTGCTTAATTAGTCTTTGCTAAGAGTTCGTAAATGCTTATTGGATTAAGTGCTTATTCGTTTCAGCTTAATTACCTTTTGTGTCCCATCGCGATCTTATGAGGGTTTTACTTGTCACGATCTCTTGGATACGATCGCATTGATTGCGATCCTGACTTCTTTGATTGACTACGATCCATACCACGATCACGTGTTGCGATCTTTGGGTGCGATCCGTGTCACTATCTCTTGGGTACGATCGCATTGCCTGCGATCCTTGTTGTTACGATCAAAGACCACGATCCACTTGTTGCGATCGTGGTTTCGATCAGTGAGTGAGATCCATGTCACGATCCAGCAGTGCGATCCCTCACTTCTTGAGTGCGATCGACCACTGCGATCAGGGACCACGATCCATCTTGCGATCTGAGTTACGATCATATTGCGATCTAACTTTGGTTTTTGTTTTATTTATCTTAGTTTTCGAATTTAACTTTTCCCGCATTTTCACTTAGACTTATTTTAAACAAGTTTTGTCTTAGTTTTTTTTACAAAGTTTTCAAGTTTTAAATTCATTACGTTTTAATTTCCATAAATTGCACGCTTCCCGAAATCTCTGTTTTTACCAAGTGTTTTTCTAGTAATTTTTAGTTTAATTTTTAAAGCTTTTATTTTTACTCAACGCATTTTTATATTTGCTTATAGTTTAAAATAGATAATCAACCCATTTTATTTGTCCACCAAGAACGACTGAGTCGCTCTAATTACTTGTAATCAATTCGAAAAGACTGGAATTACGAACTTTCATAACTAAGTGAAAACCTATTTATTAAATGGGGCCGCTGCCGGCTCTTTTCGTTAAGAATAACGGTTTTTAGTGAGAGACGCGTTGGATTTTGGGATCCGTTCATTTTTTAACGTTATTTTTCTTGCTTTAAAATTTTCAAAAATCCTAAAAAAAATATAAAATTTTCAAAAATTCAAAAAAAAAATAGAAAAACATAAAAAACCAAAAATATTTCTTGTCTATTTTTCTCTTCCTTTTGTAGGTGTGTATGCGTACTCGTGCTCGTAAAAAGAAAGCAGCTCAAGCCGAAGTCATTACTCCACCTATTGTCACCATGGACAATCAACCAATGATCGAGATTTTGCAATCGCAAGTAGAGGGAAACACCGATGCTATTGTTATACCCGAGATTGGAGCCAACAATTTTGAGCTCAAATCCGGTTTCATTCAAATGGTCTCTGCTCAACCATTCTTGGGGCGTACACTTGATGATCCTCACGACCATATAAAAAGGTTTCTTCAACTCACTAATATGGTTAAGTATAATGGGATTTCACAAGAGGTGATTCGCTTGCAACTTTTACCTTTCTCCTTAGAGGGACAAGCCCGCCATTGGCTTGATAAGGAACCGCCACAAAGTATTCTTACGTGGACGAATTTAGAGACTAAATTCATCAACTACTTTTTTCCACCCTCACGTACTACCGCTTTGCGGAATGAAATCATTACCTTTGAACAAAAGTACGGTGAGACATTTAGTGAATCTTTGGACCGTTTTAAGGAACTTTTAAGAAAGTGTCCACAACATGGTTTCACATAAGTACATCAAATTAATAATTTTTACAATGGTTTAAGCATGAATGACCAAGATTCACTAAATAGTGCCTCGGGGGGTAACATTTTGGTTAAGTCTTATAATGCCGCGTGGGACATTATTGAGAATAAGTCTAGAGTGCAAACTAAGAATGTTCGGACTAATGTGGCTAGTGCTAGTACTAGTGAGAGCGACAAGAGAATTGATAAGCTTACATCGCTTGTTGAAACACTTGCTCTACAAACCGCTAACAATACCAAAGCCATTAATGCACAAGTTTATGCTATGAGTCAGCCATTAATGCACCGATTGTCCTTTGACTCATGACAATCCGGAAAATGTGTATGCCGCCAACGGTAACTTTTCGACGGGAAGCTATCAAGCACGTCCTCAAGGTGACCGCATTTTGCTCAGTTGTCATTCAAACAACTTTCTTTCACCACCCGATTTTCCCCCTCAAAACCCAAACAACCTCAATCGCAACAATCAAAATCAACCACGAGTTCGAAATCAATATCAAACCCAAAGAAACCCATATCCACCTCAAGGAAACAATCAAGTTCACCAACAACCCGCTTATCAACCACATGCCTACCATGCTCTTTATCCCACCAAACCCACCGTATTTCATCAAGAGGTTGATACTTACATGAGGAGTAATGATGCGATAGTGTAGAATCTTCAGCGACAAATGGCCAACTTGAAAGGAAATATGGTGAAACAAGGGAATGATCTTCGAGCCGATATGCGAAACTCTTTGAGCAGTCAAACGGATGACTTAAGGGATATGATGGCTAGTTTCCTCCAAAGTAATCAAGCCTCTGGTTCGGGTTCTCTTCCGAGTAACACGGTTCCTAATCCAAGAGGGGAGATGAAAGCAATCACCACTCGAAGTGGAAAAGGTTTAAAGGAACCCGAGCTTCCTACACCTACACCGGTGATTGTGACAAAGGAAAACGAGTCCCCTTCTCCAATTCCTCCAAATTCTACTTCTCCAATTCCTCCACCTTCTACTTCCACCCCTCAACCACCCAAGGATGTGAGTAAGAATTCTATTCCAAAGCCTTCATCTCAACCCAATATACCTTATCCTTCAAGGTTGAGGAAAGAGAAGTTGAAAAACAAGGATGATATTCAGGTTTAACTTTCTCAAAATGTTTAAACAACTGAATTTCAACATCTCCTTTGCTGAGGCTCTCGCTCACATGCTGAAATATGCTAAAATGTTTAAATATCTTCTCAGTGATAAGGAGAAACTTCTTGACATCACTCAGACCCAAATTAATGAGAATTGCTCCGCAGTGCTCTTAAGGAAATTACCCACCAAACTTGGTGATCCGGGTCGTTTTCTCATTCCTTGCAACTTCCCCGGGGTAGAGAATTGTATGGCCCTAGCCGATCTAGGTGCTAGTATCAACTTAATGTCATTAAGTGTTTGGAAACAATTATCTCTACCCGAGCTAGTCCCCACATGAATGACTTTGGAATTAGCTAACCGTGCGGTTGCTTATCCGGTGGGGATAGCCGAAGACGTCTTCGTCGGTGTCGACAAATTCACCTTTCCGGTGGATTTTGTTGTCGTTGACTACGAGATGGATCCCCGTGTTCCATTAATCATTAGACGTCCATTCTTGAGGACCGGTCGCACTCTCATTGATGTAGCCGCGGGCGAATTAATCATGAGATTTGGTGACGATAAAATCGTCTTCAACATGGGTAAACTTTCTAAGCAGCCTTCTGAAAACGAGAGCGTTAATTTCATTGACATTCTTGATGAGGCTTGTGAAGAACATTTCAAAGACGCTTGTAAAAGTGGTTCTTCTTCTCTACCCATTGTTGAGACCGTTGCCTCCATTTCTCCCTCACTAACTCCATTTGGAGAAAGTGAGTTACTTTTGAAAGAATTTGAAGAAACTTTGGTAGATGTGGACTTGCAATATGACGATTCTCCCTCCAATTGGGATGAAGACATTCGTACCATTGAGAAAATTCTCAATGAGGACCATATTTCTCCACCATCTCCTAAGGAAATATCTATCGATGATCCGAATTTGACTACGCCTTCCATCGAAAATCCTCCAGATTTAGAGCTTAAGGATCTACCGTCTCATCTCGAGTACGTTTTTCTTGACGACAATAAGAAGTTACCCGTCATCATCGTAAAGGATTTGAAAGAAGACGAAAAATCTCGAATTATCAACATGCTGAAGAATCATAAGAAAGCGATTGCTTGGAAAATCTCCGATATTCGTGGAATTGATCCTCACTTTTGCACACATAAAATTCTCATGGAGGACGACTTTAAACCCACTATTCAAAACCGAAGGAGGGTGAATCCCAAGAACTTGAAGTTTTCAAAAAAGAGGTTATCAAACTTCTTGATGCGGGAATGATCTACCCTTTCTCGGATTCACCATGGGTTAGTCCGGTCCATTGTGTGCCTAAGAAAGGCAGAATCACCTGTGTGCCCAATGAAAACAACGAGTTGATTCCTACTCGTATCGTTACAGGGTGGATAGTTTGTATAGACTATCGCAAACTCAATGATGCTACGAGAATGGATCATTTTCCCCTTCTTTTTATGGACCAAATGCTTGAACGTCTAGCGGGTAATGACTATTATTGCTTCTTAGACGGTTTCTCCGGGGATTTTCAAATTCCCATCGATCCTAAAGACCAAGAGAAAACCACATTCACTTGTCCTTATGGAACATTTGCTTACAAAAGAATGCCTTTCGGCTTATGAAATCCTCCCGGGACTTTCCAAAGGTGTATGATGGCTATCTTCCATGACATGGTTGAAGAAACTATGGAAGTCTTCATGGATGATTTCTCGGTCTATGGTGATTCTTTCTCTCATTGCCGTTCCAATTTAGAACGTATGCTCAAACGGTGTGAAGACACTCGCCTTGTTCTAAATTGGGAAAAATGCCATTTCATGGTAAAAGAAGGCATTGTGCTTGGACATAAAATCTCAAAAGCCGGTCTTGAAGTGGACCATGCTAAAGTTGATGTCATAGCAAAACTACCTCCACCTTCAACCGTGAAGGGTGTGAGAAGTTTCCTTGGTCATGCGGGCTTCTATCGTCGATTCATTCAAGATTTTTCTAAACTCGCTCGCCCGATGACCCACCTCTTGGAAAAAGATACTCCTTTTATCTTTTCAAAAGAGTGTCTTGAATCCTTAAATCTTCGTAAGGACAAGCTAACTAAGGCATCAGTCTTGGTTACCCCTAATTGGGAGCTACCTTTTGAATTGATGTGCGATGCTAGCGACTTTGCCATTGGAGCGGTTTTGGGCCAATGAGTGAACAAACACTTCCAACCAATCCACCATGCTAGCAAGATAATGACGGGGGCTCAATTGCATTATACCACTACCAAAAAAGAGCTTTTAGCTGTAGTGTATGCTTTTGAGAAGTTCCGCCCCTATCTTGTTCTTTCCACCACCATTGTCTATACCGACCATTCTGCGTTGAAGTACTTGTTGACTAAGCAAGATTCTAAACCAAGACTTCTTCGTTGGGTTTTGCTCCTTCAAGAATTTAAAATCAAAATTCGTGACAAGAAGGGAGCCGAAAACCTAGCCGTGGATCATCTAAGTAGACTTGAGGATCCTTATCAAGGGAATCATCCGAATCAAGAGAACAACGACTATTTTCCCCTTGAGGCCTTAATGTCTATCAATTCCAATCTTGATGACACCCCGTGGTTTGCGGACATTGCAAACTACTTGGCGGGTAGAATTCTCAAGGAAGGGTTAACGTCCCAACAAAAGAAAAAGTTCTTTAAAGACATTGAACACTATTTTTGGGATGACCCTTACCTTTTCAAAAAATGTGCGGATCTTGTCATTCATCGATGTGTTGATGGGTCGGCAGCTTTACTAATCCTTGAAGCTTGCCATAAAGGACCCACCGTTGGTCACGTTGGTCCCAATTACACCGCGAAGAAAGTATTCGACTCTGGATTTTATTGGCCCACCATTTATCATGACGCTCATGAAATGGTTAAACATTGTGATGCTTGCCAAAGACAAGGCAATATCACACATAAAGATGAGATGCCTCAAAATTTCATACAAGAATGTGAAATCTTTGATGTATGGGGTATCGACTTTATGGGGCCATTTCCATCATCTAAACGGAACAAGTACATCCTTTTAGCCGTTGACTACGTATCCAAATGGGTTGAGGCCAAGGCTCTCCCTACGAGCGATGCGAGGGTGGTTGTGAACTTTTTAAAGCATCTTTTTGCTTGATTCGGTGTTCCTCGTGCTATCATAAGTGACCGCGGGACTCATTTTTGCAGTGATCAATTTGCTCGAGTCATGGCTAAGTACGGTGTCAATCACCGTCTTTCCACCACTTATCATCCTCAAATAAATGGTCAAGCCGAGATATCTAACCGTGGATTGAAGCGAATTCTTAAGCGTACTGTGGGAGAGCATCGTGCCTCGTGGGCTGATAAGTTAGATGATGCTTTGTGGGCTTTTCGTACCGCATATAAGACGCCGATTGGTTGCACCCCTTATCGTCTTGTGTACGGGAAGGCTTGCCACCTCCCCATCGAGCTGGAACATAAGGCATACTAGGCCTTGAAGTGGGCGAATTTTGATATCAACAAAGCCGGCGATCTTCAGAAGATTCAACTGAATGAGCTAAATTAACTAAGGAATGAAACTTATGAGAACTTATTGATCTACAAGGAGAAGACCAAGATCATCCATGATGCAAAGATTAAGAACCGATAGTTCCACGTTGGTGATCAAGTTTTACTCTTTAACTCTCGGTTGAAGATCTTCTCGTGCAAGCTAAAGAGCCTTTGGTCTGGTCCATTCACCGTCGCCAACGTCTTCCCCTATGGCACCATTGAGCTTTCTCAGCCAAATGGGCCCAATTTTAAAGTGAATGGCCAGCGCGTGAAGCTGTACTTTGGTGAGGACATCTCTCATGAGATGATTCCATCCCTCACCACGTTTCCCTTAAACTAGTTCTGGGTCGAGTCAGGCTCGTGACTCGGTTAACAAAAAAAGGCACTTATCGGGAGGCAACATGTTGATCTATCCTTTACCGTTTTCATAATAAGTGTATGATGAGCCCCGTATGTGTTTGTTGTCTTGTTTCTTCTAATGTGCATGTATTAAAGCTTCAAAGATCCATTCTCGATGACTTTTGACGAACCGTGATCCCGTGTTCCCGTGTTCCCGTCTTCCCGGTTCTATCCTAAACTGTCGTGATTCAATATTTCATCTCTTATATGTTCACATTGAAATCACTATAGTCGTCCTTTCCTTATCAAGATTTAAACAACGTGCACAATGTCCTAAGTGTAGGGGAGTTTACTCCCACATGCTTAAACATTGAGGACAATGTTTATATCAAGTGTAGGAGGACTTCTATCGAAGTAAGTGGGCTTTTCAATGAAATTGTCCTCATTTTAACCGGAAAATCTGATTTTTCCATATTTTTCAGAATTTTTAATCTATTTTGGCCTTGTAGTTTTCCTTTGTTATCGTTATTTACTTTCTTTGTTAGAATAAATTTTCAATAAAGTGGTTTTAAATTTTTCAAAGTCGTGAATATTTTGACTCAACTCGAGTTTACTTATCTAAGTTTACTCTAGCTAGTATCCTTAACGTGTTTAAGTCAAGTTTTGCTAGGCTTTTATATAGGGAACTTTAAAACGCGAAAGTCTTAACTATTACGGGTTAAGAACAAGAACTTTTCGCAAGTTCCTATAATTGATCTTATAAAGTCGTCTATCAAGGGAACTTTAAAATGCGAATTCTAAACTTGAAAGAGTCTAAGCAGTTGCAAGATCCTATAGATGACTTGAAAACCCAAAACATTGATTTAATTAGCTAAGCATCCACGAGTCTCATTCCTTGAGATTTTAAATTGTGGAGAACGAGAGATGATAGAGTCAATTATAAGTTTGGTATTCTTTCATGAATTTGTGTGAGTTGATTATAAGCTTTTTCTCCCATCGCTTGTTAATAAATATATTTGCAATAAATAAGGTTGCACGATTTGAAAAGTTACTTAGCTTCTAGCCCAAGATCGTTTAAAAGTTGCTCGATATTAATTAGAGTTCATAGCCAAGGCATAACTTATTGAAGCAGGATGCGAAGATTGGCATGTCCGAAAAGGCCCTAACAAGGCATGAGGGCTACATTTTGTTGCTAAATATCCGAAGTGATGTGAAGAATCATTTATCAAAAATCAATATGAAGGATCGAGACATACGACGAAAAGCAAATACTCCCCAAAAGATCATGGAGAAATCTATCCGGAAAGACCCTAGCAAGGTATGAGGATAAATAGATCCAAGTCCTAAAAGGAGGCGGATCGTTGTATATCAAAGTCCAAAATAAAGATTAGAGAAAAATGAAGAAGTCGTGGTCCTAGTATGAAGAATCTCTCAAAAACCTTAAGTGAAGAAATTTTTATTATGAAGAGAAGACCATAATTTCGAGAACGTCTCTCAAGATTTGAAGAATGAAGTCACTGCTAAATATCGGTCCGAGAAAGGTCTCAAATCGTGAAGCGAGTTATGGCAAGACATGAACTTTAAAAGGTCCCAAGAAGCAGTTTTAAAAGAATTTTTCCTTTAGCTAACTATTGATTAAATCGTCCCACTTTATTTTCGGCGTAAATAAACTATCAAAATATGTCAAACAATGTATCCTCGTGATCATTCAAGACAAAATTAAAATATAAGAGATACACCTAGGAATAAGGGAGTTTAAGTAAATAATTGGGCCACATGAATTTGTGTTAGTCTGCTAACTTATAATAACAATGATCTCGTTTTTAAGCTTGGTTTGGGGAACGTGAAACTTGAGGATGATGAACATTCATGGCAGCCAAAACTCCAATGTATGTCTTTGATTTCTCTACTTGTTTTGTACATATTTCTATCTTTTTAGTTTCCTTAAATAAAGGCCAAGGTGGGTTATTTATGATGAGAAATGTAAACTGTGCTTTGAAGTTAATGTATTGCATGAGGGCATTGCAATGGTCAAGTGTAGGGGATTTAATAAGTGTGAAAACACTTATCCTTTTACCACTTATTTCCAATAATAACAAGACCAAAACATGTATTTTATGTCGTAAAAGTCGGAATTATGCGTGGTTAGTGTTTTTTTGTGTTTTAGGACCAAAAGATGAAAAAGGAAGATAACATGGGCTATCACGAGCTTTTATCGAAGAAAACGAGAAAAGACGAAGTCAAAAGATCAAGAGTACAAAAAGAACGGAAGTCCAAGGCCTATTCTGAAGATTTATCGAGGAAAAAGTCTAAAGACGAAAGTTTAATGAAGTCGAAAAACTCAATTCTAATTATAGAAGAAAATTAGAAGACGAGTTCAATTTACATCGACAAATCCCGAGACGACGTCGAGAAAGACAAAGAATTAAAATCGAGTCGAGAAGAAAGAAAGAAAGAAGGAAGCACATGCACCTCCCCATCTCCTATAAATACCCTCCTAATGACACATTAGGAGGGTGTTAGTTAGTTAATTTTTAGCATTTTTCATTTTTCCTTTCTTTAGTTTTAGAGAGAGAAAGTTTTAACTTTCTCTCACTAAGTTTTTATCTTTTCTTCATCTTTTTTTTCAAGTTTAAGTTTTATTTCATCCTTGTATTTGGAATTCATTAATTTAAAGTTCAAGTTTAAGCTTTTAATCTTTAATCTTCTCCTACCTTTCTTGATTTTGGTTTATCTTTGATCCGAAATGTTCTTGATTCGTGATTGATTTTGATGTTTTTGAGATTAAAAAGTTTATCTTTTTCTTCCCTACTAAGTTTTATACGGTTTAAGCTTTAAGCTTGTTGTGCTTATTGGCTTATTTCCTATATAGCTTATTGTCTTTTAAGTTTTCTTAAAAGTTTAGTGTTTTTAAAGTTTGATTTATAAAGTTTGTTTAATTCGTGTTTTAAAAGTTGTCAAATTTGTGCTTAATTAGTCTTGGATAAGAGTTGGTAAATGCTTATTAGATTAAGTGCTTATTCATTTCATCTTAATTACATTTTGTGTCCCATCGTGATCTTATGATGGTTTTACTTGTCACGATCTCTTGGATACGATTGCATTGATTGCGATCCTGACCTCTTTCATTGACTACGATCCATACCACGATCACTTGTTGCGATCTGTGGGTGCGATCCGTGTCACTATCTCTTGGGTACGATCGCATTAACTGTGATCCTTTTGTTACGATCAAAGACCACGATCCAATTGTTGCGATCATGGTTGCGATCAGTGAGTGCGATCCAAGTAACGATCCAGCAGTGCGATCCCTCACTTCTTGAGTGTGATCCACCACTGCGATCAGGGACCATGATCCATCTTGCGATCTGAGTTACGATCGTATTGCGATCTAACTGTGGTTTTTGTTTTATTTATCTTAGTTTTCGAATTTAACTTTTCCCGCATTTTCACTTAGAATTATTTTAAACAAGTTTTGTCTTAGTTTTTTTACAAAGTTTTCAAGTTTTAAATTCATTACTTTTTAATTTCTGTAAATTGCACGCTTCCCAAAATCTCTGTTTTTACCAAGTGTTTTTCTAGTAATTTTTAGTTTAATTTTTAAAGCTTTTATTTTTACTCAACGCATTTTTATATTTGCTTATAGTTTAAAATAGATAATCAATCCATTTTATTTGTCCACCAAGAACGACTGAGTCACTCTAATTACTTGTAATCAATTCGAAAAGACTGGAATTACGAACTTTCATAACTAAGTGAAAACCTAGTTATTAATCATCACCCTCCTTGTGTGTAAAGCCCAACATAAGCCCAACACAAGCCCACCCTACCCTTTTTGGTTAGCTATACACGGCACCAAGGTTATGTGGAAGGAGAAGAGATGCATGGGAAACATAAAGGATTACACTTGGCAAGATTTCTCTTACCAAGACAAGTCATGCCTTTTGCCATCCTCTCTCTCTCTCCCCCCCCCTTTAGCCGAAAACACACACACATACTCTCACATTCTCTCAAGCAGTCTAATCTTATTTCTCTCGTCCTCTTCTCTCTCAATCATACGGCTTAAAGCCATACACATCCAAAAACCAAGTATTAAATCCACCAAGATTCTTGTCTCATCTTTACTACAACTCATTAGTAGTATCATTACTTTGGAATCACTATAAACAAGCCCTAGCCGAAATCATCAAGGCCACGACTTGGTTTGTATTAGGGTTTCCTTCACATCTTGAGTAGATCTCAAATCTCTTTGTTCATCTAGATCATTCTTGGTACTTTGATGAGACTGCTTTTATACATAGTCCCAAATATATGCTTGTGTTTGTTGCTTGTGTATTTTAGGTACGGATATTGAGAAAATGACAAAAGTTCACAAGAATCATACAAAAACGAACACGGGAAACAAAGTCGCACATTGAACCAAGCCCTGATGAAGAATTTCCCAGGACAAACCCTTGAAGATTTGAAGATTTATGAAGAAGGGTCCTCCAATATTGAAGAATTGACACTTTATACCCTTGTAACTTTATAATTACAAGATTGGTCCCTAAAGTTTGTCAATATTCCAAAAAGGGTCATCCACTTTGAAGAATTGGAAATTTTAGTCCCTCAACAAAACTAAAATGTCAATATTAATCCTCCTCAAAGTCAAACATATCATGAAGTCCTTCAAAGTATAAGAAAGAACAAGTTTGGTCCTTGAAATATGATAAATTACCAAAAGGACCCTTAACTATGAAAAATTGGCAAAAATGGTCCCTCATTAATCATGACTTAGTAATTTCAGTCCTCCAAGAAGTCAAACAACCAAGTCAAGACGATTAATTATGAAGAAAATGTCAAATCAGTCCTTCAAGAATCAAGAATTGGCAAGAAATACCCCTGAAAATACCTTGGAAAAGTATTTGGGGCAAAAGTGTGAAAAGTGAAACTTCAATAACAAAGGAAATGAAGTTTGGGTTGTTTTATTTGCAAGTTAAAGACAAAAGAAAGAATGGGGACTAAACCTGGCAGACAACATAAGTTACATAGACCAACCATGGGAGGACACGTGTCCCACTAACACCTTTCCACCGATCACAGCTCTCCCTGGCTCCACATCACCAAGCCGTAACTAACTAATTATTTATTAGTTAATTACGCGCTAAACATCCCATTTAAACACAAATAAAGATCAAACCAGTGTTCTTCATGTTCATAAGCAGATTTGGGCTTTTGCTAATTACTTGATATTATCCCTTAATTCATTCCAGATTTATGATTAAGGTGAGACTAAACACAACCACACCTTAAACCTTTGGCCACGTCACTCAACCAGATCACATGATTAACCCTGCATACCACCTTTGGGGAAAAAGCCAAAATGGCCAGTGAATCCAACGCCCAAGATTTAGCTTCAATCCTAAGCTTTCTTCTAAGCCTTTGATCACATTTGAAGCCTTGACACCTCACACAAACAACCAATTCTCTTCACATGATGCCAAGATATTCAAACAAGACAAGGGGCATTTTGGGACTTCTACTGCATTAGGGTTCACGTTTTTAGCTTCTTAGCAAGTAGTTTGTAGCCTATATGAGGCATATGACCATTTACATTTATCCTTGCTCTTGAATTTTCCATTGTTCACAAATCTGTAAATCATATATTCAGTCAATGAAATGTGTTTAAATTTGGTGAAGAAAAATCAAGTGCCAACCTTATTATCTGTTTATTATTGTTTGATGTTAACTGTTCTTGAATCTTAAAACTTGTTTTCAAAGGAGTGTGCAAAAGTTTTCACATTTTCCACTTTTCTTGATATTTTGCTAAGTCTTGTTCAAACCTTGGAATTATTGGGCTATAAAGCTGATCATAGCATCCTGATATTGTGTTATCAAGGTGTGGTGAAGCTTATAACTTGGGGATAATCAAGTGTGGGGAACTAAGGTTGTATTAATCAAGGATTTTCATTTTTTTGATTTTGTTATTTTGCTCTTAACCTTGTTGAATCTTAGCAGGCTTTATTGTGGAAGCTTGTGCTTGTTCTTGCTAGCACATAAGCTCAAAGTTCATGGGTGTGGATGTACATCCATGAGGTAGACACCATTCTACTCAAACTCTGTTAAAAATATGGATTTTTGGTGAATTTGTGTGTTGCTTGTGTTCTTGCTGATTTTGTGGTCTAATCTTGTTCAATACTGCATATTATACTGGTTAATGTGTTTGATTGGGCTTAGGTAACCTTGGAATACACTTTTGATTTGAAAATTTTGATTTGAAATTTTAAAGGGGTGTTTGGGTTAATCTGTTTAAGATCATAAGTTGATACTGTGTTGTTGGAAGTTTGTGTTTGTGCTTTATATCTGTTATCTACTTGGTTGAGTGCTATTTGCTGCAAGTTATTGGGTTTAAAACCATGAATCAAACATTGTGCTATATATCATTGATTTTGACTGTTTTTTACCTAAGATTTCGGTAATATCTAGAATATATGCATGTTTAGGGTTAAAAGTTGTTAAATCATTGATAATACAACATATGTGATAGATCTGAGTGTTTGAATTTGGCTTGTTGGTCAAGTGCATCAGCAAAGTAAAAATCTGCTTGTGTTAGTGTTCGTCAGTAACCTTATTGTGCTTGAATCTTGACTTAGACTTTGAATCATTGCATGAAACCTGTTTAGACTTGTTCATTTAAGTTTATTATAGCTTGTGTATGAATTTTGTGAAGTTTGGCTGGCTGAATTGTGCTATAAGTGCTTATTGAACCATAACTGCTTATTTGTTCATGTTTGGGCTATATCTGGTGCTTAATTGAATTAACTGTACAAATTGGCTGATTATGATTGTGATTTCTTTGTTGTTATTGACTCCTTATGATCCACTGATCATTTGGGTGCCTTTGTGAAACTTAAATCCACAAAAAGTCACTAAAGACAAATAGTCAAACAAGTCAAGCAGTGGAAACTTTTCCCACTGCTCAGACACCAAAACTAGCCCCTGCTAGTGTTAATTTTCAGTTAGCTTATTTATAAGCCATATTGGATTATCCAGACCTGCAACAACTTACTTTTTGTGATCAATCTTCCTCATTTGACCCATTTGTTTGAACCGGAGCTTATCAGACTTTGACTTTGACTTTTTGCTAGAAAACTCATAAAGTTGACTTTTAAAGAAGTGCTTATTTGCTTATTTCAGCTTATTGAGTGAACTTATTTGAAAACTTCTTGTTGATTAAGCTTAGTTAGGCCATTTAAAAGCTTTTGAAACTTGAATCAGCTCTTGGGGTGGCCTAGAACTCGAAAACGACTATTTTGTCGTTTTGTGAAGATATCTTATTGCTTTTTCAGGCTTATTCCTAGGACTTTTTTCTTATTTCTTTTTACAGAAGTCTTAAGTAACTCAAAAGAAGCTTGTGTGTCTAATTTGAGCTTATGGCATCAGCTTATAGCTTAATGGGCCAAAAAGCCCATTAAGAATAAGCCAGCTTAAATCACAAGTAATCCAATTTTGAGTCAGATAGGAATTTTTGGGCCATTTTTATAAAAATTTTTCTTACTAGGCTTATTTTGGCCCAATAAGGGTCTGTTTTGGACTTTGGCCCATTTGAAGGCCCATTAGGGGTATTTTTGTAATTTCAACTTCATTTCTGTGTTTATTAGGTTAAATTAAGCTAGTTTGCAACTTTTTAGAATTTTTTATAAATTTTGGATTTTTAATATTATTTTATTATTATTTTATTATTAAAAATTAAAATTTAGATTTTTCAAGTTTTTATATTTTTCTTAGGTTAAATACATTAAGTTAGGAATTTTACAATTTTTAGAATATTTTTATTGTCCCTAGATTAATTTTTATAATTGTTTTAAGTTTTAATAGTTTTTAATTGTTCTTAAAAAAAATTTATTAATTTTAAAATTTTCAAAAATAGTTTTAAATTAAGTTTAGTCATTTTAGAGGTTTACAATTGAAAAAAATTCTCATTTTGGGCTTTTTGATAATTAAATTGATTTTTGGGCTTTAATTAGCATTAAAAAATTATTATTTAATTAAATAAAAGGTTTGAGTGATTTTTGATTTTTTGTAAACTCTAATTACAATATTTAGGATTTATTGCAATTTTCTATGAATTTTTAGATTAATTTTTTAATTTTGTCACTTTTTACGGTTTTACGTGTACGACTTTATCGTCTTAGTTTAATTCGTCATCGTAACCATCATTCTCTTCTTATCTCATTTCTGTTTTCATTTATCATAATCATAATCACATCATTAATCATCTCTCTACACAACACACTAGCCTCCTTGGGAAACGAACTTTAAACCACATTGGTCATTAATGCTTGGTTTTCCTAAACCGACACTTAATACTTTCCCTATTTTGCTATCTTTTCCTAAAGGGTAGTAAAAACTCTACATCACTTTGGCGCCGCTGCCGGGGAGGCGTGTTGTATTTTGATTTGGCAATTGTTGTTTTTATATATAGCCACAATAGTATTTGTATCAGTAGCACTCTACTAATACGTATTATCGGTTTTTCGTTTTTTGTGTGAATATTATTAATATGTTGTATACGTAGAACAATAAATTCACAAGTAATCCAAAAGTGTGAAACACAACCTTGACTTGGGAGGTCATTACCCAATCATTGTATTCGAATCTCAAACAAGAAAGAAAATGCAAAAATAGATAAATACGTTCGTTAAGCTCGATTTTGAAAAATACAAACTATAAGGTGGGTATAAGGCGGGTATTATAAAATATACCCTAAGGAAAAAGGCTCTTAAGTGCTTTGCGCCGCCTGTTTCCCCGCTTGCTTGTGAGTATTTTGAGATTGAAAGCTAATCGAGGGTTTTGCCGCCCAAAGTATTATTACGTATCATATATACTTTCTTGGTTTCATTTGATTAAACCCTCTTGTACGTTTTGGTGTTCCACCAACGTTCTAAAGTCATCGAAGGCGTTCACTTCACGTGATCGTTTTCATTCCTTGAGGCTTCTTTAATCAAGAGATTTGATTAAGGAGGAGATTTGTAGATTTTGGTCTACTTAATACAATCACAAAAATACAAAAAAAAAAGTAAACACAATCAAAAACCACAAAAAAATTGGAAAAATACAAAACACCAAAAAGAATCTTCTTTGCTCATCCCTCGTTGTACTTGACGTTTATGCAAACCCACAACCAAGCAAGACGTGCACGTAAACGAAGAAACCGAAAGGAGTAAACACCTACTCCTAATCTTTCTACTGAGGAGTCTCCTATTGACGAACCTATCATAAGAGAAGAACCAACCATGGAGAATCGAACTATGATGGAGTTACTTCAAGCACCCACCGAGTATTATGGAGAGGCTATTGTGATTCCCGCTATCCTTGCGGAGAATTTTGAAGTGAAGATGGGTTTGTTGTCGATGATCCAAAACAACAAATTCCGTGGTGATGAAAAGGACAACCCGCATAACCATATCCGCCAATTCAATCGTCTTACCGCCACTTACAAATTTAAGGATGTTGATAATGACTCGATTAAGATGATTCTTTTTCCGTATTCCTTAGCGGGGCCCGCTAAAATTTGGTTAGAGAAAGAGCCACCCAATTCTATATTAACGTGGAAGGATCTCGTTTCAAAAATTTTGTGAACCAATTTTTCCCGCCCTCTAAGACTATTTGAAAAACGAAATTTCAAAATTTTCACAAGAATTTAATGAGAGTTTTTCAACGGCTTGGAATAGGTTTAAGGAAATGTTACATGAGTGTCCTCATCACGGTTTTTCCGACTTGCATCAAATTGACACGTTATACAATGGACTTAATGATCATAAAAGGGATTATCTAAATGCCGCCGCGGGTGGTAATTTTTTCTGTAAAACGGTTGAGGAAGCTTTGGTGATAATTGAGAATAGATCTAAGGTGTATAGTCCTCGTAGCACATCGAGTGTTCGTAAGGCTTCGTCTTCGGCTTCACCTTCTTTGTCTAATACCATCGATGCTTGCCAAATTGAGGCAAACTTGGAAAACAAAATCTTTGATAAGCTTAAAGGACTTTTGATTGAATTCAAAGTTGGAGAACAAAGTGCTCCCGCTACGGCTAAAGCGGTTGAGGCTTCATGTATGTATTATGGTGGAGGTCATGATTTCTCCGAGTGCATTACCAATGGTGGTAACACTTCGAGTGCCTACGCGGCCACGGGAACTTACAACCAAAACGGTCAAGTTACCCGCTCTAATCAGTTGACTCCACCGGGTTTCGCTTCAAATCAAAATGCTAACAACAACTATCGAAACAATCAAGTTGGTTTCAAAAACAATTACAACAAAGGAAACTATGGTAATCAAGGGGCTAATAATCAATTTTTAAACAAAAATCAAAGTGAATTTCAAAACAAAAACAAGATTTTGCAAACTTTGAAAGATCTTCCAAATGAATTTGTTGAATACGCTAATGGAAACGATGCTAGGTTTGACAACATTCAAAGAGAAATCATTAGCCTAAGATCCGAGTTTAAGAACGACTTGAAGAAAGAGTTGAAAAATGAGTTAGCAAATGAGCTTAAAATCCATACAAACAAAATGGAAGGAAATGTAACTAGGTTACAACAAAACCAACAAAAAATGGAACAAGGGAAACATGAAATTAAGCAAGAAATGATTAAGGCCGAGAAGAGGCAATCCATGCTTGAGGACAAAATTTCATCTATGTTTGAGGACAAAATTTCATCTATGTTTGAGGCAATTATGTGCAAACCGTCTTCGAGTAGTCTTCCTAGTAACACCATATCGAACCCTAAGGGAGAGATGAAAGTGATTACCACACGTAGTGGTAAGACACTTAAGGAACCGACTCCTCAACCAATTGCTCCTACGGAGGATGCAATTGAGGAAGAACCCGAGGTGGTGGTCGAAAAGGAGCATGTCCAAATCCCACGAAGTACCGCTCATGCCACACCTACGGTTGACCCATTACCAACATTGGAACCCGAGATTCCAAAGGCTATGCCTATGCCTCAACCCACACCACCTTTGCCCTATCCATCGAGACTTAGAAAGGAGAAACGTCAAGAGCGTGACAATTACCAATTTGAGCTTTTTATGAAAATGTTTCGTGATTTGCACTTTAATGTGAGTTTCACCGATGCTTTGGTCATGATGCCTCGATTTGCCGCTAACTTTAAGAGTATGTTGAACAACAAGGAGAAATTGAAACAATTGTCTAGTTGTTCATCGGTTTATCTTAATCGCATACCTCAAAAAGTTGGTGATCCCGGTAAATTCTTGATCCCTTGTGCAATCCAAGATATGGAAGAATGCTATGCCTTGGCCGATCTTGGTGCTAGCATTAACTTGATGCCACTTGCAATCTTCAAGTCGCTCAATCTTCCTAATCATACTCCTCCACTAATGTCTATCGAGTTGGCCGACCATTCCACGATTCCCGCGTGTGGATTGGCGGAAGACGTTTTTGTGAAAGTGGGAAAGTTCTATTATTTGGTAGACTTTATCGTTGTCGATATTCCCACAGATCCTCAAGTTCCTCTCATTTTAGGTCGTTCGTTTTTAGATACGTCTATGGCTTTGATTGATGTTCATGCTAGAAAGATCACCTTACGTTTCAACGACGAGGAACTTGTTATAAACGCAACTCAAAATTCTCAAATTTCTCATGTTTATTCCGTAGCAACCATAAACCTCGTTGATATGATTGACGTTGTTTGCGAGGAATTTTCACAAGAAGTTCTAGGTTTTGGTGATGATGAAAATAGTGGCAATCCCACTATGTTAGATCCCATTCTTGATAACTCGACACCAACCTTCACTCCATTTGAAGGTGGTGGTTTTACGTTGGAAGAATTTGATGTTCCACGTACATGTAACGAAGACCTCGATAATGATGAGGACTTCTCGATTATCAAGGATTTTCTCAATGATTTCCCATCTCCTCCACCCTAGGAGGTTATGAGTATCAAGCCAAAATCTTCAATTGAGGAACCACCTATCCTCGAGATGAAAGATTTACCTCCTCATCTCGAATATGTCTTTTTGGAGGAGGACGATAAGTTGCCGGTTATTATTTCGAAAGAACTTTCAAATGATGAAAAAACCGCACTTGTCGATGTTCTAAAGGATCACAAAGGGGCAATTGCGTGGAAGTTATCCGACATTAAGGGGATCGATCCCAAATTTTGTACCCATAAAATCTTAATGGAGGAGGATTACAAGCCCGCAATCCAATGTCAAAGGAGGGTGAACCCCAAAATTCACGACGTCATCAAAAAGGAAGTCCTAAAACTCCTTGACACGGGAATGATTTACCCTATTTCCGATAGCCCTTGGTTGAGTCCTATTCATTGTGTCCCTAAGAAGTGAGGGATGACCGTTGTGCCAAACAATGCCAACGAGTTAATTCCCACTAGACTCGTGACCGAATGTAGAGTGTGCATTCACTATCGTAAGTTGAATGAAGCCACTCAAAAAGACCATTTTCCTTTGCCCTTCATGGACCAAATGTTGGAGCGTTTTGCGGGAAACGATTTCTATTGATTTTTAGATGGTTTTTCATGTTACTTCCAAATTCCCATCGTTCCTCGTGATCAAGAAAAAACTACGTTTACGTGTCCATATGGAACGTTTGGTTATCGTAGAATGCCATTCGGAATTTGCAATGCACCGGGAACCTTTCAAAGGTTCATGATGGCTATTTTTCATGATATGATCGAGAAGACGATGGAAGTCTTCATGGATGACTTTTCCGTGTTTGGTAGTTCGTTCACTTCGTGTTTGTCGAATCTCGAGTGAATGTTGAAGCGTTGTGAGGAAACCAACCTTGTGCTTAATTGGGAAAAATGTCATTTTATGGTTAAAAGTGGAATCGTCTTTCAAGGTTTCGAAAGCGTGGATTGAGGTAGATCAAGCTAAGGTAGACGTCATCGCCAAATTACCTCATCCCAAAACCGTTAAGGGAGTTAGGAGTTTCCTAGGCCACGCGAGCTTTTATCGTCGA
The DNA here is from genome assembly GCA_025667525.1 of Glebionis coronaria. Lineage (NCBI taxonomy): Eukaryota > Viridiplantae > Streptophyta > Magnoliopsida > Asterales > Asteraceae > Glebionis > Glebionis coronaria. The sequence continues at coordinate 276,043,962 of CM046879.1, forward strand.
TTCATCAAGGATTTTTCAAAGATCTCTCGACCTATTACACATCTCCTTGAAAAAGCAGCACGTTTTGTCTTTGACGAAGATTGTGTACGAGCGTTTGAAATTCGTAAGAGGAATCTTACCGAAGCTCCCATTCTTGTTGCTCCCAATTGGAACCTCCCCTTTGAGATCATGTGTGATGCTAGTGATTACGCTATTAGGGCCGTATTGGGGCAACGTCATGAAAAACACTTCTTTCCTATTCACTATGCTAGAAAGATGATGACTGAGGATCAACTTAAATACACTACAACGGAGAAGGAGTTCCTTTCCGTGGTGTATGCATTCGAGAAATTTCGACCTTATCTCGTCTTGACGAAATGCATAGTGTATACGGATCATTCGGCTATCAAGTATCTTATGGCTAAACAAGATGCAAAGCCGAGATTACTTCGTTGGATTCTCCTCCTTTAAGAATTTGATCGCAAAATTGTTGACAAAAAAGGAGCCGAGAATCTAGCGGCCGATCAGCTTTCTCGTTTAGAAGATCCTCACCAAAGTGTTTACGAGCCCAAGGAAATCACCGAAACATTTCCGCTCGAGACACTTGGTGTAGTGAATTCTAAGCCTGATTCATCCACCCTATGGTTTGCGGACATCACAAATTACCATGCGGGCAACTTCATCATCAAGGGTATGACGACTCAAGAAAAATGAAAATTCTTTCGTGACGTCAAGTTCTACTTTTGGAACGACCCTTACTTGTTTCAAACTTGTGCGGATCAAATTATTCGACGTTGTGTCTTTTGTACTGAAGCTTCTAACATCCTTAGAGCTTGTCACGAGGGACCCACGGGTGTTCACCACGGTGCTAATCTCATGGGTAAGAAGGTCTTTGATGCCGGTTTCTTTTGGCCTACTATTTAGCGAGATGCACATGAACTTGTGAAGTCATGTGACTCATGCCAACGACAAGGAAAAGCCTCACAAAGAGATGAAATGCCACAAAATATCATCCAAGTGTGTCAGATCTTTGACGTTTGGGGCATTGACTTTATGGGCCGTTCCCATCATCTCGTGGTAATAAGTACATCCTTGTCGCGGTTGACTACCTATCTAAGTGGGTGGAAGCTAAGGCTTTTCCCACCAATGATGCTCGTGTGGTAGTCAAGTTTTTGAAAAGCTTGTTTTCTCGGTTTGGAACCCCTCGTACGATCATAAGCGATCGTGGAACCCATTTTTGTAACAACCAATTCGAAAGGGTCCTAAGGAAATATGGGGTTACACGTCGGCTTTCTACGGCTTATCACCCACAAACGAGTGGGCAAGTCGAGGTTTCAAACCGAGCGTTAAAGAGGATATTGGAGAGATCGATTGGGGAAAACCGACAATCTTGGTCGGATATGTTGGACGATGCTTTATGGGCCTTTAGGACCGCTCATAAGACGCCCATTGGGTGCACTCCTTATACGCTTGTGTATGGGAAAAATTGTCATTTGCCAATTGAATTGGAGCACAAGGCTTATTGGGCCCTAAAGCATTGTAATGATGACATGGAGACCGCGGGAAAACACTGGAAAATGAAATTAAATGAATTGGATGAATTAAGGGATATTGCTTATGAAAAATCATTGATTTATAAAGAAAAGACTAAAGAGTTGCATGATTCAAAAATTAAAAACTGGGTTTTTAACATTGGGGATCATGTTTTTTTTTAATTCTCGTTTGAAAATCTTTTCCGGTAAGTTGAAATCCCGTTGGTCCGGTCCATTCACCGTGACTCAAGTTTTTCCATATGGGACCATCGAGCTAGCTCAAAATGATAGCCCCAATTTCAAGGTGAATCGACATAGGTTGAAGCACTACTTTGGCGGGAAAGTTTCATCCTTGAACTACCTCGACCAAATCACCTTCCCCAATGATAATTAGTATTGAGGGGATCGAGTCGAGCTCATGACTCGGTAATAAAAAACGAGGTGCCTCGTGGGGGAGTCCCATGCTTATCCTATGTACATGTTATCGCTTTCTAATGTAGTAACGTGTGGGGATTTGTGCCATTCCAACTTTTGTTCTGTGTTTGTTTGTGAACTGTGTTTTTAGATGATCATTATCTTCACGATTGGAGCCTCTCGTGTTCATTTTATGGGAGCACTCGATCGTTTGCTTTGAAGACTTTCTCAATATCCATGATATATCCTTTGATGTTCTAACCTTAGGTTTATAGCACACTTCATAAACAGCTTTAAATTTAACGGTTAAACCCTTTCACTGCTAGATTATGCATTCGACTACGTCTCTAGTACGGGGGTGTTTGCACCCCTAGACTCGAAACATTGAGGACAATTTTAACTTTAGTATGGGGGGTGAATAGATACTTGCCTTGCCAAACCTTCACGCTTTCCAAAGATTATCTTTTTGTTTATCGTTTTGTTGCAACATAAGGCTAAAAATGGCCAAATTTTAAAAAATTTCTCAGTTTTTATAAGTGTTTGAAGACACGAATGTGGATTTTCCAATGGCGAGAATAAGAGTAATTTTTTACTCGACCATGCGTGTTGAGCACTTAGCTTTGATTCCTTAACTTCACATTAGGCTAAGTCTCTTAAATGAGGACGAGAAATGATAGAGTTAATTATAAGTTACTATGCTAAACCTAGAGTACTCGTATTCTTTCAAAAACTCATGTGTTCTCGTTGTTTGCTTATTCTCCCTTCGCTAAATATTTTTTGCTTAATAAATATTAACTTAGCGGTTTAGTCTCGATTGTTGGGTTTCTAGTCTATTCTAGTAGCTTCCGTGTAATTAATATGGGAAGACATTAAGGTATCGCCAGCGTCACGGTTTTGAAGTATTGGAACCCGAATAATCGAAAGCTTCACCCAATAATAAGATTTCAAGTGCTCACCTAAATCAAGCAAACAATTTGAAGCCCACAAGGCCGAAAAATATATTCAAAATTGAAAGTGAATCAAGCCTTAATCTTTTAAGCTTTAAAGATCCCAAATTCGCCTTAGCGTGAGGATATACGTCTTTGGCTAATAAAACCACCGATGAGGTGGATAATAAAAGGCAAGGCAAGACCGAAGTCATAATAAAAGCTTCATGGCGAAGTTGAATAAAAGATGGAGGTAAACCTATGATAATAAGGCCCTTCCGTTAGGGGGCGTATAAAAGTCTTGGTAATAAATCTCATGTTCAAAACCGTTATAAAATCGTGTTTATCGATCCTTCTTGTTGGTCAACGTCGAAGTGCCGGTCAAAAATAACCTAATTACCTTATAATAGATAGGGTAAGCGGGTATCGATCCACGAGGACTATGTGGTTTTAGTTTAAGTTTTGTGGTGATTATTGATTAATAAAAGTTTTGGTTTAGAAATCTAACAACTAAAATACTTTTGATAATAATAATGTGGATAAAAAAATTAAAATAATTATTAAACTAATAATAAAGGTAGAAAAGTAAAATAAGGATGTAAACAATTAAAAGAAAAATGCAATCCCTTCCAGCTCCTAGTATTTATGGTTGGTCACACTTATGGATTATCGAAACTTTTCAGTTCGTTTACAAAGATTATTTCGACTTAATATGAATGAATTAATGTCGGCATTTATTATGTTTATCTATGACTCGCGATAATAAATCTTATATAAATCCAACCAATAATTATGTTTTAATAATTTATTTAGGTACAACTTATGTTTATTATACGAACATCTTTTTTTTTAACTAAATAAAATAAGTATAAATCATTAACTAACAATAAATTGTCTCACACAAATAATTAAACATAATATTAAATCGATAAAAATAATTTATAAATAAATCATAAATCAATGTAAGAAAAAATATGATAATCCAAAAGTAATGATCAAACCATAAATAAAGTTACCGGAAGGAATTACAACAAAATTAGCCGGACTTCACGATGTACCCGACCCGCTTCGTATCAACTATCATCATCTTTAATAAATTAGAGAATCTTTGTGTTTGATACAGTGTGTCTCACCCCACCATAAAATACATTCAACTTTGTATTCCCTCCTTTGATGTGTATGTTGTGATTGACCTCCAAAAGCCAGCGTCTTTTTCTTGTCTTTGTAATGATCGACTCACTTTTTTTTTTCTTTTTTATTATATGCAATGTCAATCGGCTGTTATCCCTCCTTCAATATATATATAACATTTGTAGTCGGTTTGGGTTACTATTGGGCTTTTGGGCCCAATGGGCCAAAAGTTTTTATTTTTTTTATTTTTTATATTCTTTTTTTATTCTTTTGACATATAATAACTTTGGCCCAATAAAAAATATCCCAACGGCAACAATTGCTCGAATGAAGCCCGGACAAATAAAAGATGACCGAAAATATCGCGACGCGCTCAAATCTTTTTCTTCAATATTTTTTCTTCATCTATCGGCGCTCACAATGTCTTTTCTCCAAAAAATTAATTAAGCGGCCATTTTATTACATTTCGCTCGTAACCTACATAATCATAAAACACACTCAACGTACATATATAATGACAAATAAATATACAACTATGCTAAATTAACATGCTATTAGGTGTATAAAAATACACCAATCAGATCCCCTCGTACATAACCTTTTACGTGTCCCAAGTAAAAATAAAATAAAAATATAAGCATGTTAATTTCATAATTTTTAATCATACTATTGAAATTTAATCAAAAAGATCACATTCAACCTAATACACTAATAACCATCCTACATGACAGATAATCCAAAATGATTACCAATATTTTTGTCCTTCTTAAACACTTAGCATAACCATTCTCATTGACTCCATTTACTTTATGTTTCATATAATTAACCATGTGTCCAACGTACCTAATGCACACCTATAATCAATATAAACATTAATCTAAAACAAGAGGTGTGAATATCGTACACCTTTTATGACATTGGAGTTTTTATACCATAAGAGCACATCATAAGCCCTCATACTTTAGCTTACATACTTCCACTTTTTTCTCATCATTTTTTTTCATTTTTTTTCTTTTTTTTGTTTTTTTTCACTTTTTTTTTCACATCACACATAAGCTCTCTCTTTTTTAGCAATTCGAGACCGTTTCTTATATAAGTCATCCCGAACGCTTTATATAATCCTTTTAAGGTTGATATAAAGACCAATTATTCAGAAAAATGAATATCTATCCTATAGGTGCATACTAAGACACATTGGCACATAAGAACCGGTTAATTAAGTCTGTTTAATTAAATGGGAACAGTTATACTTCGTGCCTACTGGTACATCACATGATGAAATTATCTACCATATAGTATAATTATACAATGCACTAAATTAAACTAATCTTTCTAATTTCATTACAACAATACAAGGATTGGGTTATATCACATAAAATTGTCTCAGCTAAGTGCAATGCTATCCATCATAAAAATTAGCGTTTGACCCATGCTAACAACTAAAGTATCACCTTGCGCGGGTGACGTCAGATAGGCAAGCCCAACATATGACTACCACCAATGATTATGACAGTTCTCCAACTCTTTTCTAAGGCCACCGTGCGCGGGTGGCGAGCCGAATAAGATCAATTTCAAGTGTCCTAACCCAACTATTACATTATTATATTTCATATTATTTATTCAAACTTTTTACTCGATCTAAGCAAAGGTAAGTAGAGGGAATTCAACCGGCGTGGTTTGATCATCTAAATTATACATATGCCTAACTACATGCGAACAATCAAATCAATTTAATAACCAAATTATACAATGGAATCGGGTGCACCTGATAATTATGGCTAAATCTTCTAGCTTGTTCCAATAAATCATCCACAAGCTAATCTTTAGAATCTGCAAATACTCAACAAACATATATGTAGAAGAAACTTCCACATCTAATTAGCACAAGACTCTTATAATGTGATTTAAAAATTTTAAAAATTTTCAATTTTTCCCAAAAATCACATTTTAACCCATTTTGACAAAAATTTCACACAAAAACATGTAACACATGTGCCACTCCCCTCAACTTAAAGCATTGCATTGTCCCTAATGCAAAAACTTTAAATTGAAATTTTGGTTAAAAATCAATTTGACAAACTCACACAAAAAACAAAAACCTAACTCACTTTCGTAGGAATCACGGTTGCACTTAGCGTATGCAACAAGCCTTTAAACCACTCGGTAGCCCGACTGGACGAGTTTTGTCTCGTGAGGGTTTGTAGTGAACACACCCACAAAGTTCCACAAACCACGGGTTGCCTCCCGCGAAGAGCTAAGTTTACCGTCTTCAGCCAGACATAACTCAAATGAGCTATTGAGACGGTTGGAGTGGTTCCAAGTAAACCACATCCACCGTTTCTATCTGATCACTTTCTAACTCAACATACGGATTTAAACGGTGTCCATTAACTTTAAAAGACTCTCCACCCACCATATTTTTATTTCAATGGCTCCGTATGGAGAGACTTGAGTCACAACGTATGGACCCGTCCATTTACTTCTTAACTTTCCAGGAAAAAGCTTAAGTCTAGCATTGAATAACCAAACTTTTTAACCAACCAAGAAAGACTTCTTGGTGATGTGTCGATCATGAAAAGCTTTGGTTTTCTCCTTATAAATCCTAGAACTCTCATAAGCATCACGTCTAATCTCATCTAGTTCATATAGTTGAAGTTTCCTAGAACTACCCGCTTTCTCTAAATCCAGATTAACGGTCTTAATCGCCCATTCAACCCTATGCTCTATCTCAACCGGTAAATGACACGTTTTGCCATATACTAACTTATACGGTGACATACCAATAGGAGTCTTAAAATCTGTCCTATATGCCCACAAAGCATCATCTAACCTCAAGGACCAATCTTTCCTATCACTACGAACGGTCTTTTCTAATATTCGCTTAATCTCCCTATTAGATACTTCCACCTGTCCACTAGTCTGTGGGTGATAAGGTGTAGCTATCCTATGATTAACTCCATAATGTTTCAATAATTTCCCAAATCGAAAGTTCTTAAAGTGAGAACCCCCATCACTAATGATAGCCTTAGGAATTCCATGCCTAGCAAAGGTATTTTTCTTAACAAACTTAAGAACTACACTATGGTCATTTGTTCTAGTAGCTTCAGCCGCTACCCACTTAGACACATAATCAACTGCCACTAAAATGTACATATTTCCATGGGAAGTGGGGAATGGTCCCATAAAGTCAATTCCCCACACGTCAAAGATCTCAACAACAAGTATGGGATTCATAGGCATTTGATCACGCCTTGAAATCCCTCCAACTTGTTGGCAACGAATACATGCTTTCACAAAATACTGGGCATCCTTGAAGATAGTCGGCCAAAAGAAACCGCTTTGCAGGACTTTATGCCCAGTTTTCATAGCACCAAAGTGACCACCACATGCATAAGAATGGCAATGAGCCAATATGTCCATATGCTCATGGTCAGGAACACATATCCTAACGAATTGGTCAGCACACACCTTATAGAGCTCCGGATCCTCCCAAAAATAATGCTTCAACTGGGAGAAGAAGTATTTTCTTTGCTGCTTGGACCAAAACTCCGGAAGCTTTTTAACAGCTAGGTAATTAACTATATTTGCGTACCAAGGAACCTTAGAAACCTCAAATAGGCTTTCATCCGGAAAGCTTTCCTTAATCACATCAGAAGGGTTGAACGGTGGAGGGATAATTCTAGACAAATGGTTGGCAACTACATTTTCTGACCCCTTTTTATCCCCAATTTCTAGATTAAATTCTTATAAAAGCAAAATCCACCTAAGCAACCTCGGTTTTGTCTCTTTCTTAGTCAACAAATGTCTTAAGGCACTATGATCTGAAAATACTATCACCTTAGAATGCCCCCAAATATATGACCTAAACTTATCAAGAGCAAAAACCACGGCTAACAACTCTTTTTCAGTAGTGGTGTAATTCATTTGAGCTTCTGAAAAAGTCTTACTAGCATAAAAGATTACAACGGGTTTCTTATCGACCCGTTGTCCTAGAACCGCCCCTGTGGCATAATCACTCGCATCACACATGATCTCGAAAGGCTTCGACCAATCAGGTGATTGCAGAATAGGGGCTTCTACAAGCTTTTGCTTAAGCATATTGAATGCTTTAAGACATGATTCATTAAAGTCAAAGCGTGCATCTTTTAAGAGTAGATTACAAAGAGGCTTTGATATTGCACTAAAATCTTTAATAAATCGCCTATAGAACCTGGCATGACCAAGAAAAGAACGCACACCTTTGACGGTAGTAGGAGGAGGAAGGGTCGAAATTACTTGAACTTTGGCACGGTCAACCTCAAATCCTTTTTCAGACACAACATGCCTTAATACAATTCCCTCTCGAACCATAAAATGGCTATTCTCCCAACTAAGCACCAAATTAGTTTCGGTGCATCTCTTTAACACGCTTTCAAGCTGATCCAGGCAGCTTTCAAAGGATTGACAAAAGATGGAGAAATCATCCATAAATATCTCTACAGATTCTCTAACCATGTCAGAAAAGATACTCATCATACACCGCTGAAAGGTAGCGGGTGCATTACACAGGCCAAAAGGCATTCTTCGAAATGAAAACGTCCCATATGGACACGTAAATGTAGTTTTGGCCTGATCATCAGGATGGATGGGTATTTGATTATAACCGGAGTACCCATGCAAGAAGCAATAGAATTTCTTACCAGAAAGCTTCTCAACTATTTGATCAATGAAAGGTAGTGGGAAGTGATCTTTAGATGTGGCATTATTCAGCTTACGGTAATCTATGCAAACTCTCCACCCAGTAACTGGTCGGGTTGTGAGTTTTTCCCCATTGTCGGTTTCTACAACGGTGATTCCGGCCTTTTTAGGCACCGTTTGAGTAGGACTTACCCATTTACTATCCGAGATGGGATAGATGATACCAGAATCAGACCATTTAAGAACTTCCGTCTTCACCACCTCTTTCATATTAGGATTCAGACGCCTTTGCGCATCTCTTGCTGGCTTAATATCTAGGTCTGTAACAATTCGATGCATACATAATGAAGGGCTTATCCCTTTCAAGTCTTCAATCGTCCATCCTAGTGTTGCTTTGTACTTGGAAAGCACTTTTAGAAGTGCTTCCTCTTGTGATGCAGAAAGATCAGAAGCAACAATAACGGGTAATGTATTGTTAGGACCTAGAAAAGCATATTTAAGATTGGATGGCAAAGGTTTTAGCTCAAGAGTTGGAGGCACCTCCAAAGACGGCTTCGTGGCCGTGTCAAAAGTAGAAGGCAAGGGCTCCACCTTATAAGACCAAGGTGGTTTTTGATGGTCCAAGGAACTGACCAAACACTCTTGAATCTCTTGAACTTCAGCAACATCAAGAATCTCCTCATTCTCACCAGTTAAATATAATTTCAAAGGATCATCCTTAAGCATACGGGATGCATGTTTTTGGACTTCCTCGTCAATCACATCTACTTGGTAACATTCATTCATCGTAGGAGAATTCATAGAATTAAACACAATCAGTCTTATCTTTTTATTACTGAATGCAATATCCATGGCGCCAGTTCGACAATTAATCCTAGCATCTATCGTGGCTAAGAATGGGCGACCAAGGATAATAGTTGGTTGAACATCTTTGTATTGTGACTCGGTGTCCATAACAAAGAAGTCAACTGGGTAATAGAAATCATCAACTTTCACAATAACATCCTCTAAGATACCTCTAGGAATTTTGGTAGATCGATCGGCTAAGGAAATAATGGTGTCTGTCTTACGAAGAGTTCCTAAGTCATACTTATCAACCAAACTAGCAGGAAGGATGTTGATACTGGCACCAAGATCAAGGAGCGCCTTCTTAATGGCAATATTTCCGACCACAACTGAAATCAACGGTGCTCCAGGATCTTTGAATTTAGGAGGAAGAGAGCTAGATAAGACCGCACTAACATGCTCAGTTAGGTCGATCTTTTTAGGCAAAGACGCCTTCAGCTTCCTCTTCTGAGTACACAAGTCCTTTAAAAACTTGGCATATGCAGGAATTTGCTTGATAGCATCAATAAGGGGGAGATTGATCTTAACTTGCTTGAAAGTCTCCCACATATCCTCAGCATGAAGACCCTTTTTAGCTAACCATGCAGATGTCGATTTCTCCAAAGCCGTGGGGTACGGTGTGCTGGACACACCACCCTTCTCAACTTCGGGAGATTCAGTAGATTTAGGATTCGGTGTTGTTGGTTTAGGAAAATCATTTAACAAATCATTTACCAACTCAGAACCGGTCTAAACATTATCAGAAATTTTATCGTCAACAATAATTTCGTCATCAGTAACGAAATCCTCGACATCAGGAGAATTTGGAATTCCCTTGTCATTGTTGTAGATTTTACCGTTTCGAAGAGATGTCACCATATTCACGTGCTCATTTCCATTTTTCTTGTGTGCGGGATTCATGTTGGGGTAGCTCGGTAGCCTTCCCTCATCTCTTTTGCTTAATTGATCCGCTAATTGACCAACTTGTCTCTCAAGAGCTGCAATAGATTTAGTAGTGGTCTCGTGTCTTTGATTAGTGACCTCGAATTTTCTATTAATCTCTTGATTGTTGGTAGACAATGAATCCATAAGCCTATCAAACTTTCGGTCAAGGTTCAAGAGACGGTTATCATCTTGGCCTTGGGCCTGATTTGGATATTGTTGTTGTGGCCTATGATTGTAAGAATTTTGTTGAAAATTAGATGAATCGCCACCCTCATACCTTGGTTTGTAACCATAGTGTTGTTGTAGGGCATTATTAGGGCGATTGTCTTCATCTTTCCAACGGAGGTTGGGGTGATTGCGCCATCCAGGATTGTAACTTTCAGAGAATGGGTCATTTCGTGGACGACCACCGTAGACTCCATTTACCTCCTCATTTGGTGGCGCACCCCAACTTTGACAATTATCAACAGAGTGACTTGGATCACCACACATTGAACACCCACTATGCGACACATTAGACACATTTGGAACACCTTTTCCTATATTTTTCAACAAAAGATCAACTTTCTTACTTAACTCGCTAATTCAGAATTTGTGTCACGTTGGTTAGATACATAATTGGCGGAAGATGGGTGGTTGTTTCGATCCACTGAAGCTTGGTTCTTAGAACCTTTGCTTAGTTTTTCAAAAAACTCCCATTCTTCCTCCATATGTCGCGAGAAAAACATACCCCCACTAGTGGCCATCACAAATTGTTGGTTGTTATAATCCAACCCATCATAGAAGACTTTGACAAGCTCCCATTTTGGAACATCGTTATGAGGGCATGTTCTTAATAACTCCTTAAGTCTATTAAATGCTTCATGAAACTACTCGCCTGGGATTTGACGAAAGGATTTAATCATATTCCTAATGACAGCAGTTTTACTTATAGAATAAAATTCCTCAAGAAAAGCAGATTGCATTTCAGACCATGAGTTAATACTACCTGGCTCAAGAGATGAGAACCAGTCCTTAGCTTGATCTTTAAGAGAAAAAGGAAAAAAGCGAAGTCTTACCTCATCCTTGGTAATGTTATTAACCTGATGTGTGTCAGCAATTGAGAAGAATTCTCGTAGATGTGCATATGGCTCCTCACGACCTCTAAACAATGGCAAGATTGCGATGAGGTTCGGCTGGATCTTGAAGTTACTTGTAACCCCTTTTACCAGATCCGGATAAACGATAGGCGAGGGATCCTCGAAGATCCCCGGCCTGTAATAAGAATCAACACCCCGTGGTGGATATTTTTCTCCGCTACTACTGCCGCTAGCATTTCCGCCAACATCTTCGTCACCTGGCATTTCAGCGAAAAGCTCTGCTAAACCTAAAAAATCAAGATTAGTAGAAAACTGTCGAAACGTCTTCCTTCTTAACCTTGCACTTTTCTCAACCTCAGGATCGTAAGCTAACGTGATGTACGTCCCGATCTACGTGTGCGCATACACTAACCTGCACAGTCACAAGAAACAAACAAAACAAGAAACAAACAAACAAACAAGAAAAATAAAATCTTTTTGTATTTTTTTTATTTTATTTAAGAAAAATATTAACAAAAACTTAAACGAAAAGCTCACTGAGTCCCTGGCAGCGGCGCCAAATTTTTGGTCGACGTCGAAGTGTCGGTAAAAAATAACCTAATTACCCTATCTAGTATAAGGTAATTAGGTTATTTTTGACCGGCACTTCGACGTCGACCAAAAATTTGAAGTAATGATCAAACCATAAATAAAGTTACCGGAAGGAATTACAACAAAATTAGCCGGACATCGCGATGTACCCGACCCGCTTCGTATCAACTATCATCATCTTTAATAAATAAGAGAATCTTTGTGTTTGATACAGTGTGTCCTATCCCACCATAAAATACATTCAACTTTGTATTCCCTCCTTTGATGTGTATGTTGTGATTGAACTCCAAAAGCCAGCGTCTTTTTCTTGTCTTTGTAATGATCGACTCACTTTTTTTTTCTTTTTTATTATATGCAATGTCAATCGGCTGTTATCCCTCCTTCAATATATATATAACATTTGTAGTCGGTTTGGGTTACTATTGGGCTTTTGGGCCCAATGGGCCAAAAGTTATTTTATTTTATTTTTTTATTCTTTTTTTTATTCTTTTGACATATAATAACTTTGGCCCAATAAAAAATAACCTAACGGCAACAATTGTTCGAATGAAGCCCGGACAAATAAAAGATGACCGAAAATATCGCGACGCGCTCAAATCTTTTTCTTCAATATTTTTTCTTCATCTATCGACGCTCACAATGTCTTTTCTCCAAAAAATTAATTAAGCGGCATTTTATTCCATTTCGCTCGTAACCTACATAATCACAAAACACACTCAACGTACATATATAATGACAAATAAATATACAATTATGCTAAATTAACATGCTATTAGGTGTATAAAAAATACACCAATCACTTGTTGACTTAATTTTTTGACATCATTGTCTATTAGGAGGGCTTATTGATTTGATGGTCTTGGTTACACCGTTAGGACTCTATTTTTAGACCTAAATCTCTATTATCGCATAAGTCAAACAATGTATCCTCGTGAAACATTCAAGACAAAATAAAATATAAGAGATACAACTTAGGATAATGGGAGGATAAGTACGTGATTAGGGCATATGAGTAGTGTTAGCATTACTAACTTATAATGACAATGATCTCGTTGCACGCTTGGCATGGAATTAGGGTGAAAATCGAGGACGATGAAATTATTTCTAACGAAGCATTCACGTTTTCTTATTCTATGAACCTAAACGTCCCATTTTGCGATGAAAATCATACATTATGTCTAAAACGCAAGTAGTAGTAATAGTAATAGTGTAGCTAGTTCATCATTCAATAAAAGTAAATAAAAATGAATTTTGGAGGTGCTACGATACTTTATTCTAACATTGCGTGAGGGCACGACAATGGTTTAGTATGGGGGAGTGATGAGACTGCTTTTATACATAGTCTCATCATCCAAAAAGGGCTTTAAATGTATAAAATATCATGAAATTGGCCAAATATATGCTTGTGTTTGTTTCTTGTGTATTTTAGGTACGGATATTGAGAAAATGACAAAAGATCACAAGAATCATACAAAAACGAACACGGGAAACGAAGCCGCACATTGAACCAAGCCCTAATGAAGAATTTCCCAAGACAAACCCTTGAAGATTTGAAGATTTATGAAGAAGGGTCCTCCAATACTAAAGAATTGACACTTTATACCCTTGTATCTTCATAATTACAAGATTGGTCCCTAAAGTTTGTCAATATTGCAAAAAGGGCCCTCCACTTAGAAGAATTGGCAATTTTAGTCCCTCAACAAAACTAAAATGTCAATATTAATCCTCCTCAAAGTCAAACATATCATGAAATCCTTTAAAGTACAAGAAAGAACAAGTTTGGTCCATGAAATATGATAAATTACCAAAAGGACCCTTAACTATGAAAAATTGGCAAAAATGGTCCCTCATTATTAATGACTTAGCAATTTCAGTCCTCCAAGAAGTCAAACAAACAAGTCAAGACCATTATCTATGAAGAAAATGCCAAATCAGTCCTTCAAGAATCAAGAATTGGTAAGAAATACCCCTGAAAATACTTTGGAAAAGTATTTAGGGCAAAAGTGTGAAAAGTAAAACTTCAATAACAAAAAAATGAAGTTTGGTCTGTTTTATTTGCAAGTGAAAGACAAAAGAAAGAATGGGGACTAAACCTGGCAGACAACATAAGTTACATAGACCAACCATGGGAGGACACGTGTCCCACTAACACCTTTCCACCAATCACAGCTCTCCCTGGCTCCACATCACCATTCCACTCACCAAGCCGTAACTAACTAATTATTTATTAGTTAATTACGCGCTAAACATCCCATTTAAACACAAATAAAGATCAAACCAGTGTTTTTCATGTTCATAAGCAGATTTGGGCTTTTGCTAATTACTTGATATTATCCCTTAATTCATTCCAGATTTATGATTAAGGTGAGACTAAACACAACCCCACCTTATACCTTTGGCCACGTCACTCAACCAGCTCACATGATAAACCCTGCATACCACCTTTGGGGAAAAAGCCAAAATGGCCAGTGAATCCAACGCCCAAGATTTGGCTTCAATCCTAAGCTTTCTTCTAAGCCTTTGATCACATTTGCAGCCTTGACACCGCACACAAACAACCAATTCTCTTCACATGATGCCAAGATATTCAAACAAGACAAGGGGCATTTTGGGACTTCTACTGCATTAGGGTTCACGTTTTTAGCTTCTTAGCAAGTAGTTTGTAGCATATATAAGGCATAGGACCATTTACATTTATCCTTGCTCTTGAATTTTCCATTGTTCACAAATCTGTAAATCATATATTCAGTCAATGAAATGTGTTTGAATTTGGTGGAGAAAAATCAAGTGCCAACCTTATTATCTGTTTATTATTGTTTGATGTTAACTGTTCTTGAATCTTAAAACTTGTTTTCAAAGGAGTGTGCAAAAGTTTGCACATTTTCCACTTTTCTTGATATTTTGCTAAGTCTTGTTCAAACCTTGGAATTCTTGGGCTATAAAGCTGATCATAGAATCCTGAGATTGTGTTATCAAGGTGTGGTGAAGCTTATAACTTGGGGATAATCAAGTGTGGGGAACTAAGGTTGCATTAATCAAGGATATTCATTTTTGTGATTTTTTTATTTTGCTCTTAACCTTGTTGAATCTTAGCAGGCTTTATTGTGGAAGCTTGTGCTTGTTCTTGCTAGCATATAAGCTCAAAATTCGTGGGTGTGGATGTACATCCATGAGGTACACACCATTCTACTCAAAATCTGTTAAAAATTTGGATTTTTGGTGAATTTGTGTGTTGCTTGTGTTCTTGCTTATTTTGTGGTATAATCTTGTTCAATACTGCATATTATACTTGCTAATGTGTTTGATTGGGCTTGGGTTAATCTGTTTAAGATCATAAGTTGATATTGTGTTGTTAGAAGTTTGTGTATGTGCTTTATATCTATTATCTACTTGGTTGAGTGCTATTTGTTGCAAGTTATTGGGTTTAAAACCTTGAATCAAACATTGTGCTATATCTCATTGATTTTGACTTTTTTGACCTAAGATTTTGGTAGTATCTAGAATATATGAATGCTTAGGGTTAAAAGTTGTTAAATCATTGATAATACAACATATGTGATAGATCTGATTATTTGAATTTGGCTTGTTGGCCAAGTGCATCAGCAAAGTAAAAATCTGCTTGTGTTAGTGTTCATCAGTAACCTTATTGTGCTTGAATCTTGACTTAGACTTTGAATCATTGCATGAAACCTGTTTAGACTTGTTCATTCAAGTTTATTATAGCTTGTGTATGCATTTGGTGAAGTTTGGCTGGCTGAATTGTGCTATAAGTGCTTATTGAACCATAAATGCTTATTTGTTCATGTCTGGGCTATATCTGGTGCTTAATTGAATTAACTGTACAAATTGGCTGATTGTGATTGTGATTTCTTTGTTGTTATTGACTCCTTATGATCCACTGATCATTTGGGTGCCTTTGTGAAACTTGAATCCACAAAAAAGTCACTAAAGACAAATACTCAAACAAGTCAAGTAGTGGAAACTTTTCCCACTGCTCAGACACCAAAACTAGCCCCTGTTAGTGTTAATTTTCAGTTAGCTTATTTATAAGCCATATTGGCTTATCCAGACCTGCAACAACTTACTTTTTGTGATCAATCTTCCTCATTTGACCGATTTGTTTGAACTGGAGCTTATCAGACTTTGACTTTGACTTTTTGCTAGAAAACTCATAAAGTTGACTTTTAAAGAAGTGCTTATTTGCTTATTTCAGCTTATTGAGTGAAATTATTTGAAAAGTTTTTGTTGATTAAGCTTAGTTAAGTCATTTAAAAGCTTTTGAAACTTGAATGAGCTCTTGGGGTGGCCTAGAACTCGAAAACGACTATTTTGGCATTTTGTGAATATAGCTTATTGCTTTTTCAGGCTTATTCCTTGGACTTTCTTCAGATTTCTTTTTACAGAAGTCTTAAGTAACTCAAAAGAAGCTTATGTGTCTAATTTGAGCTTATGGAATCAGCTTATAGCTTAATGGGCCAAAAAGCCCATTAGGAATAAGTTGTTTGAAATAAGCCAGCTTAAATCACATTTTCAGATTTTGGGCCTTTGAAAAATTGTGTTTAAAATCAAATTTTGAGTCAGATAGGAGCTTTTGGGCCATTTTTATAATCATTTTCCTTATTGGGCTTATTTTGGCCCAATAAGGGTCTGTTTTGGACTTTGGGCCATTTGAAGGCCCATTAGGGGTATTTTTGTAATTTCAACTTCATTTCTGTGTTTATTAGGTTAAATTAAGCTAGTTTGCAACTTTTTAGAATTTTTTATAAATTTTGGATTTTTAATATTATCTTATTATTATTTTATTATTAAAAATTAAAATTTAGATTTTTCAAGTTTTTATATTTTTCTTAGGTTAAATACATTAATTTAGGAATTTTACAATTTTTAGAATATTTTTATTGTCCCTAGATTAATTTTTATAATTATTTTAACTTTTAATAGTTTTTAATTGTTTTTAAATAATTTTTATTAATTTTAAAATTTTCAAAAATAGTTTTAAATTAAGTTTAGTCATTTTAGAGGTTTATAGTTTAAAAAAATCTCATTTTGGGCTTTTTGTTAATTAAATTGATTTTTTGGGCTTTAATTAGCATTAAAAAATTATTATTTAATTAAATAAAAGGTTTGAGTGATTTTTGATTTTTTGTAAACTCTAATTACATTATTTAGGATTTATTGCAATTTTCTAGGACTTTTTAGAGTAATTTTTTTAATTTTGTCACTTTTTACGGTTTTACGTGTACGACTTTATCGTCTTAGTTTAATTCGTCATCGTAACCATCATTCTCTTCTTATCTCATTTCTGTTTTCAATTCTCATAATCATAATAACATCATTAATCATCTCTCTACACAACACACTAGCCTCCTTGGGAAACGAACTCTGAACCACATTGGTCATTAGTGCTTGGTTTTCCTAAACCGACACTTAATACTTTCCCTATTTTGCTCTCGTTTCCTAAAGGGTAGTAAAAACTCTACATCATACTTTTAGGCAAGAAAGGCATAACTTTGGCGTGAGCTTTATTTGGATATTCTTACTAAACAGCTATTGCCTACTCCCAGGTGAATTTACAGCCCCATATAAACTTTTGATGAAACTTTCCCTTTTGGGAAAGAAAATATGCAAACACTTAATGGACATAACAGGATTGTATAATTGACTATGATTGATTATTATTGGAACTGTTAAATTGTTGTAAATCGCCCGAATGGTATAAATATATCTATTAGGGATTGACCATCCCCGTCTGGGTGAGTCATGCTGATGTGACTCTAATTACACATCATATTTCCTCGTAGAACGTGCTTAAAATGGTCAAATAATCATCAATTATGCCAAATATATGCTTGTTTTGTCATTTGTACATGTGCATGTACGAATATCAAGGAAATAACAAGAGACGAAGCCAAAGAGTCAAAACGAACACGAGAAATAGAAAGAGCACGGAAATCGAGTCCAACGATGCCTTCATATTTTATTGGGCCGACCCGACACCATTTATATACGTCGGACCGATCCAATAAGATGTCTCACTAGCCCATTTATAAATTGTTGGGCCCTAGTATCATATTAGCCCGAACTGAAGAAATGGTGCTGGTCCACGATTAGCCCATCAAGCCCATGAACAACCCATTATTAATTTCAAACAGAAGTGAAGGGACGCAGGCCCAAGGAAAACAAGATATAACAGAGATATGGGATATATCTTTGAAAATATACATAGCTTACACTTTACGCATATAATTCATTCCATCTTTAGCTTATATATTTCTTTTTGTTCATATTATCGAGGGGTAGAAGTAGCGTAATACTATTTTTCTGCTCCTTTAAATCTTTTCCAGTTTAGACTTATAATAAAACTAAAACACAGATTCTATTTCACTTGTAGTTAATTTTTCTTAATAGTGTATCAACGTTTGTGTTTCGATTATTGAAGACAGTTGGATTTCGGTTTGTTAATGAAGGTTTACGTTGCGGGTATCTTTAGTTTGATTGTCGAGAAGGTTATTGTTCGAAAGTAAGTTTTTGGATTCAGTTATAAAGTTTCGCTTCAAATTTATATAGATTCAAAGTTTCAGTTCCGACTGATTTTGATGCTTATGTTGTGTCGTTTTGTGATTCGGTAGTAGTGATATCTAATTTGATTATAGTTGATCTTTAAATTCGGTATGCTGTGGGATTCAAAGTTGTAGTTTGGGTAGACGTAGTTGTTGGTTCGTTTTGAGTAGCAGATAGATTAGAGATTCCTGTTTGGATTTGCTGATTTCATAAGCTAACGAGGCTTATTGATAAAATTCGATTGAAGATGTGGTGTTTAGTAGTTCGGTTTCAGAAGGAGTAGTTACTGTTCTATACTCTTTATTTCGTGAAGATTTGAGTAAAGTAAGCTGTCGGTTTGATAATAGTTCAGTTCAGATTCGGCATTAGTTTCGTTGGTTTGGTTTTTGGTTCGGTGTAGCTTCGAAGTTGATTTCGGTACAAGTTTATCATCGAACTTGGTTCAGTTAGTTTCAATATCGACTTCAGTTTTGGTTTGTTCTTGATTTCGAGTGCTCAAAAATCAGTTTCGGTTAGTGTAATCTTAGTATAAAGCTAGTGGTTCGGTTCGAGATTATTTCGGTTTAGCTTCGATATCAGTTTTTGGTTCAAGTTCGTTGCGGTTTCATTTGGTTGAGATTAATTCGCTTTAGTATCGACATCATTTTCGCTTACGGTTACCAGCTGTGGTGTTCGTGGTTCATATAAAGTAGAGATTGATAAGCTCGGTTTAAAGTTCCTGTATAAGCTGTTTGATCACACTTCGACATCGGTTTCGGTTCGTTCGATAGCATCGTAGCTCTCGCATCAACGAAGGCCGGGATGGCAGCGTAATCCTTGTTCCTTTTTCATTTTGTTCCTTGATTCTTGGTTGCGATAGTAGATGCTCATGATAGTATAATTTTTGCTTTGCTAATCTGAATTATAGTTATCTACTGCTTTTTACTTTGTGCTTATTAGTAATACTTGTTCTAACTTATATCTTGTTAAGAATTCGAGTTGTTATACGCAATGGTTAGAGTTTATTTTTCCTTAGTTTGTGAGAAACTCGTTTAATGTCACTGTAAAGAATAGCAGCCAATATATCAGTTAAAGCGAATAGAACAATACTCAGTGCATAGCAATTGTCCTGTTTCATAAAAACCAATGTTTGGATGAATTTTTGTTGGGCCATTTCTTTAGACAATTAGTTGGTTAATAGTTTTAAGTAAAAGTGGCTATAGTAGTAGTTAGTTTAATATTATGGCTACGTTAGTTTATTTCTTGTTTTCAAATTTAGCTTATATCTTGTTACAAAGTGTTATAAAATTAGATTTCATTTTAATAAAAAATACAATTTAGTTTTACATAATAAAAAAATAGTTTATAAATAAATAAATAAAATAATATTAAAAGTAAAAAAAAAATAAGATTTTACATTTTTAGAATAAATTTGGCATTTATATTTTAGAATAATTTTTCATTTACATTTTTAGCATTTTAGTATTTTGCATTTGTACTTTTATTTTCGTTTAGCATTTTATAAAGTTTTGTTTACAATTTTACTCGCGCATTTTATATTGTTACTTTACGATTATTACTTGCGGTATTTGCACTTTGTTTTAGAATAGTACGTATACGTATATTACATGCTCACAGTACCATGGCCGGGACAACAGACGTATACCATGTTGGAACTGGAATGGGTGTCTTTTTGTAAGACACTACTTCCTCATCTGTTGAGGACTATGGAGGTTAAGCTTTAGTTTCTAATAATAAACAAATGAAATCTACATTTTAGTAAGAATGCTTTGTGCATTGTTACTTCTATGATTAATGTATGTCCAAACTAATTAAATGTTAAAATCTATAAATTCACCAACTTTATGTTGACCCCCTTTAGTATGTTTTGCACAGGAATATGAAGTTAGTGCGTGCTGTGTGCATGGTCTCCAGCATCCTAGTAGTCTGCATTGTAGGACTCGTCAGGGGTTCTATTTGGGAAACATAAAAAATCACATTCTTTCCTGTTTAAGACAATTTTATTTTATTTGTTATCAAACATGTAAACTGATTTAAATAACTCTTTATCTTATGCTCTACGGACTATATGCTATCGATCCACCCTAGTGACAACTCCGTGGATATTTACGCATATTTTGACCCTACCCAGGGTGTTATAGTTTCTCCACCTTAAGGAGCTTGTTGATTAGTGAACTCTCGAGTAAGAAGTACTCGAGGAGTGGAGTATGAACGAGGTGTGAGCTTCGGTTCCAAACCACTATAAATCCTTGGTTTTTGGTTTGATCTTTCCTTCCCTTATCTCTTTACATTCATTATTCTTTATACTTGTGATTATTAGTTTAGTTTCACTATACATTCATTATTCTGTATACTTGTGATTATTAGTTTAGTTGCACTATACCTTGTTCATAATGTGCAGAAGAAGGTTTCACATAAATACTCAAGCTTAAGTTTTTGAAAAAGGATTTTTTAAAACCAACCTTTAACAAGTAAATTTAAGAAACTATTCAACCCCCCTTCTAGTTTCTACAATGTTTTTCATCAATCCCCATGTTTTTCCTTGTTTGTTTTTAATATTAATTAAAATAATAACATGAATCCATAAAAGAATTAATAAGAAAAAGAAAGGTTGGATTATACCGAACACGTGGAAGAGAAAGGTTTGAGATCATGAACACGTTCACACCAATTCAATTAATAACATTGTCACGAACACCTTATGGTGTTGATGGCAGCCGACGGCAAGAAGAGGAGAGGAGGAAGGGTTTTCTTATTCTTTTGTGTAACCTAAAGTATGACAAAAGGTTTCCTGTGTTTTTCCTTAAACATGAAATAGTTATGGGTCATGGGCCAAAAGGCCCACCTCTTACTTTCTTGCTCTCTTAGCCGCAGCACCCTTAAGGCCCGAGGACAAAACCGAAGTTTTTCCCTGTTAAATTAAATGTCGTACATGTTCGTGTTTTATTTATCATGAATTTAATTATCGTGATCGTAACACATTTATAATATATATACGTACATACATGTTATTTAATATCGTGACATGTGAAATATATTATAAATGGAAAGTATTAATTTTATTGTATTTTCGGGTATTTACTATTCATATCTACTGTTCATGGTATTTTAATGCGGGTTTTACAACTCTTCCCCTCTAAAAGAACAATTTGTCCTCGAATTGGAGAAAAAATAAACTGAAAGAAACATACCCGAATCAGAACTGGAAATGAGGGTAAGAAGCCCGTATAGACTCCTCCGTCTCCCAAGTGGCTTCCCGCTCAGGATGATCCCTCCAGAGGATTTTGACGAAAGGGATCCTCTTCCTCCGCATAACACGATCTTGTCGCTCGAGAACTCTCTCGGGTTCTTTGACATATGAAAGATCCTCTCGAATCTGAGCAAGCAGATCATGGACCACATGAACTGGATGATAGTTGTATCCTCTGAGTAAGGACACATGGAACACGTTGTGAACGTGTGATAGCTGAGGCGGTAACGTTAAACGATATGACACTACGCGTTTCTATGATATCGAACGGTCCGATGAAGCGAGGACTGAGCTTCCCTTTGATTCCAAAACGTTTAACTCCCCGGGTAGGTGATACCTTGAAACATGATCACCTACATTGAAAGATACATCTCTACGACGTTTATTAGCATAGCTCTTCTGGCGAGCACGAGCCTCCTGAATCTTCGCCTTAGCGACAACGACCTTCTCATTAGTCACCTCAATCATCTCTGGACCCTCAATTAGTCGTTCGCCCACATGATCCCAGCAGATTGGGACGCGAGACTTTTTTCCATACAACATCTCAAAAGGTGCAAACTTGATGCTAGCGTGCCAGCTGTTGTTGTATGCAAACTCCACTAGATAGATATAATCATCCCAGCTTCCTGTCCATTCTAGAGCACATGCCCGTAGGATGTCCTCCAATGTCTGAATGGTACGTTCCGACTATACGTCGGTCTGAGGATGAAAGGCAGTGCTGATCTTAAGGCTGGTGCCCCAAGCTTACTATAGACTCTGTCAGAAACATGATGTGAAACGGGGATCTCTGTCAGAGATGATTTCTGATGGAGTACCATGTAATCTCATGATCTCTTTCTGAAAAGTTTCTGCCAATTTGCTGACCGGATGCTCCTTGCAAATCGGCAGAAAATGAGCAGATTTAGTCAATCTATCCACAATAACCCAGATGGCGTCGTTCTTCCTCTGAGTCCCAGGAAGACCAGTAACAAAATCCATGGAGATTTTGTCCCACTTCCATGCTGGAATATCTAATGGTTGTAGTAAACCACTAGCTCTCTGGTGTTCGATCTTAACCTACTTGCAGATCATACATTTAGAAACGAAGGTGGCAACAACCTGCTTCATACCGCTCCAACAAATATGCTGCTTGATGTCGTGGTACATTTTGGTAGAACCAGGATGTACGGTAAATGGAGAGTTGTGAGCTTCAGTCAACATAACTTCCCTGAGTGTGGAGTCATAAGGAACCACTAGTCTAGTGCCCTGCCATAATATATCGTCATCATCAACACGAAACTTCATCTGCTGATCAAAGTCCTGAATGATAGCCCAAATCTCACCATCATCCTTCTGAGCTTCCTTGATCCTAGAATGTAAGTCTGGTTCCACTCTAAGATTCGCCCAATAACCGTGTTTTCCTCGTACACAAAAGTTGATATCAGTCATCTCCAAGTCATGGATGATCTCCTTTGCAATCCAGATGCCAGCAATTATAACCAACCTTCTGCTTAGAGAATCTGCCACCACATTCGCTTTACCAGGATGGTATTGAATGTTGGTGTCGTAATACTTCAGTAGCTCTAACCATCTCCTCTGTCTCATGTTCAGTTCCTTCTGGGTGAAGATGTACTTAAGACTCTTGTGATCGGTGAATATGTCACATGATTCACTATACAAATAATGTCTCTAGATATTCAGTGCGAAAACAACTGCTGCAAGTTCCAAATCATGAGTAGGATAGTTTTCTTCATAAGGTTTCAGCTGCCGTGATACGTATGCAATAACCTTCCCATGTTGCTTGAGAAAGCAGCCTAGACCCTTTCCTGAACCATCATTATATATCTGAAATCCAGCTGAGCCAGATGGGAGAGTAAGAATAGGTGCAGTCACTAACTTCTGCTTAAGATCATCAAAGCTCTTCTCTCGTTCTTCCGTCCAGACGAATTTCTCTCCTTTCCTCATTAGCTTAGTCAAAGGTAAGGCTAACCGTGAAAAGTTCTCTACAAAAATGAGGTAGTAGCCAGCTAAATCCAGAAAACTTCTGACCTCTGTTGCAGATGTAGGTTGAAATTCGTTTTTTTTTTGTAGTTGTTCTCGGTATCTAATCGAATTGATATAACAATCTCAAGTATGACTTAATTGTTTTTGGTGAATAATAGGCTTGATTGGTATTATATTTCTAATTGGCACAAAGCATTCTAAAAGGAAAATATATTAATCTCTATACTACGTATACGTACTAACTAAAAACATATTGCAAGTAAACATTTAAATGCACAAATTATAAAATGAAAAATACAAATTTATACTACGAATGAAATTACAAAATGCAAAATATAAAACTAATTCGATTTTGATAAAACTAAAAATGCAAGTTTATAAAATCGATTTTTATAAAAACTAATCTTTATTGAAACTGAATTTAATTTGAAATTTGCAAAGACGTTTTAATATTCTAATTTTAGTCCAAATTCATAATTTTCAAATACACATCATAAAGGCCCAATTCAGTTAAGCCCAAATCACTTGACAAATCCAACATACTTAACAATCCAATTACAACTAATTAAAAAATACTAACTGTGAATAACGAAAGAACTGTGAGTGTAATTACTATTATCAAAGTGAAGGACTAAAGTTGACTTTTGACAAAAATCTTTTCAAAACATGAAACTCTCATACAGTGATTACTAAAAGAAAATAGGAAAGTGAATCTCAAATAAGTGTGGAGTGTGGACAACTCAACTAACACTGTTGAATGGAATTGCAATCAAATCCTACCATGAACTAAATCAAGTATACAGATTTATACTAAATCCCTCAACTAAACTCAATAACCTAATCACACAAACTCGGCTAAAAGCCTACTCTGCCAAACATCAATTAAAATCTAATATGCAGAAACTGAACATCAAATTCACATGAAACTAACTATAATTAAAATCAAATATCTAACATAAGCTGACTAGTAAATTCGAACATGTTGCAAGTAATATTACACTACGAAAAATCAAATGCAGACTTACAGAAAATGCAGAAATTAGAAAAATCTAAATGAACTAACTGCTAATCAGATACTGAGCATAAAACGAGTAAGTAAGTTTATACTAAAGTTTACACTAGAAATATTAATCTTTTCAGTTTACACTAAGATTTCGTAGAAAAATTGTTGGATTGTAACACACGACTTATAATGATATAGAAATGGAGATGAAGATTAAACCAAAAAAGAAAGATTAGATTAGATGAAGGAAAAGAGAAAAACAAAGTTGTGAATTCCTAGTGAGAGAAACACATACGTTTCTCTCTCTACAAACAAATGAAATGGAAAACACACACACAAATGAGGCTTAGGAGGCCTTTTATACTAAGTAGTAAGTGTTTAGGAGGCCTTCCTCATTTGTGTGTTCGGGACTAATTCCCGTTACATAAACATTAATAACTAAGAACTCTCGACACCGTTGAATAGTATTTTTCACGAGCTTCGCAACGGTATATTATATGACCATCACTTTAAATACGGATAACAATCTCCCCCTAAAGGGTGGTCATGTAATATGTGACTTCACTTCGTTGGTGTTGCAGACTTTGAAGCTCGTTGTCTTGAGAGTTCTTTCATAGTTCCTTTCATGACTTGTGATCTTGGATCTTTGATCTTTGCCTTGACTTGATCTTGTAACTTTTCCAGCTTGTGTTCTTGTGTCTTTACCCACATACTCATGTTTTGAGTTGACATGAAAGCTTGTTAACAATCTCCCTTGATCATCAGAGTAGCGGAAGTCTTTGTCTTTAGATGTTCTTGAGCTTTCTTCAATAATCCTGAATATGTGGCCTTGAATTGCGACTCTTGAGATAACGCCACCGTTTGCATTCCACCGGTTTCCCGTTATACAGTACGAATATTGTACCTGTGATTAGGTAAGTTCAAAGAACTTCCTTGACAGGATTTCCAGCTGTGGTAGCCGTTCTCAATACTTGAATATATCGAAAGATAATTCAAAGTAAGGAGTGAATCATGCAGTTCCATTCTGCTGATTAAGTCGTCAATTCACTTTCCTGGAACAAGTCTGAATCAATTAAGAATCAAACCATCGTTGCTTTCCAGTTGACACAAGTTTGATTCATATATAATCGCACAAGTTACCTACCGCAATGCTGTTTGATGATGACACTGGAAGGATTTCCATTCATCATTGTAAATAATGAAAAGTATTACTCTGAATGTTATGGCAAGATCATAAAAGATATTGCGTCGAAACCTGAAACGAGTTTGAATCAATTAAGAATCAAACCACTGTTGCTTTCCAGTTAACATATGTTTAATTCAAGTGAATCTTACATATGACCTACCGCAGTGCTGTTTGATGTTAACACTGGAAGGATTTCCATTCATCACTGTGAATACTAAAGAGTATCACTCTGAATGTTCTAGCAATACCACAAGGATAGAGCGTAGGACTCTGTAAAACATCGCTTGTGTTCTAATGATGAACAACAATTGATCTATGGAATAAGTGTCCTAATGAGATTTTTGATGAATCTCGTTGGCTCTAGACTCTATGAGTGTACGTTTATTTGGTGATCGGAGGCTGGAGCAGACTGCCACCTATTCAATATCTACTATCTCGGAGTGAGAAAGTCGATAGAAATGAGTTGAACTCCGTGACAATAAAACAAACTTCTTTTGAGAGAAGCTTGAGTAGGCTGGGAGGGGTTGTGCGTTGCATCACTGGGTCCATGATGCTTTGTCTTCAGTATCAGAAATCATCAAAGTGATTCTGATAATAGATGTATTGACCCGGTTTCTGCCTAAGTTGTATGGAGGGCTTCTTTCTTTACACCCTTTATCCTTACATTTCTTTTTCATTCTTCAACCCCTTCAATGCTTACCAAGACGTCATAAATAGCACCTTGTTGTGATTGTTCCAGTGCTAGCTTAAGTCATTAGTCGGCATTATTCCTGTACACTCAACTACTCCATCTTTCCTAAGGACTTCTAAGTTCTAATGGATTGTCCCTGGGAAGATCCCTCCGGTTCTGGTTGGATCATAGGAAGAATACCTAACCACCTTTTGACACCAATATCGTCGTGATTAATTGTGTTAAAGGGTATGGATATCGTAACCAGAAAAATCATTTGAAAATGCAGTCAAGGTGTTGATGAAATCAATGTTTACACCTTGAAAGTTTTCTCTATCACCAAAAACGCTCCCCCTACATATGTGCATCATAAAAGGAGAGATTTTTGCACATATTAGGAAGAGAAAGCACTTATATCAAAGATCTTATTCAAGATAACACATTTTAATCACTATTCTCCCCCTCAAAAATTGCATGAAATTGAAATTTTTGTGAAACTAGTGATGAACCATGGAGAGAATAATGTGTCATGAAACTTTGGAACAAATGTTTATAAAAATATTATACTCCCCCTCGAAAAGAGATTGTATTTAGATAGGGGAGTATATGAGCACATTGTTTTGAAATACTTTGAAAAATTGTGCTCAAAAGTCTGAGAAAAATTGTGTTCATGAGCTTAAAACTTTGAATGTTTCGATATAAGCTCATGACCGAGAAAAATGAATTTCTCGTTGTGGAGGATAAGTCAAAGACTTTCCTTTATTTAGGGACCGGGTTATAGTCTGACATGTGACTATAAGCCATTATGAGAAGAAAAAATAGAAAAGACATGTTTTGAAAACATTTGAACTCTCATTCGAACTTTATGTACGTACCCGTGTCGTTATTGAACAACATTTCTAAGCACGTCCATATTATCGATGCTGAGAGACATGTCGGAGAAGAATATTTTTGGTGTTTTTTTGAAAAGTTTTCTCATTTTTTATTTTGTTTTTATAGGTTTTATATTTTTGTATTTTGATTTTCTGATAAATATATACAAGATTACTGCGAATGTGCAGACGTTCAAGTTCATCAAGAGTGAAACTACGCATACCAAGTCGACGAACCAAGAATTCAAATCTGTCTTGAGGAAGAGCTTTGGTGAAGATGTCGGCTAGTTGGTAGTCCGTCTTGACAAAGAACAGTTCGATCGTTCCTTTTTCCACATGCTCCTTAATGAAATGGAATCGGACAGCTATGTGATTGGTCTTTGAGTGTTGGACCGGGTTGCAGGATATGGCTATGGCTGATTGTGAATCACAATAAATAGGGACTTTGTTAAAGAAAAAGCCATAATCCGTGAGTTGTGTTCTCATCCAAAGGACTTGAGCACTACACACGGATAGAGACACATATTCTGCTTCCGCGATTGACAACGCCGTACAGTCTTGTTTCCTTGATGACCAGCTTACTAGCTTCTCGCCTAAGAATTGTGCTCCACCGGAAGTGCTCTTGAATGTATCCTGACACCCTGCATGATCGGCATCTGAAAAACCAGTGAGATTAAAACCAGGATCCTTCGTATACCAGAGACCCATGTTAATGGTTCCCCGGAGATAACGAAAGATCCTTTTAACCTCCTTGAGGTGCTTCTCGGTTGGCTTAGCCTGGTACCGAGCACATAAACAAGTAGCATGCACAATGTCCGGTATGCTTGAGGTTAAGTACATAAGGGACCCGATCATACTTCGGTATTTTGTAGCATCTACAAATGTCCCTTTCTTATCCAAATCAAGCTTGTGTTTAGTGTCCATTAGAGTACCAATAGGATCACAGTTTTCCATGCCAAATTTCGTTAGAATCTCAAGCACATACTTGGACTGATTTATGAAAATACCACGGGGGGATTGGTGAACTTGGAGACCAAGAAAGAACGTCATTTCCCCCATCATGGACATTTCGAATCGACTTTTCATAAGGTCAGCAAACAATATGGAATATTTTGGGTTAGTAGAACCAAATATAATATCATCTACATAGACCTGAGCCACCAAGATGTCGTTGCCGTAGTGCTTGATAAACAACGTTGGATCAATAGTTCCTTTGCTGAAGTGATTTTGGAGAAGAAATGATGATAATTCGTCATACCATGCCCTCGGAGCTTGTTTCAAACCATAAATTGCCTTTTTCAACTTGTAGACATGGCTTGGATGTTCAGAATTGATGAAACCTTCAGGTTGACATACATACACATCTTCTTTTAACGGCCCATGCAAGAAAGCCGTCTTCACGTCCATTTGATACACTGTGAATGATTTGTGTGCAGCGTATGCCAAGAAAATCCTAATAGCTTCCATCCGAGCAACCGGGGCAAAGGATTCTGCGAAGTCAATTCCCTCCTTCTGTTTATAACCTCTCACAACTAACCGAGTCTTGTTTCTAATGACCGTTTGCTCCTCATCCATCTTGTTTTTGAATAACTATTTCAGAGTAAGAGGGTCGATATTGTCCGGTCGAGGTACTAACTCCCATACATCAAGCCGGATGAACTGATTGAGTTCTTCTTGCATAGACTCAATCCATGATGCATCGGTCATTGCTTCTTTCACACTTGCTGGTTCCATTGTGTTGACTGATAGTGCATAGATACACATATCACCATCGGTACGCAGCTGATTGCGTGTTGAGACTGGTCGTGAGAGATTGCCAATCACTTGAACCAAAGGATGATTCTTAGTCCATTTGTGTTCATGTGGAAGTGTATGAGAAACTTGATGTGAGCTCGACGGATCCACATATGGTGCTGAAGACTGAGTAGTGCTTGTGGAAGCCGCAAATGGATTAACAAACTCGTGTTCGTTGAGCATCGCATTGTTTGCATTTTCAGCAACTATTTCATTCTGAAGATGAACATGATTAGGAATTTGCTGAGAATGTTGTTGAGTTGCGTCAGCAATCGGAGAAGTGGTTGGAATGTTTTGAGTCACTATGGTTGAGGTTGACGTAGATGGTGCAGAAGTAGATGCCGATGGTGTAGATGCATTCGGAGGTTCTTGAACTACCGTAGCAGGTGTAGTCGGGGCATTTTGAGGAACACCAAATGACGAAGGACCCTCCATATATTCATCAAAGATTGGCCCAAATAAAACTTCCAAGTCACGTTCTGATGGTTGTAACGATGAGATTGCTGGCGGTGCAAATTGAAGCGCGAGTCCTGAACTTACGTGTCCAGAAGTCTGACCTTGAAGCTCGGGATGTGAGCTTCTATGCTGAGAGGCCATACCCGAGAGTTCATCAAAGGTAACATTCATAGTCTCCATTACCTTTCTTGTCCTTCGATTATAAACCCTGTAAGCACAAGCAGTTGAAGAATAACCAATGAAAAAGCCAATATCACCTTTAGGTTCAAGTTTACTGTTATCTTCACGATCATTCTTCGAATAACATAATGCACCGAAGACATGTAAAAATGAAATATCCGGTTTTCTTCCATTAATGATTTCATAAGGTGTTTTGTTGAAACGGGTGTGAATAATGGAGCGGTTTTGAGTTAACATGCAGTTGCTATAGCGTCGGCCCAAAGGAATAACGGTGCACTAGAGGAGAGAAGCATCGTTCGAGCAGCTTCAACTAACGTACGATTCCTCCGTTCCACAACTCCATTCTGCTCTGGAGTTCTTACAGCCGAAGTTTGATGAGAAATCCCAACTTCGTCAAAATAAGCTTTCAATTTCTGATTTGTGAATTCTGTACCGTTATCCGTTCTCACAATAATGACAGGGGCTTGCAGTAGAACTGATGTTTTCTTCAAGAAGTTAATAATTACATCAGTGGTTTCATCTTTTGAAGCAAGAAAATGAACCCATGTGTAGCGAGAATAGTCATCCACAATGATAAGGACATACCGCTTTCCATTAATACTTTTGATTCTCATTGGGCCACACAAATCCATATGTAGGAGATGTAACCTATTCGTTGAGTTGGGAACAGGTTTGGGTTTGTGAGGCTTCTTCTTACTTTTACCTTGCTCACATGAAGGACAAAGATGGTCTTTTGTATATTTGAACTTTGGAAGACCGGTAACGAGATCATCTTTCGCGAGATGGGTGATGGCATCGAAATTGAGATGAGATAACCTTTGATGCCATAACCACGACTTTGTTGATGTGGCTCGGGCCATGAGACAAATTGGAGAAGCAGCAGACATTTGAAAAAGATCAATGGTATAAAGGTTGGTGGTACGATTTCCTTTCAACAGATCAATTCCTTCAAGATCTCTTACAAAACATGTATGACTTCTGAAAGCGACCTCCAAGTCTGAATCACAAAATTGCCCAACCGAGAACAAGTTATGTCCCAAGCCATCAACAAAAGAGACTCTGGTGATGATTATATTTCCCCAATGAAGATCACCATAGCCTAGAATTGCTGCAACATGATCATTTCCAAATCGAACAGTTCCCATGAAACGCCATACAAAGTTCTTGAGAAGGCTTCGATTCCCAGTCATATGTTTGGAACAGCCCGAGTCCACGCACCAGAGACAAATTTCAACAGCCTGCCAATGATAAGAGAAACAAATATTTTGGCAACCGATGAAATAGGTTCCTGTAGGGTTAGAAGATAATTAAGCCGTATCACATACCGACGTTTCACTGTCAGTATGAGATCTACTAGTGTCGATAATTTTGCCACTACAGTCAAAATTTCTACCAGTAGGCAACCATTTAGAGGTGAGTCTAGGGCTACTAGGCTTAGCAAGACTTTCTGTAGACCCTACATGCGTACTTTTTGGAACATACACCTTAGCCTTAGGAGTGCGTTGTTGTTCACTGACTGACAGCTTGTCAATTCGAGTGTAACCACCATAATTCAAACCATTCATAGTCAAACCACAAGCATCATGACTAAAAGTAAAGAAACATTTATTACATTTAGCACAAATAATTCAGATTTTTCATTCCGAATAGCAAGCTTAAAGTCATTACATTCAGATGAATTAGGTTTCCGATTATGATTAAAAAGCGGTAAATTCCTAGGGTGTTCTTCTACTTCCACATTATTGATCTTGGGGCGACTACTTCTAGAGGCAAAAGGGACCCTATCATTCCTTGTATTGCTCGTAGGCTGTGGCCTTCTGCTCTTAGTGTAGTTGTTTATTCCTGTAGAAGAAGACACGCGTCTATTAGAATTAGCACTTTTTAGATCAATAACTTGTGGTTGAGTTATAGTGATCGGTTTTGTCCTAACGCTTGCTTTACGTTGTTTGCTAGGCACAGAGGGAGAACTAACACGAAACATTCCTGGGGCAATCACAGCAGTTTTCGTTCCAGCAACCTTGGGAAAAGGTGTCACAGCAATACGAGTGGGTCCCGAGGATGCTGGTTTCTGGATCATCGTATCCACAATCGAGCTAGGTTCAGAAGTCTTATCTTTTAACAAGGCCTTTAACTTACAGTTCTCACAGATTTTATCAATAAGTTTCTGATAGACAGACTTACTTTGTTCAACAGCCCGCTTATATGAAACAACAACAGATTCTAAATCTACAATCTTAGCTTTAAGCTTCTGAACATTACCACCACTAGCACTCTCTGACGAGGCCAAATTTGTTTCCGAAACCCCTCCTAACTGAGCCTGCAACCTTATGATAGTTTGTTG
This sequence comes from Glebionis coronaria, assembly GCA_025667525.1. NCBI lineage: Eukaryota > Viridiplantae > Streptophyta > Magnoliopsida > Asterales > Asteraceae > Glebionis > Glebionis coronaria. Next base: position 276,076,357 of record CM046879.1, read on the forward strand.
CATTTCATTTTGAGCTTTTTCATACGAAATCTTGTCATATTTGCATTCATCACATTTTTTGACAAATTTATTCCAAAGATCGGTGAATTCTTTATCCTTTTTAATGACATAAGATTCCATTTTCTCTTTCATATGATCAAGCTCAGTTTGGAGGTTCTCATTATGCGACATAGAGGTACCTAACTCGACAGGGCTACTATCAATACAATCACGAGCTTTAGAGAGGCGTTCAAGATCGTTTTCCAAAACTTTGATTTTATCAAGAGATTCATCAGCTTCCTTCGTCAAAGATTTAAAGTCTTCAACAAAGTTTGCTAATTCTTTTAGAAAAGCGTTTTCCAAATTTCCTAACCGAGCATCAACTTGATTAATAATCGGATTAATATCGTTTTGAAGAATTTTCTGAACCTCAATCTGAACAGGTGATGTAAAATTACCTCTAGTTATTTTTGAATTAACAACACGTTTAAGGATGACAAAGTTATCTTTAAGCTCGTTTAGAAATCGGCGAGTGATACTTGGTTTAGGAGGGTCATCAGACAATTCCTCACTTGGTAGCAAAAGCATTTCAGTATTCGTTTTAGACCGAACAAAAACAGTTGGCGGGTTAACTTTCGGATAATAAACGGGTATCACTTCTTTATCAAGCTTTTGCATTCTTAAACGAGACTCTACAGCAAGTTCAGTAGTTTCCTCGGAATCATGCACACTAGGAGGATCATGCTCATCAGACAATAGCACACTACCATTATATAAAGTTTCATTAGTGGCCTGAACTTTCTTAAGGTATCCTGGATTAGGGGGAAGAGGACAACCTAAAGCCATTTTGTATCGAGTGTAATTTATCTCATTCACTTTTGGTGCGAGCATATTTATCGTCTGCATAGTTTGGCCACGTTTTACTAAAAGGTTGTCTAATTCTCTAATCCTATCTTGCGCTTTGCAAAAATCCTCAAGAAGCCCATCTTCTCGAATTTTGAAATCATGTTTTAGCTGTTTTCTTTCTTCTTTTAAATCAGAAACAATAGATTTTTCAGTTGAAAGCTGTTTATTAAGAGAAGTGATTTCATCATTCAATTCGCTTATCTTTTTAGCACTACTTAAGTGTAAGGCATTTAACTTCTTAGTGGTGCATTTTTCTTGATAAACCGATGTAGCATGAGCTTGTTCAAGTTCCTTGATTTTTTCATGATGAATCTCAAAACTTTTCTCCCGTTCCTTATATCCCGCAAGCTCAGTGGTCAATTTGGCATTAGTTTCTCTAAACTTATTATTAACCACCGTAGCATGATCTACATCCTTAGCAAGCTTATCAAATAGAGATTTATAATACGCATGTGTCTCATCAGGAAGGGTTGTAGGCTGGGCAACTTGATCTACACTAAGGTCCACACTAGGCTCATTTGAAATAATATTACTAGTATTCGTTTGATCCTCGTGTGTCTCAATGTAGGGCTCAAGCATCTCAGTATACTCTTCCTCCTGATTAGACATATTATATATATATCATTATCGTCAAAACTTGGGTGTACCTCAGAGGGACCGTCTGCATCATAAACGGGAGCTCTGTCATCATGCATTCCTGAGGTTGATGCTTGCTGTAAGTTTGCCATCAAAATGTAGTTGGCATTCACCTCTTCTTCCTCGTCATATTCTGCAGCAGAAGCCATAAGATCAAATTCCTCAGCTTGAAGTGGGATTCCTGCCTCTTCTTTTTGTGCTATGAGAAGCTGAGTCTGAAGATAAGCAGCATCCCTCTTCTTTTTGGCTGTGCAATCTCGAGCATAATGACCAAATCCCCTGCAGTTGTAGCACTGAACCTGACGATTGTTGTTTCCATTTCCCGTACCAGTATTCTCAGCCCTTGCAGCCACAATGTTTCTCATCTGGTTACCAACCGTTGCACAACTATTAACCCATTCTGATTACCCGCATTCGGAACACCCGGATTTGGACCACGGTTTTGCCCATACTGATTTCCTGCATTGCCAACGGTCTGCCCATCATTCTGACCATATTGTTGAAACTGAGTCCCCGTGTTTCCAGCAACTACCAATTGGCGATCTTGATTCGCATTCATGAAAGGTTGAGCAATCTGCCTATTTCTAGTATTCGAGGAGATTCTCTGATTGTTGTTGGTGGGGTTAATGGTGAATTTGAATGCCTTTGCAAGAAGGGCAAGACCAGTATTAATAGCATGAGTAGGATCAGTAATGTCATCAAGACAGGCAATGGGTTGTTGTAAGTAATTCATAGCAGCAGGGTGTTGATATCCATAAGCGGTGAGTTGTTGTTGTTGTTGTTGTGGCAGGAAGTTACTTGATGAGGGTTGATGGTAGGGTACCATGGGATATGACATAGATGATGGAGAGTTTGCCATAAAAGCCAATGGATCTTGTGTCTTGGCACGTCTTTCTGCCTTAACTTCGTTAGCTTCATCTTGATTCATCTTCAAATAGTCATAAACTTGAGTGTAGTCCACGACATGAAGATCCTTGGTTTGATTGACAAGAGTGACATATCGTGACCATTCAGAAGGAAGATTATCAAGAAATTTGATGTTGGCAGCAATTTGTGCAGGTTCATGTTTGTTTCTTCTAAGATGGTTCATGAGGGTTGAAAACCGATGATAATAAGGTTCAATTTGTTCCCCTTCAGTAGACGTAAATTTCTCCCATTTACGAAGCAACTTAGTTTCCTTTTCTTGTAAACCGATTTCACTGCCCTTCATCATTTTCTGAATCCTAAGCCACATCTCGTGCGCGGTTTCACAACTATCGACAACAGCATAAACATCTTCAGGAAGTCCCATAAGAATGACTTGAATTGCTTGATCATCAGCGTCGAGTTGTTTGGATTCAGCTTCAGTTAATTCTTCATCTGTTTGCTTAATACTAGGCTTTTGATACCTCGTATCAAAATTCGTTAGTCCCAAGTCTTTTCGAATTGAAAACCGGTTTTAAGTGCGACTCAATCGTCTTTTGGTGAATCAAGAGAATGGTTGGTTTGTTTTAAATTATTTGCGAGTAATTAAAGTGTCGTTTAGTAAAGTGGAAGAATAAAGATGAATATTATAAGTGACGAATAAAAATGGATGCATATAAACTTAAAGGTGAAATGGAAAAGAGCTAACTCACTAAATAAAGCTAACACTTGGAAAATTTTCAGAAAATTAAAAGTACTATAAGAAAGTGATATCGAAAGAAACCAAAACAAGCCAAAAAGGCCCCCGATCGGAATGTTTTCCGATCGGATGGTCGGAATATGGTGGAAGAGTGGTAGCAATCGGAATGTAACAAATGCTGACAAATCGGAATACTACAAATGCCCCAATCGGAATAATACTCGAAGTCTCAATCGGAATATAGGACAATGCCGTACCGTCGGAATATGCAAAACAAATGCACCCAATCGGAAAGCTAAATCAATACAGCCAATCGGAATGGACAATTAGTCCTTGATCGGAATAGAGGAAAGAGGTAACACAATCGGAATGTTCACAATCACTCCAATCGGAATACGGAGAAGTGATACCGTCGGAATGTGGAAGATGGAGTCCTGTCGGAATATGCACCAATCGGAAAGGGGTTTTACCACCCTTTCCGAAAATAATGGGAAACGGTTAGGAGGGGACACCCGGTCGGAACAGGCCAATCGGAAAGGGGCTTTACCACCCTTTCCGAAATTTGAGGAAATGAGAAAAGCTAGGTGATAAGCTAAAATTCTAAGCTAACACCCGAAACTTATCAATCCAAATAATCAATCGAATCAAATAAGCACTTTAATCAACTTATCTAACTCGAAATCAAGCAACTTTTTAGATCAAACAATAAAAACATAAACTTCTTAATAAAACTTTTTAATGATAAAAATAAGCTAATCATAAAAGTAAACCAATAAGAACAAAAGTCTTAAAGCTTAATCAAATGAAAACTTATAAAATGATCAAAAGATTAACTTTTTAGCATGAAATCAATAAGAACAACACGGATCACATGATAATCACACCAAAATCAATCTTAAATCAAAGAAAAGTAGAATGAGATTAAGAAATAAAAACTTAAAATAGAATTTTGATTAATGAAATAAGCAATACAAAGAGTTAATCTTGAAAGATTAAAAGAAAAAGATGAACTAGTGAGAGAAAGTTTAAGACTTTCTCTCTCTAAAAACTAAAAAGTGAAAAATTAACTAAAAACTCTAACCACTCTCCTAATGACTATTAGGAGGGTATTTATAGGGAAGGTGGAAGGAGTGCATGTGTTGCATCTTCTTTCTTGCTTTCTTCACGTTTTCTCGACTCGACTTTAATTCTTCGTCTTTGTCGTCTTGGGATTTGAACTTGTCTTGTAATTTTCTTCTTCTATTAGACTTAAGTTCTTCGACTTCGTTAAACTTCCGTCTTTTGACTTTTTCTTCGATAAATCTTTAGAATAGGCCTTGGACTTCCGTTCTTTTTGCACTCTTGATCTTTTGACTTCGTATTTTCCCGTTTTCTTCAATAAAAGCCCGTGAAAGCCCGTGTTTTCTTCCTTTTTCACATTTTGGTCCTAAAACACAATAAAAACACAAACCACGCATAATTCCGACTTTTACGACATAAATCACACGTTTTGGTCTTGTTATTATTGGAAATAAGTGGTAAAAGGATAAGTGTTTTCACACTTATTAAATCCCCTACACTTGACCATTGCAATGCCCTCATGCAATGCATTAATTTTAAAGCACGGTTTACATTCTCCATCATAAATAACCCACCTTGGCCTTTATTAAATAGTAAACATAAAAGATAGAAATAAGTAAAGAAATTAAAAACTTACATTGGGTTTTGGCGGCCATGAACATTTATCATCCTCAAGTTTCACGTTCCTCATACCAAGCATAAAAACGAGATCATTGTTATTATAAGTTAGCAATCTATCACAAACTCATGTGGGCCAATTATTCACTTAGACTCCCTTATTCCTAGGTGTATCTCTTATATTTTATTTTTGTCTTGAATGATCACGAGGATGCATTGTTTGACTTATTTCGATAGTTATTTAGTCCGAAAATAAAGTGCACGATTTAATCAATAGTTAGCTAAAGGACCAAATCTTTTAAAACTGATTCTCGGGATATCAAAAAGTTCATATCTTGGCATAACTTGGTTCGCGATTTGAGACCTTTCTCGGGCCGATATTTGGCAGCGACTTCATACTTCGAATCTTCGAGAAACGTTCTTGAAATTATGGTCTTCTCTTCATAATAGGAATTTCTTCACTTGAAGTTTTTGAGAGATTCTTCATCTTTGGACCACGACTTCTTCATTTTTCTCCAATCTTTATTTTGACTTTGATATACAACGATCCGCCTCCTTTTAGGACTTGGATCTATTTATCCTCATACCTTGTTAGGGTCTTTTCGGATAGACTTCTCCATTACTTTTGGGGAGTTTTTGCTTTTCGTCGTGTGTCTCGATCCTTCATATTGATTCTCGATAAATGATTCTTCACATCACTTTTGGATCTTTAGCAACAAAATGTATCCCTCATGCCTTGTTAGGGCCTTTTCGGACTCGCCAATCTTCGCGCCCCGCTTCATAAGTTATGCCTTGGCTATGAACTCTCGTCATTACCGAGCAACTTTTAAACGATCTGGGGCTAGAAGCTAAGTAACCTTTTAAATCGTACAACCTTATTTATTAGCAGATTAATTTATTAACAAGCGGAGGGAGAATAGGCTCATAATTAACTCACATAAATTCACGAAAGAATACCGAACTTATAATTGGCTCTATCATCTCTCGTTCTCCACAGTTTAAAATCTCAAGGAATGAGACTCGTGGATGCTTAGCCTATTAAATCAATGTTTTAGGTTTTCGAGTCGCCTATAGGATCTTGCAAATTCTTAGACTTTTTCAAGTTTAGAAATTACGTTTTAAAGTTCCTATGATAAACGACTCTCTAGGATCAATTATAGGAACTTGCGAAAAGTTCTTGTTCTTAACCCGTGAGAGTTAAGACTTTCGCGTTTTATAGCTCCCTATATAAAAGCCTAGCAAAACTTGACTTAAACACGTTAAGGATACTAGCTAGAGTAAACTTAGGCAAGTAAACTCGGGTTGAGTCAAAATGTTCACGACTAAGAAAAATCTAAAACCACTTTATTGAAAATTTATTCTAGCAAAGGAAACATAACTAAGGCAAATACAACTATACAACTAGGCCAAAATAGATTAAAAATTTTGAAAAATGTCGAAAAATTAAATTTTCCGGTAAAATGAGGGCAAATTCATGGAAAAGACCACTTACTTCGATAGAAGTCCCCCCTACACTTGAGATAAACATTGTCCTCAATGTTTAAGCATGTGGGAGTAAACTCCCCTACACTTATGACATTGTGCACTTTGTTTAAATCTTGCTAAGGAAAGGACAACTAAAGTGAATTCAATGTGAACATAGAGAATATGAAATATTGAATCACAAGAGTTTAGGATAGAACCGGGAAGATGGAAAACACGGTATCACGGTTCGTCAAAAGTCATCAAGATGCTTTCTGAAGCTTTAATCCCTGCACAGCACAAGAAACAAGACAACAAACATATGCGGGGCTCCCCCTACACTTATTATGAAAGTAGTAAGGGATAGAACACGGGTTGCCTCCCGAGAAGCGCTTGTTTTTGTTCACCGAGTCATGAGCCTGACTCGACCCAATTTTAGTTCATGGGGAACGTGGTGAGGGATGGAATCATCTCCTGTGAGATGTCCTCACCAAAGTACAGCTTCAAACGCTGGCCATTCACCTTGAAATTGGGCCCATTCGGCTGAGAAAGCTCAATGGTCCCATATGGAAAGACTTTGGCGACGGTGAATGGACCAGACCAGCGGCTCTTCAACTTGTCAGAGAAGATCTTTAACCGAGAGTTAAAGAGTAAGACTTGATCACCAACGTGGAACTCTCGGTTCTTGATTTTAGCATCGTGGATAATCTTCGTCTTCTCCTTGTAGATCAGCGAGTTCTCATAAGCTTCATTCCTTAGTTCATTTAGCTCGTTGAGTTGAACCTTGCGATGATCACCGGCTTTGATGATGTCGAAGTTAGCCCACTTCAAGGCCCAGTGCGCCTTATGTTCCAGCTCGATGGGTAGGTGGCAGGCTTTCCCGTACACAAGACGATAAGGTGTACAACCGATCGGGGTCTTGTAAGCAGTACGGAAAGCCCAAAGAGCATCATCTAACTTATCGGCCCACGCGGCACGATGCTCTCCCACAGTACGCTCCAAAATTCTCTTCAAGCCACGATTGGAAATTTCGGCTTGCCCATTGGTTTGGGGATGATAGGCGGTGGAAAGACGGTGATTGACACCATACTTTGCCATGACTCGTGCAAATTGATCGTTGCAAAAATGAGTCCCGCGGTCACTGATAATAGCACGAGGAACACCAAATCGAGCGAAAAGCTGCTTCAAAAAGTTCACAACCACCCTCGCATCATTCATAGGAAGAGCCTTAGCTTCAACCCATTTAGAGACGTAGTCGACGGCGACGAGGATGTACTTGTTCCCTTTGGAGGATGGAAATGGCCCCATAAAGTCGATGCCCCATACATCAAAGATTTCACATTCCTATATGAAATTTTGAGGCATCTCATCCTTATGTGTGATCTTGCCTTGACGTTGGCAAGCATCACAATGCTTAACCATTTCGTGAGCGTCACGATAAATGGTGGGCCAGTAGAATCCGGAGTCAAACACTTTTTTAGCGGTGTAGTTGGGACCAAAGTGACCACCGGTGGGTCCTTTGTGGCAAGCTTGGAGGATGTCAAAAGCTGCCGGTCCGTCAACACATCGACGAATAATCAGATCAGCACACTGTTTGAATAGATAAGGGTCATCCCAAAAGTAAGTCTTAACATCGTTCAAGAACTTCTTCTTTTGTTGGGATGTTAACCCTTGGATGAGAATACCACCCGCTAAGTAGTTTGCAATGTCTGCAAACCACGGGGTGCCATCAAGATTGAGATTTATAGACATTAGAGTCTCCAGGGGGAAAGAGTCATTGATCTCTTTGTTCGGATGATCCCCCTGATATGGATCCTCAAGTCGACTCAAATGATCCGCGGCCAGGTTTTCGGCTCCCTTCTTATCACGAATTTCAATGTTGAATTCTTGAAGGAGCAAAACCCAGCGAAGAAGTCTTGGCTTAGAATCGTTCTTTGTCATCAAGTACTTCAACGCGGAATGGTCCGTGTAAACGATGGTGGTGGATAGAACAAGATAGGGGCGAAATTTCTCAAAAGCATAGACAACAGCTAAAAGCTCTTTTTCGGTTGTCGTATAATACAATTGAGCCCCCGTCATTGTTCTGCTAGCGTAGTGGATTGGTTGGAAGTGTTTATTCACTCTTTGGCACAAAACCGCACCAATAGCAAAGTCGCTAGCATCGCACATCAATTCAAAAGGCAGCTCCCAATTAGGGGTAACCAAGACCGGTGCCTTAGTTAGCTTGTCCTTTAGAAGATTGAAGGCTTCGAGACACTCTTTAGAAAAGATAAAAGGAGTATCTTTTTCCAAGAGGTGGGTCATCGGGCGAGCGATTTTAGAGAAATCCTGAATGAATCTACGATAGAAGCCCGCATGACCCAGAAAGCTTCTCACACCCTTCACGGTTGAAGGTGGAGGTAATTTGGCTATGACATCAACTTTAGCACGGTCGACTTCAAGACCGGCTTTAGAGATTTTGTGTCCTAGCACAATGCCTTCTTTTACCATAAAATGGCATTTTTCCCAATTCAGAACAAGGCGAGTGTCTTCGCACCGCTTAAGCATACGTTCTAAATTGGCAAGGCAAGCAGAGAAGGAATCCCCGAAGACCGAGAAATCATCCATGAAGACTTCCATGGTTTGCTCAACCATGTCATGGAAGATAGCCAACATGCACCTTTGGAAAGTCCCGGGGGCATTGCATAAGCCAAAAGGCATTCGTTTATAAGCAAAGGTGCCATAGGGACAAGTGAATGTTGTCTTCTCTTGATCTTGGGGATCGATGGGTATTTGAAAATAACTCGAGAAACCATCAAGAAAGCAGTAATATTCATTACCAGCTAAACGTTCAAGCATTTGGTCCATAAAAGGTAGAGGGAAATGATCCTTTCTCGTGGCATCATTGAGTTTGCGGTAGTCTATACAAACTCTCCACCCAGTAACGAGACGGGTAGGAATTAACTCGTTGTTTGCATTGGGCACAACGGTGATTCCGCCTTTCTTAGGCACACAATGGACTGGACTAACCCACGGTGAATCCGAAATAGGGTAAATCATACCCGCATCAAGAAGTTTGATAACCTCTTTTTTGATGACGTCATGGATTTTAGGATTCACCCTTCTTTGGCTTTGAATTGTGGGCTTAAAGTCGTCCTCCATGAGAATTTTATGTGTGCAAAAGTGAGGATCAATTCCGCGGATGTCGGAGATTTTCCAAGCGATAGCTCTTTTATGCTTCTTCAACACAGCGACAAGGCGGGCTTTTTCGTCTTCTTTCAGATTCTTTGCAATGATGACCGGTAACTTCTCTTCGTCTTCTAGGAAAACGTACTCAAGATGAGGCGGTAGGTCCTTAAGCTCGAGAGTAGGAGGATCCTCAGTAGATGGTGAAACTAACGATGGATCATCATTAGTCACCTCTTTAGGGGCAGGAGGAGACAACGGGTCCTCGTTGAGAAGTCTCTCAATAGTACGAATATCTTCATCCCAATTGGTGGACAAATTATCATACTTAATATCGAGAGGACCCAAGCTAGCTTCAAAATCATCCAAGTCACTTTCTCCAAAAGGAGTCAATGCTGGAGCAATAGAGGTAACGGTCTCAACATTGGGTAGAGAAGGAGTACTTTTGCAAGCATCATGAAAATGTTCTTCACAAGCCTCATCGAGAACATCAATAGCATTAACACTCTCATATGAATAAGGTTGCTTAGAAATCTTACCCATGTTGAAGACAATTTTATCATCACCAACTCTCATGATTATTTCGCCTGCGGCTACATCAATGAGAGTGCGACCGGTCCTCAGAAATGGACGTCCGACGATTAATGGAACACGGGGATCCATCTCGTAGTCAACGACAACAAAATCCGCCGGGAAGGTGAATTTGTCAACGCCAACAAAGACATCTTCGGCTATCCCCACTGGATAAGCAACCGTACGGTTGGCTAATTCCAAAGTCATTTTGGTGGGGACTAGCTCGGGGAGAGATAATTGCTTCCAAACACTTAAAGGCATTAAGTTGATACTGGCACCTAGATCGGCTAGGGCCATGCAATTCTCTACACCCGGGAAGTTGCAAGGAATCAAGAAGCGACCCGGATCACCAAGTTTGGTGGGCAATTGCCTTAAGAGCACTGCGGAGCAATTCTCATTAAGGTGGGTCTGAGCAATGTCAAGAAGCTTTTCTTTATCACTTAGAAGATCTTTAAACATCTTAGCGTATTTGGGCATGTGAGCGAGAGCCTCGGCAAAGGAGATGTTAAAATTCAATTGTTTGAACATTTTAAGGAAGTTCGAAACTTGAATATCATCCTTGCTCTTTTGCTTCTCTTTCCTCAACCTTGAAGGATAAGGTAAATTGGATGAAGAAGAAGGCTTTAAGGGAATAGGATCACTCACAACCACGGGTGGTGGGGAAATGGGGATAGAAGGTGAAGGAGGTGAGGAAAGTTTCTCTTTTTCCTTGTTCACAATCACGGGTGGAGGTGTAGGAAGCTCGGGTTCCATATAACCTTTGCCACTTCGAGTGGTGATTGCTTTCATCTCCCCTCTTGGATTCGCAACGGTATTACTCAGAAGAGTACCCGAAGAAGAAGGTTGATTACTTTGGATGAGCGAACCAATCATATCACGAAGGTGAAGAGCTTGATTGTTAAAAGAGTTTTGCATGTTGGCATTAATATCATTGCTGTGTTTGGCCATATCATTCCTTAGCTCTGCTCGAATATCACTCCCTTGTTTCACCATGTCATTCTTCAAGTTGACAAATTGACTCTGAAGATTCGTCACCATCTCACGATTAGTCTTCATGAACGTCTCGACGTCTTGGTTTACGGCCATCGGTTGATTGAGAGGTGGAGCTTGAGAATTTCCTTGAGTTGGGTATGGGTTTCTTTGGGATTGATATTGATTTTGAGCACGAGGTTGAGATTGGTTGCTTCGGTTGTAGCTTTGTTGTTGGTTTTGGTTTGCAGGAGGGAAACCGGGAGGAGCAAGATAATTGTTGGAGCGATAACTTAGCAGGTTACGGTCTCCTTGAGGGCGAGCTTGATAGCCTCCCGTAGGATAAGTACCATATGCTGCGTTAACGTCTTCAAAATAAATGCCGTGAGTAGAAGGACACTCATTGTAGGAATGAGGACCACCATATGTGTCACAAGAGATAACAACGGCTTTAGCTTGTTGAGTTTGGTTAGAAGTCAAAATTTGGAGACTTTTGTTAATATCAAGAATAGCACGTTCCAAAACAGACGCGTTGGTGGTGGAAGAAGTAGATGAAACATTGACTCTCTGATTAGATCTTGAAGATGCGGAAGAATCCCAATTCTTGTGGTGAGTAGTCATGTTTTCAATCAACTCTCGACACTCCTCCGGTCTCCTTTTCATAAAAGTACCACCGGCGGCGGCATTGATCGTGTCACGATCACGAAAAGTGAGACCATTGTAGAAGGTGTCAATGAGAGTGACAGGGAGCATATTGTGATTAGGACAGCGGTCGATCAAATCATTATAGCGTTCCCAAGCATCGAAAAGAGATTCATCATTCTCTTGCATAAATCCACTAATTTGGTTACGAAGGCTAGTGACCATGGATGGGGGAAAGTAGCGCGATAAAAAGCGTTGAGTCATGTCGTTCCACGTATGAATAGAATTCTTAGGAAGACGGTCAAACCATTTTTCGGCATGGTGAGAAAGTGAGTGTGGAAAAAGTTGAAGGCGAAGGTCATCCATAGAAACACCGGGGCACTTCATGCTTTGGGTAATGGTAATGAATTTGTCGAGGTGTTTGTTGGCATCATCATCCGGAATTCCACGAAATGGGTTCGTTTGCACTTGTTGTATCATGTGATGCTTCAACGAAAACTCCTGAGCCGTGACGTGCATTGGCGCAATCGGGCCTCCGCGTCCGTTCATGGTGGGTTGGCACAATTCCTCCATGGTTCGTAAATCAGGTAGAAGGACATTGTTGTTGTTGTTGTTATGGTTGTTATTCAAATTATTTTGAGGTGGGTGATTATTTTTGTTGTTAACACCAGCCATATCTAAATCTTCACGATTCTCGGGCTCAGAATAGTTTGTAGATCTAGTACGCATGCACCTGCAGAAGAAAAATATACACAAAGAATATCTATATAATCTTTTTGGTTTTTATAGGTTTTTTAATGTTTTTGTATTTTTGAAGAGTTTTATATATTTTTTAGGGATTTTTGAAAATTTTTATAGTAATGAAAATAACGTTCAAAGAACGGATCCCAAAATTCAATGCGTCTCTCACTAGAAACCGTTTATCTTAACGAAAAGAGCCGGCAGCGGCGCCATTTAATACTAGGCTTTTGACACCTCGTATCAAAATTCGTTAGTCCCAAGTCTTTTCGAATTGAAAACCGGTTTTAAGTGCGACTCAATCGTCTTTTGGTGAATCAAGAGAATGGTTGGTTTGTTTTAAATTATTTGCGAGTAATTAAAGTGTCGTTTAGTAAAGTGGAAGAATAAAGATGAATATTATAAGTGACGAATAAAAATGGATGCATATAAACTTAAAGGTGAAATGGAAAAGAGCTAACTCACTAAATAAAGCTAACACTTGGAAAATTTTCAGAAAATTAAAAGTACTATAAGAAAGTGATATCGAAAGAAACCAAAACAAGCCAAAAAGGCCCCCGATCGGAATGTTTTCCGATCGGATGGTCGGAATATGGTGGAAGAGTGGTAGCAATCGGAATGTAACAAATGCTGAAAAATCGGAATACTACAAATGCCCCAATCGGAATAATACTCGAAGTCTCAATCGGAATATAGGACAATGTCGTACCGTCGGAATATGCAAAACAAATGCACCCAATCGGAAAGATAAATCAATACAGCCAATCGGAATGGACAATTAGTCCTTGATCGGAATAGAGGAAAGAGGTAACACAATCGGAATGTTCACAATCACTCCAATCGGAATACGGAGAAGTGATACCGTCGGAATGTGGAAGATGGAGTCCTGTCGGAATATGCACCAATCGGAAAGGGGTTTTACCACCCTTTCCGAAAATAATGGGAAACGGTTAGGAGGGGACACCCGGTCGGAACAGGCCAATCGGAAAGGGGCTTTACCACCCTTTCCGAAATTTGAGGAAATGAGAAAAGCTAGGTGATAAGCTAAAATTCTAAGCTAACACCCGAAACTTATCAATCCAAATAATCAATCGAATCAAATAAGCACTTTAATCAACTTATCTAACTCGAAATCAAGCAACTTTTTAGATCAAACAATAAAAACATAAACTTCTTAATAAAACTTTTTAATGATAAAAATAAGCTAATCATAAAAGTAAACCAATAAGCACAAAAGTCTTAAAGCTTAATCAAATGAAAACTTATAAAATGATCAAAAGATTAACTTTTTAGCATGAAATCAATAAGAACAACACGGATCACATGATAATCACACCAAAATCAATCTTAAATCAAAGAAAAGTAGAATGAGATTAAGAAATAAAAACTTAAAATAGAATTTTGATTAATGAAATAAGCAATACAAAGAGTTAATCTTGAAAGATTAAAAGAAAAAGATGAACTAGTGAGAGAAAGTTTAAGACTTTCTCTCTCTAAAAACTAAAAAGTGAAAAATTAACTAAAAACTCTAACCACTCTCCTAATGACTATTAGGAGGGTATTTATAGGAAAGGTGGAAGGAGTGCATGTGTTGCATCTTCTTTCTTGCTTTCTTCACGTTTTCTCGACTCGACTTTAATTCTTCGTCTTTGTCGTCTTGGGATTTGAACTTGTCTTGTAATTTTCTTCTTCTATTAGACTTAAGTTCTTCGACTTCGTTAAACTTCCGTCTTTTGACTTTTTCTTCGATAAATCTTCAGAATAGGCCTTGGACTTCCGTTCTTTTTGCACTCTTGATCTTTTGACTTCGTCTTTTCCCGTTTTCTTCAATAAAAGCCCGTGAAAGCCCGTGTTTTCTTCCTTTTTCACATTTTGGTCCTAAAACACAATAAAAACACAAACCACGCATAATTCCGACTTTTACGACATAAATCACACGTTTTGGTCTTGTTATTATTGGAAATAAGTGGTAAAAGGATAAGTGTTTTCACACTTATTATTGCTCATGACTTGACTCAGCTACTGGGTTAGCATTCGTAGGGTCCCCAGGCACAATAATTGTTTTTCTAACATACGGACCCTTTTGAATCGAGTTGACAATCAACTTTCCCAAAGGTTTACATTTTGCATAACGAAGGAGACGACTAGCCCATGTAGTGTAGTTCTCCTTGGTAAGTATGGGTGGACGATTCTCAGTACCCGCAGCATAGATATCTTGTTGAGACGTCATCGTAGAAGTTATGTGAACAACAGGATCTCAATTCGTAGAAAGCGTGTGGTGATGTTGAAATTCCGAAACTTCCGATTTTTTTCTCAGTCCGACAATAAATTCCTCAGTCCGACAAAACGGTAAATAGAAAAAATTGTGTATCGCCAAATTTTGAAATTGAGTTCGAGATAGCCAAAAACTAGTAGGGAAAAAATTTGATTCTACTTGACCTAAAAATTTTAACTTTTTTTTTTTTTGATCTTCGTGTAAACTATGTTCTGAGACTAGTCTAGATGGTGGCTAACACTAAAAATTACTCTAACAAAAAAAATTCCATCGGAATGTCCAACGATCGGAATGTCTCTCTATCGGAATGTCCCTCTATCGGAATGTCCTTTGATCGGAATGTCCTTTGATCGGAATGTTGATCTGTCGCAATGTTGCTTGTATCGGAATGACTTCAGATCGGAATATGTTCAGATCGGAATATGTTCAGATCGGAATACTTCAGATCGGAATGCTGACAAAATTTAGGCAGAGTAACGACTCAAAGTTCCTTAAGAGCCGTCGGAATCCCAGATCGCAAAGAACGATCGGAATGTCCAGATCAGAATAAGGTATCGAAATGTTTAGATCGCAAAGTAGAACCTAAGGTTATTGCGATCTGGCCTCACGTGCTTTGTACTTTCCGATGGAGAAACTTGCAAGAATTTCGGAAAGATGAACAAACAAGAAATTTATCAACTTTTGATCCAAAAACTTGAGTTTTAGCGAAAACCAAGATGCCTAAATCACTACTACACGATTTAAAGAACGTATACGACTTAGACACACAAACAAACACGAAAATGTTTTTGATGTTTTGGCGAAAAACAATCAAAATCACACGAAATGCTTCAATACGAATCCCTTGGCGAATGATACCACTTGTTGGATTGTAACACACGACTTATAATGATATAGAAATGGAGATGAAGATTAAACCAAAAAAGAAAGATTAGATTAGATGAAGGAAAAGAGAAAAACAAAGTTGTGAATTCCTAGTGAGAGAAACACATACGTTTATCTCTCTACAAACAAATGAAATGGAAAACACACACACAAATGAGGCTTAGGAGGCCTTTTATACTAAGTAGTAAGTGTTTAGGAGGCCTTCCTCATTTGTGTGTTCGGGACTAATTCCCGTTACATAAACATTAATAACTAAGAACTCTCGACACCGTTGAATAGTATTTTTCACGAGCTTCGCAACGGTATATTATATGACCATCACTTTAAATACGGCTAACAAAAATGAAATGAGCTTAACAAATGTAATCCGAAGATTGTCCTTTGGTGTCGAAGTGCGGCGCTGAGCCAGCTTAAACTATCGCACCTCAAACATCTTCTATCCACTATTCTGGTGAACAGTAACTCTCGAACAAAACCTGCGAATCAAATTCCAACTGTATCTCTACGATCTGCTGTAGTACCTGCAAAACAACAATCAAACAGCCTATCCTACTACAATGATCGAACGGACTGATATTGAAACTAAACGGAGCTATACTTGAACCAAGCCATGAGCTAAGAATAGAAAATGAATCGTGGTAGATTTGTCAAACATTAATAAGATCAAATTGACAAAAAGTTATCCAAACTCCAATATCTGATCCTAACAGAAATAAACAGAAACGCTGCTGATCATCACCTATCGAAACCAAATACATTTCCCAACAGTAACTCATCTAATCCAAAGAACTGCTATCACCATCTCAAGAACACGTGAATAGTAACAATAAAGAAAAAAATAGTAATCAAACTCAAATTAACAAAATCAAAACGTTTAGAATACCAAATCTTCAACTGAATTTGCTACCAACTGATTACTAAATTCAAAAAGCTATGAGGTTATGACAGTTAGGAAAAAAATCAGATTTTTTAAGTAAAGAAATTTATTAATGGAATATTTGTTACAACCTATAACAGAAAATCAAAACAAACTTTTGGAGAGCTTATGAAACAAAGCTTATAACAGTAAAAGAAAGAGAGAGGTTTGTGAAACTAAGAACTTTCATTAATGGGAATTAGTTACAACAGTATTAACAGAAATAATAACAGAATAACAATGGAAAGTAACTGTTTATTTAAGCTAATCCTAACTAACTAATTTCCTAACTATGTGTGTGTGAAACTACACCTATCTAACCATATAAAAATGAGGTCTTCCTTCAGTATTTATAGGCATTTGAAGAGGAAGTGAGGTGCTGATGACGCGTCTTGTCCAATCGAGTGAAGCCACTTGTAAAATACGAGGTTAGGGTTATTCATATCAAATTGGGGGTTTCTTCGTCTTCCACTTTTGATCTAATTATATCATATCATCATGTAGAGGATATGATGCTGATCATTTTTGTAGTTAGAAACTTTGCTTGAATCTTCGTGTATCATCCCTGATATGGACTTGCAGCTTCTTGGTGGAAAGAGCTATGAATGACTGCTTTCTTGTCCTTTCTCTCTCTTCTCATTTGGTGAAGAAGAAACGTGTGTTTTTTTTTACCGTGAATGAGTCATTCTTTGACCGAGTTAATATAAGAGTATTGTTATCTTTTACTTTTCCTTTCTTTTTGTTTGGTCCTTCATCTTTCCATCATTTAACAAATGTGTTAATCACTTTTAAGTAAAATCCATTTTTATCCTTCATCTTTGTGAAAGTTACACTTTAAGTCCTCTATCTTTGAAATAATGACAAGTAAGGTATTTGAAAGCTCTTTCGTCCTTTTCTTCGTCTTTTATCATAAAAATCCCTTGAAAACGCGTCTTTGCTCTAAAATGCATCTTTTTACCTGAAAACACATGAAACAAAAATACCCACGTAATTCTGATATTTTTTAGTTGAATATAATGTATTTGGCTGTGTTTTATGTGGTTTTTGGATCATAATTGATGAGTGTTTTCACACTTATCAACTCCCCTCCACTTGACCATTGACATGGCCTCATGCAATGCAGTATTTCAAAACTCTAGAGTGCACTTTTCTCATAATTAACCCACCTTGGCCATTTTATGATTTAATAAACAATACTATGCTACATGATGAATGATTTTGAATATTTACAATGCAATGCAAAGAAAGCAATATTATTCATATATTTTGGATTTTTATTGTAATGGTTTTGATGGAAATAACTCATAAAGAAATCAATGATTTAGATTAGGGCTTTGGGGTACCATGGACACTTATCACCCTCAAGTTTCACTTTCCCCATACCAAGCTTAAAAATGGGATCATTTCATTCACAAGTAAAAATTGCATCAACTTATTCATGACAATTAAATATGGATCCAGTTATTATTTGAGGAAATTGCTTGAGAGCAAATTTGTCATTATTTAAAGCGTGAAATATAAGAAATGCAAAATCCAAAAATAAGGAAGCACGGTTTTAATCCTTGGTACTCCTCTAATCCATTACTCGAAAAACCGCCCACAATTAATATAAGTCCGACTCAAGAATAATAAGTCATTCGCCTTATGTGTAAGATCCTTATGTCATGCATTAATAAGTAGCTACACACTCGCTAAGGAAAGAAAAATAAAACTAAAGCAATAATTTACATCCGCCGCCTTTTGGGACTTTGGATCTTCAATCCCGCAACCCGTCAAGGTAATATTGGATCGGAGCAACTATTAAATCCCCGCAACCCTTGTGAGAGTAATATTGGAATTCAATAGTTACTATAATTAACACTTCACTACCTCGCTTGGGAGTCTTGTATAATTTTCTTTTTCTAGCCACTCATTTTTTTCATAAGCCGCTCTTATTTTTCTTTATTCCTCACAAAGAATGTTGAAAAGAATAAAAGGAAAAACACCCGCTAAGTATTAAGCATGGCATAAGTCTAGTACACATAAAATGTTCTAACTTAGAATCTTAAGACGTACTTATACCAACCACGAATGATTAGTAAAAAATTCATAAGTGACTACAAACCGATTAAAATCGTTCTTGATTATCTATTAACATATATACATGCGAAGAAATTAGAGGCAAAGAAAGAGAAGGGTTTAGCCACAAGTAATTGTCATGATGTTTATCTAGCCCTTTTATACTTGCTTCAACTCTATCATCTCCCATTCTCCATAAATTTAAAATCTCAAATAATGAGATTAGTGGATGCTTAGCCTAATAGACCAATGAAGGACTACATGGCTAAGGATACTAGCTAGAGTAAGCTTGGATAAGCAAACTCGGATTGATTCAAAGTATCCACGGCGGGCCTAATATGTCAAAGAAGTCTAAATTTTTTAAACCATATCCTTTATTATATTTTTTCTATTTTCTTTTATATATTTTGATGAAAAGTAAAAGAAGAAATATATACAATGCAAATATGTTATGCAAATGAAAAATGATTGATGCAAAAATTATGAATGCTTATTTTTTGTGGCCAAAATAGATCAAAAATTTGAAAAATGTTTGAAAAATTAATTTCCAAGTTATCATGAAGTTAAGGCAATGGTCTAGGTAAGGTCATTTAGAAGTCTCCCCTACACTGATAAACATTGTCCTCAATGTTTAAGAGTATTGGAGTAAACTCCCCTACACTTATGACATTAATAACTTTTCTTAACTCAAGCTAAGGAAGAGACAACTAAAGGGTATTCATTTTAAGCACAAGTGTTTGAAAATCACAATAGCAAAAACTAATCGAAGTGAACCTGATACACGGGCCTCCTCCATAAGATCCAAGCATGAATTGAGAGAGAACAACCCTTGAAACAAAAACCAAAAGACGAAGAAAGGCCACCCCTCCACTTCAACTCTACTATAACACCCTTTAATTAAACTTAACCTATTTAGATCTACTCTATGTTTTCTAACCTAGTTATTCAATGCTTGAGTTTTTTTAACCCTAAGTCTTTAGCTCGACTCGGCCCCGAATTAGGTTGTCCTTGGGGAAACCATCATGGAGAATAAAGGATATCCCTTTGAAGCACATCTCACATGATAAACTCAAACTTAGCACATTGCCATTTACTATAAGATTTACAATATCTGCCTCGATAAATGGAACGGTCCAACGTGTCTCAAGTTTGTCCAACATACGAAATCTCTCAAATAGGAAGTACCCCAGATCAAATACATAGTTTCCATCTCTACATATGAAAACCTCCAAAGTAGGTAGCATCAAAAAGTAAGCTCAAACGAGAAGTCTATATCAATCGAAGTCACACTCTTAAGTGGAGTAGATGAAAACCAAGGTGTCTCAAATTTATGTATCCCAGGATCAAAGACGTTTCCCTTCATGTGAAAATAAGAAGATGAGCTCGTGTCAACCATATGAGATTCCCCCTTAGTTATCAAGGCATCATGAGACGATAAAGGTATAGGTATCAAAACATTCATAACGATTATGTCCATGTTAGGCTCGTCATCATCATCAAAAGGTGCGTAATCTTCTATAGAAGGCATAGTGAAAGGAGGATCAAAATTAATAGTGTCTTGTAGAGGAGGTGTAATCTCTATGTTCCCAAAAAGCATGTTGTCAATAAGACGAATCTCCTCTTCCCAATTAGAATCACTATCATCAACCTCAATATCAATAATAGCAAGATAAGCCTCTATGGTGACATCAATATCCATATGAGAATCCATATCAAAGGTTTTGGGTTCTAAAGGTGCCTTAGGTGAAAAAGTATCAATCTCTAAGAGTATAGGATCTTCATCAATAACCAACTTCAAGGGTGGGAGGGTGGGAGGGTGGGAACGTAAGGCTCAAAAGGAGGTGTATTAATAAGAGAATCACTCAAAGGGACGATATGATCATGAAAATAAATAGGTGTATCCTCAAAAACCGGTGAAAAATGATCAATCATGGATTCTTCTTCTATATACTCATTACTAGGTTCTTTATACTCCTCAAAAAGTGGGTTATCAAAACATGTCTCAAAAAGAGGATTTGAATGTATCACAAAATCACTTAGAGGAATAGGTGAAGGAGTCATAGAAGAAATGGAGTCATCATCATCAGAAGTAAAGGACTCATCACTATCATAAGGATCATCAAAGGTTTCATCACAAGAATCATAAGGTGGGAGAGGAGAAGGATCCACATTTCCTATAGGAGCTAATTCTTCATCCAAATTAGGAATGTTATCTTGACAAGACAAGTCATCGATGATATAGCATAAGATGTGTCACTTGAATCACAATCATCATCCTCCATTTGTGGAAAGTCTTGCACAAACTCTTCCTCAATCTCATTATCCCTTTCTTTAAACAATTCATCAAGATCAAAGTCACCAAAATCACTAGTAGTAGCATGAAGGTCAACATGTGATGATATCTCAATGTGATCATGAGGAGAAGAGGTATCAATACAAATCTCGTCACATGGTTCATTGGAAACCATCTCAATCTCTCTTTGGATTGGGATAAGGTTCTCAACACTAGAAGAGGTTAATTCATCCAAATCGGTGTTTGTATTAGTGCTAAGAGGCTCGCCCCTCATGGTAAAAGAGTCGTTAGGTTCCATGTGAGGTAAAGGTGATGAAGGAGTGTTATCATTAAGTGTCATACAAATCGAAGATCCATCATCATCGTCATACAATAATGGATAAGGCCTACGAGTAGCAAGATATTCGTCTTTTATGTCTTCATCTTCTTCTTTTTCGTCTTTCGCTAAGAGCAAAGTACGTAAATCTTGCTGAAGTTGATGATATTTAATGTTCAACTCTTCAAAAATTTCCACTTTATTAGATAGTTTCCTCTCCGCCTCATCAGGAATAGATACTATCTCTCTCACTATCCGTAAATTCTCCTTTTCTATTTTCTCAAAGCTCATGGTTTTTATACGCTCACGTTCCTTAACGAGTAAATAATCTAAATTTTCCTTGAGGAAACGAGAGGATTTGTTCAACGATTCACTATACATATCACCATTTTTCTCGTTATTAAACCGCTTGTTCCTTACATCATCCTCAATAGACTTAATTTCCTCCCTTAACCACCGAGACGCTTCTCTCATTTCCTCGATGCTCATTTATCGCTTATGATTAATAGCCTTTGAAATATATTTCAGGTGTTTACCGTTAAGCACGATTACAAAATAAAACTCATGGAAATCACTAGGAGTATAAAACGGCGGATCCCTTGGTCGACAATCATTACCATAATGGGGTTCTTTTCCACAAAACTCGCACATGTAAGTCGAATAATAGGGTGGAGGTGGATTTCCATACTTAGGTGGATTATAGTTTTGAAAAGAGTCATGATTATGAAAGTTCTCATGATTGTAACCTTGAAAATTTCCTTCATTTTAAAAACCCTCATAATGTGAAAATCTGTATGAATGATACACACGACTATATAGGATATAGAAATGAAGATAAAGATTAAACCAAAAAGAAATATTAGATTAGATGAAGAAAAAAAGAGAAAAACAAAGATGGTTGTGAATTCCTAGTGAGAGAAACACATATGTTTCTGACTCTACAATCTATGAAAATGGAAGACACACACAATCAAATGAGGTGCTAGGGGCCTTTTATACTACAAGTGTAAAGTATAGAAGGCCTGCCTCATTTGAGTGTTCGGGACTAATTCCCGTTACATACATAACGTTATACTAGAACTCTCAACACCTTTATGTAGCATTTTCCACGAGCTTCGTAACGGTATATTATATGACCATCACTTTAAATACTTCTAACAATCTCCCCCTAAGGGGTTGTCATGTAATATGTTACTTCACTTCTTTGATGCTGTTGACTTTGAAGCTTGCTGTCTTGAGAGTTCCTTCATAGTTCCTTTCATGACTTGTGATCTTGGATATTTGATCTTTGCCTTGACTTGATCTTAAAACTTTGCCATTTTGTGTTCTTGTGTCTTTCCCCACATACTCAAACTTTGATTTGATATGAAAGCTTGTTAAACAATCTCCCTTGATCATCAGAGTAGCGGAAGTCTTTGTCTTTAGATGTTCTTGAGCTTTCTTCTTTTACATGAGCATGTGGTCTTAAATTGCGACTCTTGAGGTTACGCCACCGTTTGCATTCCTCCGGTTTCCCGTTATATAGTACGAATACTGTACCTGTTATTAGGTAAGTTCAAAGAACTTCCTTGATAGGGTTTCCGGCTGTGGTAGCCGTTCTCAATACTTGAATATATCGAAAGATACTTCATAGTAAGGAGTGAATCATGCAGTTCCATTCTGCTGATTAAGTCGTCAATTGAATTTCCTGGAACAAGTTTGAATCAATTAAGAATCAAACCATTGTTGCTTTCCAGTTGACACAAGTTAGATTTGTATGGAATCTCACAAGTCACCATCGCAGTGCTATTTGATGATGACACTGGAAGGATTTCCATTCGTCACTGTAAATACTGAGGAGTATTACTCTGAATGTTCTGGCAAGATCATAAAGATATTGCGTCGAGACCTGGAACGAGTTTGAATCACAAAAGAATCAAACCACTGTTGCTTTCCAGTTAACATATGTTCAATTCATGTGAATCTTACATATGACCTACCGCAGTGCTGTTTGATGTTAACACTAGAAGGATTTCCATTCATCACTGTGAATAATAATGAATATCACTCGGAATGTTCTAGCAATATCACAAGGATAGAGCGTAGGACTCTGTAAATTATCGCTTGTGTTCTAGAGATGAACAACAATTGATATATGGAATAAGTGTCCTAATGAGATTTTATGATGAATCTCGTTCGCTTTAGACTCTATAAGTGCACGTTTATTTGGTGATCGGAGGCTGGAGCAGACTGCCACCTTTTCAATATCTACTATCTCGGAGTGAGAAAGTTGATAGAAATGAGTTGAACTCCGTGACAATAAAACAAACTTCTTTTGTGAGAAGCTTGAGTAGGCTGGGAAGGGTTGTGCATTGCATCACTGGGTCCATGATTCTTTGTCTTCAGTATCAGAAATCATCAAAGTGATTCTAATAAAAGATGTATTGACCCGGTTTCTACCTAAGTTGTATGGAGGGCTTATTTATTTACACCCTTTATCCCTACATTTCTTTTCCATTCTTCAACCCCTTCAATGCTTACCAAGACGTCATAACTAGCACCTTGTTGTGATTGTTCCAGTGCTAGCTTAAGTCATTAGTCGGCATTTTTTTTCTCGTACACTCAACTACTCCATCTTTCCTAGGGACATCTAAATTATAATGGATTGTCCCTGGGAAGATCCCTCCGGTTCTGGTTGGATCATAGGAGGAATACCTAACCACCTATTGACACCAATACCGTCGTGAATTAATGTGTTGAAGGGTATAGATATCGTAACCAGAAAAACCTGTTGAAAAAGCAATCAAGGTGTTGATGAAATCAATGTTTACACCTTGAAGGTTTTTGTATCACCAAAACTCTCCCCCTACATATGTGCATCATAAAAGGAAAGTTTTTTGCGCATATAAGGAAGAGAAAGCACTTATATCAAAGATCTTATCTAAGATAACACATTTTAATCACTATTCTCCCCCTCAAAAATTGCATGAAATTGAAATTTTTGTGAAACTAGTGATGAAACATGGAGGGAATAATGTTGCATGAAAGTTTGTACTCCCCCTCGAAAAGAAATTCTAATTAAAATTAGGCGAGTATATGAGCACACAGTTTTGAAATACTTTGAAAAATTGTGCTCAAAAACCTGAGAAAACTTACTTTCCCGTTGTTAAGGAATAATGTACATAAATGAACATATTCCTTGTGTTCATGAGCTTAAAACTTTGAATGTTTTGATATAAGCCCATGACCGAGAAAAATTAATTTCTCGTTGTTGAGGATAAGTCAAAGACTTTCCTTTCTTTGGGGACCGGGTTATAGTTTGACATGTGACTATAAGCCATTATGAGAAGAAAGTAGAAAAGACATGTTTTGAACACATTTGAACTCTCATTCGAACTTTATGTACGTACCCGTGTCGTTATTGAGCGACATTTCTAAGTACGTCCATATTATCGATGCTGAGAGACATGTCGGAGAAAAATACTTTTGGTATTTTTGAAAGATTTTCTCATTTTTTATTTTGTTTTTATAGGTTTTATATTTTTTGAGTTTTGATTTTCTGAAAGATACATACAAGATTACTGCGAATGTGCAAGACGTTCAAGTTCATCTGGACTGAAACTACGCATACCCAGTCGATGAACCAAGAATTCCAACCTGTCTTGAGAAAGAGCTTTGGTGAAGATGTCGGCTAGTTGGTAGTCTGTCTTGACAAAAAACAGTTCGATCTTTCCTCTTTCCACATGCTCCTTTATGAAATGGAATCGGACAGCAATGTGCTTGGTCTTGGAGTGTTATTGTGAATCACAATAAATAGGAACTTTGTTAAAGTGAAAGCCATAATCCGTGAGTTGTGTTCTCATCCAAAGGACTTGAGCACTACACACGGATAGAGACACATATTCTGCTTCCACAGTGGACAACGTCGTACAGTCTTGTTTTCTTGATGACCAGCTCACTAGCTTCTCGCCTAAGAATTGTGCTCCACCGGAAGTGCTCTTGAATGTATCATGACACCCTGCATGGTCGACATCTGAAAAACCAATGAGATTAAAACCAGAATCCTTCGTATACCAGAGACCCATGTCAATGGTTTGATTGTGGTAAAAATACGACCTTTTAGGAAAAAGGCGTAAAAGCGGTAAGTATTAAGTGATGATTTAGGAAAATCAACCACTAATGACCCAATTAAGTTCGTTTCCCAAGGAGGTATATGTGTGTGACTAAAATGCAATGATATTTGAGATTAATATTTGAAAGAAGGGGATGAGAAAATAGAATGACGAAGACGTGAAAATTATTACTACGACGACAAAAATTAAAACCGTAAAAAAAGCTAAAATAAAAATAAATTCTAAAAATCCCAAAAAATTTACCAAAAATCAAATTAAATAAACTACGAGTTTACAAATGATCAAAACTTTTTCAAACCTTTTATTAATTAAATATTAATTTTTAAATGCTAATTAAAGCCTTAAAAATCAAAATAATTATTAAAAAGCCCAAATAAATATTTTTCACTTTGTAAAGCTCTAAAATAAACAAATAAGACTAAAAATTATTTTATGAATTTTTAAACTAATTAAAACTATTTAAAATGATTAAAAACTATTAAAAACTTAAAATAATTCTAAAAATTAGGAAAATGAAGATAAAATTAATCTAAGAGTTGCAAAAATCCTGTTTTAATGTATTAAACCTAAGAAAAATATAAAAAGTGCGAAAATGTGAAATTTGTAATTTAATAATAAAATAATATTAAAATAATATTAAAAATCCAAAAATTATAAAAAATTCTAAAACTTGTAAACTAGTTTATTTTAACCTAAATAATCAGAAAATTAAAGTGAAAATACCAAATTACCCCTAATGGGCCCCCAAATGGGCTAAAACCCAAAACAATCAACCTTAATCGGCTTAATGGGCCCAAAAAGTCAAACTTGGCCCAAATGACCTGCAAAAGCCCTATCTGACTCAAAATTTAATTCTAAACACAAAAGTCTGAAGGCCCAAAAGATGGTTTTGAGCTTATCACAGCTTAAATAGTCAATTGCTTGTTCTTATTGGGCCAATAAGCCCATTAAGTAATAAGCCAATGCCATAAGCTCTGCTTAAACACACAACCTTCTTGTGAGATGCATAAGAGATCTGTGAAAAGAAATTTTGAAAAAGCACACTCAATAAGCCAGAAATAAGCAAAGAAGAATTTCTCAAAACGACAAAATAGCCGGGTTAGATTTCTAGGCTGTTTCAGAAGCTGATTCTTTTTGAAAAAGCTCACAAATAGCTTAACTAAGAATAATCAATCATAAATATCACAAAAGCCAAGTAGAATAAACTGTAGGAGCAAATAAGCTGGCTGAAAAAGCCAAATAAGATAGTTTTCTAGCAAAAGCTTAACCAAATGACTTGTAACTTTCCAGATTTGTTATTAAGCTGAGAAAAATGACACCTATTACAAAAACCAAGTTGTTGCATGTACCAATAAGCAGTTCTCAAAAATAAGCCAAATTGTGCTTATTTGACCAAAAGTCAAAGTCCTCCAAATTTCACCAAATGTTAAGGAATTGTTTGTAAGCTTGTTATAAGCAACTTTTGTGAAGAACTCAAGGTGGAGTCCTTGTGAATCAAGAGGTCAGTTGACCAAATGATGGCAGATTTTGGCAAATAAGGCTTAATAAGCCAGTTAGCTTATAAGCCAGCAATAAGGCACACCAAATAGCAAGAAGCACTCACAAGCAGCACAATAACAAGTTCCAAGCAGTTAAGCAACAAAGCATACACTAGAATGACAATTGCAAGCCCAAAATGAGGTGGTCACTTTGTTGAAGCAAATGACCACTTCAGCCAACTTCTATAAGCTCTAGCACCCATAATAAGCCACCAAATTCAACAAACTGATACTACACAGATAGCTTATCACCTAAACTCTTCCCAAACCATATTTTAGACCTTAGATCCAACAAACAAAGATTTTATTGGATCTGATGTGTTTGACCAATTTCAAATCATTTTTTTTCAGATTTTTCCAAAACTTGAAATCCTTTTTCCAAACCTTTTGATACTTAACCAGTGACTAAAACTTGTTGCATATGACTAGTTTAGACTCCCCTAACCCTAAGAACCAAGGGCACAAGGCCACAAGGCCTTATTATCCAATAATCCCAAAGAACCTTGTTTTAGTCCTTTTTCAAACAAACTTTTTATTCAATCACATAACTTACTAATTTTATGGTTCAAAAACTTCTACTAGGTGACAACTAAGAGATAACAACCACTACAAAAAAAGAGGCTTTTTTGGACGAACTTATTTGGAACGCGAAAAAAAGAGTGCCAAATACGTGTATTTGTCACTGTTTGGATAACCGTACCAAAAAAACATGTATTTGGGACAACTATTCATAAACCGTTCCAGTTACGTATGTATTTGGCATGTTTTGCAACAGTGGTGCCAAATACAAATGTATTTGGAACGATTTCAATTATCGGTGCCAAATACTTATGTATTTGAGACAATCAGTACCGTAAGTCCCAAATGCATATATGTATTTAGGACGGTTCATTTGGCTTGTGACGAATACTTGTGTATTTAGGACAACCTTTTTAGAGTGTATGAAATAGTAATAACTTTTTAAAGTGTGTAAAAAAGTAATGTATGTATTTACAACATTTTTTTATAAATTGTTTCGAATGCATATAAGAAACATCTAATAGACTAATTAGAACCTGACCCAAATGGTTATTTTGTCTCGCACTGATAACAAGTGTCCAAATTAAATGTACGTCACCTAAATGGGGGTATCGCATGACCATTTTCGACCATCACGTACTTTCCGTTTATCACGTACTTTCCGTTTATCACCTCTAAGTGTTTAACTTGTGACATGGACCTTGATTTATATATATATGACAAAATCACAAGCTTACTAATAAGGCATTTGATAATTATTATTCAAATTTAATAACTCAGATATATTAATAATGACCAAATTATAATGTGTATGTTTAGTTTGAAGGGGGAACTTTTGTCAACGTCGATATTCTATAAATTAATACCCAAACATCTAAAGGGGTATTCCTTATACATGTATATGTATACGGCTTTTAAGAATCTAAGACATGCAACAAAATGCAGGGTTGTCTATTGTTTAGGTTTGACCTACGAAAATCGAAAATCGAATCGAACCCGAATTAGAACCGAACCCAAAATAGAATTCGGGTTATGGGTCATAACCGAACTGAACTACAAATTCGGTTTTCAGGTTGGGTATGGGTTTGGCTATCGGACCCGAAAACCGAAATTGTACAAATATATATGTTTTTATATATAATTATATATATATTCATATATATTTTTTACATATAAAATATTTATTAAAATTAATATTAATATAAAAATACGATTTTATACTTGAAATAATTTTTTTCTATTTAAATATTAAGTATTTTTTAGAAAATTCAGATAATTCAGGTCAACCCGAGAACCGAACCGAATTCAAATTCAGTTGAAATCTAGTTCGGTTCGGTTTTCGGGTTAACCCAGAATAAAAATTAACTAAATAACCCGAACCGAATAAACCGAAAAACCCGAGAACCGAACCGAAGGACACCCCTAACAAAATGACTCAAATTCGCTCAACTATTAAATAAGATTAGATAATGCATCACACGTATTATTATAGTAACTAGATGTATACCCGCGCATAACTGCGAAAACTGACTAGCGTCAAATAGTTCACGATATGCTAATTGATTTGATGGTCGAATTGGTAACTCGGTGACTCGACCAGATTGAACCGATGGGAAAATAAGTGAACTAGAGACTCAATCAGGTTGTCCCGATGACTCGACCGGATTGCCCTGGTGACTCGACCGGGTTGACCCGAAGGTCGACCCAGTGACGTGACCTAGATGATCTAATGGTCGAACTCGTGACCCGGAGACTCGACCGGGTTGACCCGACGATCGAACTCGAGATTCGGTGATTCGATCGGATTAACCCGATTGTCAAACTCGTGACCTGATGATCCGACCAGGTTGACCCGTTGATCGAATCCATGACCCAGTAACTAATCGGGTTGACGTGATGATTGAAGCCATGACCCTGTGACTAATACACTTGTTTTTTTATTTTCCCACATCACATACATTTTATTTAGAGCATCGGTTTAAACCGCACGAAAAACCTACTTTAAAGAAAACATCAACTAAAAATCGAACTAAAATGAAGCGAATAAAACCGAAAACCTAATTGAAACCGAACTCAACCGAGCAAAAACGAACTAAATAAATAGTTTATGTGTATTTTTTTTTGTTTTAACCCGAACCAAACTGAGAAAATCAAAACCGAAGTGAAAACACTGAAAACCGAAAACTTTGAATACACAAAACCGTAAATAATTTATTCGGTTTTATTAATTCGGTTCGGCACATAATACCGGTTCGGTTTGATTTTCTATTATAGTGGGATTGCTGAGCCTTTCCACACCGTTATCATTTGTGTGTATTTTTTGGTCAAAAAGAAAACCTTCCATCATTTTCGATCCCTCCAATGTCAATGCAATCCCTATTTTCTCTCCACCCATATTGTAATTTGACCAGGAAATTTCCCTAATATATATCCTAGGATTCGTGCTCCTGATTTCACCAAAATTCATATGTATTTAGGTATCAATTCTCTGTCTTCAATATTCAATTAATTGATTGTTTGATTTATATGTGGCTTTCGTAACTGATAATTGATCAATTGGGTGATATTTGTTTACTTGATAGGAACTGGTAAGGTTTATTTGTTATACTGCTTTTGTGGTTAATGGGTTCATTCATTCTGACTTTAGTATTTTAGGATTTGTTTCTTTGGTATATATCATTTAATCCTGTGTTGATATTATGTGATTATACCTATTTGAAATCTTTACAAATTACAACGTTTAAATGAAAAGGTACCAGTTATGTGATGTTTGGAATTCGTTTCATATAAGTGATAATCAGTTTTGTATACTCAAACCAGTTGCATAAAATACGTCAGGTTTACCTCAGCCAAACACTCTTCTAAAACTAAATACTCTACCCTGCTCATCTTTATTTGCAAGTTAAAGGCTTATCCCCTAAGCTAACACAAACTACTTAAGAAGCTACCTAAAAAATCATACTTTGACTTGATTATAAGTCTAACATAACCTTTGTGAATATAAGAATGAGCTTCGGTCCAAATTCAAACATACCTGATCAAAACCGACCTGATTCGAAAATCGAGTTTTGGAAATAGCAAGAACAATAACTGAACCGGAATGCCTAGTTCTGTTTTAGTCGGTTTGTCGGGTTTCATCAGTTTCGGTCAGAACCGAACCGAGTGGACCGAACTTATACTTGGACCTTCAAATTAGAATTTATGTAACATACTTTTATCTTCTTTATCGGTTTATCCAACATATCAAATGCCAGAGAGTTTAACTATATAGAAGCATATCATATTTAGGTTTCCATAGTAGGTAAAAATATTCATAAAAGCATCTAATACATGACAAAAAAACCATAGCAATAGCAAATCATAATTCTAGAGATGAGACTTCTTCTATGGTACTTCGTCCTTGTTGTCTTCTATGTGGTACTTGTTTTCTTTCCAGTAGCAAACCATAATTGTCTTCTTTGGTACTTATAGCCGACAGCCAAATAGTCCATAAGTAATATATATGCTTGTAAGATTGGTGATGTATCTTTGTAAATGATATCATATAAATGCTACACCTACAGTAAGTACTTGTAGAAAATCAATATTTTCAATGTATTTCTGTTAGAAAGTGTAAATATAATGGATTAAAGTCCTTTGTATGGGTAAGTTTCAGTTAGCTGATGTTCATACAATTTTTAATTAGTCTCGAGTCAGATTACACCTAAGTAATTACCTAAGTATAGTCTTAAAATGTATTAGTTCATAGCTCTAGCCTAACAAAATAGACGGGCAATAGTACAACAACATACCCATTTTGATTGGCTTGACCACGCATTTTCTAAATCTGAAGAGATGTTTGGTTTCTGGTCAGAAATCATTGTAACACTGTGTATTTGAAAATAAACTAATGAATATGGTTCCCTGACTTTTGTAGGGTGTTTGCTAAGCTTTTTAAAAATATCTTATTGTGTTCTTAAAACACATCTTCTAAGATGTGTTGTCAGAAACACTTTAATCTAAAAAAAAGCGATAATACATGTACCTACAAGACCATTATGACTACTAGACCGCTCAAAGTATGTATGAACATGCCAGTGAGTATTCTTTTACTTTAAGCAAACATATTTTCGGTTGGTATTTTATAGGTTCTAATGCATACTACTATAATTGTGTTACATCCGAAAGCCTGGTAATCAGTTTTTGAAATTGATCTATTTTTTCGTCGTTTTAATTACTTTATAAGCCCCGTAAGAGTACTTATTTGTATTATCCAATTCTGTCTGTCAGTGGGAAAAACTAGAGGAATACAGTTAGTATGAGCAGCAACTTGAAAATTGCAATTTTCCATCGAATTCACCATGGCAGCATGCCTGATGATAAACCATGCTTCTCTAGCTCATTACTTGGAGAACTTGAACCTGAGACAATATGGTTAGTTTGAATGTCTCAAAAGATCTATGCTACCATTGAGTTTTGATGTCAATCTTATTTCAAGTCAACACTAGCCGATTTGGTCATTTAAATTTAGTTTATCTTGTCAAATAAAAAATTGCCACAATATTCACCAGTTAATGATTACCATCCTCTTTTGAATTCATCAAAACAAATTTAATACTCGTACTTCAATATATATGACAAATAAAACCCGCATCATAACTTTTTGTTGATTAAAAAAGGAGTTAACTTCAGGATCTAATCATGAAAAAGCTCAAATTG
The DNA here is from genome assembly GCA_025667525.1 of Glebionis coronaria. NCBI lineage: Eukaryota > Viridiplantae > Streptophyta > Magnoliopsida > Asterales > Asteraceae > Glebionis > Glebionis coronaria. The sequence goes on from CM046879.1 coordinate 276,108,316, forward strand.
AGTGGTTTAAGAAATTGGAATTACATCTAGGAAAGGAGTTACCACCTTCGTCAGGTTATCACACACATAGGTGAGGATCAAGCGCTCGTCAGGTACATCTCTAACTAGTTATTGTTAATATATTCTGGCTATTATTGAATGTGAATCAAACTAGTAAATGGTCAATGTTATTTGTAGGTCGGAACTCTTTAAAATGAAAATTGATAGATGAGTGAAGACATTTTCGCTTAGCTATCTTTATGTAAGTACTAATTTAATACCTTAACTTTGTAGTTGAAACTATGCTATTTATTCTAGTTGCAGTTATTAAGAAACAATTGCTAAAAGAATGAATAAGTGAAGTGGTATATGCTATTACATGCTCTAGAAATCCTTAAGACTTGTTCGATTGTGACAAAGAGCATAATAGTAAATGGTCCCTGTCTCCATATTGTAGGAATGAAACAGGGATGTTTATTCAGATTAAAATATGCCCTAATATATAATTTGACCCGTTATATATCCGTATCTAACTTTTTTCTCGTTTCATACATATTTTTAATGTTAGAATATCTTATTATGCAGGTTTACAATGAAGACGTGTTTTGATGAGCTCTGTTTGTTTTGTTAGTAATTGTAGAGATTTATACTCAGTTTTACTTTTAACTTTGTAATTCTATAGACCATGTTTACATAGATGTTGGATGTATTGTTTATTTCATTATGGTATTTAAATGGCGATGTAGAATTTATTTTATTGTCGTTTAATAAAAAAACGAGTTCTTTTTCCTTTTGGCTTCGGTTGAAATATAGTTCTGAAAATGTGAGATATGATATGATGACTAACTGAATGCAAAATAGTGCCAAATGACATTTACGAAAGTAAAACCGTCCTAAATGTTTTTTGGCAAGGTCGATAAAAAGGTGCCAAATATGGTTGGAACAAAAAACGGAGACCGTGCCAAATACGTTTGTCACGGTAGCTAAAAACTGTCCTATCTAAATTTGGCACTGTAATGAAAAACCGAGCCAAATACATATTCGGCACGGGAAATGAATTGGTACCAAAAACACATTTAGCACGAGATATAAAAGTGTGACAAATCTCCATTTGGAACGGAAATGTGTTACCCGTGCCAAATACCCCACTTGTGGCACCCCGAATTTAAACCGTCCCAAGGACCGTGCCAAATACTTTTTAGCACGCTTTTAACCCGACCTAAATATATTTGGCACCCTCATATTTAGGACGGAGCCAAAAGCGTCCCAAAGCCGTGACAAATAGCATTTGGCACGGTTTTTTGAGTATTTGGCACGATTTTTCACCCTCACAAATACTCCTTTTTCTTGTAGTGAACAATAAAACACAAAGAACAAACACAAAATCAACAAATCACATGGCCAAATATAAATCAGACAATAACATGAAAATTTTTAGAGGAAACTTAACAAGAGGTTATACCTATCCCCCACAACTTCCTAGAGGGATCAGCAATGCTCCTTGGACCTTGTTCAACAACTAGAACAAGACCAAGGTACTTGAACAAAGGAGATGAGATGTGCCTTGGTTGATGGTTCAAAGCAGAACCTCAAGGGCTTTATGTCTTCAACACAAACAACAAACAACCTATCCAAAGGTTGATAAACCTTTACTAGCTTGGTGTCAACAAGCTTGCAAGGGCTTATAGCTTTTGGATAAGGGTTAGTACAAGTAAATAAGCAAAACAGATGACTGATTTCAAGGTTTTTCAAACTTTGAATTCCTTACCAAACATAAACGTCCTTAAACCACAAGTTCTAAGCACACTTATAACATCAAATGGAACTCAAAATTACCCTTAAACAACACCAACTTTCAAAAACATAAAAAGGAATTACAATTTTCTTAAAATACCAACTTTTATAAATTTTGAAAAGGAATTACAATGTTTAAACAGTAAAACTGGAACAAGGCTCTCTCACAAGTTGAGGAGTTCTTATATAGGCCACAGGGGCTGAGATTACAAGTGAAAACCCTAGCTATGAAGTCCCTAAAATGCCCCTTGAATCTTCTAGACGAATTGTGTTGTAGAGCCGTCCAAATGCATCCTAGCTATTCATTTTAGCTTTGTAGTTAAGCAAAGAGTCTTGGATGTTGATTTGGCCACGTGGCAATCCTTGGAAGTGAAGGAATGATGTGATAGGTGGACGGGTTTGAATGGTGGGGTCCTTGGGTGAGTGGTGTTGAGGGATTTTGGTGTGGGATGGGTTTACAAGCATGTGAATCAAGCAAGTGCCTGGGTAATTTCATTTTACCCTTTGGTTAAGTGAGTGGTAATTCTGGGTTCATCACGTGCTATAGTAAAGATTTTGATCCGAAAAAGGTGGGTTGTGTATGTTTGGCGCGTGTTTGTATATTTAAACTTTGGGAATGGCAGTATGAGTCCTTGTATTTTGGTGAAAGTTGTATTAAACGTTTTTTAGCCACAAAACTCACTTTCCTTTGTTAATAAAGTTCCAATCTTCACACATTTGCCCCAAAAGCTTTGGCAAAAGTATTTCAAGGGTTGTTTTTGTCTCTTTTGAATATTTGAAGGACTGAACTTGGACATTTTTGATCTTCAAAGGTCTTCATTGTATCTTTGACTTCATGAGGGACCATTATTGGCAATTTAGATTTGATGAGGGACTAAACTTGCCAATTCTTCAAAGTTGAAGGATCATTTTGTAATTTTGACAAACTTAAGGGACCAAACTTGTAATTATGAATATACAAGGGTTTTAAGTGTCATTTCTTCATCTTTTGAGGGTCAATCTTATACATCTTCAAGTCTTCAAGGGTTTTTCTTGGATAAATCAGGAACTAGGGCCCGGTTAATTGTACGACTTCGTTTCTCGTGTCCGTTTTTCCTTGTTTCTTGTGATCTTTTGTCTTTTTCACGATATCCATACCTAAAACACACAAGTAAACAAATACAAGCATATATATGGTATATTTCTGACATTTTATGCATTTAAAGCCCGAAAAGAACGATGAGATCATGTATAAATGCCATCTCATCACTCCCCCATACTAAGCCATTGCCGTGCCCTCACGCAATGCTAGAATAAAGTATCTAAGCATCACCAAAATTCAATTTTATTAACCTTTATTGAAAAGTAAAATACTTGCAACAATACTACGAAGATGTGTAAAGACATAATATATGATTATCATCACAAATGTGACTTTTAGGGTCAATGAATAGAAACTAGTAAATGTCCCATAGAGTAAATTTCGTCATCCTTGATTGTCATACATTCCATGCTAAGTGCAATAATGAGATCATTATTGGTACAAGTCACAATGCTAACACTACTCGTACGTCCAAATTGTGTAGTACTTTTTCTCCCCACAATCCTAGTTATTATAAAAGGAAATGGGTTTCTAGAATTTTTTAACTACTTGTCATGGATCACAAGTGATTCATATTGACTTATTTGAGTATTTATTAGTCCGAAAGTAAAGGAAAAAATCTTTTAAAACGGATTCTCGAGTATCTCCTTAAGTTCATATCTTGGCATAACTCGTTTCACGATTTGAGACCTTTCTCGGACCGATATTTGGCATGTATTTCATACTTCAAATCTTGGGAAGACGTTCTTGAAATTATGGTCTTATCTTCATATTTTGGAATTTATTCACTTGACATTTTTGAGAGATTCTTCATACTTGGACCACGACTTCATCATTTTTCTTCAATCTTTATTTTGGACTTTGATATACAACGATCCGCCTCCTTTTAGGACTTGGATATATTTATCCTCATACCTTGTAAGGTTCTTTTTGGATAGACTTTCTCCATGATCTTTAGGGGAGTAATTGCTTTTCGTCGTGTGTCTCGATCCTTCATATTGATTTAGGAATAATGATACTTCACATCATCTTGGATCTTTAGCAACAAAATAGAGCTCCTCATGCCTTGTTAGGGCCTTTTTGTATCTTCACCAATCTTCGCATCCCGCTTCAATAAGTTATGCCTTGGCTATGAACTCTATTCGACCCTGAGCAACTTTTAAACGATCTTGTGCTAGAAGCTAAGTAACCTTTCGAATCGTACGACCTTACTTATTGCAATTAGTTTTATTCCTAATGCATTGATCTTATGGGGGAAAAGCCACAATTAAAAATATATGCGTTTTTGAAAGAACATTTACATGTTCTACGTTTAGCATGATCACTTGTCTAACTCTATCATCTCTCGTTCTTCACTATTTAAAGACCTCTAATAAAAGAGACTCGTGAATACTTAGCCATGCAAGTCAAAATTAGGCCAAATTTGGATTAGCTTTCAATAAGACTATATCAAATCAAAATTTTGGGTTTTCAAGCCACCAATAGGATCTTGCACTTTCTTGGACTTTTTCAAGTTTAGAGAATGCATTTTATAGTTCCCTTGATAAGTGACTTTCTAGGATCAATTATAGGAACTTGCGAAAAGTTCTTGTTCTTAACCCGAATGAGCTAAGACTTTCTCGTTTTAAAATTCCCTATATAAAAGTCTAGCAAAACTTGAATTGAGCGGGTTAAGGAATGTAAATGGCTCCAAATGCCCATCAAGTCAAAAATTAGCTCTTATTCTACCCATCGGAAAATATACATTCGTGTCTTAAAAACACTTATTAGCAACAAAACATTGGAAGTTAGAACACGTGAGGGCGTAGCAAAGCAAGTATCTATTCACCCCATACTAAAATTAAACAATGTCCTCAATGTTTCGAGTCTAAAGGTAGAGCACCCCCATACTAGAGACGAAGAGTCGAATGCTTAGGATCTAGCATGGAAATGGTGATCAACAATATATCTAAAGCCGTTTATTAATTATGCTAAAATATAATTGTTAGAACAATAAAGGATATGTCATGGATTCGTGAAAAATTTCTTCAAGCAAACGATGGAGGCTCACGTAAACGAACACGAGAGTCTTCAATCGTAGTGATGATGATGATCTAAATAACACATGCACAAACAACCACGAGACAACGAGTTGGAAGGGTACAAATCCACTTTCATTATTTATTAGAAAGCATAAAAAGATAAGCATGGGATATCCCCCACAAGGCACCTCGTTTTTTATTACCGAGTCATGAGCTCGACTCGATCCCCTCAATGCTAATTATCATTGGGGAAGGTGACTTGGTCGAGGTCATCCAATGAAGGAACTTCCCCACCAAAGTAGTGCTTAAGCCTATGTCCATTCACCTTGAAGTTACGACCATCATTTTAAGCTAGCTCAATGGTCTCATAAGGAAACACTTGTGTAATGGTGAAAGGACCCGACCAACGAGATTTCAATTTCCCGGAAAATATCTTTAATCGAGAGTTAAAAAGTAACACTTGATCACCAATGTTAAAAACCCGGTTTTTAATCTTTGCATCATGAAACTTTTTAGTCTTTTCTTTGAAAATCAATGAGTTCTCAAAAGCATTATCTCTTTATTCATCCAATTCATTCAATTGTATTTTCCGGTGATCTCCCGCAGTCTTCAAGTCAAAATTAGCATGCTTAAGGGCCCAATATGCCTTATGCTCCAATTCAATGGGCAAATGACAATTCTTCCCATAGACTAACTTATAAGGAGTACAACTGATAGGTGTCTTATAAGCGGTCCGAAAGGCCCATAAAGCGTCATCGAGTTTGTCGGACCGTGAAGCACGGTTTTCTCCAATCGACCACTCTAAAATCCTCTTCAAAGCTCGGTTCGAAACCTCGACTTGCCCCCTCGTTTGCGGGTGATAAGCCGTAGAAAGACGATGAGTAACTCCATATTTATTTAAGACCTTCTCGAATTGGTCATTACAAAATGGGTTCCACGATCGCTTTTAATAGCACGAGGGGTTCCGAACCGAGAGAATAGTTGCTTCAAAAACATCACTACCACACGAGCATCATTAGTAGGTAAAGCCTTAGCTTCCACCCACTTAGAAAGGTAGTCAACGGATACGAGGATATACTTGTTACCATGAGACGATGGGAACGGCCCCATAAAGTCTATGCCCCAAATGTCGAAAATCTCACACACTTGAATTATGTTTTGCGGCATTTCATCACGTTGAGACGATTTTCCTTGACGTTAGCACGAATCACATGACTTCACAAGTGCGTTTGCATCACGATAGATAGAAGGCCAAAAGAAGCCGGCATCGAACACTTTCTTAGCCGTGAGATTAGCACCGTGGTGACCACCCGTGGGTCCCTCGTGACAAGCTCTAAGGATGTTAGAAGCTTCGGCACCAAAAACACAACGTCAAACGAGTTGATCCGCACAAACCCGAAAGAGATAAGGGTCGTCCCAAAAATAGAACTTGATGTCACGAACGAATTTTCTCTTTTGTTTGTGTCATCATACCCTTAATTATGAAATTGCCCGCATGGTAATTTGCAATGTCGGCAAACCATGGGGTGGTGTCTTTAGATTCACTACACCGAGTATAACACCCCCAACATATGCTATGCGCAGCGGAACTACAACATTTGGGTGCTACGTAGTTATCATCACACATAAGCTATATTAAACGACTCAAAGAGACGTGAAAGTTTAAACATAAATTTAAACATTATTAAAATCATACAAGTCTACAGTTTTCCAAATCCCAAGATAATACTAAACAGAGTTTGCGTTAGGTCCCCACTGAATCTCAACCCAAAAGTACATTTTTGCTCACATGACAGAATAATAAAAGAGTTTTTTTTTAAGTTAAATAAGGGTGGAAAAAAAACAAGTAGACCGCCAAGCCACAACAACTTCCATCCTCGCATGCTCCGCTGCTATCTATCTCGGTTACCTGAAACACATGCTTAAAATTGTCAACACAAAGGTTGAGCGAATCTATAGGTTTATCAAATCATAAGTTGAACATAAGTATTAAAAACCAATCATGATCATTCAATAGCATTGTCGTACTCACAATCTATTATTCAAGGATATGACAATTGTGTTTAAGCTCATGACACTAATCCGTTAACTCAATCACCCGCGTAATAATTACCGGCGTGATTCAGATGAAGCCAGTGCCCCTACTAAAGGCATCAGTTGCAATTATACCTTATCTCTTATCACAAATTATCCGTCCACAGGGGGTATCAACGTACTAGCCCTCGTCTCGGATAGGGTAGTCAACCCCATAGTACTATCACTTTGTATAAGCGGCTATTTCCCCCTTCGCAAGGGCAAGACAATAGTTAATAGTTCATGAAATTAGGGCCTCTTGCAACTAGGTACTCAACACAATTTCAAGGCAACATTCGGGTCCAACAATCATTCATGACTTATGTTCATTTTCATTTAAATAGCATGTATCCCCCTCGCGGGTAAAAACATTTGAAATAAGTAAAGAGCGAGGCTATAGACTCACCTTAAGTAGTAGTGGTAGTATTAGTAACTACGGCGTAAACGAAATCGATCACCAACGATGAGGATGCCCCGGGAAATCAAATACAACACCTAACGAATAAACACGTAATGAATCAACACATTCAAGTACCTTCAAGTACTGTATGTACATAATTAAGAACACTCAAGGTTCATATAAACTCACGCCAAAAACCCATACAAGTGATATTTACTAGACACGTCCATGTTATTAACGTTATCCCCTTTTTACACATTTTTCGCCGATACTTACCAAAAGTACGGACTGTTTTACTAGACTTAACCCTTTTTATAAAAATTGGGAAAATTCTCAAAAATACCTTAAGACCTGTAGAAAACACATATTTAATCCCATTAAAAGTTTCCGCTTTTACGACCCGTTACTCAACACTTTACCAAAACTACGTTTTTCGGACTGAATTTGCACTTTGACCAAGTCGGACTCATTTGACCCATTTAAAATATACCATTGACCCATTTGACACCTAAGTCTAATAATAGACTCAAATATGCAGGTTTGAGACCAAAAATCAACCTTTGACCATTTACCAAACTATACCTATGGTCCCCGGGATTTGACCCAAAACCAAACACAAATTCGGATTGTGTTGATTCTCATCTCCCGGTACACGAACTTTCAAAATATCATAACTTTTGACCCGTTTGGAGTCGTAAGCTCTACCTTATACCAAAACGAAGCTAAGACAAAGCTCTACAACAATATCTCATCATCTAGACCTGGACATAGACTTAAACCCACGAAAATAACCCTAAAGTTTCTGATCTAAAAACACCTCTTTGAAAACCGTAAAAGTCATCATTCCAACCCTTTTTCTTACATCCTAGACCTATTATAACACCAATTAACCAATCCAAAACATCCTAACTATCCTTAATCACTTGTATGAACAATCACAACAAAAACCCATTTCATAAATCATACATGCAATAGATTCTAACCATTTAAAAACATCAAAAACATCACTAAAAACATAACCCCACAACACATTTCATCAAACACCATGGGAACCCAAAAACCCCCAAAAATTCGTGGGTTTTGGGGATGTATAAAACCAAAATCATAAATCCCCATTTTGTTTTATGGATTAATTAACATTATAAACACATGAACTAAACAATAAATGGGTTTAACTAGATTAAAACATGTTTTTGAAAAATCATTGATTCTTGAAAAATTTATGTTAATGCATGTGGGATTTGATTGCACAAGAACACTTACAAAGATTTATTAAGAGGTGGTCTTTGATTGGATTTGTCAAAAATCAAGTTTTTGTGGCAGATCTATGGTGGTGAAGGTGGTGGTCGGCGGCCTAGAGAGAAAAGGGAGAGAGTGTGTGTGTTTTGAAATGAAAAATGAGTGGTGTGTGTGTAAAATTGGCCTTTTATATGGTGGGGAGGGTAGATTGTGTAATATTAGTTTTCTTTTGGCCTTAGTTGTAAGATAACTTTTTAAAAAGGCAAAAATGGTACCTAGTAAGTTTTTATAAATTTACGAGAGTCGGGTTTCGTCCCGGCTACCTCAAAATACTTTTGAATGGTTCAAACGCACACAAAACGATTATACATATGGTTCCGACTCGACTTAACACGTAATAAAAATAAAAATCTCGAAAAACTCAAATATCGATCAATCGATAATAAAATGTAAGTTTTGGGCATTCGTCGGTATCGTAGTCGTTATCAGTTCTTCTTAAATCGTCAAACGTTAAATTACGACCGTAAACGTTGGTTTCAACATAAACCGTCAAATAAATCCACGATAAACATTCTTAAAAATTTCAAAAATATACGTAAAATAGGATTAAATAAATGACGTTAGGCTCGGGATATCACATCCACAAGTGAGCCACAACTTAAGAGAGATGCTCATACTGAACAGCTCTTGAGACAATAACTTAGCATCATACGGCACTTTCACTGGTATTACATCCTCCCCTCCTTAAGGGAGCGACGTCCCGGCGCTCTTCGGTTCTTATACTCGCATTTCGTACTACTAGAAAGATGGGGGTACTTCTTACTATAGAGGTATTCACGTTCCAATATGGACTTCGGTTCACGTCTCGGATTTCATCACACCTTCACGATGAGTATTATACCTTGCTTCAATCTCTTAACATCTCGATCCATGGTCTCTACTTCAATTTCCCAATTTCTTCCTACGGTTATCAAAACGTCTCTTCTCATAGATCCTCGCGGTTAACAAGTGATTCTTAGTTTACACCATCTCTTCCGTAGCCTCTCGAATCATTTCAAGTCCATTCAACTGACTTTTTCCTACTTCATGCTATCCAACTGGCGATCTACATTTTCATCAACATATTTCTTCAAATGCTGTAGCTTTAATGCTAACATGGTAAATGCCGTTGTACGAAGGTACTACCAACGACAAGTGTCGGTCTCAACAACTATCAATCAATCACACACGCTCGGAGCACGTCTTCCAACGTTCGAATCGTCCTTTCACTTAGTCCATCATCTCATAAAAATAATTACTCATAAAATAAGATCGCACGGGTCACACATAACCCCATCGAAAACGTTCAGAATATACAAGACGAAGTAATTATTACTAGTCGTACAAAATCACCTTATCACAATATTACGTACATACAACCCTAGTTCGTTAAAAACGAATTCATCGATACGCTAATCATTCGACGTATACATAACTCTCTCGAAAACATCACAATCCAATCAAACACAAAAGCCATTATGAAGCACATAAAGCCGTATCACGACATGTTTGCGGAATAGCCAAACCATGCCAAGTAAATAAGTTCAACCAGTTAACTCATGCTTGCTAATCAGCCAAGTCATGATAAAATAAGGATATTTGACATATTTCTCAGATGAGTCCAGTCAAAAGAAAATTGCAAGTTAAAGAATGTTCACAAGCTTGCTAGCTAAGGATGCATATCCAAAAAGAAAATAAAATAGAATAAAATACATACATATGTCATCGTAGGGTGCTCACACACTGATCCATACCCAAAAGATATTTCAAGAACACCATCTCACTTCCGTCTCAAACGTGGTCAAAAACTCAATAAGCATCATCGTCCACAGTATAAAGAAAAATATACATATATATTACATGGCACGCGTTCTCCATGATCGGACTTCATTGGACAATGTCGTCTCAAGTTCTCACAACTTACGATCACTCGACTAGATCACTTACCGCATGAACACATAAAAGGCAAGGGTTTACCACTAGAACATCAGATATGGCTATCTATCGTTTAACTATCGATAATCAAGGATGGTTGAGTCAAGCAAAGAGGATTCCTCACTTAAATAAACGAAGATGGCAATGGAATTGTCTTCCAACTACCGATGCACAGTTGGTAACTTCAACAATTTATCGCGTGTCGTTAAACATATCAAAAGAACAAGAAAAGAAACATATAAAGTACGATACATTTGATGTAATCATTTCCCTCAGAGTCACTTGAACTCTGATTTCCTCTACTTTGGCAGTCTTCTATTCTTGTTTAAAATTTCTTCTCAGTGTCGGTACGAGTCCCTTGGGTATATCATCAACACCCTAGCGGTTCCGATAAACTTCACACATTACACACAACACATAAAAACATTTTCCAAAATTACTCGGTCACAGTGACTTACTAAGTCAACGCCAAACAAAAAAAGAAAAGATTTCAAGGAACACAAGAAAATTCAAAAATTTCTTTAGGAATAAAAGAAAATATGATTACTTTCATAAGGATCCATTATTTTAAAAAAAACATTCTCATCCAAACATCTATCAAAAACACTACCGGTTTTAAAGATGACCAATTTATTTGAAACTACATTGCCTTTCCTAAACTATGCATAATTAACTAGATCATGCATACTTAAGGACCAAGCAACGACAATCAACAAAATAGGACTCTTCCTGAATTATGCATAGTTAGCTAAGCTGTGCATAATTGAGGATCGGGTGACGACACAAACATTACTATTACACACCAAACACGACTATGAAAGTTTTCGACCTATACCTCAGAATAATTAAATCGTTTGAAATGAAATTTGAAATGGGATATTATTGCTACCATCGTTTTAAGGAACACATCAAATATTTTTCATCCACTTTGAAAGCATACTTTTACTTTGCCTATTTATGAGAAATAAACAAATAAATAATTAAATAAATAAATCGACACCATTCGCATTTGGTTAAACGAAACATTTCACACTCATTCATATTTTCAAAATAGACTACTCACAAAATAACGGTAAGGTGGTTCATGATTAAAGATCATTGCAAGCACAACAAGTAATAAAATCAAAAATCAATGAGATCGAACGAGGTAAACGAGTAATATAATTGCCAACTAAAATTTACTACATCAGAAACGAAAAATACTTCAAATATATGACAAAAGTCTCGGGATAACAACAGCGATCTACGAATACATGGAGTAAAAATTAAATATCAACACAAGCGTCAAAAATAAAACAACGATCATAATTCCTATCGTCTCGAGTGGCACACACATTCCACCAAGGGTATACGGGGAGAGAAGAATAATCACTTGGTTAAACAGAAACAATTTCACCAGGAAGAACGAGTTCTTTCACCTCTACAATTTGATAAAGCGGCTTCGCCTCCTCGCTTTTGTTCAATATAAATAAATAACCAATTTATTGAAGATTTATAGCATCATTCAAGTAAATACAGAATTTTAGGTTCCATTAACCGTAAGAAGAAAAGTCACAACGTCTATGAACATGACAAAAGTACACCGGGTGACATACCCTCATTATCAAGTACTAGCGAAATAGTAGCTTTAAAATAAATATAATAATAATGGTTTCATATCATGAAAATATTAAAATAAACAATCACATGACTACTCAAGTTTAGATACAGACTCATAAAATCAAAGAAGGGATGTCGGACGATCGAACCATCGTGACTCAAAACATTATATATACATCTTTATTAAATAATATACAAGTAGGCGTGTGTTGTATAATCTAGCTGCGTATAATAATTAGTGTTACCTGGTACATTGTAAAACCGAACATTTGCACATTTTTAATTCGTGTTACCCCATTAAAGATTTCAGACCTTTCATGTTTCAATCTATACAAAGTTTTTATTTCTAGAAAAATTACAGTTGCAAGAAAATTTCTAACATTAGTTGATTCAGTGACTCGGTTATTATAACTGGTAAAATCATTAGGTTTGAAAATCTCCATACTTGCGTCAAAATCTCATTAATATTCATATCTTAAGTACCAAAAACGTGCATAGTAAGAATTTTCAAAGTTTTACGTTATTATTATTATGACTTATCTTATCACATATATACAAGTAACCAACACAACTCAATTTAGTCCAATTGACTCTTAAAATTAACCTTGACTTTTTATTACACACATGTGTTCGTTAAAACTGATTTGTATGCTATATTTTATTCACGCGACTCGAGCCAGGCGTCAAAGACGTTTCACGCAGTATTATCTCAGATAAATTACTGATTTTAGTCGAGACTTGAATCTCAAAAATAATAACAATATAATAATATAATAATTAATCAGAAATGCTTATTTCAATAATTCTAAAATGTATAAAATTTAACTTTTAGTCATTAGCCCATTATCAAGTGATTTTAAAATTAACACATCTCACAGTAGAGTAAAATGACGTTCCATCAACATTTAAAAATTTGTTTCAAGCGTTAGAATTTCTCACTTAAAGTGTTTATTCCGATTTTATCCCAGTTTATTCACTACAACAAGTAACGCGTTCTAGTTTACACCAATGCATACGTAATCATAACCATATGTTTAAAATAAAACCAATTTTACAAAGTTTTTAGCTCCAAAATACATGACCAATTCTTCTACTCATGTTTTATATTACAAGATACGCCAAAAGTTTGCTACATTGACCCGAAAATTAATTCATACTAAATCCAAAGTTACATATACTCAACAGTCATATCGTAAATTTTATTATAAACTCCTTTTTAAAATTATATTAAACAAATTCTTAACAAATCCATCACTAGCTTCTAGTATCAAATTATTAATATATAAAAACAAGGATTTTACGAGTAATATAAATCACTTATTATAATATACCAACCAAGGTTGAAGGAAAAACAATTTCACTTTGTCACTTTACTTTCTATAAAAGTTTTACTTTTTACAAGACACATCATAAGTCATTTTTGTCCAAAAGTTTCATTCACCATTTATTTAATATGTAAAACACTTTATCTTTAAGTCATTCGATCAACAAAGTTTAATGCTTTATTTAACTCACACAAATGCCGGACCTTGTCATATATACTATCAAATTCAAAATAATGAAACAACAAAAACAAAATGAAATAAACGAAGCGAGAATGCGTATGTCAACTAAGTGTTGTTATTGGCCTCGGATGAGTCTCGAAAATCGTACTCCACAAAATTAACACAAAAACCAACCAAATTTCAAGTTATCGCGATTGATCACAACGCTAGTCTATTTTAAAACACATCTTAAAATTCAAGTAGAATAGTAAACAACGATTAAATGGCAACACGCCTCAACCACCTTTTATAACATACACAAGTGATTCGTCGCTACGATGTACGCATCGTTGATTATACTTCGTCTATATTATAGTTACGCCAACCAATATATCAAACCCATGAGGAATAAAGGAAATACGGTAATACATGAGTAATTTACGTTCCAAAAAGAAGATGTCCCAAAAATGACACATAACGGTGTGATAACGAAAATCGAGATCGATCTAGTCAATATACAATATGTTACGAGGCGTTATTTACGTATCTAGAGTATCAAACGAGGTTCACACTCGGTTATTCGAACAATAAATTAATTATCAAGATTGATAATTTGCGGTGAGGCCGAATTCTCAACAAAACCACATTATAACATGTACGATAATCACTGAAGGACCATTGCTTCATGTGCAATGCCTTTAAATACCATAGTATATACATACTTATACATACAATCATTCCTACATACACGTAGGATTACAACGCAGTGTTGCCATGTAATGCAATGTAGCCCGTTATGCCAATTACATGCAACATATACGATAATCTTTACAGGAATTTGCAAATTACGATGATAAGTACTCAACGCACAAAACAATATATCTCAATATATATCAAAGTATTTACCTTCTAAATACTAGGGAATTCATATCAATTTTGAGGGATACATCTAAAATATAAAGCAATGCTAAAGAATTCTTACCGGAGCCATGCAGGATAGTTGTGTGCTTGGACAATTTCTTACGACACCAAAAGTTATAGTTTAGGATTTTTCAAAATGACCTAGTTCTCTATAACTCATGGCTCTGATTACCAATCTATAACACCCCCAACATATGCTATGCGCAGCGGAACTACAACATTTGGGTGCTACGTAGTTATCATCACACATAAGCTATATTAAACGACTCAAAGAGACGTGAAAGTTTAAACATAAATTTAAACATTATTAAAATCATACAAGTCTACAGTTTTCCAAATCCCAAGATAATACTAAACAGAGTTTGCGTTAGGTCCCCACTGAATCTCAACCCAAAAGTACATTTTTGCTCACATGACAGAATAATAAAAGAGTTTTTTTTAAAGTTAAATAAGGGTGGAAAAAAAACAAGTAGACCGCCAAGCCACAACAACTTCCATCCTCGCATGCTCCGCTGCTATCTATCTCGGTTACCTGAAACACATGCTTAAAATTGTCAACACAAAGGTTGAGCGAATCTATAGGTTTATCAAATCATAAGTTGAACATAAGTATTAAAAACCAATCATGATCATTCAATAGCATTGTCGTACTCACAATCTATTATTCAAGGATATGACAATTGTGTTTAAGCTCATGACACTAATCCGTTAACTCAATCACCCGTGTAATAATTACCGGCGTGATTCAGATGAAACCAGTTCCCCTACTAAAGGCATCAGTTGCAATTATACCTTATCTCTTATCACAAATTATCCGTCCGCAGGGGGTATCAACGTACTAGCCCTCGTCTCGGATAGGGTAGTCAACCCCATAGTACTATCACTTTGTATAAGCGGTTATTTCCCCCTCGCAAGGGCAAGACAATAGTTAATAGTTCATGAAATTAGGGCCTTTTGCAACTAGGTACTCAACACAATTTCAAGGCAACATTCGGGTCCAACAATCATTCATGACTTATGTTTATTTTCATTTAAATAGCATGTATCCCCCTCGCGGGTAAAAACATTTGAAATAAATAAAGAGTGAGGCTATAGACTCACCTTAAGTAGTAGTGGTAGTATTAGTAACTACGGCGTAAACGAAATCGATCACCAACGATGAGGATGCCCCGGGAAATCAAATACAACACCTAACGAATAAACACATAATGAATCAACACATTCAAGTACCTTCAAGTACTGTATGTACATAATTAAGAACACTCAAGGTTTATATAAACTCACGCCAAAAACCCATACAAGTGATATTTACTAGACACGTCCATGTTATTAACGTTATCCCCTTTTTACACATTTTTCGCCGATACTTACCAAAAGTACGGCCTGTTTTACTAGACTTAACCCTTTTTATAAAAATTGGGAAAATTCTCAAAAATACCTTAAGACCTGTAGAAAACACATATTTAATCCCATTAAAAGTTTCCGCTTTTACGACCCGTTACTCAACACTTTACCAAAACTACGTTTTTCGGACTGAATTTGCACTTTGACCAAGTCGGACTCATTTGACCCATTTAAAATATACCATTGATCCATTTGACACCTAAGTCTAATAATAGACTCAAATATGCAGGTTTGAGACCAAAAATCAACCTTTGACCATTTACCAAACTATACCTATGGTCCCCGGGATTTGACCCAAAACCAAACACAAATTTGGATTGTGTTGATTCTCATCTCCCGGTACACGAACTTTCAAAATATCATAACTTTTGACTCTTTTGGAGTCGTAAGCTCTACCTTATACCAAAATGAAGCTAAGACAAAGCTCTACAACAATATCTCATCATCTAGACCTGGACTTAGACTTAAACCCACGAAAATACCCCTAAAGTTTCTGATCTAAAAACACCTCTTTCAAAACCGTAAAAGTCATCATTCCAACACTTTTTCTTACATCCTAGACCTATTATAACACCAATTAACCAATCCAAAACATCCTAACTATCCTTAATCACTTGTATGAACAATCACAACAAAAACCCATTTCATAAATCATACATGCAATAGATTCTAACCATTTAAAAACATCAAAAACATCACTAAAAACATAACATTTTATCAAACACCATGAGCACCCAAAAACTCCCAAAAATTCGTGGGTTTTGGGGCTGTATAAAACCAAAATCATAAATCCCCATTTTGTTTTATGGATTAATTAACATTATAAACACATGAATTAAACAATAAATGGGTTTAATTAGATTAAAACATGTTTTTGAAAAATCATTGATTCTTGAAAAATTTATGTTAATGCATGTGGCATTTGATTGCACAAGAACACTTACAAAGATTTATTAAGAGGTGGTCTTTGATTGGATTTGTTAAAAATCAAGTTTTTGTGGCGGATCTATGGTGGTGAAGGTGGTGGCCGGCGGCCTAGAGAGAAAAGGGAGAGAGTGTGTGTGTTTTGAAATGAAAAATGAGTGGTGTGTGTGTAAAATTGGCCTTTTATATGGTGGGGAGGGTAGATTTTGTAATATTAGTTTTCTTTTGGCCTTAGTTGTAAGATAACTTTTTAAAAAGGCAAAAATGGTACCTAGTAAGTTTTTATAAATTTACGAGAGTCGGGTTTCGTCCCGGCTACCTCAAAATACTTTTGAATGGTTCAAACGCACACAAAACGATTATACATATGGTTCCGACTCGATTTAACACGTAATAAAAATAAAAATCTCGAAAAACTCAAATATCGATCAATCGATAATAAAATGTAAGTTTTGGGCATTCGTCGGTATCGTAGTCGTTATCGGTTCTTCTTAAATCGTCAAACGTTAAATTACGACCGTAAACGTTGGTTTCAACATAAACCGTCAAATAAATCCACGATAAAAATTCTTAAAAATTTAAAAAATATACGTAAAATAGGATTAAATAAATGACGTTGGGCTCGGGATATCACATCCACAAGTGAGCCACAACTTAAGAGAGATGCTCATACTGAACAGCTCTTGAGACAATAACTTAGCATCATACGGCACTTTCACTGGTATTACACCGAGAGTCTCGAGAGGAAATTTTTCGGTGATTTCCTTGTTCTCGAAAACATCTTTGTGAGGATCTTCTAGTCAAGAGAGATGATCGGCCGCTAGATTCTCGGCTCTTTTTTTGTCAAGCACGGTGACATCAAATTCTTGGAGGAGGAGCATCCAACGAAGCAGTCTTGGCTTAGCATCTTGCTTAGCTAAGAGATACTTGATAGCCGAATGGTCGGTATACACGATGCTTTAAGTTAAGACGAGATAAGGTCGGAACTTCTCAAAAGCATAGACCACGGCAAGGAATTCCTTTTCCGTTTTGGTGTACTTTAACTGAGCCTCGGTCATCGTCTTACTAGCATAATGGATAGGACGGAAATGCTTTTCATAACGTTGCCCTAAGACGGCCCCTATAGCATAATCACTTGCATCGCACTTGATTTCAAAGGGTAATTCCCAATTAGGAGCAACAAGAATGGGAGCTTCGGTAAGTTTCCTTTTGAGAGTTTAGAAAGTTCTAACACAATCCTCATTGAAATTAAAAGGAGCATCCTTCTCGAGAAGGTGTGTCATAGGTCGAGAGATTTTCGAAAAGTCTTTGATGAAACGACGATAAAAGCCCGCGCGGCCTAGAAAACTCCGAACTCCCTTAACGGTTTTGGGATGAGGTAACTTGGCGATGACGTCTACCTTTGCTTTATCGACCTCAATCCTCGCTTTCGATACCTTATGTCTTAAGACGATTCCTTGTTTACACATAAAATGACATTTTTCCCAATTAAGCACAAGATTGGTGTCTTCACAACGTTTTAACATTTGCTCGAGATTAGATAAACACGACTTGAACAAATTTCCAAACACCGAAAAGTCATCCATAAATACTTCCATCGACTTCTTGATCATATCGTGAAAAATAACCATCCTACACCGTTGAAACGTACCCGGTGCATTACATAGTCCGAAAGGAATCCTACGATAAGCAGACGTTCCATAAGGACACATAAACTTAGTCTTATCTTGATCATGAGGGTCGATAGGGGTTTGGAAGTAACCGGAAAAACCATCTAAAAAGCAATAGAATTCATTTCCCGCGAGTCGCTCCAACATTTGATCCATGAAGGGCAAAGGAAAGTGGTCTTTACGAGTGTCGTCATTTAACTTTCGGTAGTCAATACACACCCTCCAACTAGTCACAACACGAGTGGGAATTAACTCGTTGTTTTCGTTGGGCACAACGGTCATTCCTCCCTTTTTAGGGACACAATGGATTGGGCTCACCCATGGGCTATCGGAGATAGGATAAATCACTCCCGCGTCAGGAGTTTTAAAACTTCCTTTTTGATAACATCGTGAATTTTGGGTTTTACCCTTCTTTGACTTTGATTTGCGGGCTTGCAGTCCTCCTCCATTAAAATCTTGTGAGTACAAAATTTTGGGTCAATACCCTTAATGTCGGAAATTTTCCATGCAATTGCCCCTTTATGATCTTTAAGAATTTTCAAGAGTGCGGTTTTTTCATTATTAGAAAGACCTCTTGCAATAATAACCGAAAACTTGTCATCACCTTCCAAGAATGCGTATTCAAGGTGAGATGGAAGATCTTTCAATTCAAGGATAGGTGGTTCCTCGATTGAAGATTTTTTCTCAACACTCATAACTTCTATCGGCGGAAGAAATGGTGGAATAGAAGTATCATCACTAATAATCACCTCATCTTCGTTGTCGATTTCATTTGAAGTAAAATCGCCTCCATGGAATGGAGTGAGATTTGGTGTAGAATTAGCAAGATTCAGATCCAAAATAGTGGGATTGCCACCTTACGAGCTATCGGAAAAACCAAACACTTCTTGTGAAAACTCATCGCAAACCACATCAACTAAGTCAATGTGATTGATGGTAGCGATTTCACAAACATGAGAAGGTGTCGAGTTTTAAGTAGCGTTTATAACAAGTTCCTCTTCGTTGAATCTCAAAGTAATAGTTCTTGCATGAACGTCGATAAGCGATCTCGAGGTGTCTAAAAATGGACGACCTAAAATTAGAGGAACTTGAGGATCCGCGGGGATGTCAACTACTATAAAATCAACGGGATAGTAGAACTTCCCTACTTTTACGAAAACATCCTCGTCTACTCCACATGCTAAAATCATAGAATGATCGGACATCTCGATAGACATGTTCGAAGGAGTAAGAGCCGGAAGCGAAAGCGATTTCCAAATGGAAAATGGCATCAAATTAATGCTCGCATCAAGATCGGCCAAGTCGGGGCATTCTAATATCCTGTATATCACAAGTAATGAGAAACTTTCCGGGGTCACCTACTTTTTCTGGTATGCGGTTAAGATAAACAGAAGAACAATTAGCAAGCTTTGAAAGCTTTTCCTTATCATTCATCATACCTTTAAAAGTGGAAGCGAAACGAGGCATATATAAAAACGCGTCGGCTAAACTTGCATCAAAATGAACTTGTTGAAACAATTTTCTAAAAAGATCGATTTGTTGTTTGTTACGTTCTTGTAATTTCTCTTTGTTTCGTCTCTAAGGGTAAGGTAAGGGTAGTGTGGGTTGGACATTAGGCAACGGCCTTGGAATCTCGGGTTCCATGATTGGTATTGGTTCAACCGTAGGTGTGGTATGAGCGGTACTTCGTGGGCTTGTGATATGCTCCTTTTCGACCATCACCTCGGGCTCTTTCTCGATTTCCTTCTCCGTAGAAGTACTTGGACGAGAGATTGGTTCCTTGAAAGTTTTACCACTACGTGTAGTAATAACCTTCATTTCTTCCTTTGGGTTTGCAATGGTATCACTAGGAAGACCACCCGAGGAAGAGGGTTTACACATGATTGCTTCAAACATTTTTGCCATTCGGTCTTTAAATTTTTATTGCCTAGCATCCGCTTTTAACAATTCCTGCTTAATATCATGTTGTCCTTGTTCCATCTTTTGTTGATTTTGTTGAAGACGTTGAACGTTTCCTTCCATTTTATTAGCATGAGTCTTAAGTTCATTAGCAAGTTTGTTTTTAAGCTCGTTTTTCAACTCGGATCTTAAGCTAATCATCTCACGTTGCATGTTATCAAACTTAGCATCGTTTGCTTTTGCATAATCCAAAAATTCTCCATTAAGATTTTTAATGTGAGCATTTTGAAATCATTGTGTAGTGTTTTGAAAATCACGGTTTTGGTTTTGATTTGCAACTTGTCCATTCCCACTTTGATAATTCCCTTTGTTGTAGTTACGTGAATTGCCTTGATAAAAACCATTTTGATTGTTGTTTCGATAGTTATTAGCATTTTGATTTGGTGGAGTTTGATTTAGGCGGGAACCTTGGCCGTTTTGATTGTAAGTTCCCGTTGCTACGTAAGCCCTCGAAGTGTTACCACCGGCGGTAATGCACTCGGAAAGATCATGAGCTCCACCAGAAGACAAACAACTCTTTTCAACCGCTTTAACCGATGCGGAATTCAAAGCATCTTGTGCTTTCCAATGAGTCATAAGATTTGAAAACCTATCGAAAAACCGATTTTCCTCATTAGCTTCATCATGTAAGGCATTAATGTGACGAGACGATGACGAACCCATATTGGCAACACTCTGTTTGTTACGAGGTTTATAAACCTTAGATCTATTCTCGATAACCTTTAAAGCTTCATCGGTCGTTTTGCACAAAAAATTACCACCCGCGGCGGCATTTAAATAATCTCGTTCATGATCATTAAGCCCATTATAAAAAGTATCTATTTGAAGCAATTTCGAAAAATCATGGTGTGGACATTCATGTAACATTTCCTTAAATCGTTCCCATGCCATTGAGAAACTTTCATTATTTCGTTGTGTAAACCTTGAAATCTCATTTTTCAAATGTGTTGTTTTAGATGGTGGAAAAAATTGGTTCACAAACTTAGAAACGAGATCTCCCCATGTCAAAATCAAATTTGGCGGTTCTTTCTCTATCCAAATTTTAGCGGGTCCGTCTAACGAGTATGGAAACAACATCATCTTAATGGCGTCATGTGGAACATCCTTAAACTTGCTAGTTGCGGTGAGACGATTAAAATTCCTTATATGGTAATGTGGGTTGTCTTTCTCATGACCTCTAAACTTATTTGCTTGCAACATCGACATTAAACCCGTCTTAATTTCGAAATTCTCCGCAAGGATGGCGGGAATCATAATAGCTTCTCCAAAACCCTCGGTGGGTGCTTGAAGCAACTCCATCGTAGTACGATTAGCCATGGCGACTATTGGTTCTACAACCGGTTCAACAATTGGAGTTTGTTCTTCAATCAAAGGCTCTTGATTTCCTTGACTTTGACGACGTTTACGAGCTCGTTTTGCTTGATTACGAGTTAGCATAAACTTGACGAAAAATGGGAGGTGAGCAAAGAAGATTCTTTTTGGGAGTTTTGTGGATTTTCAATTTTTTTTGTGTTTTTTATTGTTTTTAATTTTTTTGGATTTTGTGTATCTTCGTAGACAACAATCTACCAAATCTCTCCTCGAATCAAAATCTTGATTAAAGAAGCCTCAAAAGAATGAAAACGATCACGTGGAGTGAATGCCTTCGAATGACTTTAGAACTTTGGTGAAAACGAAATTGTTCAAGAGGGTTTAAATCACAAAGAAACCAAGCAAATATATATGATACGTAATAATACTTTGGGCGGCAAAACCCTCGATTAGCTTTCAATCTCAAAATACTCACAAGCAAGCGGGGAAATGAGGCGGCGCGAAGCACTTAAGAGCCTTTTTTCTTAGGGTATATTTTATAATACCCGCCGTATACCCACCTTATAGTTCGTATTTTTCAAAATCGAGCTTCACAAAAGTAATTATCTATTTTTGCCTTTTTCTTTTTTTTGAGATTCGAATACAATAATTAGGAGATCAAATCCCAATTAAGGTTGTGTTTTCACACTTTAGGAGATATTTTGTATTTATTGTGATACTTAATACAATATAGTAATAATAATTTCACAAGAAAAACGAAAAAACCGATAATACGTATTAGTAGAGTTCTACTAATACAAATACTATTTATGGTTAATCTTAAAAACAAAATGACAAATTAATCACGACACACCTCCCCGCAGCGGCGCCAAAATGATTGTGGTAAAAATACGACCTTTTAGGAAAAAGGCGTAAAAGCGGTAAGTATTAAGTGATGATTTAGGAAAATCAACCACTAATGACCCAATTAAGTTCGTTTCCCAAGGAGGTATATGTTTGTGACTAAAATGCAATGATATTTGAGATTAATATTTGAAAGAAGGGGATGAGAAACTAGAATGACGAAGACGTGAAAATTATTACTACGACGACTAAACTTAAAACCGTAAAAAGAGAAAAAATAAAAATAAATTCTAAAAATCCCAAAAAATTACCAAAACTCAAATTAAATAAACTAAGAGTTTACAAATGATCAAAACTTTTTCAAACCTTTTAGTTAATTAAATATTAATTTTTAAATGCTAATTAAAGCCCAAATAAAGATTTTTCACTTTGTAAACCTCTAAAATAACCAAATAAGACTAAAACTATTTTTATGAATTTTTAAACTAAATAAAACTATTTAAAATGATTAAAAACTATTAAAAACTTAAAATAATTCTAAAAATTAGGAAAATGATGATAAAATTAATCTAAGAGTTGCAAAAATCCTGTTTTAATGTATTAAACCTAAGAAAATATAAAAAGTGCAAAAATGTGAAATTTGAAATTTAATAATAAAATAATATTAAAAATCCAAAAACTATAAAAATTCTAAAAACTTGCAAACTAGTTTATTCTAACCTAAATAATCAGAAAATGAAAGTGAAATTACCAAATTACCCCTAATGGGCCCCCAAATGGGCTAAAACCCAAAACAGTCAACCTTAATAGGCTTAATTGGCTTAAAAAGTCAAACTTTGCCTAAATGACCTAAAAAAGCCCTATCTGACTCAAAACTTAATTCTAAACACAAAAGTCTGAAGGCCTAAAAGCTGGTTTTGAGCTTATCACAGCTTAAATAATCAACAGCTTGTTCCTATTGGGCCAATAAGCCCATTAAGCAATAAGCCAATGCCATAAGCTCTTCTTAAACACACAACCTTCTTTTGAGATGCCTAAGAGATCTGTGAAAAGAAATTTTGAAAAAGCACACTCAATAAGCCAGAAATAAGCAAAGAAGAATTCTACAAAACGACAAAATAGTCGGGTTAGAGTTCTAGGCTGTTTCAGAAGCTGATTCTTTTTGCAAAAGCTCACAAATAGCTTAACTAAGAATAATCAATCATAAAAATCACAAAAAGCCAAGTAGAAAAAGCTGTAGGAGCAAATAAGCTGGCTGAAAAAGCCAAATAAGCTAGTTTTCTAGCAAAAGCTTAACCAAATGACTTGTAACCTTCCAGATTTGTTATGAAGCTAAGAAAAATGACACCTATTACAAAAACCAAGTTGTTGCATGTACCAATAAGCAGTTCTAAAAAATAAGCCAAATTGTGCTTATTTGACCAAAAGTCAAAGTCCTCCAAATATTCAGGAATTGTTTGTAAGCTTGTTATAAGTAACTTTTGTGAAGAACTCAAGGTGGAGTCCTTGTGAATCAAGAGGTCAGTTGACCAAATGATGGCAGATTTTGGCAAATAAGGCTTAATAAGCCAGTTTGCTTATAAGCCAACAATAAGGCACACTAAATAGCAAGAAGCACTCACAAGCAGCACAATAACAAGTTCCAAGCAGTTAAGCAACAAAGCATACACTAGAATGACAACTTCAAGCCCAAAATGAGGTGGTCACTTTGCTGAAGCAAATGACCACTTTAGCCAACTTTGATAAGCTCTAGCACCCACAATAAGCCACCAAATTCAACAAACAGATACTTCACATATATCTTATCACCTAAACTCTTCCCAAACCAGATTTCAGACCTTAGATCCAACAAACAAAGATTTTATTGGATCTAATGTGTTTGACCAATTTCCAACCACTTTTTTTAGATTTTTCCAAAACTTGAAATCCTTTTTCCAAACCTTTTGATACTTAACCAGTGACTAAAACTTGTTGCATATTACTAGTTTAGACTCCCCTAACCCTAAGGACCAAGGGAACAAGGCCACAAGGCCTTATGATCCAATAATCCCAAACAGCCTTGTTTTAGTCCTTTTTCAAACAAACTTTTTATTCAATCACATAACCTACTAATTTTATGGTTGAAAAACTTCAACTAGGTGACAACTAAGAGATAAGAACTATAAAACACAAAGCACAAACACAAAATCAACAAATCGCATGGCAAAATATAAATCAGACAATAACATGAAAATTTTTAGAGGAAACTTAACAAGAGGTTATACCTATCCCCCACAACTTCCTAGAGGGATCAGCAATGCTCCTTGGACCTTGTTCAACAACTAGAACAAGACCAAGGTACTTGAACAAAGGAGATGAGGTGTGCCTTGGTTGATGGTTCAAAGCAGAACCTCAAGGGCTTTATGTCTTCAACACAAACAGCAAACAACCTATCCAAAGGTTGATAAACCTTTACTAGCTAGGTGTCAAAAAGCTTGCAAGGGCTTATAGGTTTTGGATAAGGGTTAGTACACGTAAATAAGCAAAACAGATGACTGATTTCAAGATTTTTCAAACTTTGAAATCCTTACCAAACATAAACGTCCTTAAACCACAACATCTAAGCACACTTATAACATCAAGTGGAACTCAGAATTACCCTTAAACAACACCAACTTTCAAAAACATAAAAAGGAATTACAATTTTCTTAAAATACCACTTTTATAAATTTTAAAAAGGAATTACAATGTTTAAAGAGTAAATCTAGAACAAGGCTCTCTCACAAGTTGAGGAGTCCTAGTATAGGCCACAAGGGCTGAGATTACAAGTGAAAACCCTAGATATGAAGTCCCTAAAATGCCCCTTGAATCTTCTAGATGAGTTGTGTTGTAGAGCTGTCCAAATGCATCCTGGCTGTTCATTTTAGCTTTGTAGTTAAGAAAAGTGTCTTGGCTGTTGATTTGGCCACGTGGCAATCCTTGGAGATGAAGGAATGATGTGATAGGTGGACGGGTTTGAATGGTGGGGTCCTTGGGTGAGTGGTGTTGAGGGATTTTGGTGTGGGATGGGTTTACAAGCATGTGAATCAAGCAAGTGCCTGGGTAATTTCATTTTACCCTTTGGTTAAGTGAGTGGTAATTCTAGGTTCATCACGTGCTACAGTAAAGATATTGATCCGAAAAAGGTGGGTTGTGTTTGTTTGGCGCGTGTTTGTATATTTAAACTTTGGGAATGGCAGTATGATTCCTTGTATTTTGGTGAAAGTTGTATTAAACGTTTTTCAAGCACAAAACTCACTTTCCTTTGTTATTAAAGTTCCAATCTTCATACTTTTGCCCCAAAAGCTTTGGCAAAAGTATTTCAAGGGTTGTTTTTGCCACTTTTGAATATTTGAAGGACTGAACTTGGACTTTTTTGATCTTCAAAGGTCTTCATTGTATCTTTGACTTCATGAGGGACCATTATTGGCAATTAAGAATTGATGAGGGACTAAACTTGCCAATTATTCAAAGTGGAAGGACCATTTTGTAATTTTGACAAACTTAAGGGACCAAAATTGTAATTATGAATATACAATGGTTTTAAGTGTCATTTATTCAAAATTTGAGGATCGATCTTGTACATCTTCAAGTATTTAAGGGTTTTTCTTGGATAAATCATGAACTAGGGCCCGGTTCATTGTACGACTTCGTTTCTCGTATCCGTTTTTCCTTGTTTCTTGTGATCTTTTGTCTTTTTCACGATATCCATACCTAAAGCACACAAGTAAAAAATACAAGCATATATATGGTATATTAATGACATTTTATGCATTTAAAGCCCGAAAAGAACGATGAGATCATGTATAAATGCCATCTCATCATGGTTCCCCAGAGATAACGAAATATCCTTTTAACCTCCTTTAGGTGCTTCTCGGTTGGCTTCGCCTAGTACCGAGCACACAAACAAGTAGCATGCACAATGTCCGGTTTGCTTGAGGTTAAGTACATAAGGGACCCGATCATGCTTCGGTATTTTGTAGCATCTACAAATGTCCCTTTCTTATCCAAATCAAGCTTGTGTTTAGTGTCCATTGGAGTACCAATAGGATCACAGTTTTCCATGCAAAATTTCGTTAAAATCTCAAGCACATACTTGGAGTGATTTATGAAAATACCATGGGGGGATTGGTGAACTTGGAGACCAAGAAAGAACGTTTCCTTCCATTTTATTAACATGAGTCTTAAGTTCATTAGCAAGTTTGTTTTTAAGCTCGTTTTTCAACTCGGATCTTAAGCTAATCATCTCACGTTGCATGTTATCAAACTTAGCATCGTTTGCTTTTGCATAATCCAAAAATTCTCCATTAAGATTTTTAATGTGAGCATTTTGAAATCATTGTGTAGTGTTTTGAAAATCACGGTTTTGGTTTTGATTTGCAACTTGTCCATTCCCACATTGATAATTCCCTTTGTTGTAGTTACGTGAATTGCCTTGATAACAACCATTTTGATTGTTGTTTCGATAGTTATTAGCATTTTGATTTGGTGGAGTTTGATTTAGGCGGGAACCTTGGCCGTTTTGATTGTAAGTTCCTGTTGCTACGTAAGCCCTCGAAGTGTTACCACCGGCGGTAATGCACTCGGAAAGATCATGAGCTCCACCACAAGACAAACAACTCTTTTCAACCGCTTTAACCGATGCGGAATTCAAAGCATCTTGTTCTTTCCAATGAGTCATAAGATTTGAAAACCTATCGAAAAACCGATTTTCCTCATTAGCTTCATCATGTAAGGCATTAATGTGACGAGACGATGACGAACCCATATTGGAAACACTCGGTTTGTTACGAGGGTTATAAACCTTAGATCTATTCTCGATAACCTTTAAAGCTTCATCGGTCGTTTTGCACAAAAAATTACCACCCGCGGCGGCATTTAAATAATCTCGTTCATGATCATTAAGCCCATTATAAAAAGTATCTATTTGAAGCAATTTCAAAGAATCATGGTGTGGACATTCATGTAACATTTCCTTAAATCGTTCCCATGCCATTGAGAAACTTTCATTATTTCGTTGTGTAAACCTTGAAATCTTATTTTTCAAATGTGTTGTTTTAGATGGTGGAAAAAATTGGTTCACAAACTTAGAAACGAGATCTCCCCATGTCAAAATCGAATTTGGCGGTTCTTTCTCGAGCCAAATTTTAGCGGGTCTGTCTAACGAGTATGGAAACAACATCATCTTAATGGCGTCATGTGGAACATCCTTAAACTTGCTAGTTGCGGTGAGACGATTAAAATTCCTTATATGGTAATGTGGGTTGTCTTTCTCATGACCTCTAAACTTATTTGCTTGCAACATCGACATTAAACCCGTCTTAATTTCTAAATTCTCCGCAAGGATGGCGGGAATCATAATAGCTTCTCCAAAACCCTCGGTGGGTGCTTGAAGCAACTCCATCGTAGTACGATTAGCCATGGCGACTATTGGTTCTACAACCGGTTCAACAATTGGAGTTTGTTCTTCAATCAAAGGCTCTTGATTTCCTTGACTTTGACGACGTTTACGAGCTCGTTTTGCTTGATTACGAGTTAGCATAAACTTGACGAAGAATGGGAGGTGAGCAAAGAAGATTCATTTTGGGTGTTTTGTGGATTTTCAATTTTTTTTTGTGTTTTTCATTGTTTTTAATTTTTTTGGATTTTTTGTATCTTCGTAGACAACAATCTACCAAATCTCTCCTCGAATCAAAATCTTGATTAAAGAAGCCTCAAAAGAATGAAAACGATCACGTGGAGTGAATGCCTTCGAATGACTTTAGAACTTTGGTGAAAACGAAATTGTTCAAGAGGGTTTAAATCACAAAGAAACCAAGCAAATATATATGATACGTAATAATACTTTGGGCGGCAAAACCCTCGATTAGCTTTCAATCTCAAAATACTCACAAGCAAGCGGGGAAACGAGGCGGCGCGAAGCACTTAAGAGCCTTTTTTCTTAGGGTATATTTTATAATACCCGCCGTATACCCACCTTATAGTTCGTATTTTTCAAAATCGAGCTTCACAAAAGTATTTATCTATTTTTGCCTTTTCTTTTTTTTGAGATTCGAATACAATAATTAGGAGATCAAATCCCAATTAAGGTTGTGTTTTCACACTTTAGGAGATATTTTGTATTTTTTGTGATACTTAATACAATATACTAATAATAATTTCACAAGAAAAACGAAAAAACCGATAATACGTATTAGTAGAGTTCTACTAATACAAATACTATTTATGGTTAATCTTAAAAACAAAATGACAAATTAATCACGACACACCTCCCCGCAGCGGCGCCAAAATGATTGTGGTAAAAATACGACCTTTTAGGAAAAATGCGTAAAAGCGGTAAGTATTAAGTGATGATTTAGGAAAATCAACCACTAATGACCCAATTAAGTTCGTTTCCCAAGGAGGTATATGTGTGTGACTAAAATGCAATGATATTTGAGATTAATATTTGAAAGAAGGGGATGAGAAACTAGAATGACGAAGACGTGAAAATTATTACTACGACGACAAAAATTAAAATCGTAAAAAGAGCAAAAATAAAAATAAATTCTAAAAATCCCAAAAAATTACCAAAACTCAAATTAAATAAACTAAGAGTTTACAAATGATCAAAACTTTTTTAAACCTTTTAATTAATTAAATATTAATTTTTAAATGCTAATTAAAGCCCAAATAAAGATTTTTCACTTTGTAAACCTCTAAAATAACCAAATAAGACTAAAAACTAATTTCATGAATTTTTAAACTAAATAAAACTATTTAAAATGATTAAAAACTATTAAAAACTTAAAATAATTCTAAAAATTAGGAAAATGATGATAAAATTAATCTAAGAGTTGCAAAAATCCTGTTTTAATGTATTAAACCTAAGAAAAATATAAAAAGTGCAAAAATGTGAAATTTGAAATTTAATAATAAAATAATATTAAAATAATATTAAAAATCCAATAATTATAAAAATTCTAAAAACTTGCAAACTAGTTTATTCTAACCTAAATAATCAGAAAATGAAAGTGAAATTACCAAATTACCCCTAATGGACCCCCAAATGGGCTAAAACCCAATACAGTCAACCTTAATAGGCTTAATTGGCCCAAAAAGTCAAACTTGGCCCAAATGACCTGAAAAAGCCCTATCTAACTCAAAACTTAATTCTAAACACAAAAGTCTAAAGGCCTAAAAGCTGGTTTTGAGCTTACCACAGCTTAAATAATCAACAACTTGTTCCTATTGGGCCAATAAGCCCATTAAGCAATAAGCCAATGCCATAAGCTCTTCTTAAACACACAACCTTCTTTTGAGATGCCTAAGAGATCTGTGAAAAGAAATTTTGAAAAAGCACACTCAATAAGCCAGAAATAAGCAAAGAAGAATTCTATAAAACGACAAAATAGTCGGGTTAGAGTTCTAGGCTGTTTCAGAAGCTGATTCTTTTTGCAAAAGCTCACAAATAGCTTAACTAAGAATAATCAATCATAAAAATCACAAAAAGCCAAGTAGAAAAAGCTGTAGGAGCAAATAAGCTGGCTGAAAAAGCCAAATAAGCTAGTTTTCTAGCAAAAGCTTAACCAAATGACTTGTAACCTTCCAGATTTGTTATGAAGCTGAGAAAAATGACACCTATTACAAAAACCAAGTTGTTGCATGTACCAATAAGCAGTTCTCAAAAATAAGCCAAATTGTGCTTATTTGACCAAAAGTCAAAGTCCTCCAAATATTCAGGAATTGTTTGTAAGCTTGTTATAAGTAACTTTTGTGAAGAACTCAAGGTGGAGTCCTTGTGAATCAAGAGGTCAGTTGACCAAATGATGGCAGATTTTGGCAAATAAGGCTTAATAAGCCAGTTTGCTTATAAGCCAGCAATAAGGCACGCCAAATAGCAAGAAGCACTCACAAGCAGCACAATAACAAGTTCCAAGCAGTTAAGCAACAAAGCATACACTTGAATGACAATTTCAAGCCCAAAATGAGGTGGTCACTTTGCTGAAGCAAATGACCACTTCAGCCAACTTTGATAAGCTCTAGCACCCACAATAAACCACCAAATTCAACAAACAGATACTGCACATATATCTTATCACCTAAACTCTTCCCAAACCAGATTTCAGACCTTAGATCCAACAAACAAAGATTTTATTAGATCTAATGTGTTTGACGAATTTCCAACCACTTTTTTTAGATTTTTCCAAAACTTAAAATCCTTTTTCCAAACCTTTTGATACTTAACCAGTGACTAAATTTGTTGCATATTACTAGTTTAGACTCCCCTAACCCTAAGAACCAAGGGCACAAGGCCACAAGGCCTTATGATCCAATAATCCCAAACAGCCTTGTTTTAGTCCTTTTTCAAACAAACTTTTTATTCAATCACATAACCTACTGATTTTATGGTTGAAAAACTTCAACTAGGTGACAACTAAGAGATAAGAACTATAAAACACAAAGCACAAACACAAAATCAACAAATCGCATGGCAAAATATAAATCAGACAATAACATGAAAATTTTTAGAGGAAACTTAACAAGTGGTTATACCTATCCCCCACAACTTCCTAGAGGGATCAGCAATGCTCCTTGGACCTTGTTCAACAACTAGAACAAGACCAAGGTACTTGAACAAAGGAGATGAGGTGTGCCTTGGTTGATGGTTCAAAGTAGAACCTCAAGGGCTTTATGTCTTCAACACAAATAGCAAACAACCTATCCAAAGGTTTATAAACCATTACTAGCTAGGTGTCAAAAAGCTTGCAAGGGCTTATAGCTTTTGGATAAGGGTTAGTACACGTAAATAAGCAAAACAGATGACTGATTTCAAGATTTTTCAAACATTGAAATCCTTACCAAACATAAAAGTCCTTAAACCACAACATCTAAGCACACTTATAACATCAAATGGAACTCAGAATTACCCTTAAACAACACAAACTTTCAAAAACATAAAATGGAATTACAATTTTCTTAAAATACCAACTTTTATAAATTTTAAAAAGGAATTACAATGTTTAAAGAGTAAATCTAGAACAAGGCTCTCTCACAAGTTGAGGAGTCCTAGTATAGGCCACAAGGCCTGAGATTACAAGTGAAAACCCTAGCTATGAAGTCCCTAAAATGCCCCTTGAATCTTCTAGAAGAATTGTGTTGTAGAACTGTCCAAATGCATCTTGGCTGTTCATTTTAGCTTTGTAGTTAAGAAAAGTGTCTTGGCTGTTGATTTGGCCACGTGGCAATCCTTGGAGGTGAAGGAATGATGTGATAGGTGGACGGGTTTGAATGGTGGGTTCCTTGGGTGAGTGGTGTTGAGGGATTTTGGTGTGGGATGGGTTTACAAGCATGTGAATCAAGCAAGTGCCTGGGTAATTTCATTTTACCCTTTGGTTAAGTGAGTGGTAATTCTGGGTTTATCACGTGCTACAGTAAAGATATTGATCCGAAAAAGGTGGGTTGTGTTTGTTTGGCGCGTGTTTGTATATTTAAACTTTGGGAATGGCAGTATGATTCCTTGTATTTTGGTGAAAGTTGTATTAAACGTTTTTCAGCCACAAACTCACTTTCCTTTGTTATTAAAGTTCCAATCTTCACACTTTTGCCCCAAAAGCTTTGGCAAAAGTATTTCAAGGGTTGTTTTTGCCACTTTTGAATATTTGAAGGACTGAACTTGGACTTTTTTGATCTTCAAAGGTCTTCATTGTATCTTTGACTTCATGAGGGACCATTATTGGCAATTTAGAATTGATGAGGGACTAAACTTGCCAATTATTCAAAGTGGAAGGACCATTTTGTAATTTTGACAAACTTAAGGGACCAAACTTGTAATTATGAATATACAATGGTTTTAAGTGTCATTTATTCATAATTTGAGGATCAGTCTTGTACATCTTCAAGTCATTAAGGGTTTTTCTTCGATAAATCATGAACTAGGGCCCGGTTCATTGTACGACTTCGTTTCTCGTGTCCGTTTTTCCTTGTTTCTTGCGATCTTTTGTCTTTTTCACGATATCCATACCTAAAAAACACAAGTAAAAAAATACAAGCATATATATGGTATATTAATGACATTTTATGCATTTAAAGCCCGAAAAGAACGATGAGATCATGTATAAATGCCATCTCATCATGGTTCCCCGGAGATAACGAAAGATCCTTTTAACCTCCTTTAGGTGCTTCTCGGTTGGCTTCGCCTGGTACCGAGCACACAAACAAGTAGCATGCACAATGTCCGGTTTGCTTGAGGTTAAGTACATAAGGGACCGATCATGCTTCGGTATTTTGTAGCATCTACAAATGTCCCTTTCTTATCCAAATCAAGCTTGTGTTTAGTGTCCATTGGAGTACCAATAGGATCACAGTTTTCCATGCCAAATTTCGTTAGAATCTCAAGCACGTACTTGGACTGATTTATGAAAATACCATGGGGGGATTGGTGAACTTGGAGACCAAGAAAGAACGTCATTTCCCCCATCATGGACATTTCGAATCGACTTTTCATAAGGTCGGCAAATAATATGGAATTTTTTAGGTTAGTAGAACCAAATATAATATCATCTACATAGACCTGAGCCACCAAGATGTCGTTTCCGTAGTGCTTGATAAACAACGTTGGATCAATGGTTCCTTTGTTGAAGTGATTTTTGTAGAAGAAATGATGATAATTCGTCGTACCAAGCCCTCCGATTTTGTTTCAAACCATAAATTGCCTTTTTCAACTTGTAGACATCGCTTGGATATTCGGTATTGATGAAACCTTCAGGTTGACATACATACACATCTTCTTTTAACGGCCCATGCAAGAAAGCCGTCTTCACGTCCATTTGATACACAGTGAATGATTTGTGTGCCGCGTATGCCA
The DNA here is from genome assembly GCA_025667525.1 of Glebionis coronaria. Lineage (NCBI taxonomy): Eukaryota > Viridiplantae > Streptophyta > Magnoliopsida > Asterales > Asteraceae > Glebionis > Glebionis coronaria. The sequence continues at coordinate 276,141,856 of CM046879.1, forward strand.
ATAAAATCATAATAACTTTAATAACTAGATTTTACTAGGTTCAATTAAGTTCTCGGTATCTTCTCGAATTGATTTCCGGTTCAAAATGCGACTCAATTGTTTTTGGTGAAAAAGAATATTTTTGGTTGTTTTAAAATAAATGTGCAAGACGTAAATGAAAATGACGTTAATTTAAATCTAACTCTAATTTAAAATAAATGAAAAGAATTTAAAAGCGTGACGAAAAGTAAACAACACTAAAAGTAAATGACGCAAACCTAAAACTATCTAAGGCAAACTTAAAACGCAACTAAAACATAAACTAAGGCAAGGATAAAAATAAATCTAAGCAAGTAAACTTAAAGTGCAACTAAGTAAAAAGGCGAGAAAAGTAAAGCTTGAAAATAAAAATTTAAAACTTAAAGATAGAAACTTAAAATAACCTGAAAACAGCTCATTCAGAATAATCATTCATTCGGAATAATCACTTATCCGGAATGTCACCTTCGTTCGGAATGATTCTTCTTCACTCTGAATAATGCTTCATCCGGAATAAATCCTTTATTCGGAATATGTCACTTTATCCAGAATAAACTCTTTATTCGGAATATCACCTTGATCCGGAATATATTCCGACTGAACTCCATTCGCTCGGAATGTTTTCCTTGACTCGGAATGCTGTCTTGATTCAGAATGTTCCGAATAAACTCCTTCACTCGGAATGTTCCGAATGAGCACCTTCACTCCGAATAATAAATTATTCCGAATAAACACCACTGATTCGGGATATCCTCTGATTCAGAATGTTTTCTTCACAAAGCCTTGATCCGGAATGTTCCGAATAAAACACCTTGATCCAGAATATCTTCTTGGTTGGGAATGTTCCGAATGAGCACCCAATGAACTCCTTCGTTCGGAATGATTCTCTGGTCCGGAATATTTTCTTCCCATGGAATAATCCACTTATTCGGAATATGTCACTTATCCGAAATAATTGGAAGAATTCCTTGGTTCGGAACAAACGACCCTTGATCCGGAATATACCTGGGAAAAACAGTCACGAAGAACACGGGACAAAAAGAAACACTAATCTAACTAAAACTAATTAAAATCAACCAAAAGATTAAATCAAACTAACCACAAACGATCTAATAACAATAACCTATCAATCCAAATCAATAACACTAAAAATAATAATCAAAATAATCAAAACCCACTTAATTAAATCAATAAAAATCAAGAACATAAAGATAAACAATAAAGCATAAAGATTAAAGATTAACAAGAAAGGAAGATATAAGATTGACAATAAAAGTAAAGATTAACAATAATTAAAAGGAAACTTACTTGAAATTAAATGAATTTAAGGTGCAAGACAAGTATTTAAATTTGACAATTAAGTAAATGACATGTATTTAAATGTGCAAGGAAATGAAAAGTGGAAGAACTAGTGTCACTCTAGCCAACAAAATGAAATGAAAACACTAATGATCTATTTATAGGAGGATTAGGGAGGTGCTTAGGAAGCTTCCTCCCCTCTTTCTTCTTTCTTTAATTGCATCAGTAAGTCCTTAATCTTCTTAATTCTTTGACTTTAACGACTTTGTCTCGGGATTTGTAAACTCGTCTTGTGATTTCTTCAATAAATTAGACTTGAGTTCTTCGGCTTTTAGTAAACTTCCGTCTTTTGACTTTTTCTTCGATAAATCTTCAGAATTGGTCTTGGACTTCCGTTCTTTTTGCACTCTTGATTTCTTGACTTCGTCTTTTGTCTTTTTCTTCGATAAAAGTTCGTGAATGCCCGTGTTTTCTCCCCTTTTCACAATTTCGTCCTAAATCACAACAAAAACACAAACCACGCATAATTCCGACATTTACGACATAAAATATACGTTTTGGCTTGGTTATTATTGTAGTTAAGTGGTAAAAAGGATGGGTGTTTACACACCTATCAAATCCCCAACACTTGACCATTGCAATGTCCTCATGCAATGCATTAGTTACAAAGCACGATTTACATTTTCCATCATAATCAATCCGTATTGGACTTTATTAAAGAGATAGAAAATTATAAACATTCAAAGTAAAGAAATCAAAAACATACCTTCGGGTTTTGGAAATGTCATGAATGATCATCATCCTCAAGTTTTCACTTTCTCCAAACCAAGCTTAAAAAACGAGATCATTGTTATTATAAGTTAGCAAACAAACACGAACTCATGTGGGCCAATTATTTACTTAGATTCCCTTATTCCTAGGTGTATCTCTTATATTTTATTGTTGTCTTGAATGATCACGAGGATGCATTGTTGACTTATTTCGATAGTTATTTAGGCTGAAAATAAAGTGGGACGATTTAATCAATAGTTGGCTAAAGGACATAATATTTTAAAACTGCTTCTCGGGGCCTCATAAAGTCCATATCTTGGCATAACTCGCTTCACGATTTGAGACCTTTCTCGGACCGATATTTGGCAGCGACTTCATACTTCAAATCTTGAGAGACGTTCATGAAATAATGGTCTTCTCTTCATAATAGGAATTTCTTCACTTGAAGTTTTGAGAGATTCTTCATATATGGACCACGACTTCTTCATTTTTCTCCAATCTTTATTTGGGATTTTGATATACAATGATCCGCCTCCTTTTTGGACTTGGATCTATTTATCCTCATACCTTGTTAGGGCCTTTTTGGATAGACTTCTCCATGATCTTTTGGGGAGTATTTGCTTTTCGTCGTGTGTCTCGATCCTTCATATTGATCTTTGATAAATGATTCTTCACATAACTTTGGGATCTTTAGCAACAAAATGTAGCCCTCATGCCTTGTTAAGGCCTTTTTGGACTCGCCAATCTTCGCATCCCGCTTCAATAAGTTATGCCTTGGCTATGAGCTCTAATCCATACCGAGCAACTTTTAAACGATCTTGGGCTAGAAGCTAAGTAACTTTTCAAATCATACAACCTTATTTATTGCAGATAAATTTATTAGCAAGCGATGGGAGAATAGGCTCACAATTAACTCAAAGAATACCAAACTTATAATTGACTCTATCATCTCTCGTTCTCCACAGTTTGAAATCTCAAGTAATGAGACTCGTGGATGCTTAGCCTATTAAATCAAAGTTTTGGGTTTTCGAGTCGTCTATAGGATCTTGCAAATTCTTGGACTTTTTCAAGTTTAGAAATCGCATTTTAAAGTTCCCTTGATAAACAACTCTCTAGGATCAATTATAGGAACTTGCGAAAAGTTCTTGTTCTTAACCCGTGAGAGTTAAGACTTTCGCGTTTTATAGCTCCCTATATAAAAGCCTAGCAAAACTTGACTTAAACACGTTAAGGATACTAGTTAGAGTAAACTTAGATAAGTAAACTCGGGTTGAGTCAAAAGATTCACAACATTTGAAAATTAAAACCACTTTATTAAAAATTTATTCTAGCAAAGAAAGAAAATAACTATACAAAGGTAAAAACTATTAGGCCAAAATAGATCAAAAATTTTGAAAAATGTCGAAAAATAGATTTTCCGGATAAAATAAGGACAAATACAAGGAAAAGGCCACTTAACTTCGATAGAAGTCCCCCCTACACTTAATATAAACATTGTCCTCAATGTTTAAGCATGTGGGAGTAAACTCCCCTACACTTAGGACATTGTGCACGTTGTTTAAATCTTGTTAAGGAAAAGACAACTAACGAGATTCCTATTTTAATATTGAAAAATATAAAATAGAGAATCAAAAGAGTTTAGGATAGAACCGGGAAGACAGGAACACGGAATCACGGGTCGTCAAAAATCATCAAGAGTGGATCATTGAGCGCTCGAATCCCTGAATATGAGAAGAGAGGAAATAGCAAACACCAACGGGTCTCCCCTACACTTAGGATAAAGAAAGCTAAAATATAGAAACATGGGTTGCCTCTCAAGAAGCGCTTGATTTTTGTTCACCGAGTCATGAGCCTGACTCGACCTTGATTAGCATAGGAAGAAGCATGAAAAACATCCACCGGGATCAAAGACATAGTTTTCGTCCATCAAATAGCAGAAGCTTAAGGCGAACAAGGCAAGCCAAAGAAGGATAAGCAAGGTTCCCTTAAGCAAAGATGGAGCACGGTGGAAGCAAGTATAGTGAGGTGCAAGCATATCTTCAGTAGTTCCAAAAATCTTTCCTTTTATTTCATCAGATGGATACTGAGATGGCTTAAGAATATCGATACCAGGGTCGAACACCTTTTCCTTTAGGGGAAAATAGCACTCAGGCTCAGCAGAATTTGAAGATGATCCGCGAAGAAAATGCACAAACTCGTCCTCAGAAGGTGGACAAAGAGGTGTTAAATCATACGTGCTACGGATGTTGGTGTCGTCTGGTTGCTTCTCCTTTGAAAGAATTTTATTCAAATCCGAAGTAGGATCAAGATGATAATCATCAAAGTCTAAAGGAGGAGCATCACTCTCATGAGGGAAGTAAGTATTGAGAAAAATAGAGAAGTCTTCCTCAAATGAGTAGTCATCCAAAGTAGGATTAAGCATGGATGGCGGAGGATCTTAATCATCAGAAGAATCACTCGAAAGAGTATCGGCCTCATCAAAATCATCATAGGTGGGCATGTCGGAATACTCGGAAGTAAAATCATCATAGTCATCTCCATCGAAGCTAGAATCATCATCATAAGCATAAAGGATCGGTGGAGAATCATATATGGGTGAAGGTTCCAAATTGGAGAGAGAGTCATCCACATCATCTTGAAAAAGTGGATTATAATTGCAAGATTCGAATAGAAGATTGTTGTAGATGACAAAATCATCAAGGACATTAATCATATTCATTGATTCTCGTCCTCCAAAGGATTTGCTTGTAAGCTTCCCCATTTCAAAAACTTGTGCATCATCCCCGACTCTTAAGATGAGCTCACATTTATCCACATCAATTAAACTCTAACGGTTCTCAAAAATGGGCGTCCAAGTATTAACGGAATACGAGGGTCTATTTTATAATCAACAACGACAAAGTCGACCGAAAAAGTGAATGTGCCAACTTTAATGAACACATCTTTGGCAATACCAATGGGGTAAGCGAGAGTGCGATTGGCTAGCTCAAGAGTCATTTTGGTGGGTGTAAGGTCGGGCAATGATAACTTTTTCCAAACACTTAAAGGCATCAAATTTATACTTGCCCCGAGATCGGCTAAGGCAGTAAATTTGTCGGTTTGGTTAAAAGTACAAGGTAGCACAAAACGACTGGGATCTCCAAGTTTTTCCGGAAGTTCTTTAAGAAGGATTGTAGAGCAATTTTCGTTCAAGCGAGTATTAACAAACTCGGCCATCTTCTCCTTCTTACTAAGCAATTCCTTAAACATCTTGACAAATTGTGGCATTTGAGCAAGAGCTTCAACAAGGGTAAAGGTGATTTTCATGCCGACAATATTTTCCAAAAAGTTAGCGACTTGAAGGTCATTCTTTGTCAAAATTCGAGCCTTGTTGAGTCGGGAAGGGTAAGGAATGCTGGGGTTGGGTGGTGGAGGTTGGGTTGGTGAAGGTTGAGATGTTGAAGGGTTCTTCTTGGGTACTTCGTCATGACGAGGCGGAGACGGTAATGGTGTACTAATACTAGGTGTGGGAGTAGTAGGGATAAATGATGGTGGAGGAGGTGTAGATGATGTAACTGGAGGTGGAATAGATGGTCCTACTAAAGTAACTCCACTACGGGTAGTAATAGCACTCACATTCGCTCTCGGATTAGTGACGGTGTTTGAAGGTAGAGAACTCGAAGAAGAGGGTTGAGTGGTGGGCAAGAAACTAGCCAGCATATTCTTCAAATCATTCGTTTGATTGCTGAAGGAGGATTGTATATTATCTCGAAGCTCGGATCTAATGTCATTTCCTTGCTTGGTGATATCCCCTTTCAAATTGATAATTTGGCTCTGTAGATTCTTGATTTTCTCTCCTTGAGTTCTCATCAAATCTTCAACATCTTGATTAATGGGTGGGGTTTGTTGAGCGGGTGGGTGATAAGGATTAGAAGCTCTATGTAGGATTTGGTTGCTTCTATTGTAGTTGTTGTTGGGGTTTTGGTTTTGAGGAGAAAAACCGGGTGAAAGATAGTTGTTTGACCGGTAACTTAGCAAATTTTGATCCCCTTGAGGTCGGGCTTGGTAATTTTCCGGTGAATAATTACCATAAGCTGCATACACGTTTTCCGGATTTCCTTGAGTAGAAGGACAATCAGTGTATGAGTGTGGACCACCGCATGTCCCACAAGGATTAGCCACCGCTTTAACTTGTTGTTGGTTTTTAGCGAGAAGCAAGATATTTTTGTTCATTTCGGCCATCATGCGGGTGAATTCGGTCATGTCGGGGTTTGCTGAAGTAGAAGAAACATTGACTCTCGGGTTGTTCCTTGAAGAAGCGGAGGAATCCCAGTTTTTGTGATGAGTAGTCATGTTTTAAATAAGCTCTCTACAGTCCTCGGGTCTTCTTTTCATAAATGTGCCACCGGCGGCTGCATTAATCGTATCACGATCACGAAAAGTCAATCCGTTGTAGAAAGTATCAATTAAGGTCATAGGGAGCATGTTGTGGTTTGGACAACGATCGATCAAAACATTATATCTTTCCCAAGCATCAAAGAGAGATTCATCGGGTTCTTGCATGAAACCGTTGATTTGATTGCGAAGGCTCGTGACCATGGATGGTGGAATGTAGCGCGACAAAAAGCGTTGAGTCATGTCATCCCAAGTATGAATAGAATTCTTCGGGAGACGATCAAACCATTTTCGGCGTGGTGTGATAAAGTATGTGGAAAGAGTTGAAGGCGAAGGACATCCATTGTGGCACCGGGCAACTTCATGCTTTGAGTGATTGTAATGAATTTGTCGAGGTGTTTGTTGGCATCATCATCAGGCATTCCTCGAAAAGGATTAGTTTGCACTTGCTGGATCATATGATGCTTCAACGAAAACTCCAGAGCCGTGATTTGCATCGGCGCAATCGGTCCTCCTCGTCCAAACATGGTAGGTTGACAAAGCTCCTCCATTGTCCGAAGATCGGGCTGTGGAAGAACATTGTTGTTGTTATTATTGAGGTGCGGTGGATTATTGTTGTTGTTCACACCTGCCATAGCTAAATCATCTCGAGTCTCGGGCTCTTGATAAGTAGAAGATCTAGTACGCATATACCTACAAAGGCAAAAGAAAACAATACCAAACACAAAGAGAATATATATACACTATAAAAATAAAATCTTTTTGGATTTTTGAAATTTTTTTAATTTTTATGGGTTTTTTTAACAATTTTTTAATTTTTATGGATTTTTGGAAATTTTTAAGCAAGAAAATAACACTCACGAATGAACGGATCCCAAAAAGGAACGCGTCTCTCACAAAAAACTGTTAATCTTTACGAAAAGAGCCGGCAGCGGCGCCATTTTAATGTTAGGCTTTTGCCCGTATAAAAATTAATGTTCGTTGATGTATGTCTAATCGAATTGATAACTGGTTAACTATGCGACTCAGTCGTTCTTTGGTGAAACAAATAGTTGTGTCGTTGTAGTAAAATTAAATGTGCAAAACGTAAATGAAAATGACGTTAATTTAAATCTAAATCTAATTTAAAATAAATGGCAAGAATTTAAAAGCGTGACAAAAATTAAAAGGCACTTAAAGTAAATGACGCAAACTTAAAACTATCTAAGCAAACTTAAAACACAACTAAAACTTAAAATAAGGCAAGGCTTAAAATAAATCTAAGGCAAGTAAACTTAAAGTGCAACTAAGTAAAAAGGCGGGAAAAGTAAAGCTTAAAAATTAAAAATTAAAAACAGAAACTTAAAAAGAACCTGAAAACAGCTCATTCGGAATAATCGTTCGTCCGGAATAATCACTCATCCGGAATGTCACCTTCGTTCGGAATGATTCTTCTTCACTCGAAATAATTACCAAAACCTTGATCCGGAATGTTCCGAATGAACACCCCCTTGATCCGGAATAATAGATGTTCCAAATGAACAATCCCCAAATCCTTCGTTCGGAATATTCCGAATGAACAGCCACTTTTCCGGAATATCTTCTTGGTTCGGAATGTTCCGAATGAACTCTCTGATCCGGAATATTATTCCGAATAAACTTCCCTTGATCCGGAATATCTTCTTGGTTCGGAACTTCCACTGATCGGAAAAAATCCTCAAGGCCCTTCGTTCAGAATGTTCCGAATGAAGACCTTGATTCGGAACTTCTACTGATTCGGAACTTCCACTGATTCGGAACTTCCTGAACAACACTTTGATTCGGAATAATCAACAAGATTCTTTCACTCGGAATATTCCACTTATTCGGAATATGTCACTTATCCGGAATAATTAGAAGAATTCCTTGGTTCGGAATGTGATGTTGATCCGGAATATGTTGTTGATTCGGAATATCACCTTGATCCGGAATATACCTGGGAAAACAGTAGCAGACAGCGAAGAACAAGGAACAAAAAGAAATACGAATCTAAACCAATCTAACCCAAATAAACCAAAAGATTAAATCAAACTAACCAAATAAAATCTACTAATCATAAATAAACAATCCTAATCAATCAAACTAACAATAATAATCAAAATAATCAAAACCCACTTAATTAAATCAAATAAAATTCAAGAACATGAACATGAACAATAAAGCATAAAGATTAAGATCAAACAAGAAAGGAAGATAGAAGATTGACAATAAAAGTAAAGATTGACAATAATTAAAAGGAAACTTACTTGAAATTAAATGTATTTAAGGTGCAAGACAATTAATTAAATGACATGTAACTAAAGAACAAGTAATTAAAATGGTGGAAGAACTAGTGTCACTCTAGCCAACAAGAGAAAATGAAATGAAATCTAATCTATTTATAGGAGGATTAGGGAGGTGCTTAGGAAGCTTCCTCCCCTCTTTTTTCTTTCTTTAATTGCATCATTAAGTCCTTAATCTTCTTAATTCTTTGACTTTAACGACTTTCTCTCGGGATTTCTGTAAACTCGTCTTATAATTCTTCAATAAATTAGACTTGAGTTCTTCGGCTTTTAGTAAACTTCCGTCTTTTGACTTTTTCTTCGATAAATCTTCAGAATTGGTCTTGGACTTCCGTTCTTTTTGCACTCTTGATTTCTTGACTTCGTCTTTTGTCTTTTTCTTCGATAAAAGCCCGTGAATGCCCGTGTTTTCTCCCCTTTTCACATTTTCGTCCTAAATCACAACAAAAACACAAACCACGCATAATTCCGACATTTACGACATAAAATACACGTTTTGGCTCGGTTATTATTGTAGTTAAGTGGTAAAAAGGATGGGTGTTTACACACCTATCAAGCTTCCATTCGAGCAACCGGGAAAAGGATTCTGGGAAATCAATTCCCTCCTGTTGTTTATAACCTCTCACGACTAACCGAGTCTTGTTCCTAATGACTGTTTGCTCCTTATCTATCTTGTTTTTGAATAACCATTTCAGAGTAAGGGGATTGATATTGTCCGGTCGAGGTACTAGCTCTAATGTAGTGATTTTTCAATCAATTAATTAATTAATGTTCGTTTTACTCGACTCGACTCGAATTGATATCTAATTTACGTAAGATTGATTGTTCTTGGTAAAATTACTCTTTTTGGTATTTTTAAAACTAAAAACTATTTAATTAAAAACTATGTGAACTATTTAAAATTAAAACTAATTGAAGACTAATTTAAATTTAAATAAGACTTAAACCTAATTTTTAATCTATTAAAATTATTTTTAAACAAAACTATATTAATTTTGAACAAAAAAAAACTAATTTTAAAAACAAATTAAATAAAATATTTTTTTTATCTTTTAATTTTTTATTTAAACTTAATAAAAGCAAATTTATATAAAACTTTTAATTAAAACTAAAACTTGTATTAAATCTATTTAATTAACTGCAGCTAGATTAACATACCTATATTAATCTAATAACGAGTAGTTAAACACAAAAGAGGTCCTAGACGAGATGGTAAAGACGAATTGCTGTTGAACGAGAGGTCAGGGGTTCGAGCCCCCTGATGGACAATTTTTATGTGAATTATTTTGACTTTTTGGAATATTGAACAAACAGACCAAGTGGGTCTGTTGTTTTTATGCAGCAAATTATCAATAAACAAATTAACCAAATCAGCAAAAACAGCTTAACCAAATAAGCAGACGAAAAGCAAATAAGCAAAATCAAATTTATCACTAAATCCAATAAGCAATATAAAACTAAAAGGCAGTTAAACTAAAATTGAAAATAAGCAATTCAACTTGAACTAATTAATCAAATCTAAAAAGCAGATTAATCGAAACTTAAAAAGAATAAGCAAGTCTAAATATAACAGATTACTACTAAACTTATATTCAACAAAACTAAAATATCAGTAATCTTAAAACTGAGTACACCAAAACCAATTAGCAGACTATATCATACCATAAGTAGCAAATTCGAACCAAACAAACAGACTTAAAAAGATTTAAACCAAAACTTAAACAAATTAAACAAACCAAAATCAGATTTACTACTAAAACAGATATTAAAACCAACATGTTCGAAGTAAAACAATATCTAGATAGCAGACTTATAGCAGAATAAAACAAATCAGATAAACATCAAAACTCAAATAAGCAGAACTTAGCAGGCCTAAACAAACTAAACATACGAATTAAACTAAGCAGATAAAATCAAATCAAAATAAGTAACTAAACAAGCAGATTATTAAACAGAAAATAAAAACTAACAAAAACTTAAAAGAAAGATGAACCTTGTGATGATAACCGTTGGGAAGAAGGGATGAGCGTTGAGCCCCCTTATAATCGAAACCGAATCAAACACCACCGAATATCATCTTTATCATCATCTCGAAACATTCTCGAACCAGAAACATCTCGAACCAATTTAAAGAAACTTCCCAGTAGGGGAAATTTTATGAACCCCTTTTTATTTAATAATATTTAATCGAAAAACAGATTAAAAGATAAATAGCAGGAAAATTATAAGAAATAAAAGACGAGATTGATTAAACCAAAAGTAAATTTTATTAATAACTTGAAATTTGATTACATTACTAGAAAAGAAACTTGCAACTTTAAATCTAATCTATTTTTTTGCATAAATAAAATTAAAAATAAAAATAAAGGCACACCTAAGAATTACACAATGAGGGGTTTTTATAGGAAAACCCTAAAAACTATTGGTGAAGCTTCTTCATGAAGATATCAAATCTTGGCCGCTTAATCCATTTTTACTCTTTCTCTTTCTTCTAATCTTCAATCTAACGGCCGAAAATACACCTTTATCACAAGGATCACCAGCATGGCATAAATTGTGCTTCTTGTGTTTCTTCACTGCTGATGTGGAGTGATTCTATTGGAGGATATAGTGGTGGTTATGTGGAAGATCCAATCAAATGAAAGAGATTGGCCATGTAGGTTTGAGATGAGGACCACCAGAATCGTGCACCTCCGATATATTCGGGGAATTAGTCCCAAGCGCGTGAATCACACGAGTTGAGTAAAAGCCCCAAATAATTTGGTGAATTTCTTGATTAGGGTTGATGTAGTGTTTTTGTACACTTTAGGAAAAGGAAGGCAAAATAGTGGTAAGCGTTAAGTACGACGATTTAGGAAAACCGTGTACAAATGACCCAAGATGGGGATCGTTCTCAAGGAGGCTTAGTGTGTGTGTAATGAAATGATTATCTTTGTGATTATATTTGTGAGACAGAAAAATAGAAATGGGATAAGAAGAGAATGATGGTTACGATGTCGAATTAAACTAAGACGAAAAAGGTGAACACGTAAAACCGTAAAAAGCACCAAAATTAAAATTTTACCCTAAAAATTCCTAAAAATCACTAAAACCACAAAAAAATTCTAAGAGTTTACAAAAAATCCAAACTTGCCAAGACCTTTTAATTAATTATTTAATGACTTTTTAATGCTAATTAAAGCCCTAAAAATCAATATTAACTATTAAAAAGTCCAAAACAAGATTTTAAAGTTTGTAAATCAAAAAAATACTCTAATTAAGCTAAAAAGTATTTTTCAAAATTTTAAAACCACTAAAAACTATTTTTAAGCAATTTAAAACTATTAAAATCAATTAAAACTTAAATTAATTCTAGAAAATAATTAAAAGAACCTAAAAATATTTGGAAAGTTGTAAAATTCCTAGTTAAGTGTCTACAATCTAGGAAAAATATAAAAACTTATAAAATCAGACTTTTAATTTATAACAATAAAATAATATTAAAATATCATTAAAAATCCAAAAATCATAAAAAAATTCTAAAAAGTTGCAAACTAGCTTAATTTATCCTAAATAACTCAGAAATAAAATTGAAATTACCTAAATACCCTTAATGGGCCTAGAAAATGGGCTAAACCCAAAACAGATCCTTATTGGGCCAAATTTGAGCCCAATATAAAAAAGTGTCCAAAATAAGCCCAAAAATCACTACTTGACTCAAAATTTGATTTTCAACAACTTTTTCCAAAGGCCCAAAAGCTGAAAGTGTGAAATAAGCTAGCTTATACCAAACAGCTTATTCTTAATGGGCTTTTTGGCCCATTAAGCTATAAGCCAATGCCATAAGCTCAAATTAGACATACAAGCTTCTTTTGTCCTAAATAAGACTTCTGTAAAAAGAAATTTGAAATAAGCCCAAGGAATAAGCCTAAAAATGCAATAAGCAATCTACAGAAAACGACAAAATAGTCGTTTTTGAGTTCTAGGCCACCCCAAGAGCTGATTCAAGTTTCTAAAGCTTTTAAATGACTTAATTAAGCAAAATCAACAAAGAGTTTTCAAATAAGTTGACTCAATAAGCTGGAAAAAGAAAATAAGCACTTATGTAAAAGTCAAATAAGTTGGTTTTCTAGCAAAAAGTCAAAGTCAAAGTCCAATAAGCTCCAGTCTAATCAAATGGGTCAAATAGTGAAGATCTATCACAAAAAATAAGTTGTTGCAAGTCTGGATAAGCTAAAATAGCTTATTGATAAGCTGGGTTCAAATAAATACAAGCATGGGCTAGTTTTAGGTGTTGAGCAGTGGAAACTTTTTCCACTGCTTGACTTGTTTGACTTTTTGTCTTTAGTGAACTTTTTTGAGATTCAGATTACACAAAGGCACCCAAATGATCTTTGGATCATAAGGAGTCAATAACAATCAATAAATCACAAACACAATCACCCAATTGATACAGTTTAATCAATAAAGTACCAGATATGACACAGACATGAACAAATAAACAGTTGAGCACTTATAAGCAGTTTTAGCAATAATCAGCCAACCAAATTCAACCAAATGCATACACAAGATATTATAAACTCTAATGAGCAAGTCTAAACAGTTTTCATGCAATGGCTTAAAGCCTAAATCAAGATTCAAGCTTATGAATGTTACTGATGAACACTAACACATGCAGTTTTATACTTTGCTGATGTATTTGACCAATAAGCCAGATTCAAACCTCAAGATCTATCAAACAAGTTATAATAATGATGTTTTAACAACTTTCAACCCTAAGCATGCAAAAATACTAGATTTCACCAAAACCTTAGGTCAAAAAAAGTTAAATCCAACAAGTTATAGCAGATTGTATGATTTGAAGTTTCAAACCCAAAAACTTGCAGCAAAACACTCTCAACCAAGCATATATCAGATATAGAGCATAAACATAAACTTTCCACAACACAATAACAAGATTCAAGCTTAAACAGGTAGTCCCAAACACCCCTTTATCTTTTCGAAACCAAGTTTTTCAAATCAAAAGTAAGATTCAGTTTACCAAATGATCAATCTAGCATATAAACAACTTTATCCTGTAAGACTAAGCAGATTTAATCCAAGAAATCAACAAGAACAACAGTAGAGCACAAATCCACAAAAATCCAATTTTTATTAGATTTTCAAGGTTTCAAGACAAACCTCATGGATGTACATCCACACCCACGAATTTATGAGCTTATGTGCTAACTAAACAAGCACAAGCTTCCAATAACAACCCTGCTAAGATTCAACAAGGTTAGAAGCAAAAATCAAAAACAAAAAGGTGACTTCTTGGAAAATAAACTTGATTGATGCAACCTTGTTACCCCACACTTGATTATCCCCAAGTTATAAGCCTCACCACACCTTAATATCACAATTAGGATGCTATGATCAGCCCTATAACCCAAGAATTCCAAGGTTGAAACAAGAACTTAGCAAAATATCAAATTTTGATCCAATGTGTAATTTCTTACACAAGGTTTGAAAAACGTTTTAAGGTCCAATTACAGTTAACAAATATCATAAACAAGCTTAAAATAAGATGTCACTTGGTCTTTCTTCAACAAAACTCAACACACTTTCATAAATTGAAAAGAGGATTTACAAGTAGTTGAATTAGGAAAAACCAAAAGCAGCTGAAAATGTAAAGACCTAATGCCTTTATATAGGCTACAATGAGACTAAGGAAGCTGGAAAATACCATTAACCCTAGTTGTGAAGTCCCCAATTTTCCCTTGCAGGTTTGAATTTCCGTGAGTACATGTGAGTTTTTTTAACGTTTGTGAAGCTGGCAAGTATGTGAAGTTGATCAAGGGCTCACAAGATGCTTAAGTTTGAAGCAAGAAGGTTGGTTGTTGGATGACTGGCAGCCTTTGTCATTTTCCCCCAAAGTGTAGCAGGGGAATCTTGTGTGGGGCTGTTGGTTGGTGGGGTGTCATGTTTAAGGTTTGGGTTGTGTTTATGGGATGGTTAATCATCATTCTGGAGCAGATTATCCTCTAATTACAACACAATCAAAAATACCCAAATGTGTTCATCATGTGAATAGTGGTGATTTTGATCTGTTTTTGTTTTTAAACCATGTGTTTAGGCGCCAACTTAAACTAATCAGTTAAGATTAGTTAATAAATGGGGTGAGTGGAATCTGATGTGGAAGAAGGGTGAAAGGTGATTGGTGGAAGTGGTGAGTGGGGTGAGGTGGCAGCCTTTGGTTAGTCTAGGTAATAATGGATGTCGGCCACAAACAAACCCCCATCTTTGCTAAACTTGTCATTTCCATTCAAACTTGCTATCAACGTCCATTTAAGCTATAACAACTTTTCATTCTTTACACTTTTGCCCCAAAACATTTTGCAAAGTGAATTCAAGGGTAATTCTTGCCATTTTGTGATTCTTGAGGGACTGATTTGGCATTTTCTTCAATGGTAATGGTCATGACTTGTATGATTGGCATTTTGGAGGACTGAAATTACCAAGTCTTGTTTGATGAGGGACCATTCTTGCCAAATGTTGAAAGTGAAGGGTCCTTTTTGTAATTTTGGGATTTTCAAAGGACCAAACTTGTAATTTCTTGTACTTTGAAGGTATTCATGATATATTTGACTTTGTGGAGGATAATGGTTGACAATTTAGCTTTGTTGAGGGGCTAAACTTGTCAAATCTTCAAAGTGGAGGGCCCTTTTTGTAATTTTGACAAACTTTAGGGACCAAACTTATAATTATGAGGATACAAGGGTATAAAGTGTCAATTCTTCCATATTGGAGGACCCTTATTCATAATTCTTCAAATCTTCAAGGGTTTTTCTTGGGAAAGTCTTCATTAGGGCTTGGTTCATTGTGCGGCTTCATTTCCCGTGTTCGTTTTTGCATGATTCTTGTGATCTTTTGTCATTTTCTCAATATCCGTACCTAAAATACACAAGCAACAAACACAAGCATATATATGGGTATTTTGATGATATTTAATGCATTTTAAGCCCTTTTTGGACGATGAGACTATGTATAAAAGCAGTCTCATCACTCCCCCATACTAACCATTACCGTGCCCTCACGCAATGCTAGAATAAAGTATCGTAGCACCTCCAATATTCATTTTTATTCACTTTATTGAATGATTAACTAGCTACACTACTACTATTGCTACTTGCGTTTTAGACATAATGTATGATTTTCATCGCAAAATGGGACGTTTAGGTTCATAGAATAAGAACACGTGAATGCTTTGTTAGAAATAATTACATCATCCTCGATTTTTACCCCAATTCCATGCTAAGTGTGCAACGAGATCATTGTCATCATAAGTTAGTAATGCTAACACTACTCATATGCCCTAATCACGTACTTATCCTCCCATTTTCCTAAGTTGTATATCTTAAATTCTATTTTGTCTTGAATGTTTCACGAGGATACATTGTTTGACTTATGAGATAATAGAGATTTAGGTCTAAAAATAGAGTCCTAACGGTGTAACCAAGACCATCAAATCAATAACCCCTCCCAATAGACAACGATGTCAAAAAATTAAGTCAACAAGAAGAATCGATAAACACGGTTTTATAACGGTTTTGAACATGAGACTTATTACCAAGACTTTTATACGCCTCCTAACGGAAGGGCCTTATTATCTTTGGTTTAACTCCATCTTTTATTCAACTTCGCCATGAAGCTTTTATTTTGACTTCGGTCTTGTCTTGCCTTTTATTATCCACCTCATCGGTAGTTTTATTAGCCAAAGACGTATATCCTCACGCTAAGGCGAATTTTGGATCTTTAAAGCTTCGAAGATTAAGGCTTGATTCACTTTCAATTTTGCATAGATTTTTCGGCCTTGTGGGGCTTCAAATTGTTTGCTTGATTTAGGTGAGCACTTGAAATCTTATTATTGGGTGAAGCTTTTGATTATTCGGGTGCCAATACTTCAAAACCGTAACGCTGGCAATACCTTAATGTCTTCCCAATTTAATTACACGGAAGCTACTAGAAAAGACTAGAAACCCAACAATCCCAACTAAACCGCTAAGTCAATATTTATTAAGCAAAAAATATTTACATGCGAAGGGAGAATAATCAAACAACGAGAACACATGAGTTTTTGAAAGAATACGAGTATTCTACGTTTAGCATAGTAACTTATAATTAACCCTATCATTTCTCATCCTCATTTAAGAGACTTAGCCTAATGTGAAGTTAAGGAATCAAAGCTAAGTGCTCAACACGCACGGTCGAGTCAAAAATTACTCTTATTCTCGCCATCGGAAAACCTACATTCGTGTCTTCAAGCACCTATAAAACATGAGAAAATTTTTAAAATTTGGCCATTTTTAGCCTTATTTTGCAACAGAACGATAAACAAAAAGATAAACTTTGGAAAGCGTGAAGGTTTAGCAAGGCAAGTATCTATTCACCCCCCCATACTAAAGTTAAACATTGTCCTCAATGTTTCGAGTCTAGGGGTGCAAACACCCCCATACTAGAGACGTAGTCGTATGCCTAATCTAGCATGGAAAGGGTGTAACCGTTAAATTTAAAGCCGTTTATGAAGTGTGCTAAAAACCTAAGGTTAGAACATCAAAGGATATATCATGGATATTGAGAAAGTCTTCATAGCAAACGATCGAGTGCTCCCATAAAACGAACACGAGAGGCTCCAATCGTGAAGATCATGATCATCTAAAGTTCACAATTCACAAACAACCACGAAACAAAGGTTGGAAGGGAACAAATACCCACACGTTACTACATTAGAAAGCCATAATATATACATAGGATAAGCATAGGACTCCCCCACGAGGCACCTCGTTTTTGATTACCGAGTCATGAGCTCGACTCGATCCCCTCAATACTAATTATCATTGGGGAAGGTGACTTGGTCTGGGTAGTTCAAGGATGGAACTTCCCCGCCAAAGTAGTGCTTCAACCTATGTCCATTCACCTTTAAAATGGGGCCATAATTTTGAGCTAGCTCGATGGTCCCATACGGAAATACTTGAGTCACGGTGAATGGACCGGACCAACGGGATTTCAACTTACCGGAAAAGATTTTCAAGCGAGAGTTAAAAAGCAAAACTTGATCCCCAATGTTAAAAACCCGGTTTTTAATTTTAGAATCATGCAACTTTTTAGTTTTTTCCTTATAAATCAATGAATTTTCATAAGCAATGTCCCTCAATTCATCCAATTCATTTAATTGCATTTTCCAGTGTTTTCCCGCGGTCTCCATATCATCATTACAATGCTTTAGGCCCCAATAAGCCTTGTGTTCCAATTCGATTGGCAAATGAAATTTTTTTCCATACACAAGCTTATAGGGAGTGCACCCAATGGGCGTCTTATGAGCGGTCCTAAAGGCCCATAAAGCATCGTCCAACTTATACGACCAAGATTATCGGTTTTCCCCAACGGACCTCTCCAAGATCCTCTTCAACGCTCGGTTTGAAACCTCGACTTAACCACTCGTTTGTGGGTGATAAGTCGTAGAAAGCCGATGTGTAACCCCATATTTCCTTAGGACCCTTTCGAATTGGTCGTTACAAAAATGGGTTCCACGATCGCTTATGATCGCACGAGGGGTTCCAAACCGAGAAAACAAGCTTTTTAAAAACTTGACTACCACACGAGCATCATTGGTGGGCAAAGCCTTAGCTTCCACCCACTTAGATAGGTAGTCAACCGCAACGAGGATGTACTTATTACGATGAGATGATGGGAACGGCCCCATAAAGTCTATACCCCAAACGTCAAAGATCTCACACACTTGGATGATATTTTGTGGCATCTCATCTTTTTGTGAGGCTTTTCCTTGTCGTTGGCATGAGTCACACGACTTCACAAGATCTTGTGCATCTCGGTAAATAGTAGGCCAAAAGAAGCCGGCATCAAACACCTTCTTAGCCATGAGATTAGCACCATGGTGACCACCCGTGGGTCCCTCATGGCAAGCTCTAAGGATATTAGAAGCTTCGGTGCCAAATACACAACGTCGGATGATTTGATCCGCACAAGTTCGAAACAAGTAAGGGTCTTTCCAAAAGTAGAACTTGACGTCACGAATGAATTTTCATTTTTCTTGAGTCGTCATACCCTTGATGATGAAGTTACCCGCATGGTAATTTGCAAAGTCCGCAAACCATGGGGTGGAATAATCAAGCTTAGAATTCACTACACCAAGTGTCTCAAGAAGAAATATTTCGGTGATTTCCATGGGCTCATAAACACTTTGGTGAGGATCTTCCAAACGAGAAAGATGATCGGCGGCTAGATTCTCGGCTCCTTTTTTGTCAACAATTTTGTGATTAAATTCTTGAAGGAGGAGAATCCAACGATGTAATATCGGCTTTGCATCTTGTTTAGCCATGAGATACTTGATAGCCGAATGATCCGTATACACTATGCATTTCGTTAAGACGAGATAAGGTCGGAATTTCTCAAATGCATGCACCATGGAAAGGAACTCCTTCTCCGTTGTAGTGTATTTAAGTTGAGCCTCGGTCATCGTCTTGCTAGCATAGTGAATAGGAAAGAAGTGCTTTTCATGACGTTGCCCCAATACGGCCCCAATAGCGTAATCACTAGCATCACACATGAGCTCAAAGGGGAGGTTCCAATTGGGAGCAACAAGAATGGGAGCTTTCGTAAGTTTCCTCTTAAGGATTTCAAAGGCTCGTACACAATCTTCGTCAAAGACAAAACGTGCCTCTTTTTCAAGAAGACGTGTAATGGGTCGAGAAATCTTTGAAAAATCCTTGATGAATCGACGATAAAAGCCCGCGTGGCCTAGGAAACTCCTAACTCCCTTACGGTTTTGGGATGAGGTAATTTGGCGATGACGTCTACCTTAGCTTGATCTACCTCAATCCCCGCTTTCGAGACCTTGTGCCCTAAGACGATTCCACTCTTAACCATAAATGACACTTTTCCCAATTGAGCACAAGGTTGGTTTCCTCACAACGTTTCAACATTCTCACAAGATTCCACCAACACGAAGTGAACGAATTACCAAACACGGAAAAGTCATCCATGAAGACTTCCATCGTCTTCTCGATCATGTCACGAAAAATAGCCATCATGCACCTTTGAAAGGTTTCCGGTGCATTTCAAAGTCCGAATGGCATTCTACGATAGGCAAACGTTCCATATGGACACGTAAACGTAGTTTTTTCTTGATCATGAGGATCAATGGGAATTTGGAAGTAACCGGAAAAACCATCTAAAAAGCAATAGAAATCGTTTCCCGCAAGACGCTCTAACATTTGTCCATGAAGGGCAAGGGAAAATGGTCTTTTCGAGTGGCTTCATTCAACTTACGATAGTCAATGCACACTCTCCATCCGATCACGAGTCTAGTGGGAATCAACTCGTTGGCATCGTTTGGCACAACGGTCATCCCTCCCTTTTTAGGGACACAATGAATAGGACTCACCCAAGGGCTATCAGAAATAGGGTAAATCATTCCCGCGTCAAGGAGTTTAAGGACTTCCTTTTTGATGACGTCGTGAATTTTGGGGTTCACCCTCCTTTGACATTGGATTGCGGGCTTGTAATCCTCCTCCATTAAGATTTTGTGGGTACAAAACTTGGGATCGATTCCCTTAATGTCGGATAACTTCCACGCAATTGCCCCTTTGTGATCCTTTAGAACATCGACAAGTGCGGTTTTTCCATCATTCGAAAGGTCCTTCGCAATACTAACCGGCAACTTGTCGCCCTCCTCCAAATAGACATATTCGAGATGAGGAGGTAAATCTTTCAACTCGAGGATAGGTGGTTCCTCAAGTGAAGATTTGGGCTCGATACTCATAACCTCCTCGCGTGGAGGAAATGGGAAATCGTTAAGAAAATCCTTGATAATTGAGAAGTCCTTATCGTTGTCGAGGTCTTCGTTACAAGTACATGGAACATCGAATTCTTCCAACGTAAAACCACCACCTTCAAATGGAGTGAAGGTTGGTGTCGAATTATCAAGAATTGGATCTAACATAGTGGGATTGCCACTAGTTTCTTCATCACCAAAACCTAGAACTTCTTGTGAAAATTCCTCGCAAACCACGTCGATCATATCAACGAGGTTTATGGTTACAACGGAATAAACATGAGAAATTTGAGAGTTTTGAGTTGCGTTTATAAAAAGTTCCTCGTCGTTGAAATGTAAGGTGATCTTTCTAGCATGAACATCGATCAAAGCCATAGACGTATCTAAAAACGAACGACCTAAAATAAGAGGAAATTGAGGATCCGTGGGGATATCAACAACGATAAAGTCTATGGGATAGTAGAACTTCCCCACTTTCACAAAAACATCTTCCGCCAAACCACATGCGGGAATCATGGAATGGTCGGCCAACTCGATAGACATTAGTGAAGGAGTAAGATTAGGAAGATTGAGCGACTTGAAGATTGCAAGTGGCATCAAGTTAATGCTAGCACCAAGATCGGCCAAGGCGAAGCATTCCTCCATATTTTGGATTGCACAAGGGATCAAAAATTTCCGGGATCACCGACTTTTTGAGGTATGCGATTAAGATAAACCGACGAACAACTAGACAATTGGTGCAATTTCTCCTTGTTGTTCAACATACTCTTAAAGTTAGCGGCAAATCGAGGCATCATGACCAAAGCATCGGCGAAACTCACATTAAAGTGCAAATCACGAAACATTTTCATAAAAAGCTCAAATTGGTAATTGTCGCGCTCTTGACGTTTCTCCTTTCTAAGTCTTGATGGATAGGGCAAAGGTGGTGTAGGTTGAGGCATAGGCATAGCCTTTGGAATCTCGGGTTCTAATGTTGGTAATGGGTCAACCGTAGGTGTGGCATGAGCGGTACTTCGTGGGATTGGGACATGCTCCTTTTGGACCACCACCTCGGGTTCTTCCTCAATTGCTTCCTCCGTAGGAGCAATTTGTTGAGGAGTCGGTTCCTTAAGTGTCTTACCACTACGTGTGGTAATCACTTTCATCTCACCCTTAGGGTTTGATACGGTGTTGCTAGGAAGACTACTCGATGACGGTTTACACATAATTGCCTCAAACATAGACGAGATTTTATCTTCAAACTTGGATTGCCTCTTCTCGGCTTTAACCATTTCTTGTTTTATCTCATGTTGCCCTTGCTCCATCTTTTGTTGGTTTTGTTGTAACCTAGTTACGGTTCCTTCCATCTTGTTGGTATGGATCTTATGTTCATTAGCTAACTCATTTTTCAACTCTTTATTCAAGTCGTTCTTAAACTCGGTTCTTAGGCTAATGATTTCTCTTTGAATATTGTCAAACCTAGCATCATTCCCATTAGCGTATTCAAAAAATTCATTTGGAAGATCTTTTAACGTTTGCAAACCTTTGTTGTTGTTTTGAAAATCATTTTGATTTTTGTTTGAAACTTGATTATTAGCCCCTTGATTAGCATAGTTTCCTTTGTTGAAATTGTTTTTGAAACCAACTTGATTGTTGTGATAGTTGTTGTTAGCATTTTGATTTGAACCAAAACCCGGTGGAGTCAATTGATTAGAGCGGGTAACTTGACCGTTTTGGTTGTAGTTTCCCGTGGCCGCGTAGGCACTCGAAGTGTTACCACCGTTGGTAATGCACTCGGAGAAATCATGACCTCCACCACAATACATGAACGAAACCTCAACCGCTTTAGCCGTAGCGGGAGCACTTGGTTCACTAACTTTAAACTAAATCAAAAGTCCTTTTAGCTTATCAAAAATCTTGTTTTCCAAGTTCGCCTCAACTTGGCAAGCATCGATGGTAGTAGACAAAGAATGTGAAGTCGAAGACGAAGCCTTACGAATACTAGACGTGCTACGAGGACTATACACCTTAGATCTATTCTCAATTATCACCAAAGCTTCCTCAACCGTTTTACACAAAAAATTACCACTCGCGGCGGCATTTAAATAATCCCTTTCATGATCATTAAGTCCATTGTAAAACGTGTCAATTTGATGCAAGTCGGAAAAACCGTGATGAGGACATTCATGTAACATTTCCTTAAACCTATTCCAAGCCGTTGAAAAACTTTCATTAAGCTCTTGTGAAAATTTTGAAATCTCGTTTTTCAAGTGCGTAGTCTTAGAGGGCGGAAAAAATTGGTTCACAAACTTAGACACGAGATCCTTCCACGTCAATATAGAATTGGGTGGCTCTTTCTCTAACCAAATTTTAGCGGGCCCCGCTAAGGAATACGGAAAAAGCATCATCTTAATAGAGTCATTCGAGACATCCTTAAACTTGCAAGTGGCGGTAAGACGATTGAATTGGCGGATATGGTTGTGTGGATTGTCCTTCTCATCACCATGGAATTTGTTGTTTTGGATCATCGACAACAAACCCGTTTTCACCTCAAAATTCTCCGCAAGGATAGCGGGAATCACAATAGCCTCTCCATAACCCTCGGTGGGTGCTTGAAGTAACTCCATCATAGTTCGATTCGCCATGGTTGGTGCTTCTCTTACAATGGGTTCGTCAATAGGAGACTCCTCACTAGAAAGATTTGGAGTGGGAGTTTGTTCTTTCGTTTACGTACACGTCTTGCTTGATTACGAGTTAGCATAAACGTCACGTACAACGTGGGGACGAGCAAAGAAGATTCTTTTTGGTGTTTTGTATTTTTTCAATTTTTTTTGTGGTTTTGATTGTATTAACCTTTTTGGATTTTGGTGAATGTATTAAGTAGACACAAATCTACAAATCTCCTCCTTAATCAAATCTCTTGATTAAAGAAGCCTCAAGGAATGAAAACGATCATGTGAAGTGAACGCCTTCGATGACTTTAGAACGTTGGTGGAACACCAAAACGTTCAAGAGGGTTTAATCAATTGAAACCAAGAAAATATATATGATACTTAGTAATACTTTGGGCGGCAAAACCCTCGATTATCTCTCAAAATCAAATACTCACAAGCAAGCGGGGAAACGAGGCGGCGCGAAGCACTTAAGAGCCCTTTTCCTTAGGATATATTTTATAATATCCGCCTTATACCCACCTTATAGTTTGTATTTTTCAAAATTGAGCTTCACGAAAGTATTTATCTATTTTTGCATTTTTCTTTGGTTTGAGATTCGAATAAAATGATTGGGTAATGGCCTCCCTAGTCAAGGTTGTGATTTCTCACGTATTTGGAGTACTTGTGAATTTATTGTTCTACGTATACAATATAGTAATAGTATTCACACAAAAATCGAAAACCGATAATGCGTATTAGTAGAGTGCTACTAATACAAATACTATTTTGGTTAGTATATAAAAACAACAATTCCAAATCAAAAAGCGGCGCCAAAATTGATGTAGTATTTTTGTACACTTTAGGAAAAGGAAGGCAAAATAGTGGTAAGCGTTAAGTACGACGATTTAGGAAAACCTTGTACAAATGACCCAAGATGGGGATCGTTCTCAAGGAGGCTTAGTGTGTGAGTAATGAAATGATTATCTTTGTGATTATATTTGTGAGAAAGAAAAATAGAAATGGGATAAGAAGAGAATGATGGTTACGATGTCGAATTAAACTAAGACGAAAAAGGTGAACACGTAAAACCGTAAAAAGCACCAAAATTAAAATTTTACCCTAAAAATTCCTAAAAATCACTAAAAATCCACAAAAATATTCTAAGAGTTTACAAAAAATCTAAACTTGCCAAGACCTTTTAATTAATTAAATAATGACTTTTTAATGCTAATTAAAGCCCTCAAAATCAATATTAACAATTAAAAAGTCCAAAACAAGATTGTAAAGTTTGGAAACCTCAAAAAAACTCTAATTAAGCTAAAAAGTATTTTTCAAAATTTTAAAACCACTAAAAACTATTTTTAAGCAATTTAAAACTATTAAAATCAATTAAAACTTAAATTAATTCTAGAAAATAATTAAAAGACCCTAAAAATATTTGGAAAGTTGAAAAATTCCTAATTAAGTGTCTACAATCTAAGAAAAATATAAAAACTTATAAAATCAGACTTTTAATTTTTAACAATAAAATAATATTAAAATATCATTAAAAATCCAAAAATCATAAAAAATTCTAAAAAGTTGCAAACTAGCTTAATTTAACCTAAATAACTCAGAAATGAAAGCGAATTTACCTAAATACCCTTAATGGGCCTAGAAAATGGGCTAAACCCAAAACAGATCCTTATTGGGCCAAATTTGAGCCCAATATAAATAAGTATCCAAAATAAGCCCAAAAAGCACTACATGACTCAAAATTTGATTTTAAACAACTTTTTCCAAAGGCCCAAAAGCTGAAAGTGTGAAATAAGCTAGCTTATACCAAACAACTTATTCTTAATGGGCTTTTTGGCCCATTAAGCTATAAGCCAATGCCATAAGCTTAAATTAGACACACAAGCTTCTTTTGTCCTAAATAAGACTTCTGTAAAAAGAAATTTGAAATAAGCCCAAGGAATAAGCCTCAAAATGCAATAAGCAATCTACAGAAAACGACAAAATAGTCGTTTTTGAGTTCTAGGCCACCCCAAGAGTTGATTCAAGTTTCTAAAGCTTTTAGATGACTTAATTAAGCAAAATCAACAAAGAGTTTTCAAATAAGTTGACTCAATAAGCTGGAAAAAGCAAATAAGCACTTATGTAAAAGTCAAATAAGTTGGTTTTCTAGCAAAAAGTCAAAGTCAAAGTCCAATAAGCTCCAGTCTAATCAAATGGGTCAAATAGAAGATCTATCACAAAAAATAAGTTGTTGCAAGTCTGGATAAGCTGAAATAGCTTATTGATAAGCTGAGTTCAAATTAATACTAGCAGGGGCTAGTTTTGGGTGTTGAGTAGTGGAAACTTTTTCCACTGCTTGACTTGTTTGACTTTTTGTCTTTAGTGAACTTTTTTGAGATTCAGATTACACAAAGGCACCCAAATGATCTTTGGATCATAAGGAGTCAATAACATTTAATAAATCACAAACACAATCACCCAATTGATACAGTTTAATCAATAAAGTACCAGATATGACACAAACATGAACAAATAAGCAGTTGAGCACTTATAAGCAGTTTTAGCAATAATCAGCCAACCAAATTCAACCAAATGCATACAAAAGCTATTATAAACTCTAGTGAGCAAGTCTAAGTAGTTTTCATGCAATGGCTTAAAGCCTAAATCAAGATTCAAGCTTATGAATGTTACTGATGAACACTAACACATGCAGTTTTACACTTTGCTGATGTATTTGACCAATAAGCCAGATTCAAACCTCAAGATCTATCAAACAAGTTATAATAATGATGTTTTAACAACTTTCAACCCTAAGCATGCATAAATACTATATTTCACCAAAATCATAGGTCAAAAACAGTTAAATCCAACAAGTTATAGCAGATTGTATGATTTGAAGTTTCAAACCCAAAAACTTGTAGCAAAACACTCTCAACCAAGCATATATCAGATATAGAGCATAAACATAAACTTTCCACAACACAATAACAAGATTCAAGCTTAAACAAGTAGTCCCAAACACCCCTTTATCTTTTCAAAACCAAGTTTTTCAAATCAAAAGTAAGATTCAGTTTACCAAATGATCAATCTAGCATATAAACAACATTATTCTGCAAGACTAAGCAGATTTAAGCCAAGAAATCAACAAGAACAACAGTAGAGCACAAATCCACAAAAAATCAATTTTTATCAGATTTTCAAGGTTTCAAGACAAACCTCATGGATGTACATCCACACCAACGAATTTATGAGCTTATTTGCTAGCTAGAACAAGTACAAGCTTCCAATAACAACCCTGCTAAGATTCAACAAGGTTAGAAGCAAAAATCAAAAACAGAAAGGTGACTTCTTGGAAAATAAACTTGATTGATGCAACCTTGTTACCCCACACTTGATTATCCCCAAGTTATAAGCCTCACCACACCTTAATATCACAATTAGGATGCTATGATCAGCCCTATAACCCAAGAATTCAAAGGTTGAAACAAGAAGTTAGCAAAATATCAAATTTTGATCCAATGTGTAATTTGTTACACAAGGTTTAAAAAACGTTTTAAGGTCCAATTACATTTAACAAATATCATAAACAAGCTTAAAATAAGATGGCACTTGGTCTTTCTTCAACAAAACTCAACACACTTTCATAAATTGAAAAGAGGATTTACAAGTAGTTGAACTAGGAAAAACCAAAAGCAGCTGAAAATGTAAAGACCTAATGCCTTTATATAGGCTACAATGAGACTAAGGAAGCTGAAAAATAACATAAACCCTAGATGTGAAGTCCCCAATTTGCCCTTGCAGGTTTGAATTTCCTTTAGTACATGTGAGTTTTTCTTGGACGTTTGTGAAGCTGGCAAGTATGTGAAGTTGATCAAGGGCTCACAAGATGCTTAAGTTTGAAGCAAGAAGCTTGGTCGTTGGATGACTGGTAGCCTTTGTCATTTTCCCCTAAAGTTTAGCAGGGGAATCTTGTGTGGGGCTGTTGGTTGGTGGGTGTCATGTTTAAGGTTTGGGTTGTGTTTATGGGATGGTTAATCATCATTCTGGAGCATATTATCCTCTAATTACAACACAATAAAAAAATACCCAAATGTGTTCATCATGTGAATAGTGGTGGTTTTGATCTGTTTTTGTTTTTAAACCATGTGTGTAGGCGCCAACTTAAACTAATCAGTTAAGATTAGTTAATAAATGGGCTGAGTGGAATCTGATGTGGAAGAAGGGTGAAAGGTGATTGGTGGAAGTGGTGAGTGGGGTGAGGTGGCAGCCTTTGGTTGGTCTAGGTAATAATGGATGTCGGCCACAAACAAACCCCCATCTTTGCTAAACTTGTCATTTCCATTCAAACTTGCTATCAACTTCTATTTAAGCTATAACAACTTTTCATTCTTTACATTTTTGCCCCAAAACATTTTGCAAAGTGAATTCAAGGGTAATTCTTGCCATTTTGTGATTCTTGAGGGACTGATTTGGCATTTTCTTCAATGGTAATGGTCGTGACTTGTATGATTGGCATTTTGGAGGACTGAAATTGCCAAGTCTTGTTTGATGAGGGACCATTCTTGCCAAATGTTGAAAGTTAAGGGTCCTTTTTGTAATTTTGGGATTTTCAAAGGACCAAACTTGTAATTTCTTGTACTTTGAAGGTCTTCATGATATATTTGACTTTGTGGAGGATAATGGTTGACAATTTAGCTTTGTTGAGGGGCTAAACTTGTCAAATCTTCAAAGTGGAGGGCCCTTTTGTAATTTTGACAAACTTTAGGGACCAAACTTGTAATTATGAGGATACAAGGGTATAAAGTGTCAATTCTTCCATATTAGAGGACCCTTCTTCATAATTCTTCAAATCTTCAAGTGTTTTTCTTGGGAAAGTCTTCATTAGGGCTTGGTTCATTGTGAGGCTTCGTTTCCCGTGTTCGTTTTTGCATGATTCTTGTGATCTTTTGTCATTTTCTCAATATTCGTACCTAAAATACACAAGCAACAAACACAAGCATATATATGGGTATTTTGATGATATTTAATTCATTTTAAGCCATTTTTGGACGATCAGACTATGTATAAAAGCAGTCTCATCAAGGGTTTTGGGGAATAGTAACTAGGGTAAAAAAAGGTGTCTGTGTTTGTTTGAGAGAGATGAGGGAAAGTGAAGTTTCTCTAGTTTGTATCAAAACAAATTGTGAGTGGGGTAATGGGTGGCTAAAAGGTTTAATAAAACCTGTGTCTGGGTAAATGTTGACTGGGAACAATAAAAACTTTCGTTTCTCTTTTTCTTTGGGCCTTGATCCGTCAAACATGGGCTAGAAACCCATATAAACTTTATACGTCTTTTATTTTGTTACTTTTGGACTTATTTTGGGCTTCATCCATTTAAGCACATAATACAATTTTCCAAATGGGCTTTTGAGCCCATTTACCCAAATGTAGGACCCACAAGCCCATTAAACTCCATAAAAGATTAATTCCACTAAAAACGAGCTCGATTTCGACTTCGTTGGTCATTTCTTCAAAACCGGGTCGAATTTGCCAGTTTTCGTGATCTTTTGGTTCTTTGACTTTGTCTTTGACTTTTTCTTCAATATTTGACCGTGAAATCTCGTGTTTTCTTTCCTTTTGATTATTTGTACCTATTTCACACAAAAACACAAAACCACGCGTAATTCCTACTTTTACGATGTCAAACACATGATTAGGTCTTGTTTTTCCTTTGATTTTAGTGGCAAAAGTATAAGTGTTTACACACTTATTAAATCTCTTACACTTGACCATTGCAATGACCCCATGCAATGCATTATTTTAAAGTTACATTTTTCTCATAATTAATCCATCGTGGCCTTTATTAAGATCTACTATTACTACTACGATAAAGATAAAAACTTTAAAGGAAGCAAAAGTTATAAAAATTTATTAACTTGGAAATTATTTGATGGAAGAAACTCGTAAAGAAATCTAAGACTTTTAATTAGGGCTTTGGTGTTATGAATATTAATCACCCTCAAGTTTCACCTCCACATACCAAGCTTAAAAATGAGATCATTGTTTACCATAAGTTCTTAGGTTAAAACCACATATATAAGACAATTTTGTAATACTCTTTCTCCAATTCCTACGTTGTATCTCTAGATTTTATTGATTGTCATTCACCCGTAGGCTCATTTGACTTATTTGATAATTATTAGTCCAAAAATGAAGGCAAAACGATGCAGACCCGACACTCAAAACCTAACCTTGTCCTCGAAAACGTTGTCACTAAAGTAAGCCCACATCAAAGATGATTTAACACGATTTGGGGAATAAATTCCCGGACCCAAAATTTGGCCAATAGTACTACTTATTAATTATTCCTCCAAAGTCATGTTGACTTTATGTGGAGTTTAGCAAGTTCACATCATATACCCTTAGGCTCTTTAAGATGTAAAAATGCTCCTCATCTATTGTCCACACCCTAAGGCTCCTTGAACGATAAACGAGGGAATTGAATTTTTGATCAATTTTTATTCAACACTTACCATGCCATACACCCTAAGGCTCTAATGAAAAGGTTCGTGCTACATGCCCCACACCCTAAGGCTCCTTGAGGTCATGTTTTAATCTTATTCTTTCTTATTTATGATATATATATTAGGCCAAATTCCGCGGTCCCATGGTCTGAATACCTCCTACTTAGTGGTTATGAGCCACCTTAGTCGGAAGTCCACAACGCTGGCACCCTCAATGTGTTCATGCTTTAATTACAAGGAGATAAAAGATTTGGCTAAGATTTAAGATATCTGATGAGACTGCTTTTATACATAGTCTCATCATCCAAGAAGGGCTAAAAATGCATTAAATATCATCAAAATACCCATATGTATGCTTGTATTTGTTGCTTGTGTATTTTAGGTACGGATATTGAGAAAATGACAAAATATCACAAGAATCATGCAAAAACGAACACGGGAAATGAAGCCGCACAATGAACCAAGCCCTAATGAAGAATTTTCCAAAAAAAAACCCTTGAAGATTTGAAGAATTATGAAGAAGGGTCCTCAAATATGGAAGAATTGACACTTTATACCCTTGTATCTTCATAATTACAAGTTTGGTCCCTAAAGTTAGTCAAAATTACAAAAGGGCCCTCCACTTTAAAGAATTGACAAGTTTAGCCCCTCAACAAAGCTAAATTCTCAACCATTATCCTCCACAAAGTCAAATATATCATGAAGTCCTTCAAAGTACAAGAAATTACAAGTTTGGTCCTTTGAAAATCCCAAAAATACCAAAAGGACCCTTGACTTTCAACAATTGGCAAGAATGGTCCCTAATCAAACAAGACTTAGCAATTTCAATCCTCCAAAAAATCAAATATGCAAGTCAAGACCATTATCCATCAACAAAATGCCAAAACAGCCCTTCAAGTATCACAAAATGGCAAGAATTACCCCTGAATTCACTTTGCAAAATGTTTTGGGGCAAAAGTGTGAAAAATGAAAAGTTGACAAAGAAGGAAATGGGCGTTGATAGAGTTTAGAAGTGAAAAGACAAGAAGAAAAGAAGTGAGGGGTTTAATCTGGCCAACACACATACTTACCTTAACCACTATCATCCTGCCACGTGCCCCACTTTCTCCTTTCCACCAATGGGAGCCCTCCCTGCTTCCACCTCATCTCCCACTCACGCCAGACATAACAAACCTTAATTAATATTTTAATTAAGGCGCTAAACACCACAATTTAAACCCAAAACGGATTAAAACCAAGTTCTTCATGTTCATAAACCAAATTGGGCATTTGCTAATTACTAACAATTAAACCCCAATATGGTGCAGATTTATGATTAAGGGTCTTGTTAACACATCCCAAACCTTAAACATGACACCCCACCAACCCACATGCTACATGGGACCTCCCCTGCTACAAGTTCATGCATACTGCCAAAAGGGTGGCAGTAATCCAACGTCCCACATTGTGGCTTACTTTCTAAGCTTCATACAAACCCTTTGAACCCATTTTCACATGCCAACTCATGCAAACGTCCAAGGAAACATCACATGAGTCCAAGGTTTTCAAATTCTACAAGGGCATATTTGAAAGATCAATCACTTAGGGTTCACGTTTTTATTCAGTAACTTAGTCTCATTGTAGCCTATATAAAGGCATAGGGCTGCAACATTTACAATTGCTTTTGGATTTTCCTTGTTCAAACACTTGTAAATCCTCTTTTCAGTTTAATGAAATTGTGTTACTTGTGTTGAAGAAAGACCAAGTGCCATCTTATTTGATGCGTGTTTATGTTATTTGTTCACTGAATTTGAATCTCAAAACCTGTTTTTAAGGAGAGTGCAAAAGTTTGCATTTTTCCTTTAAGCTTGATATTTTGCTAAGTTCTTGTTCCAACCTTGGAATTCTTGGGCTATAGGGCTGATCATAGCATCCTAATTGTGATATTAAGGTGTGGTGAGGCTTATAACTTGGGGATAATCAAGTGTGGGGTAACAAGGTTGCATTAATCAAGGCTTTTTAAGTTTTTGATTTTGATATTCTGCTACTTACCTTGTTGAATCTTAGCAGGGTTGTTATTGGAAGCTTGTGCTTGTTCTAGCTAGCACATAAGCTCATAAATTCGTGGGTGTGGATGTACATCCATGAGGTTTGTCTTGAAACCTTAAAAATCTGATAAAAATTGTATTTTTTGTGGATTTGTGCTATACTGTTGTTCTTGTTGATTTCTTGGCTTAAATTTGCTTAGTCTTGCATGATAATGTTGTTTATATGCTAGATTGATCATTTGGTAAACTTAATCTTGCTTTTTGATTTGAAAAACTTGGTTTTGAAAAGTTAAAAGGGTGTTTGGTTCTACTTGTTTAAGCTTGAATCTTGTTATTGTGTTGTTAGAAATTTGCGTTTATGTTCTATATCTTATATATGCGTGGTTGAGAGTGTTTTGCTGCAAGTTTTTGGGTTTGAAACCTTGAATCAAACAATCTGCTATAAAATCTTTGTTATTGCCTGTTTTGACATAGGATTTTGGGAACACTTAGGGTGTATGCATGCTTAGGGCTAAAAGTGGTTTAAACAAAGTCATTGTAACCTGTTTGAGAGATTTGAGGTGTTAAATCTGGCTTGTGTGTCAAATACATCAGCAAAGTAAAAAACTACATGTGTTAGTGTTCATCAGTAACATTCATAAGCTTAGATCTTGCTTAATTCTTTGAATCATTGCATGAAACTTGTTTAGACTTGTTCATTTGAGTTTAATATAGCTTGTGTATGAATTTGGTGGAATTTGGCTGATTGAATTGTGCTCTAAGTGCTTTTTGAACCTAAACTGCTTATTGTTTCATGTCTGTGCTAGATCTGGTACTTTATTGATTAAACTTTATCAATTCGGTGATTGTGTTTGTGATCTTTTGATTGTTATTGACTCCTTTTGATTCAAAGATCATTTGGGTGCCTTTGTGTAATCTGAATCTCAAAAAAGTTCACTAAAGACAAAAAGTCAAACAAGTCAAGCAGTGGAAAAAGTTTCCACTGCTCAACACCCAAAACTAGCCCCTGCTAGTGTTAAATTGAACTCATCTTATCAATAAGAAATTTTAGCTTATCCAGACCTGCAACAACTTATTTTTTGTGATAGATCTTCATTATTTGACCCATTTGATTAGACTGGAGCTTATTGGACTTTGACTTTGACTTTTTGCTAGAAAACCAACTTATGTGACTTTTACATAAGTGCTTATTTGCTTTTTCTAGCTTATTGAGTCAACTTATTTGAAAACTCTTTGTTGATTTTGCTTAATTAAGTCATTTAAAAGCTTTAGAAACTTGAATCAGCGTTTGGGGTGGCCTAGAACTCAAAAATGACTATTTTGTCGTTTTTTGTAGATTTCTTATTGCATTTTCAGGCTTATTCCTTGGGCTTATTTAAAATTTCTTTTTACAGAAGTCTTAGTTAGGACAAAAGAAGCTTGTGTGTCTAATTTCAGCTTATGGCATTGGCTTATAGCTTAATGGGCCAAAAAGCCCATTAAGAATAAGCTGTTTGGTATAAGCTATCTTATTTCACACTTTCAGCTTTTGGGCCTTTGTAAAAAGATGTTTAAAATCAAATTTTGAGTCAAGTAGTTCTTTTTGGGCTTATTTTGGACACTTTTTCATTTTGGGCCCAATTTAGCCCATTAAGTGATCTGTTTTGGGTTTAGCCCATTTTCTAGGCCCGTTAAGGGTATTTAGGTAATTTCACTTTCATTTCTGTATTATTTAGGTTAAATTAAGCTAGTTTGCAAGTTTTTAGAATTTTTTATGATTTTTGGATTTTTAATAATATTTTAATATTATTTTATTGTTAAAAATTAAAAGTCTAATTTTCTAAGTTTTTATATTTTTCCTAGATTATAGACACTTAATTAGGAATTTTGCAACTTTCCAAATATTTTTAGAGTCTTTTAATTATTTTCTAGAATTATTTTAAATTTTAATTGATTTTAATAGTTTTTAATTGTTTAAAAATAGTTTTTAGTGGTTTTAAAATTTTGAAAAATACTTTTTAGCTTAATTAGGTTATTTTAAAGGTTTACAAACTTTAAGATCTTGCTTTGGACTTTTTAATAGTTAATATTGATTTTTAGGGCTTTAATTAGCATTAAAAAGCCATTATTTAATTAACTAAAAGGTTTTGGCAAGTTTCGATTTTTTGTAAACTCTTAGAATATTTTTGTGGATTTTTAGTGATTTTTGGTAATTTTTAGGGTAAAATTTTAATTTTAGTGCTTTTTACGGTTTTACGTGTGCACATTTTTCGTCTTAGTTTAATACGACTTTGTAACCGTCATTCTCTTCTTATCCCATTTCTATCTTTCTTTCTCACAAATATAATCACAAAGATAATCATTTCATTACACACACACTAAGCCTCCTTGAGAACGATCCCACTTTGGGTCATTTGTACACGGTTTTCATAAATCGTCGTACTTAACGGTTACCACTATTTTGCCTTCCTTTTCCTAAAGGTGTGCAAACACTACATCAATTTTGGCGCCGTTGCCGGGGAGGCGTGTTGTGTTTTGATTTGGAATTGTTGTTTTTACATACTAACCAAAATAGTATTTGTATTAGTAGCACTCTACTAATACGTATTATCGGTTTTCGATTTTTGTGTGAATACTATTACTATATTGTATACGTAGAACAATAAATTCACAAGTACTCCAAATACGTGAGAAATCAAAACCTTGACTTGGGAGGTCATTACCCAATCATTGTATTCGAATCTCAAAACAAAGAAAAAGGCAAAAATAGATAAATACTTTCGAGAAGCTCGATTTTGAAAAATACAAACTATAAGGTGGGTATAAGGTGGATATTATAAAATATATCCTAAGGAAAAAGGCTCTTAAGTGCTTCGCGCCGCCTCGTTTCCCCGCTTGCTTGTGAGTAATTGATTTTGAGAGCTAATCGAGGGTTTTGCCGCCCAAAGTATTACTAAGTATCATATATATTTTCTTGGTTTCATTGATTAAACCTTCTTGAACATTTTGGTGTTCCACCAACGTTCTAAAGTCATCGAAGGCGTTCACTTCACGTGATCGTTTTCATTCCTTGAGGCTTCTTTAATCTAGAGATTTGATTAAGGAGGAGAATTGTAGATTTGTGTCTACTTAATACATTCACCAAAATCCAAAAAGGTTAATACAATCAAAAACCACAAAAAAAATTGAAAAATACAAAACACCAAAAAGAATCTTCTTTGCTTATCCCCTCGTTGTACGTGACGTTTATGCTAACTCGTAATCAAGCAAGACGTGCACATAAACGAAAGAACAAAACTCCCACTCCCAATATTTCAAGTGGGGAGTCTCCTATTGACGAACCCATTGTAAGAGAAGCACCAACCATGGCGAATCGAACTATGATGGAGTTACTTCAAGCACCCACCGAGGGTTATGGAGAGGCTATTGTGATTCCCGCTATCCTTGCGGAGAATTTTGAGGTGAAAACGGGTTTGTTGTCGATGATCCAAAACAACAAATTCCATGGTGATGAGAAGGACAATCCACACAACCATATTCGCCAATTCAATCGTCTTACCGCCACTTGCAAGTTTAAGGATGTCTCGACTAAGATGATGCTTTTTTCGTATTCTTTAGCGGGGCCCGCAAAAATTTGGTTAGAGAAAGAGCCACCCAATTCTATATTGACGTGGAAGGATCTCGTATCTAAGTTTGTGAACCAATTTTTTCCGCCCTCTAAGACTACGCATTTGAAAAACGAGATTTCAAAATTTTCACAAGAGTTTAATGAAAGTTTTTCAACGGCTTGGAATAGGTTTAAGGAGATGTTACATGAATGTCCTCATCACGGTTTTTCCGACTTGCATCAAATTGGCACGTTTTACAATGGACTTATTGATCATGAATGGGATTATTTAAATGTCGCCGCGGGTGGTAATTTTTTTGTGTAAAACGGTTGAGGAAGCTTTGGTGATAATTGAGAATAGATCTAAGGTGTATAGTCCTCGTAGCACGTCTAGTGTTCGTAAGGCTTCGTCTTCTGCTTCACCATCTTTGTCTACTACCATCGATGCTTGCCAAATTGAGGCGAACATGGAAAACAAGATTTTTGATAAGCTAAAAGGACTTTTGATTGAGTTTAAAGTTGGTGAACCAAGTGCTCCCGCTACGGCTAAAGCGGTTGAGGTTTCGTGCATGTATTGTGGTGGAGGTCATGATTTCTCCGAGTGCATTACCAACGGTGGTAACACTTCGAGTGCCTACGCGGCCACGGGAAATTACAACCAAAACGGTCAAGTTTCCCGCTCTAATCAATTGACTCCACCGGGTTTTGGATCAAATCAAAATGCTAACAACAACTATCGCAACAATCAAGTTGGTTGCAAAAACAATATCAACAAGGGAAACTATGGTAATCAAGGGGCTAATAATCAAGTTTCAAACAAAAATCAAAATGATTTTCAAAACAACAACAAAGGTTTGTAAA
Organism: Glebionis coronaria; assembly: GCA_025667525.1. Classification (NCBI taxonomy): domain Eukaryota; kingdom Viridiplantae; phylum Streptophyta; class Magnoliopsida; order Asterales; family Asteraceae; genus Glebionis; species Glebionis coronaria. Next base: position 276,178,037 of record CM046879.1, read on the forward strand.
CTTTAAAAGATCTTCCAAATGAATTTTGTTGAATACGCTAATGGGAATGATGCTAGGTTTGACAATATTCAAAGAGAAATCATTAGCCTAAGATCCGAGTTTAAGAACGACTTGAAGAAAGAGTTGAAAAATGAGTTAGCTAATGAACTTAAGATCCATACCAACAAGATGGAAGGAACCGTAACTAGGTTACAACAAAACCAACAAAAAATGGAACAAGGGCAACATGAGATAAAACAAGAAATGGTTAAAGCCGAGAAGAGGCAATCCAAGTTTGAAGATAAAATCTCATCTATGATTGAGGCAATTATGTGTAAACCATCTTCGAGTGGTCTTCCTAGCAACACCGTATCAAACCCTAAGGGTGAGATGAATGTGATTACCAAACGTAGTGGTAAGACACTTAAAGAACTGACTCCTCAACCAATTGCTCCTACGGAGGAAGCAATTGAGGAAGAACCCGAGGTGGTGGTCCAAAAGGAGCATGTCCTAATCCCACGAAGTACCGCTCATGCCACACCTACGGTTGACCCTTTACCAACATTGGAACCCGAGATTCCAAAGGCTATGCCTATGCCTCAACCCACACTACCTTTGCCCTATCCATCGAGACTTAGAAAGGAGAAACGTCAAGAACGCGACAATTACCAATTTGAGCTTTTTATGAAAATGTTTCGTGATTTGCACTTTAATGTGAGTTTCGCCGATGCTTTGGTCATGATGCCTCGATTTGCCGCTAACTTTAAGAGTATGTTGGATAACAAGGAGAAATTGCACCAATTGTCTAGTTGTTCGTTGGTTTATCTTAATCGCATACCTCAAAAAGTCGGTGATCCCGGTAAATTTTTGATCCCTTGTGCAATTCAAGATATGGAGGAATGCTTCGCCTTGGCCGATCTTGGTGCTAGCATTAACTTGATGCCACTTGCAATCTTCAAGTCTCTCAATCTTCCTAATCTTACTCCTTCACTAATGTCTATCGAGTTGGCCGACCATTCCACGGTTCCCGCATGTGGTTTGGCGGAAGACGTTTTTGTGAAGGTCGGGAAGTTCTACTATCCCGTAGACTTCATCGTTGTTGATATCCCCATGGATCCGCAAGTTCCTCTCATTTTAGGTCTTTCGTTTTTAGATACGTCTATGGCTTTGATCGATGTTCATGCTATAAAGATCACCTTACGTTTCAACGACGAGGAACTTGTTATAGACGCAACTCAAAACTCACATATTTCTCATGTTTATTCCGTTGCAACCATAAACCTCGTTGATATGATCGACGTGGTTTGCGAGGAATTTTCACAAGAAGTTCTAGGTTTTGGTGATGAAGAAACTAGTGGCAATCCCACTATGTTAGATCCAATTCTTGATAATTCGACACCAACCTTCACTCCATTTGAAGGTGGTGGTTTTACGTTGGAAAAATTCAATGTTCCACGTACATGTAACGAAGACCTCGACAACGATGAGGACTTCTCGATTATCAAGGATTTTCTTAACGATTTCCCATTTCCTCCACCGAGGAGGTTATGAGTATCGAGCCCGAATCTTCACTTGAGGAACCACCTATCCTCGAGTTGAAAGATTTACCTCCTCATCTCGAATATGCCTATTTGGAGGAGGGCGAAAAGTTGCCGGTTATTATTGCGAAGGAACTTTCGAATGATGAAAAAACCGCACTTGCCGATGTTCTAAAGGATCACAAAGGGGCAATTGCGTGGAAGTTATCCGACATTAAGGGAATCGATCCCAAATTTTGTACCCACAAAATCTTAATGGAGGAGGATTACAAGCCCGCAATCTAATGTCAAAGGAGGGTGAACCCCAAAATTCACGACTCATCAAAAAGGAAGTCCTTAAACTCCTTGACGCGAGAATGATTTATCCTATTTCCGATAGCCCTTGGGTGAGTCCTATTCATTGTGTTGCTAAAAAGGGAGGAATGACCGTTGTGCCAAACGATGCCAACGAGTTAATTCCCACTAGACTCGTGACCGGATGGAGAGTGTGCATTGACTATCGAAAGTTGAATGAAGCCACTCGAAAAGACCATTTTCCCTTGCCCTTCATGGACCAAATGTTGGAGCGTATTGCGGGAAACGATTTCTATTGCTTTTTAGATAGTTTTTCCGGTTACTTCCAAATTCCCATCGATCCTCGTGATCAAGAAAAAACTACGTTTACGTGTCCATATGGAACGTTTGCCTATCGTAGAATGCCATTCGGACTTTGTAATGCACCGGGAACCTTTCAAAGGTGTATGATGGTTATTTTTCATGATATGATCGAGAAGACGTTGGAAGTCTTCATGGATGACTTTTCCGTGTTTGGTAATTCGTTCACTTCGTGTTTGTCGAATCTTGAGAGAATGTTGAAACATTTTGAGGAAACCAACCTTGTGCTCAATTGGAAAAAGTGTCATTTTATAGTTAAGAGTGGAATCGTCTTAGGGCACAAGGTCTCGAAAGCGGGGATTGAGGTAGATCAAGCTAAGGTAGACGTCATCGCCAAATTACCTCATCCCAAAACCGTTAAGGGAGTTAGGAATTTCCTAGGCCACGCGGGCTTTTATCGTCGATTCATCAAGGATTTTTCAAAGATCTCTCGACCCATTACACATCTTCTTGAAAAAGAGGCACGCTTTGTCTTTGACGAAGATTGTGTACGAGCCTTTGAAATCCTTAAGAGGAAACTTACCGAAGCTCCCATTCTTGTTGCCCCCAATTGGAACCTCCCCTTTGAGCTCATGTGTGATGCTAGTGACTACGCTATAGGGGCCGTATTGGGGAAACGACATGAAAAACACTTCTTGCCTATTCACTATGCTAGGAAGACGATGACCGAGGCTCAACTTAAATACACTACAACGGAGAAGGAGTTCCTTGCCGTGGTGTATGCATTTGAGAAATTTCGACCTTATCTCGTCTTGACGAAATGCATAGTGTATACGGATCATGCGGCTATCAAGTATCTCATGGCTAAACAAGATGCAAAGCCAAGATTACTTCGTTGGATTCTCCTCCTTCAAGAATTGATCACAAAATTGTTGACAAAAAAAGAGCCGAGAATCTAGCGGCCGATCATCTTTCTCGTTTGGAAGATCCTCACCAAAGTGTTTATGAGCCCAAGGAAATCACCGAAACATTTCCGCTTGAGACACTTGGTGTAGTGAACTCTAAGCTTGATTCTTCCACCACATGGTTTGCGGACTTAACTACATTAGAAAAACGAAAATTCTTTCGTGACGTCAAGTTCTACTTTTGGAACGACCCTTACTTGTTTCGAACTTGTGCGGATCAAATCATCCGACGTTGTGTATTTGGCACCGAAGCTTCTAATATCCTTAGAGCTTGCCATGAGGGACCCACGGGTGGTCACCATGGTGCTAATCTCACGGCTAAGAAAGTGTTTGATGCCGGCTTCTTTTGGCCTACTATTTACCGAGATGCACAAGATCTTGTGAAGTCTTGTGACTCATGCCCACGACAAGGAAAAGCCTCACAAAAAGATGAAATGCCACAAAATATCATTCAAGTATGTGAGATCTTTGACGTTTGGGGCATAGACTTTATGGGGCCGTTCCCATCATCTCGTGGTAATAAGTACATCCTCGTTGCGGTTGACTACCTATCTAAGTGGGTGGAAGCTATGGCTTTGCCCACCAATGATGCTCGTGTGGTAGTCAAGTTTTTGAAAAGCTTGTTTTCTTGGTTTGGAACCCCTCGTGCGATCATAAGCGATCGTGGAACCCATTTTTGTAATGACCAATTCGAAAGGGTCCTAATGAAATATGGGGTTACACATCAGCTTTCTACGGCTTATCACCCACAAACGAGTGGGCAAGTCGAGGTTTCAAACCGAGCGTTGAAGAGGATCTTGGAGAGATCCGTTAGGGAAAACCGACAATCTTGGTCGGATAAGTTGGACGATGCTTTATGGGACTTTAGGACTGCTCATAAGACACCCATTGGGTGCACTCCCTATAAGCTTGTGTATGGGAAAAATTGTCATTTGCCAATTGAATTAGAACACAAGGCTTATTGGGCCCTAAAGCATTGTAATGATGATATGGAGACCGCGGGAAAACACTGGAAAACGCAATTAAATGAATTGGATGAATTGAGGGACATTGCTTATGAAAATTCATTGATTTATAAAGAAAAAACTAAAAAGTTGCATGATTCTAAAATTAAAAACCGGGTTTTTAACATTGGGGATCAAGTTTTGATTTTTAATTCTCGCTTGAAAATATTTTCCGGTAAGTTGAAATCCCGTTGGTCCGGTCCATTCATCGTGACTCAAGTATTTCCGTATGGGACCATCGAGATAGCTCAAAATTATGGCCCCAATTTCAAGGTGAATGGACATAGGTTGAAGCACTACTTTGGCAGGGAAGTTCCATCCTTGAACTACCTCGACCAAGTCATATTCCCCATTGATAATTAGTATTGAGGGGATCGAGTCAAGCTCATGACTCGGTAATCAAAAACGAGGTGCCTCGTGGGGGAGTCCCATGCTTATCCTATGTACATATTATCGCTTTCTAATGTAGTTAACGTGTGGGGATTTTTGCCCTTCCAACCTTTGTTCCGTGGTTGTTTGTGAATTATGGACTTTAGATGATCATGATCTTCACGATTGGAGCCTCTCGTGTCCGTTTTATGGGAGCACTCGATCGTTTGCTTTGAAGACTTTCTCAATATCCATGATATATCCTTTTGATGTTCTAACCTTAGGTTTTTATCACACTTCATAAACGGCTTTAAATTTAACGGTTACACCCTTTCCATGTTAGATTAGGTATTCGACTACGTCTCTAGTATGGGGGTGTGTGCACCCCTAGACTCGAAACATTTAGGACAATGTTTAACTTTAGTATGGGGGGTGAATAGATACTTGCCTTGCTAAACCTTCATGCTTTCCAAAGTTTATCTGTTTGTTTATCGTTTTTGTTGCAAAATTAGGATAAAAATGGCCAAATTTTAAAATTTTTCTCATGTTTTATAAGTGTTTGAAGACACGAATGTAGGTTTTCCGATGGCGAGAATAAGAGTAATTTTTGACTCGACCGTGCGTGTTGAGCACTTAGCTTTGATTCCTTAACTTCATATTAGGCTAAGTCACTTAAATGAGGACGAGAAATGATAGGGTTAATTATAAGCTACTATGATAAACGTAGAGTACTCTATTCTTTCAAAAACTCATGTGTTCTCGTTGTTTGCTTATTCTCCCTTCGCATGTAAATACTTTTTGCTTAATAAATATTGACTTAGCGGTTTAGTTGGGATTGTTAGGTTTCTAGTCTTTTCTAGTAGCTTCCGTGTAATTAAATTGGGAAGACATTAAGGTATCGCCAGCGTCACGGTTTTGAAGTATTGGCACCCGAATAATCAAAAGCTTCACCCAATAGTAAGATTTCAAGTTCTCACCTAAATCAAACAAACAATTTGAAGCCCCACAAGGCCGAAAAATCTATGCAAAATTGAAAGTGAATCAAGCCTTAATCTTCGAAGCTTTAAAGATCCAAAATTCGCCTTTGCGTGAGGATAGACGTCTTTGGCCAATAAAACTACCGATGAGGTGGATAATAAAAGGCAAGGCAAGACCGAAGTCATAATAAAAGCTTCATGGCAAAGTTGAATAAAAGATGGAGGTAAACCAAAGATAATAAGGCCCTTCCGTTAGGGGGCGTATAAAAGTCTTGGTATAAGTCTCATGTTCAAAACCGTTATAAAATCGTGTTTATCGATTCTTCTTGTCAACTTATTTTTTTGACATCGTTGTCTATTGGGAGGGGTTATTGACTTGATGGTCTTGGTTACACAGTTAGGACTCTATTTTTAGACCTAAATCTCTATTATCGCATAAGTCAAACAATGTATCCTCATGAAACATTCAAGACAATATAAAATATAAGAGATACAACTTAGGAATAATGGGAGGATAAGTACGTGATTAGGGCATATGAGTAGTGTTAGCAGTACTAACTTATAATGAAAATGATCTTGTTGCACGCTTGGCATGGAATTGGGGTGAAAATCGAGGACGATGAAATTATTTCTAACGAAGCATTCACGTGTTCTTATTCTATGAACCTAAACGTCCCATTTTGCGATGAAAATCATACATTATGTCTAAAACGCAAGTAGTAGTAGCAATAGTAGTAGTGTAACTAGTTTATCATTCAATAAAGTGAATAAAAATGAATTTTGGAGGTGCTACGGTACTTTATTCTAGCATTGCGTGAGGGCACGACAATGGTTTAGTATGGGGGAGTGATGAGACTGCTTTTATACATAGTCGCATCGTCCAACAAGGGCTTAAAATGCATTAAATATCATCAAAATACCCATATATATGCTTGTATTTGTTGCTTGTGTATTTTAGGTACGGATATTGAGAAAATGACAAAAGATCACAAGAATCATGCAAAAACGAACACGGTAAACGAAGCAGCACAATGAACCAAGCCCTAATGAAGAATTTTCCCAAAAAAAACCCTTGAAGATTTGAAGAATTATGAAGAAGGGTCCTCCAATATGAAAGAATTGACACTTTATACCCTTGTATCTTCATAATTACAAGTTTGGTCCCTAAAGTTTGTCAAAATTACAAAAAGGGCCCTCCTCTTTGAAGAATTGACAAGTTTAGCCCCTCAACAAAGCTAAATAGTCAACCATTATCCTCCACAAAGTCAAATATATCATGAAGTCCTTCAAAGTACAAGAAATTACAAGTTTGGTCCTTTAAAAATCCCAAAATTACCAAAAGGACCCTTGACATTCAACAATTGGCAAGAATGGTCCCTCATCAAACAAGACTTGGCAATTTCAGTCCTCCAAAATATCAAATATGCAATTCAAGACCAATATCCATCAACAAAATGCCAAAACAGCCCTTCAAGTATCACAAAATGGCAAGAATTACCCCTGAATTCACTTTGCAAAATGTTTTGGGGCAAAAGTGTGAAAAATGAAAAGTTGACAAAGAAGGAAATGGGCGTTGATAGAGTTATAAGTGAAAAGACAAGAAGAAAAGAAGTGAGGGGTTTAATCTGGCCAACACACATACTTACCTTAACCACTATCATCCTGCCACGTGCCCCACTTTCTCCTTTCCACCAATGGGAGCCCTCCCTGCTTCCACCTCATCTCCCACTCACACTAGACATAACAAACCTTAATTAATATTTTAATTAAGGCGCTAAACACCACAATTTAAACCAAAAACGGATTAAAACCAAGTTCTTCGTGTTCATAAACCAAATTGGGCATTTGCTAATTACCAACAATTAAACCCCAATATGGTGCAGATTTATGATTAAGGGTCTTGTTAACATATCCCAAACCTTAAACATGACACCCCACCAACCCACATGCTACATGGGACCTCCCCTGCTACAAGTTCATGCATACTGCCAAAAGGGTAGCAGAAATCCAACGTCCCACATTGTGGCTTACTTTCTAAGCTTCATACAAACCCTTTGATCACATTTTCACATGCCAACTCATGCAAACGTCCAAAGAAACATCACATGAGTCCAAGGTTTTCAAATTCTACAAGGGCATATTTGGAAGGTCAAGCACTTAGGGTTCACGTTTTTATTCAGTAACTTAGTCTCATTGTAGCCTATATAAAGGCATAGGGCTGCAAAATTTACAATTGCTTTTGGTTTTTCCTTGTTCAAACACTTGTAAATCCTCTTTTCAGTTTAATGAAATTGTGTTAAATGTGTTGAAGAAAGACCAAGTGCCATCTTATTTTATGCTTGTTTATGTTATTTGTTCACTGAATTTGAATCTCAAAACCTGTGTTTAAGGAGAGTGCAAAAGTTTGCATTTTTCCTTTAAGCTTGATATTTTGCTAAGTTCTTGTTCCAACCTTGGAATTCTTGGGCTATAGGGCTGATAATAGCATCCTAATTGTGATATTAAGGTGTGGTGAGGCTTATAACTTGGGGATAATCAAGTGTGGGGTAACAAGGTTGCATTAATCAAGGCTTTTTAAGTTTCTGATTTTGATATTGTGCTACTTACCTTGTTGAATCTTAGCAGGGTTGTTATTGGAAGCTTGTGCTTGTTCTAGCTAGCACATAAGCTCATAAATTCGTGGGTGTGGATGTACATCCATGAGGTTTGTCTTGAAACCTTAAAAATATGATAAAAATTGGATTTTTTTGTGGATTTGTGCTATACTGTTGTTCTTGTTGATTTCTTGGCTTAAATCTGCTTAGTCTTGCATGATAATGTTGTGTATATGCTAGATAAATCTTGCTTTTGATTTGAAAAACTTGGTTTTGAAAAGTTAAAAGGGTGTTTGGGTCTACCTGTTTAAGCTTGAATCTTGTTATTGTGTTGTTAGAAGTTTGTGTTTGTGTTCTATATCTGATATATGCTTGGTTGAGAGTGTTTTGCTGCAAGTTTTTGGGTTTGAAACCTTGAATCAAACAATCTGCTATAAAATCTTGTTATTGCCTGTTTTGACCTAGGATTTTGGGAACACTTAGGGTGTATGCATGCTTAGGGCTAAAAGTGGTTTAAACAAAGTCATTGTAACATGTTTGAGAGATTTGAGGTGTTGAATCTGGCTTGTGTGTCAAATACATTAGCAACATAAAAAACTATATGTGTTAGTGTTCATCAGTAATATTCATCATCTTAGATCTTGCTTAATTCTTTGAATCATTGCATGAAACTTGTTTAGACTTGTTCATTTGAGTTTAATATAGCTTGTGTATGCATTTGGTGGAATTTGGTTGGCTGAATTGTGCTCTAAGTGCTTTTTGAACCTAAACTACTTATTATTTCATGTCTGTGCTAGATCTGGTACTTTATTGATTAAACTGTATCAATTGGGTGATTGTGTTTGTGATCTTTTGATTGTTATTGACTCCTTTTAATCCAAAGATCATTATGTGCCTTTGTGTAATCTGAATCTCAAAAAAGTTCACTAAAGACAAAAAGTCAAACTAGTCAAGCAGTGGAAAAAGTTTCCACTGCTCAACACCCAAAACTAGCCCTTGCTAGTGTTAAATTGAACTCAGCTTATCAATAAGCTATTTTAGCTTATCCAGACCTGCAACAACTTATTTTTTGTGATAGATCTTCATTATTTGAGCCATTTGATTAGACTGGAGCTTATTGGACTTTGACTTTGACGTTTTGCTAGAAAACCAACTTATTTGACTTTTACATAAGTGCTTATTTGCTTTTTCCAGCTTATTGAGACAACTTATCTGAAAACTCTTTGTTGATTTTGCTTAATTAAGTCATTTAAAAGCTTTAGAAACTTGAATCAGCTTTTGGGGTGGCCTAGAACTCAAAAACGACTATTTTGTCGTTTTCTATAGATTGTTTATTGCATTTCAGGCTTATTCCTTAGGCTTATTTCAAATTTCTTTTTACAGAAGTCTTACTTAGGACAAAAGAAGCTTGTGTGTCTAATTTCAGCTTATGGCATTGGCTTATAGCTTAATGGGCCAAAAAGCCCATTAAGAATAAGCTGTTTGGTATAAGCTAGCTTATTACATACTTTCATCTTTTGGGCCTTTGGAAAAAGTTGTCTAAAATCAAATTTTGAGTCAAGTAGTGCTTTTTGGGCTTATTTTGGACACTTTTTCATTTTAGGCCCAATTTAGCCCATTAAGTGATCTGTTTTGGGTTTAGCCCATTTTCTAGGCCCATTAAGGGTATTTAGGTAATTTCACTTTCATTTCTGTATTATTTAGGTTAAATTAAGCTAGTTTGCAAGTTTTTAGAATTTTTTATGATTTTTTGGATTTTTCTAATAATATTTTAATATTATTTTATTGTTAAAAATTAAAATTTTGATTTTCTAAGTTTTTATAGTTTTCCTAGATTATAGACACTTAATTAGGAATTTTGCAACTTTCCAAATATTTTTAGAGTCTTTTAATTATTTTCTAGAATTATTTTAATTTTTAATTGATTTTAATAGTTTTTAATTGTTTAAAAATAGTTTTTAGTGGTTTTAAAATTTTGAAAAATACTTCTTTGCTTAATTAGGTTATTTTAAAGGTTTACAAACTTTAATATCTTGCTTTGGACTTTTTAATAGTTAATATTGATTTTTAGGGCTTTAATTAGCATTAAAAAGTCATTATTTAATTAATTAAAAGGTTTTGGCAAGTTTGGATTTTTTGTAAACTCTTAGAATATTTTTGTGGATTTTTAGTGATTTTTGCTAATTTTTAGGGTAAAATTTTAATTTTAGTGCTTTTACGGTTTTACGTGTGCACCTTTTTCGTCTTAGTTTAATACGACTTTGTAACCGTCATTCTCTTCTTATCCCATTTCTATCTTTCTTTATCACAAATATAATCACAAAGATAATCATTTCATTACACACACACTAAGCCTCCTTGAGAACGATCCCACTTTGGGTCATTTCTACACGGTTTTCCTAAATCGTCGTACTTAACGCTTACCGCTATTTTGCCTTCCTTTTCCTAAAGGTGTGCAAAACACTACATCAATATCGAATCTACACCGCAAAAAACTTCATTTATTAAGCAATTAAATATACAAGTGGGAAGAAAGAGCCACAAAAACTCATATAAGCAAGAATTAACCCTTAAACTTATTATCAACTCTATCATCTCTCGTTCTCCACAATTTAAAATCTCAAGGAATGAGACGCGTGGATGCTTAGCCTAATAAACCAATTAAAGTCCATATGGTTAAGGATACTAGCTAGAGTAAACTCGGGTTGAGTCAAAATATTCACGACAGGCCTAATATATCAAAGATATCAAAACTTGTTAAAACCCTTTTATTTATTTATTTCTTATTTTTGACTTTATTCTTGAAATGGAAAATATAAATACGATGCGATGACAAAAGGAAAGAAAATAAATAGAAATACTACTAGGCCAAAATGGATCAAAAATTTGAAAAATGTTGAAAAATTTTCAATTATCCGGTTAAATGGGGTCAAATTCTTGGAAAAGCCCACTAAAATTTCGATAGAAATCCCCCTACACTTAATATAAACATTGTCCTCAATGTTTAAGCATGTGAGAGAATAAACTCCCCTACACTTAGGACATTGAGTACGTTGTTTAAATCGATTTAAGGAAGAGAAAACTAAAGTGATTATATTTATTCGTCTTATTTATATACATGTATGAATCACAATAGCAAAAACTTATCGAGGAAACCGGGTACATGGGAACACGGGATCACGGGTCGCATCAAAAACACAAAAAAGTGGATCATTAAAGCACATGTCCCTGCACACAACATCACAACACACAAATAACCTACTTGGCTCCCCCCTACACTTATTGGTGGAAATGGGTGAAGGTGAAAAAGGGTGGAAATGATGGAAAAGGTAAAAATCTAACCTAGTTAAACGATGCTTTATTTATTTATCACGAGTCTCTAGCTCGACTTGATCTCCCGAATGTCATTATTCAAATGGGAAAATCATGGGAAAACCGAGATTTCCAAGGGAGGAAAATCTCTCCATGATAAAGGGGTGAAACAAAGTCATATAAGGCATACCGCATGAAAATCCACCCAGGTCAAACACATAATTTCCATCACAAAAGGAAATAAACCCCGAGTTGGTAAAATCACACAAGGTAAAGAAAAGTGGGGTATCCTTAGGCAACGATCTTTTAAATGAAAGGGTGGTATGGTGAAATGGTAATGATAGCAAAAAAGTTTCTATTCCGGGATCAAACACCGATTCCTTAACGGGAAAATAGCAAGAGGTGTGGACATTAAAGTTCAAAATGTCATTTTGATCCAAAGTTTGGGAGTCGTCCTCTTCCAAACTCGATGTGAAAACATAAGTGTCATCGGAGTCATAGGAAAACTCATCCTCGTGAGGAAAATAGGAATTTAGAAAGATATCTAAATCCTCCTCAAATGGAATGTCCCTCAAAGTAGGAGCAACCTCTAAAGGTGGAGGATCTTTTTAAAAAGTCAAAACCCCTAATTTTGGAATATAAGAGTCAAAGGAAGACTCAAGAATGGGAGGATCACTTATAGAGATAATAGGATCATTAGGCTCACTAGGTGTCTCATCAAAACCCAAAGAAATGAGATCACTTAAAGAAGTGTCGTCACTAACATTAGCTTCTTCATTTTATTCAAAAAGTGGATTATCATTTGAAATTTCAAAAAGTGGGTTTGAATGTACCACAAAACCATTAAAGTCAAACTTTTTAGTTTCAAAAGGATTGATAAAACTTTATTCATTATCAAAATTAAGCACATCAATCATATTGACCGATTCTTTTCCGTTTGATTTATTTACCATTTTCCCCATTTTAAACACTTGTTGATCATTCCCAACCCTAAGAATTAATTCCCCTTCGGCTACATCAAATAAAGCTTTTCCGGTTCTTAAGAACGGTCTACCAAGTATTAACGGAATACGAGCATCCATCTCATAGTCGACTACAACAAAGTCTACGGGAAAAGTGAATGTACGAACTCGAACAAAAACGTCTTCGGCAATACCAACGGGGTATGCGAGAGTTCTATTAGCTAACTCGAGAGTCATACGAGTCGGTACAAGGTCGGGTAATGATAATCGTTTTCATACCGAGAGTGGCATAAGATTGATGCTAGCGCCGAGATCCGCTAAAGCCATACAATCATCAATTTGGGGAAACGAGCAAGGTAACACGAATCGTACGGGATTTCCTAGCTTTTCGGGAAGCTCTTTGAGAACAATCGCGGAACAATTCTCATTTAAACTAGTATTCACGAGCACAACCATTTTTTCTTTCTTATTAAGCAATTCTTTGAACAATTTCACAAATTTAGGCATTTGAGCAAGTGCTTCAAAAAGGCTAATGTTAACATTCACGTTGGAAATCATTTTCAAAAAGTTGGAAACATGAACGTCATCTTTGGTGAGCACTTTAGCCTTGTCCAATCTAGATGGATAAGGGATATGTGGCTTAGACGTTGAAGGTTGAGAAGGAGAAGGACTCGCTTCTTGAACAACCTTAGGGATAGGCTCTTTAGGCAATGGAGAACTAGTAATAGGAGTGGTAGTGGGAGGAATCACCGGAGGGGGAGTAGAATTACTCATTATGGCCTCCGGGCCTTGTCTCTCCTTTATGGGCGAAGAGATGGAAGGTCCCACTAAATTGGCTTCACTTCAAGTAGTGATAGCACTCACATTAGCCCGAGGGTTAATCTCGATATTAGAAGGTAAGGCTCCTTGGGGTCTAAGGCCTTGAAACATTTGCACGAATTTCCTATCGGTGGACTCTTGCATTTGTTTCATAATTCTCTCATGTTCGGTCAATTTTTGAAGAACCAAGTCCATTTGAGGATTTTGCATGTTCATTTGATTATACCTTTGATTAGGAAAACCTTGGTTTTGATATTGAGGTTGAAAACCGTTGTTATTATGAAAACCTTGGTTATTAAAGCCTTGATTTAGAGTATTAAACCCTTGGTTTTGCCCTTGAAAATTCCCTTGATTTTGACCATTAAAATTTCCTTGATTTGCATTCCCTTGAAAATTACCCATTTGAGGACCTTGGTTCCTATTTTGGTGTTGGGTATTTTGGGCGGGTGGGGGTGGTCTTTGTGGAGCTACAAAACCCGGGGGAGCCAAATAATTAGTACTCTTATAAGACAAATGGTTAACATCAACATTTGGTTTAAAGTGAACCTTCTCATTAGCATTGGTGTTATAAGCATAAACTTGTTGTTGTTGATTGTAAACCTTGTCACAATTAAAATACGAATGTGGTCCACCACAAGTCTCACACGTTTCACAAGTCCCTTTTAAGGCATTAACTTGACCATTGATGGATTTGGTTTGTAAAGCAATTGATTCAACAAGCGAAGTAAGCTTATCAATTCTTTTGTCGTTCTCACTAGAACTAGCACTTGCCATAGTAGCCCTAACACTTTTGGTTTGTACTTTTGCCTTATTTTCAATTATGGTCCAAGCCTCGTTCATGGACTTCACAAGAATATTACCCCCCGCGGCACTATTAAGTGAGTCTTGGTCATTAAGAGTTAAACCATTGTAAAACGTATTAATTTGATGCACTTTAGTGAAACCATGTTGTGGACATTTTCTTAAAAGCTCTTTAAATCGATCCCAAGACTCACTAAACGTTTCCCCATTTTGTTGTTCAAAAGTAATGATTTCATTCCTTAAAGAAGTGGTCCGTGATGGTGGGAAAAAATAGTTTATGAACTCGGTCTCTAAATCAATCCATGTGGTAATAATTTGGGGTGGTTCCTTATCAAGCCAAATCCGGGCTTGTCCCTCGAGGGAAAAAGGAAAGAGTTGTAAACGAATGGCCTCTTGTGGCACCCCATTGTATTTGACGGTATTTGCCAATTGTATGAAATGTTTGATATGAGCGTGTGGGTCATCATTAGTACGGCCTAAAAATGGTGTAGCGGAAACCATTTGAATAAAACCCGTTTTAAGTTCAAAAATATTAGCTCCAATATCCGGCACCACAATCGCGTCATCGTTTCCTTCAACGTGAGATTGGAGAATCTCAATCATTGGTCGATTATCCGTTGCCATCGTGTTGTTCAAAGCTCGATTCTCGTTTAGGATTCGAATACAATAGTTAGGTGATGAAATCCCAACTAAGGTCTTATTTGAAAAGTAGGTAAATTAATTGTGCTACGTAATATAATATAGTAAAAGAAAAATCTTTTTGTATTTTTTTAGAAAAATATATATTCACAAGAAAAATCGAAATATATCGAAATAAGAAAAATAACAATAATATGTAATATTTTTGGTGTAATACTTTAGGAAAAGTATTACTTTTGGATTTTTTAATTTTTTTGGTGCAAATCTTATGAAAGAATTTGCTTTTGATGATTTTTTTAATTTTTTGTATTTTTAAATTTTTGATTTTTTTTTGTGTTTTTGATTTTTTAGCAAGAAAAGTAACATTCAAAATGAACAGATCCCAAAATCCAAACGTCTCACGAAATCTTCAATCGTAACGAGCGAAGCGGCAGCAGCGCCAATTTAATGTAGTGATTTTTCAATCAATTAATTAATTAATGTTTGTTTTCCTCGACTCGACTCGAATTGATATCTACTTTACGTAAGATTGATTGTTCTTGGTAAAATTACTCTTTTTGATATTTTTAAAACTAAAAACTATTTAATTAAAAACTATGTGAACTATTTAAAATTAAAACTAATTGAAAACTAATTTAAATTTAAATAAGACTTAAAACTAATTTTTAATCTATTAAAACTATTTTTAAACAAAACTATATGAATTTTGAACTAAAAAACTAATTTTAAAAACAAATTAAATAAAATATTTTTTTATCTTTTAATTTTTTATTTAAAGATAATAAAAGAAAATTTATATAAAACTTTTAATTAAAACTAAAACTTGTATTAAGTCTATTTAATTAACTGCAGCTAGATTAACATACCTATATTAATCTAATAACGTGTAGTTAAACACAAAAGAGGTCCTAGACGAGATGGTAAAGACGAATTGCTGTTGAACGAGAGGTCAGGGGTTCGAGCCCCTTGATGGACAATTTTTATGTGAATTATTTTGACTTTTTGGAATATTGAACAAACAGACCAAGTGGGTCTGTTGTTTTTGTGCAGCAAATTATCAGTAAACAAATTAACCAAATAAGCAAAAACAGCTTAACCAAATAAGCATACGAAAAGCAAATAAGCAAAATCAAATTTATCACTAAATCCAATAAGCAATATAAAACTAAAAAACAGTTAAACTAAAACTGAAAATAAGCAATTCAATTTGAACTATTTAATCAAATCTAAACAAGCAGATTAATCGAAACTTAAAAAAAGAATAAGCAAGTCTAAATATAACAGATTACTACTAAACTTATATTCAACAAAACTAAAATATCAGTAATCTTAAAACTAAGTACACCAAAACCAATTAGGAGACTATAGCATACCATAAGTAGCAAATTCGAACCAAACAAACAGACTTAAACAGATTTAAACCAAAACTTAAACAAATTAAACAAACCAAAATCAGATTTACTACTAAAACAGATATTAAAACCAACAGGTTCAAAGTAAACCAATATCTAGATAACAGACTTATAGCAGAATAAAAACAAATCAGATAAACATCAAAACTCAAATAAGCAGAACTTAGCAGGCCTAAACAAACTAAACATATGAATTAAACTAAGCAGATAAAATCAAATCAAAATAAGTAACTAAACAAGAAGATTGTTAAACAGAAAATAAAAACTAACAAAAACTTAAAAGAAAGATGAACCTTGTGATGATAACCGTTGGGAAGAAGGGATGAGCGTTGAGCCCCCTTATAATCGAAACCGAATCAAACGCCACGGAATATCATCTTTATCATCATCTCGAAACATTCTCGAACCAGAAACATCCCGAACCAATTTAAAGAAACTTCCCAGTAGGGGAAATTTTATGAACCCCTTTTTATTTAATAATATCTAATCGAAAAACATATTAAAAGATAAATAGCAGGAAATTTATAAGAAATAAAAGACGAGATTGATTAAACCAAAAGGAAATTTTATTAATAACTTGAAATTTGATTACATTACTGGAAAAGAAACTTACAACTTTAAATCTAATCTATTTTTTTGCATAAATAAAATTAAAAATAAAAATAAAGGCACACCTAAGAACTACCCAATGAGGGGTTTTCATAGGAAAACCCTAAAAACTATTGGTGAAGCTTCTTCATGAAGATATCAAATCTTGGCCGCTTAATCCATTTTTACTCTTTCTCTTTCTTTTAATCTTCAATCTAACGACCGAAAATACACCTTTATCACAAGGATCACCAGCATGGCACGAATTGTGCTTCTTATGTTTCTTCACTGCTGATGTGGAGTGATTCTATTGGAGAATATAGTGGTGGTGATGTGGAAGACCCAATCAAATGAAAGAGATTGGCCACGTAGGTTTGAGATGAGGACCACCAGAATCGTGCACCTCCGATATATTGGGGGAATTAATCCCAAGCGCGTGAATCACACGAGTTGAGTAAAAGCCCTAAATAATTTGGTGAATTTCTTGATTAGGGTTTTGGGGAATAGTAACTAGGGTAAAAAAGGGTGTCTGTGTTTGTTTGAGAGAGATGAAGGAAAGTGAAGTTTCTCTTGCTTGTACCGAAACAAATTGTGAGTGGGGTAATGGGTGGGTAAAAGGTTTAATAAAACGTGTGTGTGGGTAAATGTTGACTGGGAACAATAAAAACTTTCGTTTCTCTTTTTCCTTGGGCCTTGATCCGTCAAACATGGGCTAGAAACCCATATAAACTTTATACGTCTTTTATTTTGTTACTTTTGGACTTATTTTGGGCTTCATCCATTTAAGCACATAATACAATTTTCCAAATAGGCTTTTGAGCCCATTTACCCAAATGTGGGACCCACAAGCCCATTAAACTCCATAAAAGATTAATTCAACTAAAAACGAGCTCGATTTCGGCTTCGTTGGTCATTTCTTCAAATCGTGTCGAATTTGCCGATTTTCGTGATCTTTTGGTTCTTTGACTTTGTCTTTGACTTTTTCTTCAATATTTGACCGTGAAATCCCGTGTTTTCTTTCCTTTTGATTATTTGTACCTATTTCACACAAAAAAACAAAACCACGCGTAATTCCGACTTTTACGATGTCAAAAACATGATTAGGTCTTGTTTTTTCTTTGATTTTAGTGGCAAAAGGATAAGTGTTTACACACTTATTAAGCTCCCATACATCAAGCTAGATGAACTGATTGAGTTCTTCTTGCATAGACTCAATCCATGATGCATCAGTCATTGCTTCTTTCACACTTGCTGGTTCCATTGAGCTGACTGATAGTGCATAGATACACATATCACCGTTGGTACACAGCTGATTTCGTGTTGAGACTGGTCGTGAGAGATTGCCAATCACTTGAACCAAAGGATGATTCTTAGTCCATTTTTGTTCATGTGGAAGTGTATGAGAAACTTGATGCGAGCTCGACGGATCCACATATGATGTTGAAGGCTGAGTAGTACTTGTGGAAGCCGCAAATGGATTAACAAACTCATGTTCGTTGAGCATCGCATTGTTTGCATTTTCATCAACTATTTCATTTTGAAAATGAATATGATTAGGTATTTGCTGAGAATGTTGTTGAGTTGCGTCAGCAGTCGGAGAAGTGGTTGGAATATTTGGAGGCAATATGGTTGAGGTTAACGTAGATGGTGCAGAAGTAGATGCCGTTGGTGTAGATGCAATCGGAGGTTCTTGAACTATCGTAGCAGGTGCAGCCGAGGCATTATGAGTAACACCAAATGACGAAAGACCCTCCATATATTCATCATAGATTGGCCCAAATAAAACTTCCAAGTCACGTTCTGATTGTTGTAATGATGAGATTGCTGACGGTGCAAATTGAAGCGCGAGTCTTGAACTTACGTGTCCAGAAGTCTGACCTTAAATCTCGGGGTATGAACTTCTATGTTGAGAGGTGTTGATCCCAAACTTAGATCGATTTAGCTTTGTGTTAACGAGATTAAATCAAGTTTAACACGTAGAGAAACTTTGTTGTATCGAACAAACTAAGTATTATGCGGAATTTAACACTTAGAACAAAGAACAAAACAAAGTAAACAAAAACTTTCATTTTGATTAATAATATCAATCAATGATTACAATAAAAGTGTTATGAGATATTTGGAAGAGGTGTGTGAAAAAGATGTGTCTTATGTCTAACCCTAAGGCCTCCTTTTATAGGTTTAAGGAGCCTTGTACAAAAAGCTAAGATCAACTATTTTAGGAAGAGACATAAGATAAACATACTCAAATAACTTATTGACTAAATCTTTAAACATTTAAGAATATATTCTGAATTCTTATCTTCATATTTTGTCCACCAGCTTGAAGAATTCATCATTGGCAGATTTAGTCCTTGTCTTTGTGTTAAGATTCTTCTTGTCAGCGTCTTGATAATTCTTATCAACGTCTCATCTGTCAACGCCTCGTTTACTCTTGTCAGCGTCCAAGTTCCTCTTGTCAGCGTCTAGGGACTTGGTCAATTTTATTCCCAACAATCCTCCCCTAAACTTGATATCTACTCTAGTAATCAAGTTTCTGAATAAAATAAAACATACAGAGAGGATTCTTACAAACATGCTCTATCCTTGAATTTGAGTATGAATAAACCTCAAAAAGTCAACACTCAAACTTGATCCTAATCATCTTTTGCAATACATCTATAGAGTCTTTTGGGGCCTTCTTTATAACTTTTGTCACTCAAATTCAATTACTCCTCCCCTTTTTAAGACTCCTCTCCAAGATTAGTATCAAAGGACGGTACCATGAATATCCTTCATAGCTTAATATCAGCTTCCAAAACAACAAGTCTATCAGTTCAAAACAGTGATCCTTAACAATTTGTACCAGTTCTATATTTTGCTTTTGCAAGCTAATACAGATTTTCGTCAATTCCATTAATGTCAAA
The DNA here is from genome assembly GCA_025667525.1 of Glebionis coronaria. Classification (NCBI taxonomy): domain Eukaryota; kingdom Viridiplantae; phylum Streptophyta; class Magnoliopsida; order Asterales; family Asteraceae; genus Glebionis; species Glebionis coronaria. Next base: position 276,197,496 of record CM046879.1, read on the forward strand.
GGTTTCATATTGTCCTCATCCATATTCGGTAAATGAATCCTCAATTTTAATTCATAGGACATGGGGATGGACTTACTAATGATAATACTGACTTGACCTGCATTAATGCTAGTGCCAATAGTCTCATCCATCTCCATAACACTATACACCCTTGTGAAAGTGATCTCTGTTGCTACTAGATGTCAATCACTAAGAAAATCATCTCAATGATCATTAGGCTTCCAGATATCCAAAAATTTGAAAAATGAAAGGGTGATGAAACATTTTGGGTCTACAAAGAAGTTTATAAATGACACCAGCTAAGATGTCATAACATAAAATGGACTTGAGAATATAGAAACTTTAGTTAGAACATAAGCAAAGGTAATAATCCTAAGGAAATTAACTAGTCTCTAATAAGCAAGAGTGACAAACACTGTTCATGCATACACTCATGCAAAAGCATGATAGACACACATGAACTCTGGAGTCCTTTGTTCACAAATGCCCCAAAGAGAAAGTTAACTCATATAAAACCTTTGCAACTCCCCAAGTAACCCAACCATATACCCAAATTCTCCCAACCGACCAAACCCATATCTAGGTCAAATGTCTTGGCAACATGCATGCAAAATAAACTACATGCATGCTACAGTGCCTCGAGGTTTAGAAATTCCAACAATTTCATAAGGAAAGAGCCTTCATTATTTCTAACCCCCACTCACTAGTGGACACAATCTAGAATTATGCAAGAGTGCTCTAAGAGTATCCAAAAACCTAGAGGTTTACCTCCCCTTAATAGAAGCATACAAATCATTATATGTGAAGAAGCAAAATTTTATCTCAAGATAGGAATGTAAACACTCCAACCATCATAAATAAAAGTTTGCAATTCTATATCCATCCAAATGTAGCTCCATTATCCTGCATAGTTAGACAAAAACCACAAACACACACTAACAGAGGCTACCCTATCCCATGATAATGGGTAGAGATAACATGTCAGTGGATAAAAATAATATCAGTGGAAAGACCAACAATGCATGTTCCTTGAGCATCCACTATCCTAATATCCTTGATCATTAACCTGCTTTTGGATAGGCTGCTCAAAAAGAAAACAAATTAGTTTTCTTTGGAGATCCAAGCCTTGTCAGACTTGGATCTGTCTAGTTGTTCAACTAGAGTGGTCTTATTCTTTGCTACAAATCCCTGTTCATCCCTTTGTGACCTAAACACCCAATTTGTTCCAATGATACTAGTAATGACCTTCTCAAGATATTTAAATCTATTGCAAGTCATTGAAATACCATTAAAATTAGAGTTTTGCTCTTGTTTAGGTTTCCATGTTAAGTGGGATGATGCTTTAGACCATTGACACTTATTAACCAAGTATCTTTGTTTATATGGTCTAAAATAAGGTCTCATATAAAACTTGTAGCTGTCAGCGCTGCATTTGTTCCTGTCAGCGCTGAATTTTTTCTTGTCAGCGCTGAATTTGTTCCTATCAGCGCCCAAATTAGGGTTTGCTACAGGAACATACTGTCTGTTTGACCAAGTGTTGGTCTTTTGAAAGGGCCTTTGTCCATGGGTGTTAGCTGCCTTAGAGAAGAAAGGAGCTGGTCTAGTAGCCTGTGGTCTAGTGTGGACAAAAGGTCTATGGTTGACATTGGATGACCTATTGTCAGCGAATGAATTGTATTCACTCACACAATTATTTGCGAAATGTGAGAAGCTCCCACATGAGTAACAAGCCTTTTTGGACACAAACTTAGGCTTAGACTGATAAAACCCTGTCCCATTAGCACTTTCTTGGCTTCTGAATGACCTAGGTTTCCTATACATTTCAGCATATTTAACACTAGGTTGTTTCTTAATTGGGGAGCCAAGATTAACAGCTTTTCCAATGATGGAATTTGTCACAGTTATAGGTGTAGATACAACTGGACTCTCAATGGGTGTAGGCACAAATGGACTCTCACTAAGTATCCTACCTTTAACAAATAAAGCGGGGTTGGCCTTTTTCCACTCTTCTAGGTCAATAACCTTTTGTTAATATTCCTCAACTAGGGAAAGAACTCTAGGTGGAGGAATAAATTCCTCTTCCTGGAGTTCTGGAATACCAGTCCAAGAGAGATCCTTTCGATGGACACCATAGAAGTCCACAGCTGGTGGTGGAACAACAGTATAGTCTTTCATCCCAATCCCAGTCATGTCCTTAGGATCCCTCTGTTTACCAACACATTCTCCTAGGGTTTGTGAGGCCTTATCAAATCTCTGAATTTTAAGGTCTACATTATCCTTATTTTTGATAGCCTCATCTAACTTAGCTTGTAATTCAGCATTGACTCTCTCCATGATGTTTCTAATATCCATACTAGAGTTTAAATCATGTTTTAAGATATTAATTTTATCTTTTAGGTCAAACTCCATTTTCTTGTACTCAGAAACTGTCTTCTCAGTTTGAGTGAGAGCAAGTTGATTGTTAGACAGTTTGCATCTCTCAGTACTCACATCATCTAATAATCTTACAACCTCTTTGTTAAGTCTTTCAGTATTTAACCTACAAGAAGAGTTATAACATACCTCACTATCAGAACATGAAGATGAATTGGAACTTGTGAAATTTGAAGTAGACATGGCCTTAACTGAAAACATCATCAGATTCTTCTTCACCTTCTTCCTTAGCCTGGTTCACCTCACGATATTGGATTTCGTTCTTCAAATCAAAGTTTCTCAACAAGCTCTGATACCACTTGTTGATCCCAAACTTAGATCGATTTAGCTTTGTGTTAACGAGATTAAATCAAGTTTAACACGTAGAGAAACTTTTTTGTATTGAACAAAGTAAGTGTTATGCGGAATTTAACACTTAGAACAAAGAACAAAACAAAGTAAACAAAACTTTCATTTTGATTAATAATATCAATCAATGATTACAATGAAAGTGTTATGAGATATGTGGAAGAGGTGTGTGAAAAAGATGTGTCTTATGTCTAACCCTAAGGCCTCCTTTTATAGGTTTAAGGAGCCTTGTACAAAAATCTAAGATCAACTATTTTAGGAAGAGACATAAGATAAACATACTCAAATAACTTATTGACTAAATCTTTTAAACATTTAAGAATATATTCTGAATTCTTATCTTCATATTTTGTCCACCAGCTTGAAGAATTCATCATTGGCAGATTTAGTCCTTGTCTTTGTGTTAAGATTCTTCTTGTCAGCGTCTTGATAATTCTTATCAACGTCTCATCTGTCAATGCCTCTTTTACTCTTGTCAGCGTCCAAGTTCCTCTTGTCAGCGTCTAGGAACTTGGTCAATTTTATTCCCAACAAGAGGCCATACCCGAGAGTTCATCAAAGGTAACATTCATAGTCTCCATTACCTTTCTTGTCCTTTGATTATAAACCCAGTAAGCACAAGCAGTTGAAGAATAACCAATGAGAAAACCAATATCACCTTTAGGTTCAAGTTTACCGATATCTTCACGATCATTCTTCGGATAACATAATGCACCGAAGACATGTAAAAATGAAATATCCAGTTTTCTTCCATTAATGATCTCATAAGGTGTTTTGTTGAAACGGGTGTGAATAATGGAGCGGTTTTGAGTATAACATGCAGTTGCAATGACATCGGACCAAAGGAATAACGGTGCACTGGAGGAGAGGAGCATCGTCCGAGCAGCTTCAACTAACGTACGATTCCTCCGTTCCACAACTCCATTCTGCTCTAGAGTTCTTACAGCCGAAGTTTGATGAGAGATCCCAACTTCGTCTAAGTAAGCTTTCAGTTTCTGATTGGTGAATTCTGTACCGTTATCCGTTCTCACAATAATGACAGGGGCTTGCAGTAGAACTGATGTTTTCTTCAAGAAGTTAATAATTACATCAGGGGCTTCATATTTTGATGCAAGAAAATGAACCCATGTGTAACGAGAATAATCATCCACAATTACAAGGACATACCGCTTTCCATTAATGCTTTTGATTATCATTGGGCCACACAAGTCCATATGTAAGAGATGTAACCTATTCGTTGAGTTGGGAACAGGTTTGGGTTTGTGAGGTTTCTTCTTACTTTTACCTTGCTCATAGGAAGGACAAAGATGGTCTTTTGTATATTTAAACTTTGGAAGACCGGTAACGAGATCATCTTTCGCAAGTTAGGTGATGGCATCAAAATTGAGATGAGATAACCTTTGATGCCATAACCATGACTTTGTTGAAGTGGCCCGGGCCATGAGACAAATTGGAGAAGCAGCAGACATTTGAAAAAGATCAATGGTGTAAAGGTTGGTGGTACGATTTCCTTTCGACAAATCAATTCCTTAAAGATCTCTTACAAAACATGTATGACTTCTGAAAGCAACCTCCAAGTCGGAATCACAAAATTGTCCAACCGAAAATAAATTGTGTCCCAAGCCATCAACAAAAGAGACTCTGGTGATGATTATATTTCCCCAATGAAGATCACCATAGTCTAGAATTTCCGCAACATGATCATATCCAAATCGATCAGTTCCCATGAAACGCCATACAAAGTTCTTGAGAAGGCTTCGATTCCCAGTCATATGTTTGGAACAGCCTGAGTCCACGCACCAAAGACAAATTTCAACAGCCTGCCAATGATAAGAGAAGAAAATATTTTGGCAACCGATGAAAAAGGTTCCTGTAGGGTTAGATGATAATTAAGGCGTATCACATACCCACGTTTCACTGTTAGTATGAGATCTACTAGTGTCGATAACTTTGCCACTACAGTCAAAATTTCTACCAGTAGGCAACCATTTAGAGGTGAATCTAGGGCTACTAGGCTTAGCAAGACTTTCTATGGACCCTACGTGTGTATTTTTTGGAACATACACCTTATCCTTAGGAGTGCGTTGTTGTTCACTGACTGACAGCTTGTCAATTCGAGTGTAACCACCATAATTCAAACCATTCATAGTCAAACCACAAGCATCATGACTAAAAGTAAAGAAACATTTATTACATTTAGCACAAATAACTTCAGATTTTTCATTCCGAATAGCAAGCTTAAAGTCATTACATTCAGCTGAATTAGGTTTCTGATTATGATTAAAAAGCGGTAAATTCCTAGGGTGTTCTTCTACTTCCACATTATTGATCTTGGGGCGACTACTTCTAGAGGCAAAAGGGACCCAATTATTCCTTGTATTGCTCGTAGGCTGTGGCCTTCTGCTCTTAGTGTAGTTGTTTATTCCTGTAGAAGAAGATACGCGTCTATTAGAATTAGCACTTTTTAAATCAATAACTTGTGGTTGAGTTATAGTGATCGGTTTTGTCCTAACGCTTGCTTTACGTTGTTTGCTAGGCTCAGAGGGAGAACTAACACGAAACATTCCTGGGGCAATCATAGCAGTTTTCTGTCCAGCAACCTTGGGAAAAGGTGTCACAGCAATACGAGTGGGTCCCGAGGTTGCTGGTGTCTGAATCGTACTAGGCTCAGAAGTTGTATCTTTTAATAAGGCTTTTAACTTACAGTTCTCACAGATTTTATCAATAAGTTTCTGATAGACAGACTTGCTTTGTTCAACAGACCGCTTATATGAAACAACAGTAGATTCTAGATCTACAATTTTATCCTTAAGCTTCTGAACATTTCCATCACTAACATTCTCTAACCCTAAAGAGGTCAAATTCTTTTCTTTAACCCCTCCTAACTGAGCCTGCAACCGTGCGATAGTTTGTTGCATTTCATTGTAGGCTTTATCATACGATATTTTGTCATATTTGCATTCATCACATTTTTTGACAAACTTATTCCATAGATCGGTAAATTCTTTGTCCTTTTTAATGACAACAGATTCCATTTTCTCTTTCATACGTTCAAGCTCGGTTTGGAGGGTTTCCTGATTCGACACAGAGGTATCTAACGCAATGGGGCTACTATCAACATTATTACGTGCATTAGAGAGACGTTCAAGATCGATTTCCAAAACTTTGATTTTATCAAGAGATTCATCAGCCTCCTTCGTCAAATATTTAAAGTCTTCAACATATTTGGCTAATTCTTTTAGAAAAGCGTTTTCTAGATTGCCTAACCGAGCATCAACTTGATTAATAATCGGATTAATATCGTTTTGAAGAATTTTCTGAAGCTCAATCTGAACAGGTGATGTAAAATTTCCTCCAGTGATTTTGGAATTAACAACATGTTTAAGGATGACAAAGTTATCTTTAAGCTCGTTTAGAAATCGGCGTGTGATACTCGGTTTAGGAGGGTCATCAAACAATTCCTCACTTGGGAGCAAAATCATTTCAGTACTCGTTTTATATCGAACAAAAACAGTTGGAGGATTAACTTTTGGATAATAAACGGGTGTCACTTGTGACAACCCTAGATTTTGGATTTGTCACTTTTGACTGTTTGATGTTGATCATGTGCTTGGTGTGAGTTTATGTGTTATGTGTTCATATTTGAGACTTTATCATGATGTTAGACATTGTTTACGTAGTACATGGTACGTTATATGATGATATGATGGGGTTGTTTCGTGCTCATGAGTTCACATGAATGTGTAAATCATGGTATAAGTTGGAAATGAAATGAAATGAAATGAGTTTAGAAATGAACTGCAGAAAAGTTCGGGTAGCGTTTTTATAAGGTTTCGTTTATATATCGTATGTTGTATGTATGTATTAAGTATATATAATATGGTTATGATAAGTTCTATAGTTACTTTCTATATTTAGAAACTTTTAGAAATGAAGGCTAGTTCAAAAATCGCGTAAAAAGTCGAAAAATTAGCAAAAGGGTGCCCGGTTTGGTCCCGAAAGTGTATAGGAGTATAAGTAAACATAAAATAGGAGGGGGAGAGTGTAAATATGATAAAACACAGAGGGGAGTCGAATTTGTAGGTCCCATAGCTGAAATTTTAAATATTAAATTAATAAAAATAGGATAATACCATTTAAAAGTCCTAATTGGGTCTAAACTTGTCCAGAAGGTTACCAAGACCTATATAAACACCCCTAGACCACTAAAAACGACTAATAACCCTAAATAAACCTAAAATCAGTCTAAATATTCCATGGATATCAAGAGGAGTCGAAATTATGATTAGGGTTCATTATTTTTTCTTGTTTCAAGGTAAGTGATCAATTCAACCTTAATATAATTCATGTTTTTATTATTTAATCATAATTGGAAAGTTAATTAACCATCATTGAGATGATTAGGGTTTTGTTAAATTTCTGAGAATTATAGTTACTTAGATTTATTAATGATTTTAGGGTTTGTGTTAAGAATTTAGGGATAAGTAATGATGTTTAGATGGTTAGTGCATAAAGGTGTAAAACATTCTGATTTTTAGGTTTGTCTTGTGTTGACTGTTACGGGCAGTTGGTAACACCTTTGGTCGCATTTCTTTTTTTTTAAATTAAGTTCAGAGTGATGACGTATAGTCCCCAGCTGGGTCATAAACCCAGCCCACGGGTAATACCCGCATCCGGCCTGTTACTAATGGGTTGGATTATGTCATTCAAAGCTTATGGGCTTCGAACGAACAGTAGCCGCATACATGTGTGCAGCCTACGGCCCATCATGGCCGGTACAGGGTTAGACAGAATCATAATCTTATTATGACTAGGATTTACCCCAAAGAAGAGGATATTCACTCACCATAATTAGAAGATAACAATCAATCTAATTCTTGTGCTTATCCTTTCCTTGGGGCCGAAACATCGGTGACAGCCCATTAGGGTTTCACCGCCTATATAAGGAACCCCCAAGGGTTCCACAAAGGTATTACATCCTTCATACTCTAAACTCATCCGATTCCATAACCCTAACCGATTACTTACTCCCACGCTGGAGTCTAATCGTGGGATACATTCCCACGGTAAGCCTAACGCGTGTTGTTTTAGTGTGCAGGATTCCAACCAGATATTTCACTTGGTGCAGGAGCCAGAGTCCAGCCCACCCGAATTATGCCTAATTCGGGTCTAGCAAGGATCACCCAACTTTTGTATCAACATGTTGGCGCCATCCTTGGGGCCAATACACTAAGCTAGAGCAAATCTCATCTCGATCTCTCAATGACGAAAGGACATCCGCAAGGAAACCCCAAGAACACGAATCCTGCGAATCGAAAGTCCACAGGGGACGGGATACTCATTCCCAACCGATCCCCTAGTAACCAAACAGTCGGACTGAATAACCGAAGTTTTCTTCAGTCCACGGGTGTGACAAGCACGTTCGCTATCACCCCACCACCTACATCGACCTTGGACAACCCTGATCCAGGGAGTGCGCCTAACCCCCCTACCAAGGAGCCGCGCAGACCATCGACTAAGGAAGAAGTGGAGGTCGAACCACTTAGTGAGGAAGATCTCACTCGAGTTCTCATGCAGAACTTCGAGAGGATCATCCCTGGAATCTCATCCAGGTTGAACCTAGGGAGGGACCTCCAATATAGGCTCAACTTTGGTAGTACCGGACCGGGCACCTCTCCTCAAACTCAAAGGAAGCGAAGGACACGACCCCAGGAGCGAAACCTCTTTGAGGAAACTCCCCAACCTAGGAATGTGTTCGAACGCATAGGGGATCGTATTATGCAGGAACTACTACAATCCCGTGAGGAGGGAGAGAGGTCCGACGATTCACCCGAACGACCAGATCTGGAGCTAACCAGAACTAATCGCCGCAAAGCGTATGGGACAGGATGAATACCGGGAAGAAGGATCCTAGATCTTCTCACAAGAGCGATCCTCATCCAAAGAATGGGGCACCGCCCCCTTCTCCCAGTCCATCAGGAGAGGATTCAGATGACCATCCACCCAAGCGTCGCCGACCTAGGCGTACTCCTCCACCGCCACCAGAGAATGAAGAGTACTACGGCGGCCCCTTTTATCGCGAGGCGGAAGTAGAAGATCTTTCCCGCCCATGGTGTGATCCTAATCTCACCCGTCCATGGGCTGATCCCAGGGAAGATCCTTTTACCCTCCGCATACGGAATTACTCCAGGATACAAAGCGTCGCATGCCGGCGTGCGTCAAGACTTATGATGGGGCCGGTGATCCGGATGATCACCTAAAGATATTTGACACGCAGGCGAAAATTGAACGATGGCCCATGCCTATATTGTACCAAATGTTCAATTCAACCTTGATCGGCAATGCTCGTGATTGGTTTGAGGGACTTCCTCCCCGAAGCATTAATAGCTTCACTGAACTGCGTACTGCGTTCAAGAACAATTATACTCAGCGAAAGAAGTATAATAGGGACCCGGTCTCATTGGCAACTGTCAAGCAACGACCTAGGGAATCTACGGAGGCCTTTGCCGAACGCTTCAATGACGAGTGCACACACACAAAGACAATGCCGGAACTTCTAAAAATTTCCGATTATATGCACGCCATAACGGACGGGGAATTAATCAGACGTCTCAATGACAAACGACCGGAGAAGTATGACGACCTTATGGAAAGGGCCAGGAACTTCATGGAGGGAGAAACCGCGGTAGCCGCGGCCTACCCTTCAAAAGTAAACAGCTATCGATCGAACGACCAGTCCAGGAGACAGTCGGGTGGTCAAAACAACCAGGGCAATGGGAGGAGCTCGGACTACAAGAGCCAAAACAAAGGAGGGCGGTCGGAGGACAAATTTACCCCTCTAAAGATGTCCTACCGGGAGATCTTGCTGACAAAAGGGGCCAACTTCCCGAGACCTCCCCAAATGACGACTCCGGTAGACCGTCGCCATGGAAACCGCTTTTGCGAATTCCACAACAACAAGGGCCACGACACGGAGGAATGTATCCAGATCAAGAAGCACATTGAGTCACTGATGAATTCAGGCAAACTCAAACATTTGGTCAAGGATTGGAAGGACGGAAAGGACAACAAGAAGTATGATAAGAAGGATCCCCAAAAGGAAAAACCTTCGACTATATACATGATCCAATCCAGGCAGCGCCGCACAAGGTATAAAATTAGTCAAAAATTTTCACGCGGCAAAGAAATCTCATTCCCTCCCATCACGGCAAGTGACGTAGCCGATGCACCTCTCACGATTGAGATAAGCATTGGAACATACAATGTCCGCCGTATGTATGTGGATGGAGGGTCATCGGCAAAAGTACTGTACGAACACTATTTCGTACAACTACAACCAGAAATAAGAAGCCAATTAGCACCGGCCACATCGCCGCTCATCGGTTTTAGTGGAGACACCATTTGGCCAATAGGACAGTTGAGTCTGCTTGTAACCATTGGGAATGAGGAGCATTCCACCATGGCGTGGATAAACTTTATGGTGATACGCTCACACTCTCCATACAATGGGATCATAGGCAGACCAGGTATCCTGGCCATACGGGCAGTACCCTCCACAACTCACGGAATGATTAAATTCCCTGTGGAAGGAGGAATTGTCACTATCTATAACACAATCATACCAGCATCCGAATGTCATGCCGTGACAACACCAGTTCCATCTGTTCCCCCTAGGATGGATCACCACCTCCCAATTGGAAGGTCACAATCCACCCTGAGTATCCAGAACAAGAGGTATCCATAGGAGGAACACTCTCAGATAGAGGCAAGAGAGCCATGTGCTCTCTCCTAAAAGCAAACCTAGATGTATTTGCATGGGAGCCCAATCATATGACGGGCGTACCGCGTGCGATAGCAAAACATAAACTCCAAATCCGCCAGGGATATCCTCCCGTTAAGCAAAAGAAGCGCGGTCAGGCACCAGAACGCAGCCAAGTAATATTGGATGAAGTATGGAAATTGGTGGACGCAGGTATCATGCGCGAGGTATACTACCACGAGTGGTTATCCAATCCGGTCATGGTCAAGAAGCAGGATGGGAGCTGACGCATGTGCGTGGACTTCATAGATCTGAACAAAGCCTGTCTGCAGGACTACTATCCGTTACCGGAGATTGATTGGAAGGTGGAATCCCTATATGGGTATCCCTTTAAGTGCTTCTTAGACGCATACAAAGGATACCACCAGATCCATATGGCGGAAGAGGACGCAGAAAAAATGGCGTTCCGTACTAGTCAAGCGTATACTGTTATACAAAAATGCCATTCGGACTAAAGAACGCCGGGGTAACATATCAGCGGCTTGTTGACAAAGCCTTTGACTCACAGATAGGCCGCAACCTTGAGGCCTATGTTGATGATTTAGTTATCAAAAGTCATACGGAGGATGCACTTCTCCGTGACGTTCAAGAGACGTTTGACACATTGAGGAGGATCAATATGAAACTAAATCCAAAGAAATGCATGTTTGGGGCAACGGAAGGGATGTCCCTTGGATATATGATTGATCCAAATGGCATCAAGCCTTTCCCTGAAAAGACGGACGCGGTAATACAGTTACCATCTCCTCAGACGCGAAAAGAAGTACAATCATTAAATGGGAAGCTGGCCGGGCTAAACAGGTTCCTTTCAAAATGCGTGGAGAAGTCACTCCCCCTATTCAAAACACTCAAGAAGTGCATCAAGAAGGGAGATTTCTGGTTGACAAAGGAAGCGGAGGAAGCTTTTGGTCAGCTCAAGCAACACCTCGCAGCTCTTCCCATGCTAGTGGCACCCCGACCTAAGGAGGAGCTCATCATGTATCTGTCGGCCACACATGAAGCAATAAGTGCGGTACTCATCACGGATAGGGACACAGTCTAAACTCCGGTCTACTTCATAAGTAGAACACTTCAAGGGCTGGAGTTGAATTATTCTTCTATGGAGAAATTGGTTTTGGCAATAGTGTTTGCCACAAAACGGTTACGCTGGTACTTTCAGGCGCACCCAATTGTGGTTATTACCGATCAACCAATAAAACAAGTCATCTCCAGATCAGACGTGGCCGGTAGGCTGTAGAAGTGGAGCATTCTGTTGGGAGAGCATTACATCTCTTATAGACCACGGACAGCTGTTAAAGGCCAAATCCTGGCAGATTTCTTGACAGAGAAGCCGGACGAGGATGGACCAGTCGTACAACGGGAGGAAACTCCAGCAGAACCATGGGTATTATTTATGGACGGATCCTCGTGCACGGATGGATCAGGAGTTGGTCTCATCCTTATGAATCTGGAAGGAATGGAGTTTACATACGCCATGCGCTTTGAGTTCACAGCCACCAATAATGAGGCAGAATATGAGGCGTTGATTGCGGGTTTAAAAATCGCCGCTAGAATGGGAGTCTGCAACCTTGAGGCCTACGTGGACTCACGGCTTGTTGCGAACCACATTCTAGGGGGTTACGTAGCCAAGGAGGATAACATGGTTCAATACTTGGAGAAATTCAAGTCACTCATTGCTGCTTTCAGCAAGTTTTCTATCAAACAGGTACCAAGATGTGAATGTTGGGAATAAATTAAGGCCAGATCACTTGAGCGCTGACAAGAGTAAAACAAGCGTTGACAAGAACAAAACAAGCGCTGACAACTCAAGCGTTGACAAGATAAAGTCAAGCGTTGACACATTGAAGACAAGCACTGATGGGAAGATATACTCTACGCGTTTATTGTATTCTAGATTACTTCTAGTAAATATAGGAACAACAATGTATTTTCTATATTTATCTTTACCTAGAAATTGCTGATACGTAGATTATTGTACAAGACTTCTTATGTCTATAAAAGAAGACCTTTAGGTTAAAGTTTGATATAAGTTTTCATTCGTAAACTACTTTCATTATAAGCAAGTTTGATATTATTAATCAAAGTGAAAGTTTGTTTATATCATTGTGTGTTCTTGTTTAAGTGTTAATTCCGCATAACACTTAGATTATCATAAGCATATACAAAGGTTTCTCTAAGTGTATTACTTGATCTAATCTCGTATACATAAAGCTAAATCGATCTAAGTTTGGGATCAACAAGTGGTATCAGAGCTTGTTGAGGAACTTTTGATCTTTAAGAACATTAGAACCCTAAAAATCACCAAAACCCTAATTTTCTCAGAAACCCTAACAACATCATGTCTGAAGCAATAACCTCCTCCTCCTCAGCTTTACCAAACATCAAGATTCCCATGCTTGATGCAACCAACTTTGACTTGTGGAAGTTCAACTTTGAACAATATCTGGGGATCTATGACTACACACTCTGGGAGATTATTGAATATGGAAACACATTCAATAAGGCTCAAAAGATTGCTAATGTTATTGCTCAAAGAGCAGCTGTTTCTGGATGTTCTGAAGAGGATAAGAGAGAAAAACCTGGAGATGGTAGAGTTGTGGCTGCTGATGACATACCAAAGAAAAGGGTTCATATGAAAGCCCTAAATATTCTGAAAGTCTCTTTGGGACAAGAGAACCATCATAAATACAGAGGTTATGAATCTGCTAAGGACCTTTGGGCCGCTCTTGAAGTTGCATATGGTGGCAATGCAGACACTAAGGAAGAAAAGAAAAAGCAACTCATGCATGATTATGCTGTCTTCAAAGCTCAACCCAATGAGAAACTGAGTAGTGTGAGAAGCAGATTGCTTGACATTACAAGCAAGTTGTCCTTCATGGGGACACAAGTTGGTGATGTTGACATTAATGCTACCTTTCTTAAAGTCTTGGTGAGGCATGGAAGATTGAGGAAAGATCTATTCTTGCCAACAATACTTACAAGAGCTCCTCGTTTGATGACATCTACAACAAACTAAGGTTGTTGGAAGATGAAACTCTTTTAGAGCATGGAAGCAAGTCTAACAACAGTAACATGGCCTTCTTCTCTCATAGTGAAGGTCAATTCAATCAGAAGGACTCTTACATGCATCCAGTTACTGGATCATCATATGTCAGCGCTGGAACAAGTCCTGTCAACTCCTATTCAGACGCTGACACATTTAAGAGTGACTCCCCAAGAGTTAAACCTGCTGGTTTAGATTTGGATACTGTATGTGCTTATATTGCTTCTCTGCCCAATGGTTCAGTGATTACATATGAGGACCTTGAGCAGATAAGTGATGAGCACTTGGAAGAGATGGACATCAAGTGGAACATGGCTCTTGCTAGTATAAGAGCAAATAGGTGGAACAGAAGGTTTAAAAAGAAGATAACCTTCAATGCTAAAGACACAGCTGGATTTGATAAATCCAAAGTTGAATGCTACAACTGTCATCGTATGGGGCACTTCATGAGGGAGTGTAGATCTCCTAGAAGATCTGATGCTGGTAAACCCTCAAGTCAAGTTGTTAAAGCTCAGGATTCCAAAGCCATGGTTTCAGTTCAAGGAATTGATGGTGTGGGATGGGATTGGAGCTATCTGGCTAAGAATGTTGAAGAGGATAAAGCTTTGGTTGCTGATACTGAAGAAGAAGAGCATGTTGAATATGCTCTCATGGCACACTCCTCCTCTTCATTTGATAATGAGGTATATGATGACGCTTTTTGTAGCAAAGGCTGTAGGTTAAATACTGAAAGACTTAACAAAGAGGTGTTAAGATTATTAGATGATATGAGCACTGAAAGATGTAAACTGTCTAATTACCAACTAGCTCTCACTGAAACTGAGAAAACCGTTTCTGAATATAAGAAAATGGAATTTGACTTAAAAGATAAAATCAATATCTTAAAACATGAGTTAGATGCTAGTATGGATATTAGAAACATCATGGAAAGGGTTAATGGTGAGATACAGGCTAAGTTAGATGAGGCTATTAAGAATAAAGATAATGTTGGCCTTAAAATTCAAAGATTTGATAGAGCCACCCAAACCTTAGGAGAATGTGTGGGTAAACAAAAGGATCCTAAGGACATGACTGGGATTGGGATGAATGATTACTCTTTGGTTCCACCACCAGCTGGTGACTTCTATGGTGTCTAACAAAAGGACCTATCTTGGACTGGTTTGCCAGAGCTCCAAGAGGAGGAATTCATTCCTCCACCAAGAGTTATCACTCCAGTTGAAGAGTATCAACAAAAGTTGACTGACCTGAATGAATGGAAGAAAGCTAACCCTACTTTGTTTGTTAAGGGTGGCTTACTATGTGAAAGTCCCAATGAGTCAACACCCATTAAGGTTACTAACCCACTCACTGGTAAAGTTGTTGACCTAGGCTCAAACACTGATAGAAAACCTAGCATTAAATATGTAGAGATGTATACGAATACTAGGTCACCCAAGAGCCAAGTTAGCAATCATGGAACAGGCTTCTTCTCTTCTAGACCTAAGGTTGTGTCTAGAAAAGCTTGTTACACTTGTGGTAGCTTTTCACACTTGGCATACAAGTATGTCAACGCTCCAAAAGCCAGCGCTGATAGGAAAAATTTCAGCGCTGACAGGAACAAAGTCAACGTTGTTAGGAAGTCAAACATTTTCAGACCCAGACCTTGTGTGCAGCAAAGTCCACAAGTGATTAGACCTGCCCCATTCTTTACTAGAGGGTCCAACACTCATGGACAAAGACCATTTCAAAAGACAAACACCTGGTCAAATAGGCAATGGGTTTCTGTAGCAAACCCTAGGTTCAACGCTGGCAAGGGTAATCTCAGCGTTGACAAGACCAATTCCAACGCTGACAGAAACGTGACCAGACCTTGATATTTGCAACCACAGGGCAAGGGGTCTAAAGCTTCTTCAAGCTTAACATGGAGACCCAAGAAAGATCAAAACCCTAATGATAATAGGATTTCAATGACTTGCAATAGATTTAATTACATTTCAAAGGTCATTACAAAACCTATTGGGGTTAACTGGGTATTTCATCCTAAGAAGGATGAGAATAGGGTTGTTGTGAGAACTAAGTCTGTTCTTATTGAACAACACGACGAATCCAAGTCTTTTAAGACTTAGGTTCCCAAAGAAAACTAATTTGTTTTCTTTATGTGCAGGGCATTCAAAGACAGGTCAATGATTATGGATATTGGGATAGTGGATGCTCAAGGCACATGACAGGGAAGGAAGATTACCTTACTAACTTCACTCCCAATAAGGATGGTGACAAGGTTTACTTTGGAGGCGGATATGGCACTATCACAGGCAAAGGAACCCTTCTCACCAAGAATTTGCGTTTTGAGAACGTCTTTCTGGTAAAAGAACTTGATTACAACCTTTTTAGTGTATCACAAGTTTGTGATAACAAAAATAAAGTTCTGTTTACTGATACTGAGTGTTTGGTGTTAAGCAAGGATTTTAAGATTCCTGATGAGAAATATATTGAGTATAGAACACCTAGGCATAAGGACATATATAATGTGAATTTGAATGGAATTAAAATGAATAATAATATGTCTTGTTTTTATGCTAAGACTCAGTAGATGAGAGTAATTTGTGGCACAGGAGACTAGGGCACATAAATTTTAATAATATAAATAGGCTTGTGAGACTTGGTTTAGTTGATGGTTTGCCTGAGAAGGCCTTCCACAATGACCACTCTTGTGTTGCATGTCTTAAAGGCAAGCAACACAAGGTCTCATTCAAGTCCAAACAAGTGCATACTAGTTCTAGACCTCTTCATATGCTACACATGGACCTCTTTGGTCCAACCAATATAGAAAGTTTGAATGGTAAGTCATATTGCTTTGTCATCACAGATGACATTTCTAGGTTTACTTGGACATTCTTTCTAGCTATGAAGAGTAACACAGCTGATATTCTAATTGATTTTATCACTCAGATTGAGAAGAGGTCTGGCAATGAGGTTAAAATGCTTAGGAGTGATAATGGTGGAGAATTTAAGAATAAGAAGCTAGATGATTTCTGTGCCAGGAAAGGAATTACAAGGCAATTTAGTATTGCTAGAACCCCACAACAAAATGGGGTTGCTAATAGGAAAAATAGAACCCTAATTGAAGCAGCCAGAACAATGTTGGCTGATGCTCATTTTCCTATAGCCTTTTGGGATGAGGCTGTTAATACAGCCTGCTATGTTCAAAATAGAGCATTGGTTAACAAAATTCAGAATAAAACACCTTATGAGTTGCTTTGGGGAAGAAAACCTAATATTGGTTTTCTCAGACCTTTTGGTTGTCATGTAGTACTTTTGGACACTAGTGATGCCTTAGGTAAATTTAGTGCAAAAGGTGATGAAGGCTACTTCATGGGGTATTCAGTGCAGAGCAAGGGATATAGGGTTTATCTTAAAGAAGAAAAACGTATACTTGAAAGAGTACATGTTAGGTTTTTAGAAAATAAGCCTAGTGATCCTGAAAGTGGTCCTAATTGGTTGTTTGACTTGGAACCCTTATCTAGAACTTTAAATTATATGCCTGTCACTAATCCAGACATTGTGAAGGTAACTTCAAATGTTGTGGAGGAACAAGTTGTTGATGTTTCAGGTACACAGGTTCATGAGAGGGTTGGATCACAAGCAGAAAAGGCATCTCCTATACTAGAATATGTCACAATTCCCATTTGGACAGATGCTTTTGCTGCTGCTGGAAAAGATAATGGTGGTTTCCAAGTACCACCAGATACAAACATGCATGGTCCTTCAGGCGCTGACAAAGGCAAATCTAGCGCTGACAAGACCAATTCAGACGTTGATGGTTCAGACGTTGACAACCACACTTCAAGCGTTGTTAGCCCAAGCGCTGACAAACAAGATTCAGGCGTTGACAACACTTTTGCACATCTTTTATCTTCCATTTTTGAACAAGGTGAACCTTCCACTGTTTATGAAGAGGTTCATCCTCATGTTGATGAAAGAGAGTCTGATCAAGAAGACATTGGCCACATGGAGAATGAAGTTGAAGATACCAGACTTTTTGAGGGAGGAGTACTTACTTCAGTCATGAAGAATCATCCTTCTTCTCAAATCATTGGTAATGTTGATACTCCAGTTCAGACTAGAAGATCTCATCAAGGTCTTGGTGGGTTTATTTCCAACATACACAAGAAGGTTGATACCCCTCTTGTGCAAGCATGTTTGTTTGCATGTTTTCTGTCACAACAGGAACCCAAGAAAATATTTGATGCTCTCAAAGAACCAAGTTGGGTGGAAGCAATGCAGGATGAGCTTCACCAATTTGCAATTCATGATGTTTGGGAGCTGGTTGATTGTCCTAGATATGTCAGACCTATAGGGACAAGATGGGTTCTAAGGAACAAGAGAGATGAAAGAGGCATTGTGGTCAGAAACAAGGCAAGGTTAGTGGCTCAGGGATATACACAAGAGGAGGGGATAGACTATGAGGAGGTCTTTGCACCAGTTGCAAGGATTGAAGCTATTAGGATTTTTCTAGCCTATGCATCCTGCATGGGCTTCACAGTCAATCAAATGGATGTCAAGAGTGCCTTCCTCTATGGATCTATTGTTGAGGAAGTATATGTAATGCAGCCTCCTGGTTTTGAGGATCCAGAGCATCCAGATAAAGTGTATAGAGTCAAAAAGGCTATGTATGGCCTGCATCAAGCCCCTAAAGCATGGTATGATACTTTGTTTACCTATTTGGTGGACAATGGATTCAAAAGGGGCACCATATATCATACACTGTTTACAAAGAAGAAATGCAAGGATGTGTTGCTTGTGCAGGTCTATGTTGATGATATCATTTTTGGGTCTACTGATCCAAAGATGAGTGAGGATTTCTCCAAGCTTATGACAAACAAATTCAAGATGAGTGCTATGGGGAGATGAACTTCTTTCTTGGTTTACAAGTTCAGCAGAAAGAAGATGGTATCTTCATCTCCCAGGATAAATATGTTGCTGAGATCTTGAAGAAGTTTGGCTTTTCTCCACATGAAAAGAGGGCTACTACTCCTATGGATAGAGAACACCCTTAGGGAAAGATTAGAGATGGGAAAGATGTTGATGTCAGGCACTATAGATCCATGATTGGATCCTTGATGTATCTTACTGCCTCCAGACCTGACATCATGTTTGCTGTGTGTGCTTGTGCACACCATCAAGTGACTCCCAAAGAATGTCACCTTTATGCTGTGAAGAGGATCTTTAGGTACCTAAGATGCTATCTTGGTCTTGGTTTGTGGTACCCAAAGGATTCACCATTAGAGCTGATTGCATATTCAGATAGTGATTATGGAGGTGATAAATTTGATAGGAAATCTACAACTGGTGGATGTCATTTTCATGGGAGCAGGTTGATATCTTGGCAATGCAAGAAACAAACAGTGGTGGCTAATTCTACAACTGAAGCTGAGTATGTTGCTGCAGCTGCTTGTTGTGGCCAAGTTTTGTGGATTCAGAACCAACTGTTGGACTATGGGTATAATTTCATGCATACCAAGATATTTGTTGACAATAACAGCACATTATGCATCATTAATAATCCTGTACATCATTCTAAAACTAAACACATAGAAATAAGACACCATTTTATAAGAGATTGCTTTGAGAAAGGTTTAATACAACCAGATAGGGTTGACACTGAGGAAAATGTGTCAGATTTACTAACTAAACATTTTGATGCTGGGAGGTTTCAATACTTGGTAACAAGTATTGGAATGGTCAATCTCACATAATATGTGTTTTGGAGTCTTTTTGTAAAAGTATGTACAGGATGATGCATTGTTATTGGTCTTATGATGATTTAGATTTTCCACTATATTTTTCTAACACTGACAAAGGTTGCTTGAACGCTGATAAGTGTTTTTGCAACGTTGTCAGCAATATAATTGTCTAACGCTGACAAAGCTTCCCTCAACGCGGTAATGTGTTATCGGGGCGTTGTCAGCAACAATGTTAGTTTTGTGGTTTTCAATCTAAATGTGCAGATGGTGTTAGCAGTATACCATTGGATACAGAGTTGCTTATGGATCAACGGAGAAGCATTTGGACAAGTTTTTATTTATGGATGATGGTTGGAATGTTTCATTCCTATCTTGACATAATTTTTTTTTATGTTCATGCATGATTTTAGCAAACTTTTGTATCATAGTTTAAGGGGAGGTTTTTGGAACATTTAGGATGTTTGGGTATCCATATGATACTCTTATCACAATTCTAGATTATGTCCACAGGTGAGTATGAGTTAGTTTTACTAAATCACGAGGCACTGTAGCATGCAAAGTTGATATACTATGCATGCTGCCAAGACATTTTTGGCCTAGAATTGGTTGTGGTCTGTTGGGAGACTTGGGAATAATTTTGTTATGGGAATTACCTGGGAGTAACAAGGGATTTTATAAGGTAACTTGGTTGTTAAGAGTTTTGGTTAGCAAGGGACACTAGAGGACTGTTATGTCTATCTTGCTTAAGCAAGTGTGCTTAACTGGACAATGCTTGCCGCCCTATAATAATTATCAGCTTTTGGTTATCTTCTCTAGGATAAATTACTTGTTAAGGTCATTTTTCATTTTTAAAACATTTTTATTTTTGGACGCTGACAAGAATTTTCCAAGCGTTGTTGTGACCAAATTAGACGCTGACATGGCTAAAGGCAAGCGTTGACAAGATTATAGCCGTTGGGCGTTGATGGGTTATTTTTGACCGTTGACACTCAATGGGACCTACCCAGTTGTTACTTTTTGACATATTTTTAGGCCGTAATTTTGGGAGTTGTTACTTTACATTTAATGCATGAGATAAACTTATACTTTTTCAATATTTTCATGATTGATTTTTTAAAATACTTGCCTATTTTTGGGCCTATCACATGCATTTTCTTCTCCTATAAATTTGGATCCTATTTTTAAACAAGGTATCTATAATTCTTGTCTAACACAATTTTCTCTTATCAACTTCATCTTCTTCACATAAATTTAACAGCTTTCATCAATGGCACCAAAGTTTAAACCATCAGAATTGGAATTGGGGTTCAGATCTCAACACAACATGATTGCGTATCTTGAAGCTGATGATGCTCTGTTTCCCCAATACACACAAATGGTGGCGTATTTGAACGCATCCCCCTTAAGGTATGCTCTTTCTCATGCACCACTCATTCCAGTCACACATATTAAACAGTTTTGGAACACTGTTAGTTCCTCAACAGTTAATAGAGTGACTACATTGACTTCTATTGTTCATGGGAGACCTTGGGTGGTTATTGAGGCCTTGGTACGCCAAGCCTTGCATCTTGATGATGCTGATGGTATAGCCACCCTTCCTATTAATGAAATAGAATAAGGGCTTAGGGCTTTGGGATATCCTTTTCCTGATGAAGGTACCATAAACAAGTATCATAAGCAGGAATTTCTCCCAGCCAGGAAGTACCTCATACATGTCCTCCTTCAATGTTTGAGTCCCAAATGCACTGCACACAATGAGATCAATTGATCTATTGCTAGTGCTATTGTGTGCATTACAACAGGGCAAAAATTTAATTATTCTAAAACGATTTTTGAGGGATGTGTAAAAACAAGGGGAACAAAATGACTGTAGCTTATCCCCGTTTTCTCCAAATGGTTTTTGATGTCCAAGGTTACTGCACAAGGGATCATAATGATTTTTATAAGATCCCTGAGCAAAAGAAAGCTATTTTTATAAAGATGAACTCACCACCCCATCGTGACCTACCTTTAACCCAAGCTATGCTTGCTGTTATTGCAGCAGCACAACCCCAACCAGACCCCCTACCACAAATTGACCCCCAACCACAACTTGACCCAATACCTGAACCCATACCTTCACCTGAACCTATGCAAATTTACCAAGATTCCTTCAACGCTGACACATTAAATGTTGGCGTTGATGTGCCTATTTCCAACGCTGACACACAACCTTCACAAACCCAAACACCCCTTAACCAACCCACATCCACTCATTCTTCCACACCCCCTGAATATAGGTTGATGAAACGCCAAAGGACTACTGGAGTGTTCTCCTCTGGTGGTCCTAGCCATGTAGTAGAGAGAACCACCACCACATGTGTGGTTGGTGACCTGGATGAGGCTGGGACTATTGGTTCTGGCTTAGAAGCTGGCCAAGGCAGTCCCACCATCATTAAGTCCTCATCCTTGCCCAATGAATCTGACTTGGGAGGTCAAATCCCCATTTCAGAAGAGGGCAGACTGGAACCAATGACTCTTATGGAATTGACGGCAGTCTGCATGAGCTTGCAAAGGCAAAATGCAGACTTAGTACAAGTTGTCAGCTCATAAGTCCTTGAACTCAAGCAATTGAGGGAGAGGATTGTTGTTTTGGAGAGTGCTAGTGCAAGGAGGGGTATGGAGGAATCTTCCAAAGGGAAGGAAGATCCAATAAATCTGAGTGATAAGGGCAGTCATGATGGTCAGTCATTAGATGTTGCTGAGGCCCTTACAACTTTGAAGAAACAAACAGGTTTTGATACGTCCTTAGTTTCTCCTACCAACTTGAATTTCTCATTTACAGCTATGTTGGAAGAAGTTACAAAAGGCGCTGAGACAGGATATTTGGGCGTTGACAAGGAGAAATTGAACGCTAATAGAAATATTTTGGGCGCTGATAGAACAAAATTGGGCGTTGATAGACCTGCACATGAGGGTGATGTATCCCAGTCATCATCTATCATCAAGGAGGTTTCTACACAAGTATCACCATCTACCTTACCAACCATTGCACCATCAGATAAGGGTAGGGTATAATGGTAGAAGAGATTGTTCCAAAGGATGCAGCTCAAGTTGAGTTTGATAGAAGATTAGCTGCACAAATCATGGAACAGGATAAAAAGGAGGTGAAAGAGTCACCATTTGTTGTGACTTCAGAAGAGGAAAGTGATGGAGCTAGCTCAGACTCAAGTGTGATGATTATAGAACCAGAAAGACTTGAGTATGGTGATGAGTTGGCTAAGGAGAAGCTGAGAGAGTTGAAATTGCAGGTTGACTTTGACATGCCAGAGGTGGTTCAAATGTACAATGCTTGGGAAGAAAGATGTATGGAGAATCCAGACTTGACCATTTCAGATCAAATATGGGGTTTGGAGATTCTTCTTAGAGTTCAGAAGGATTGCCAGGTAATTTTGAAACACAAGGCAAGTAATATTCTCTCAGAGTTGAAAAGGGATAGAAGGGAGCTATACTTCATGTTGCTCAGATGTCATGGAGTTGGATGGACTTATCAGAAGTTGAGGGCATTGACATTTGATGAATTGGAATGCAATGCTTATCCCATTTGGGTGAGAGTGTAGGAAGCAAACACTCTCAGACTTCTTTCTAATGAAAGAAAGGAAGAACTTGAAGAAGAAATGGAACTCAAGAAAGCTATGTTTGTTCCCCGGCCAGTGAAGAAGGGAATTTCATTTGAGTTTCCCAAAGATATGGATCCACTATATCCAAGTGAAGCTGTCATAAGAAAGAGCCTCAAGCTTACACCATTAGAAGCTTCAGATATGGTGCAAGTGTTACCATTAGATTCCAGGAACCCAATTGTGAGCTATGAAGAAGATGAATGTGGGTTTTGGAAGATTGGCAGATATGGTAAAGATGTACACACTTTTACCACTCTCATATCTTTGTTTGCAAGTTGTGATAGAGAAGACTTGGTGGACCTTTGGAGGTTGCTGGAGACCAAGTATGAGGCTGAAGCACCAACTTCAGCTAATGGAATAAAACTGTGGTCCACATTTAAAAGAATGTGTGGACCAAAAGATGAGGATCCTGCAATTTGGAAGGATCTTGAAGATGACCTCAGTGGTCTTCAATGGAGGTTATATTCAGCTGCTGGTGTTTACCATTTGAGTTCTACAAAGTTTGCTGAGTATCTACTTGTGGATGGTCAGTATTTCATATCCAAGGCTATTTTGGAGAAGATGAAGGACACTCAGCTGGAAATAGATTATTCAAGTGACGTGGCAAAAGATTTGATCAGATTTATTCATTACCAATATGAGAAGGTTTGTAAGATTCCTCCTAGTCCTTAATGCTTATTCAGAAACTTGATCATAAGAGTGGATATCAAGTTTAGGGGAGGATTGTTGGGAATAAATTAAGGCCAGATCACTTGAGCGCTGACAAGAGTAAAACAAGTGTTGACAAGAACAAAACAAGCGCTGACAACTCAAGCGTTGACAAGATAAATTCAAGCGTTGACGCATTGAAGACAAGCACTGATGGGAAGATATACACTACGCGTTTATTGTATTCTAGATTACTTCTAGTAAAGATAGGAACAACAATGTATTTTCTATATTTATCTTTAGCTATAATAGCTGATACGTAGATTATTATACAAGGCTTCTTATGTCTATAAAAGAAGACCTTTAGGTTAATGTTTAATATAAGTTTTCATTCGTAAACTACTTTCATTATAAGCAAGTTTGATATTATTAATCAAAGTGAAAGTTTGTTTATATCATTGTGTGTTCTTGTTTAAGTGTTAATTCCGCATAACACTTAGATTATCATAAGCATATACAAAGGTTTCTCTAAGTGTATTACTTGATCTAATCTCGTATACATAAAGCTAAATCGATCTAAGTTTGGGATCAACAGTGAAAACAAGAAGGCGGACGCTCTTAGCAAGATCGCGTCTACAAGTTTCGCCCACTTATCCAAGCAAGTCTTGGTAGAAATACTAAAGGAAAAGTCTATAACGGAAGGGGAAGTCGCAGCTATAGTTGAAGAAGATGGACCTACATGGATGACCCCGATCATCAGCTATTTAACTAATGAAACCCTTCCGGATGAGGAAAAGGCGGCACGGCGTATCAGAAGGAAGTCGCAGCACTTCGAGGTTTGAGAAGATATTCTTTACAAGCGCTTTTTCTTACAACCGTGGTTGCGGTGTGTTGGACCACGCCAGGCTACTTATGTGATCAGTGAGATACATGAAGGGTTATGCGGCATGCACGCGGGTCCCCAATCTGTAGTAGCTCGAGCTCTACGCACAGGATATTATTGGCCTACTATGCATAGGGATGCACGCGACATGATTCGCAAATGCAGTGATTGCCAAATGCACAGACCAGTACCACGACATCCGCAGCAGGAACTGACACCCATTACATCCCCATGGCCATTCTATAAGTGGGGGATTGACATTGTAGGACCTTTCCCCGTAGCTGCTGGGGGAGTTAAGTTCTTGATTGTCGCAATGGACTACTTTACACGCTGGATAGAGTCTAAGGCAGTTAAATCCATCACAGGCAAATAAGTCAAAAAATTTGTTTGGGAGAACATCGTGTGCCGTTTTCGCTTACCAAGAGAAATCATCTCGGACAACGGGTAGCAGTTCGCGGATAATCCATTCAAGTACTGGTGCACATCATTGAATATTGATAAAGAGATTTTGTTTACTCTTTTTATATTACTTTTATCGTTCCTCGGATCGACTCGAATTGAAATCGGATTAGACGATAGACTATGTTCGTTTTTGGTAAACGTAAAATGTTGGAATTATGAACTAAATCTATTTAAAATTTAAAAACTAATTTAATTAAAACTATTTTAAAACTAACTTAATTTAAAAATCTATTTAAAACTTGTAAAAAAAACTATTTAAATCTTAAACAAAATGAACTTTTAAATTTAATCAATTGAAAACTAAAACTTTTTAATTAAAATCTATTTTTAAATAAAATGAAAACAAATTTAAATTTATAAAAGTAATAAACTAATTTTTTTTAAACGAAACTAAAATATATAGAACAAAAAAAACTA
Organism: Glebionis coronaria; assembly: GCA_025667525.1. NCBI lineage: Eukaryota > Viridiplantae > Streptophyta > Magnoliopsida > Asterales > Asteraceae > Glebionis > Glebionis coronaria. Next base: position 276,222,931 of record CM046879.1, read on the forward strand.
AATTTATAACTAAATTTAAAAACTATTTAAAATAAATGAAAATTTTTTTTTTTATCTTTTTTATATTTTTTAACAAAACTGAATAAAAAGAAACTTTTATAAAAAACTTTTAACTAAAACTTAATTAAACTAAAAACTTAATTAGTAAAACTGCCCCTAAAAATAAACCTATATTAATTTCGAAGTGCAAATGAATACACAAGTGAAGTGTTAGAACAAATGGTAGGGGCGCAGGGCTGTTAAGCTGGAGGTCTGGGGGTCGAATCCTAGGCCTGGCAATTTATTGTTATGTATTTTTGGAATTTTTTTGACTTTTTGTAATATATAATTGGACTGTTAAACATTCAGCAAACCAAAAGTCTGTTATATCAGCAACAAAAGCAGATAAATCAAATACCAGTAAAAAAACAGATAAATCAATAAGCTATATCTAAAAAGCAATAAGCTAAATCTAGATAGAAAGCAATAAGCTATATCTAAAAAAGCATATAAATTAAATTCCAATTAAACTACAAAAAAAACAAATAAGCAACTATGAGTAAATAAGCTAGTAACTCTAATCAAATAAGCCAAACAGCCACGATAATAAGTATATAAATCAGTAAACTCAAACTTAACTTAACGATAACATTAAAAAACAGTAAATAGAATCTGAACCAAAAATATTAAACAACTTAAGCAGATAAACAAAAGACAAATAGCAGATAAAAACTGACCCGAAATGAAACCAACAGATCTAGCATAAACAGAAACAAACAGTAAATCCAAACAAACTCTTAACAAAAATATAAAACATAAGCAGATACCAATTAGCCTGATAACCAAACAGAAACTATATAACTGGCAGATTAATACTAACTTGTCAAACAATCAAAAGCAGATGAGAAATAAATCAAACTGAATAATAAACTAAACAATAAGCATATAATAAACGCAAAAAATAGCAGATTTAACCAAAACACAAAGAAACTAAGACTTAAACTAAAACTAAAAAAAAATAAAAGAAGATTCGAACCATTTTTACGAATCCATTGGGTCGAAGAAGCGGCGCTGAGCCGTCTTAACGACAAACAAAACACCACCTTAAATCAACCTTCGATTCATCTACAAGGCCTCGATCCAAAAACTCGAACAGGAACATATACCGAATGAACTTTGAACCACTATTAATAACTAAGCGAACAGTAACCTCTTTTAAATCTCCCAGTGGGGGAAATGTTTTATCACTTTCTTTAATTCTTTTTTTTCTTTTTTTTATATTAAACCGAATAAAATTCCACAGTTATATAAAAGAGAAGCAGATTTAAATATTAAAATTAAACTGACAGAAAAATTAAATTGAGACAAAGATAAACCGAAATCAACTTTTCATTAATAAAATAAAAATTACAATCGACTGGAATTTAAAATACAAGAATTAAATCAAAACCTAATCTAATTTACTGAAAATAAAAATTAAAGAAAAGCTTGATTTACATGTCAGAAAAGGGGGGTTTTTATAGGGAAAACCCTCAAACCTTGGTGCCCACGGAGTAGAATCATCACCGTTGATTTCTTCTCTTTCTTCTTCACTTGATCAAACAGCTGGGAATCTTACCCTTCACGTGGATTGCCCTCGTGGCGTAGATGATGCCTTTTGTTCTAGTTGGATGCTGAAGTGGCTTAATATCATTGACCCTATGATTGGTTGGAATGAATCAACCAATCAGAGTTGATTGGTAACAAGGTGAAGTGTTACGTTGCCCATCTTCTTCACCCCGAAAAAGTAGTGAATTATTTATAGAGCGTGAGGTGCACTCGCTGTGGATGGAAAAAGCCCCAAATTGGGGATTTAGGGTTTGTGGAGGTGATGCGAGTTTTGTGGGGTAGAAAAGGTGGTTGTGTGTTTTTTTTACTTTGTTTTTAACGAAACACAATGGGGTGAGGGTATAAAAGTATTTGTTTTATTTCTTTATTTGGGGAGTGTGGGGAATGAATTAAAACGTGAGGTGGAGAGTATTTATTTTTTGTTGGTTTATCAAACGTAAGTTTGACCAGGGAATTACCTCATTTGTTAAGTAAATGGGCTTGGCCCAGTTTATTTTTTCAAACCGTCCCTTTTAAAATAGCCAAATGGGCTTTTGGCCCATATACTCCCATCCGTCTCATTTTGTCAAGCTAAATGGGTTTGAAATGGGCTTATAATCCGTTGGGTCATTTTAGTTCAATTCTCCAAATGGGCTTGTGGGCCCAATAAGCAATGTGGGACCCACAAGACCCATTAAACTCAAATGAAATGAAATTAAATCCACTAAATACGAGCTCGATTTTGGTTTTCTTTGATCATTTCTTCAAAATCGTATCGGTTTACGTGAACTTGGGCACACTTTTGGTCTTTGACTTCGTCTTCGTCTCTTTTGGGACTTTTCTTCAACTTTTGACCGTGAAATCCCGTGTTTTCTTTCATTTTGATCATTTGTACCTATTTAAACACAAAAACACAAAACCACGCGTAATTCCGAATTTTACGACATTAAACACATGATTAGGTCTTGTTTTCCTTGATTTTAGTGGCAAAAAGATAAGTGTTTACACACTTATTAAATCCCCTACACTTGACTATTGCAATGACCCCATGCAATGCATTATTTCAAAGCAAAAAGTTACATTTTTCTTATAATTAATCCATCTCGGCCTTTATTAAGATATACAATTATTACTACGACAAAAAGATAAAAAACATAAAAAGGAGACAAAAGTTAAAACAATTTATTAACTTGGAAATTATTTGATGGAAGAAACTCGCAAAGAAGTCTAAGACTTAGATTAGGGCTTTGCTGTTATGAATATTAATCACCCTCAAGTTTCACGTTCCCCATACCAAGCTTAAAAACGAGATCATTGTATACAAGTTAGCACAACTAACACTTACTCATGTGGTTTAGTTAATCACTTAGACCCCCTTATTCCTACGGTGTATCTCTTGTATTTTATTTTTGTCTTGAATGATCATGAGGATGCATTTTTTACTTATTTAGATAATTTATTAAAGCCGAAAATAAAGTGGGACGATTTAATCAATAGTTAGCTAAAGGACAAAATCTTTTAAAACGGCTTCTCGAAACCTCATAAAGTTCATATCTTGGCATAACTTGTTTCACGATTTGAGACCTTTCTCGGACCGATATTTGGCTTGTACTTCAAACTTCAAATCTTGAGAGACGATCTTGAAATTATGGTCTTCTCTTCATTTTGGTATACATCTTCATAAGGAGTGAAAGATGCTTCAAACGTTGACCACGACTTCTTCATTTATCCTCTTCTTTATTTAGGATTTTGATATACAACGATCCGCCTCCTTTTCGGACTTGGATCTATTTATCCTCATACCTTGTTAGGGTCTTTTTGGATAGACTTCTCCATGATCTTTAGGGGAGTAATTTCTTCTCGTCGTGTGTCTTGATCCTTCATATTGATTTGGATTAATGATCTTCACATCATCTTAGGATCTTTAGCAAAAAAAAGTGAATCCTCATGCCTTGTGAGGGCCTTTTTGGACTCGGGTATCCTCATGCCTTGTTAGGGCCTTTTTGGATAAGCCAATCTTCGCGTCCCGCTTCAATAAGTTATGCCTTGGCTATAAAATCTAATTAATACCGAGCAACTTTTAAACGATCTTGTGCTAGAAGCTAAGTAACTTTTCAAATCGTACAACCTTATTTATTGCAAATATATTTATTAACAAGTGATGGGAGAAAAAGCTCATAACTAACTCACATAAGTTAATGAAAGAATACCGAACTTATAATTAACTCTATCATCTCTCGTTCTCCACAATTTAAAATCTCAAGTAATGAGACTCGTGGATGCTTAGCCTAATAAACCAATTAAGGTCCATATGGTTAAGGATACTAGCTAGAGTAAACTTGGATAAGTAAACTCGGGTTGAGTCAAAATATTCACGACGGGCCTAATATATCAAAGATATCTAAACTTTTTAAAACCATTTTATTTATTTATTTATTTTTGACTTTATTCTTTAAAATAGAAATTATTACGATGCGATGATAAAAGGAAAGAAAATAAAAGAAAAATACTACAAGGCCAAAATAGATCAAAAATTTGAAAAACGTTGAAAATTTTTAAAAAAATTTCCGGTAAAATGGGGTCAAATTCATGGAAAAGCCCACTAAAATTTCGATAGAAATCCCCCCTACACTTAATATAAACATTGTCCTCAATGTTTAAGCATGTGGGAGAATAAACTCCCCTACACTTAGGACATTGAGTACGTTGTTTAAAATCGAGCTAAAGAAAAGACAACTAAAGTGATTACATTTATTTGTTTTATTTATATACAAGATTGAATCACAATAGCAAAAACTTATCGAAGGAAACGGGTACACGGGAAACACGGGAACACGGCTCTCGACAAAAGTACCAAAAGTGGATCATCAAAGCACATGTACCTACACAATCACAACACAACACACAAACAAACAACCTACACGGCTCCCCCTACACTTATTGTAGAAAATAGATAGAAAAATAGATAATAGATAGATCATCGGGTTGCCTCCCGAGAAGCGCTTGTTTTTGTTAACCGAGTCACGAGCCTGACTCGACCCCGAATTAAATGGTCCATGGGAAAGCCTCGAATGAAATACCGGGATCAAAAATCTTATCCTCGGTCCCGGAGGAACATAATAAGTAAGAGGCAAGAGGATAAGTCATAGAAGGTAAAAAGGTCCTCTCAACATACGAAAAGTATGTGAGGTCGTGATCCACGGGAGGTGGGGTGGGTAAAGGAGACAAATTGTCATCCCCCAAAGACATAGGATGGTCACTATTCGGCAAAGCCGTAAAGGTATCAATCAAAGAATGGTCAATGTTACCTCCCGGGTCAAAGCATTCATCCTCATGAACGTGAATCTCTTCGATTTCTTCATCATAGATAGGCTCGTCAAACAAAGGTTTGTCGTTCCCTTCATTGAGGATTTTAGAAATTCTCTCGAAAAGATCACGATCAAGTACGAAACCATCATTCATTTGTGGGATTTGTTGATAAGTTAAATCCTCACGAATGTGGTAAACGTAATTCTCATTAGAGGAGTGTTGATTAGGTAACTCCTCGAGAATTGGATGAGAATCGATGGTAGAATCAAAAGTAATTGGCGAAGAGGCAAATGTGAATTTATCAAAATCCGAGTTCTCAAAATCAATATCAATATCAAGTTTTAAAACACCATTTGCCTTCTCATCAATACCATGATCACAATTAAGCTCATGCGAGAAATCCAATAACATGGGATCATAAAAAGCATCCTCGTGATGGAATTTCTCGATACTTGGGGTATAAAAGTCATCACTAAGGAATAAAGAATCCGATAAATCATTAGTATCATGGTTTTCAAAAGTCGGTCTTGGTAAAATAGGCGAGTCATGCTCATCCGATCCCGAGGAATAATTAAAAATGTAGTCGGAATCACAAGATAACTCATCCCTATCTACAAACTCCTTAGGTGTAGGACAACTTATGGGTTCTTCTTCTATGCACTCACACTCCTCAAAAATTGGTTTCTCAAAACATGTCTCGCTAAGAGGATTTGAAGAAAGCATAAAGTCATTTGAAGGGGTAGGTGAAGGAGGCATAAAATAAATGGGGTCATCAACGGGTAATTAAGGCTCAAGAATAATCTCGGGAATTTCCTCAATAGGTGGGGAAAGAGGAGAGCTAATAGTATCCGTGGGTGTCAACACCGGAGGGTGAGTAAAACTCATGATAGTCTTCGGGCCTTGTCTCTCCTTTATTGGCGGAGAGATGGAAGGATCCACAGTGGGAACATCACTACTAGTAGTGGTGTTAGCCTCAATATCAACTCTCAAAGACGGCTCAATATCAAATTGATCTTGATAGGTTTCTAAAAAGAGTATGATTTTCCTATCGGTTTCCTCTTGCATTTCTCTTAAGAATCTACCATGTTCCTCAAGTTTATTAAGAACTAAATCCATTTGTGAAATACTCTCTTGATTATAGTTTTGAAAATTGCCTTCATTTGAAAAACCTTCATTATTTGAAAACCCTTGATTTTGAAATTCCCCATAAAACCGTTGATCATATTGTAGTGAGTCACTATTGGTAGGAAAACTAGGGGAGCCAAAATAAGTATTAGTATCATAACACATACTTTCCTCATTATTATAAACCTCCTCATAAGTTTTGTCACAATTAAAATAAGCATGAGGCCCACCACAAGTCGAACACTCATCGGACATAATCTTATAACGCTCTTCTTGCAAGATTTCCCAAATCGGACGATTATCCATGGAAGTGTCGAAAGAAATCGAAAATAACAATAATTATTATGCTACGTAATATATTATAATAAAAGAAAAATCTTTTTGTATTTTTTTAGAAATATATATATATATATATATATAAGAAAAATCGAAAGAAATCGAACTAAAAATTAACACTAATACGTAATATTTTTGGTGTAATACTTTTAGGAAAAAGTATTACTTTTGGATTTTTTAATTTTTTTTGGTGCAATTCTTAGGAAAGAAATTGCTTTTGTGATTTTTTAATTTTTTTGTATTTTTATGTTTTTGATTTTTTTTGTATTTTTGATTTTGTTGCAAGAAACGTAACGTTCAAAGGATGAACGGATCCCAAAATCCAAACGTCTTCACGAAAAATCGTCAATCGTACGAGCGAAGCGGCAGCGGCGCCATTTGATAAAGAGATTTTGTTTACCCTTTTTATATTACTTTTATCGTTCCTCGGATCGACTCGAATTGAAATCGGATTAGACGATAGACTATGTTCGTTTTTTGTAAACGTAAAATGTTGGAATTATGAACTAAATCTATTTAAAATTTAAAAACTAATTTAATTAAAACTATTTTAAAACTAACTTAATTTAAAAATCTATTTAAAACTTGTAAAAAAAACTATTTAAATCCTAAACAAAATGAACTTTTAAATTTAATCAATTGAAAACTAAAACTTTTTAATTAAAATCTATTTTTAAATAAAATGAAAACAAATTTAAATTTATAAAAGTAATAAACTAAACTTTTTTTAAATGAAACTAAAATATATAGAACAAAAAAAAACTAAATTTATAACTAAATTTAAAAACTATTTAAAATAAATGAAAAATATTTTTTTTATCTTTTTTATATATTTTAACAAAACTGAATAAAAAGAAACTTTTATAAAAAACTTTTAACTAAAACTTAATTAAACTAAAAACTTAATTAATATAACTGCCCCTAAAAATAAACCTATATTAATTTCGAAGTGCAAATGAATACACAAGTGAAGTGTTAGAACAAATGGTAGGGGCGCAGGGCTGTTAAGCTGGAGGCCTGGGGGTCGAATCCCAGGCCTGGCAATTTATTGTTATGTATTTTTGGAATTTTTTTGACTTTTTGTAATATATAATTGGACTGTTAAACATTCAGCAGACCAAAAGTCTGTTATATCAGCAACAAAAGCAGATAAATCAAATACCAGTAAAAAAACAGATAAATCAATAAGCTATATCTAAAAAGCAATAAGCTAAATCTAGATAGAAAGCAATAAGCTATATCTAAAAAAGCATATAAATTAAATTCCAATTAAACTACAAAAAAAACAAATAAGCAACTATGAGTAAATAAGCTAGTAACTCTAATCAAATAAGCCAAACAGCCACGACAATAAGTATATAAATCAGTAAACTCAAACTTAACTTAACGATAACATTAAAAAACCGTAAATAGAATCTGAACCTAAAATATTAAACAACTTAAGCAGATAAACAAAAGACAAATAGCAGATAAAAACTGACCCGAAATGAAACCAACAGATCTAGCATAAACAGAAACAAACAGTAAATCCAAACAAACTCTTAACAAAAATATAAAACATAAGCAGATACCAATTAGCCTGATAACCAAACAGAAACTATATAACTGGCAGATTAATACTAACTTGTCAAACAATCAAAAGCAGATGAGAAATAAATCAAACTGAACAATAAACTAAACAATAAGCATATAATAAACGCAAACAATAGCAGATTTAACCAAAACACAAAGAAACTAAGACTTAAACTAAAACTAAAAAAAATAAAAGAAGATTCGAACCATTTTGACGAATCCATTGGGTCGAAGAAGCAGCGCTGAGCCGTCTTAACGACAAACAAAACACCACCTTAAATCAACCTTCGATTCATCTACAAGGCCTCGATCCAAAAACTCGAACAGGAACATATACCGAATGAACTTTGAACCACTATTAATAACTAAGCGAACAGTAACCTCTTTTAAATCTCCCAGTGGGGGAAATTTTTATCACTTTCTTTAATTCTTTTTTTTTATATTAAACCGAATAAAATTCCACAGTTATATAAAAGAGAAGCAGATTTAAATATTAAAATTAAATTGACAGAAAAATTAAATTGAGACAAAGATAAACCGAAATCAACTTTTCATTAATAAAATAAAAATTACAATCGACTGGAATTTAAAATACAAGAATTAAATCAAAACCTAATCTAATTTACTGAAAATAAAAATTAAAGAAAAGCTTGATTTACATGTGAGAAAAGGGGGGTTTTTATAGGGAAAACCCTCAAACCTTGGTGCCCACGGAGTAGAATCATCACCGTTGATTTCTTCTCTTTCTTCTTCACTTGATCAAACGGCTGGGAATCTTACCCTTCACGTGGATTGCCCTCGTGGCGTAGATGATGCCTTTTGTTCTAGTTGGATGCTGAAGTGGCTTTATATCATTGGCCCTATGATTGGTTGGAATGAATCAACCAATCAGAGTTGATTGGTGACAAGGTGAAGTGCCACGTTGCCCATCTTCTTCACCCTGAAAAAGTAGTGAATTAATTATAGAGCGTGAGGTGCACTCGCTGTGGATGGAAAAAGCCCCAAATTAGGGATTTAGGGTTTGTGGAGGTGATGCGAGTTTTGTGGGGAAGAAAAGGTGGTTGTGTGTTTTTTTTTTACTTTGTTTTTAACGAAACACAATAGGGTGAGGGTATAAAAGTATTTGTTTTATTTCTTTATTTGGGGAGTGTGGGGAATGAATTAAAACGTGAGGTGGAGAGTATTTATTTTGTGATGATTTATCAAACGTAAGTTTGACCAGGGAATTACCTCATTTGTTAAGTGAATGGGCTTGGCCCAGTTTATTTTTTCAAACCGTCCCTTTTAAAATAGCCAAATGGGCTTTTGGCCCATATACTCCCATCCATCTCATTTTGTCAAGCTAAATGGGTTTGAAATGGGCTTATAATCCGTTGGGTCATTTTAGTTCAATTCTCCAAATGGGCTTGTGGGCCCAATAAGCAATGTGGGACCCACAAGGCCCATTAAACTCAAATGAAATGAAATTAAATCCACTAAGTACGAGCTCGATTTTGGTTTTCTTTGATCATTTCTTCAAAACCGTGTCGGTTTACGTGAACTTGGGCACACTTTTGGTCTTTGACTTCGTCTTCGTCTCTTTTTGGACTTTTCTTCAACTTTTGACCGTGAAATCCCGTGTTTTCTTTCCTTTTGATAATTTGTACCTATTTAAACACAAAAACACAAAACCACGCGTAATTCCAACTTTTACGACATTAAACACATGATTAGGTCTTGTTTTTCCTTAATTTTAGTGGCAAAAAGATAAGTTTACACACTTATTAAATATCATGCGGCGCTTCGCATCTGTTAAACATCCGCAGACAAATGGTCTTGTGGAACGAGCAAATAGAAGCTTGGGTGAAGGCATCAAGGCACGCTTGGATGAACGAAGTGCCAAATGGGTAGATGAACTGCCACAAGTTCTATGGGCACATAGGACTATGATTAAAACAGCCAATGGGGACACGCCATTTGCACTGGCCTACGGCACTAAAGCTGTTATACCAGCAATAATTGGAATGCCGACCATCCGCACAGCGGAGGTTAATGTCGTCACAAACGACGAGCAAATCCGGATTAATCTGGACTTGGTGGAGGAAAAAAGAGAAATAGCGGCTATCAATGAGGCCAAGTCCAAGGCACTGATGAAGGCTTATTATGACGCCAGGGTTAAAGGTGTTTCTTTTCGACTGGGAGATTTTGTTTATCGTGCCAACGAGGAAAGTCGAGCGGAGAGTACAGGAAAGTTGGGCCCTAAGTGGGAAGGACCTCCACTATACTTTTCAAAAATGCAAGATTAGTCGAAAATAGAGTTCGGGAAGGTCGTCAAAAAATTGTTACAAAAACAGTGTGCAGTTAAGGAGTAAATTTGGATTTCAGAAATTTGAGTCAAAACCTAACCAAATGAATGAGATAGCCAAATATTTTTAATTTGGGAACTCTTTATAATGTATATAAAAGGACTGGAGGTTTTCAATAAAAGTTATGGTGTTTAGGTCGGGATTTTGGTGTCAAACATTTAGCATGTACAGAAAATCAGCTTTGTGAAATCGACTTTTAGTGTAGAGACTAAACAAAAGGGTTAAACATGTAAGTAGAAAGTAAAATTGGTTTTTGGAGTTCTTAGATCGTATAACAACAGAAATCCAGTATGGTAGGAGCCATGTGTGGTGTTAATTTCACTTCATGTAGTCGTTTAATGACTTGTAAACCATACCGGGAAAAACTGAATTTTTACGTATAGAATAGCTTGTAGTGTGAGAACTAGATAGCGAGGATTGGGGGATTAGATTCATCTTCGTGGTTGTTACTTAACTTGGGTGTTAGGACCTGATCTAAGTGTGTTTTGTATGATTTTATAGGTTTGCAGGAGTGCTAGCTTGTTGTGCTATCAGGTGAGTTCATAGTCCCATTTTGCTACATTTTTAAATGTTTTCTAGTATGGGATGGAGATGACACTTGCAATGTTCTTTAACATGATTTAGTACTATATTTTTAAATGTGTGGACATAAATGTGCTATTGTGTGACTTTCGTGCTTATGTGTTCTCATATGTGCTTTGATATGTGTTCTGACATGTGAATCTTGATTGTGTTATGATTGGGATTGCTACATAGATGTATGGGCGTCTATGGGACCAGTTGTGATGTGTGTGGAGCGTGGGGCACGATCCGTCCTGAGTTCTTGGTTCTGAGTTCTTGGTTTGTGGGGCACCATCCTTCCTGAGTTCTTGGTTCGTGGGGCACGATCCGTCCTGAGTACTTGTGCATCGTCTCTTCGGAGGCAAGATATCTCGACGAGGATATAGTTCATCTTCCACAGGTGGTGTGGGAAATATCCGGATAGTGTGGTGTGTGTTCTTATGTGTGTGACGGGATACTTCTTGATTGTTATAGTGTGTTTTGTGAATTGTAGATGTGATCGGTACTTGGTTTAAGTTTTGTTGTGAATGCATGTAACATGATTATCACATTATGGTCCATTACTATAAATTGTTTTTCTTCAACTTATTTACAGCGGATGTCAAGGTTTCTTATGATGTTCTAGATAACTTAAACCTATGTTCTCACCAACTTTATGTTGACAGATTTTAGTGTCATTTTCAGGTGAAGTAGTTGTGCAAGATGATGTTAGAAGTGGCTAGAGTATAGAGGCTGCTAGGATTGCATTAGGAGGAATCCCTTTCCTCTTAGATTTTATTTTGTATTTTGATTTAATAAATTGTTTGATACCTATATGTTTGATGTGTGTTATTTGAATGTCTTTGGTAAGAGGTAGGCATGTTACCTACTAACCTAGACGCCTACATTATTTGAGATATTGTCATGACATCGTGTCACTTTTTTATGACATTTCTATTTCATTTAGTTAACTCTATAGACACGCTATTGTTGTGATGATATCCATACGTCTCGCCCCGTATTTCTGCCACGGCGGGGTGTGACAGAATGGTATCAGAGACAATGGTTATAGAGAATTAGGTTGCCTAGTCGCGTAGCCTAGTCTATAGCTTAAGGGTCCCTGCATATAGGCGTCATAGGAGTATGTGTGCATTTTATAGTAACTGGTGTGTTTGAATGTTATTTTCATAGCATTTGTTAGGTTATGAACTACTATGGTTCATACTTAGCTACATGTTATTTTCTTTTCGAGTTCTGAATAGTGCGGGTTGAACTATAGTCGTATACGTTAGTCATTATTGGATTTCGTTTAATTACGTTTTCATGTACTTTATACATTTTGAATTTTGTCTAAGGTGGTTCAGCTGGATTACGAGTTTATATGTTTCCTGCATTGGCTACGTTATTTTAATACATGGATTTTGGATCTTATTTTATGTTGTGGTTATGTGTTTATATGAGTTGGAGGATCTATGTGCTTATTTGAGTTGGTAGACCGATGTGTTATGTGTAGTATTAATTGTTATAAGTGTCATCATAGGAGGGAGTGCATTGGTGAAAGAGGACTTGTATAAGTATGGTGGCCAACATAGTTACACAAGTACCACAACATCAATGGATTCCTAAGTATGGTTGCATGAAAGAGGGTTAATACATGTTTGTATAGTATACGTTGGATGGATTTGAGTGTATGTATGCATATTCCTATATATGTATAATTCCCTTCTATTTATCGGTTGTTTTCTTGTGATGGTTTTCTAGCTCGTTCCTCTTCGAGATGTTTAACTTCCGTAATAACACATTTAACGAGTCCTTATTTCAGGTGTTCGTTTGTACGGTACTTTTAGCGTAAATGTTATTGAGATAGTTTAAGAATTCCATTGTCTTTGTTTATTTGGGGTAACGATATCTTTTATTTTGATTCTTACGTGGTAAAAGAAATGAAATTTGCCAATAGTTAAAATAGTTGTTGGTAGTTGATAAAATAAGGGTAAAGTGTCGAAAACGTGTTTGAAATAGGGTGAAATATAAATTCTTTAAAATATAAGCATGGCTTATTTATTTTTAAAAATATTTTAGTTTTGATCACCTAAAGTTAATATTCTTTAGTTAAAATATTGTTCTTATTTAATTAAATATGTTAAAATAATGTAATTACTCATATGATGGGTGAGGGTTTTTAATTTTCTGGAATTAAAATAAATTAAGTCTTGAATTTGGTAATTAATGAGGGGTTTTAGGGTTTAAAATCGTTTTGGTCATAACTTGTTCGTTTTTAAAGCTTTTTGGGTGATTCAAAAGCCTAAAACTATGTACTCGGAAGGGACTTTTCAAATTTTCAGATTGTTTAATAAATGGAGATCAGTATCTTGGTCGAATTAATTGTACAACTGTCGAGTTCAAGATTAATTTTCGGACAACATGGTTTAAACTCGTGTTTTGGGTATTTTGGGATAGTGGACACTTAGAAGAATAACATAGGGATGCTTTGGGATAGGATTTCAGATGTATCCATCATAGATATTGTTACATTAATGAAGAATGTGGGTTCCGGAGTCAATGTTGACGCGTGATATTGTGTTGTGTGCTTTAGACAATTGATCGTTCGTGAAGAGACTATAGATTTTTTTTCGTCAAATGATTACATAAATTACTAATGTGATACCATGGTTTTAGAACAACTAATATACATTACAGTACAAAATCCATTCTGGGGTAAAATTTGGTTTTGCACAAGGTTTTAATAGTATGTCACCGGTCGTAATACGTTTCGGTTGTCGTTGGGTGCTTCTTGTGTCATTGGTCCGTTTCCATGGTTCGTTGGGAGTCGATACATGTTTTATGTTGAGTATATTTTGGAGTCTCATGGTTTTGGTTCATATTTTAAATTCGTTCACGTAAACGTCCGTTAGTTTTCCATGGGCTTGATCGTTTATCCAAAGTTGGGGGTCCTAAAAATTTTCGTGAGCTTATATTCATTGAGGGCGTTGTTGTAGTCATATGGATGATCCGGTTACGTTCTTATGAGAGAGATAGCGAGTTGGTTGAGAAATGAAGTTTTTTGAGCTTATTGAGTAAATCTCGGGACGAGATTTCCATTAGGAGGGAGTGATGTGACAAACCTAGATTTTGGATTTGTCACTTTTGACTGTTTGATGTTGATCATGTGCTTGGTTTGCGTTAATGTGTTATGTCTTCATATTTGAGACTTTATCATGAAGTTAGACATTGTTTACATAGTACATGGTACGTTATATGATTATGTAATGGGGTTGTTTCGTGCTCATGAGTTTACATGAATGTGTAAATCATGGTATAAGTTGGAAATGAAATGAAATGAAATGAGTTTAGAAATGAACTGAAGAAAAGTTCGGGTAGCGTTTTTATAAGGTTTCGTTTACGTATCGTATATTGTATGTATGTATTAAGTATATATAATATGGTTAGGATAAGTTTTATAGTTACTTTCTATATTTAGAAACTTTTAGAAATGAAGGCTAGTTCAAAAATCGCGTAAAAAGTCGAAAAATTAGCAAAAGGGTGCCCGGTTTGGTCCCGAAAGTGTATAGGGGTATATGTAAACATAAAATAGGAGGGGGGAGAGTATAAATATGATAAAACACAGAGGGGAGTCTAATTTGTGGGTCCCATAGCTGAAATTTTAAATATTAAATTAATAAAAATAGGATAATTACCATTTAAAAGTCCTAATTGGGTCTAAACTTGTCCAGAAGGTTACCAAGACCTATATAAACACCCCTAGACCCCTAAAAACGACTAATAACCCTAAATAAACCTAAAATCAGTCTAAATCTTCCATGGATATCAAGAGGAGTCGAAATTATGATTAGGGTTCATTAATTTTTCTTGTTTCAAGGCAAGTGATCAATTCAACCTTAATATAATTCATGTCTTTATTATTTAATCATAATTGGAAAGTTAATTAACCATCATTGAGATGATTAGGGTTTTGTTAAATTTCTGAGAATTATATTTATTTCGATTTATTAATGATTTTAGGGTTTGTGTTAAGAATTTAGGGATAATTAATAATGTTTAGAGGGTTAGTGCATAAAGGTGTAAAACAGTCTGATTTTTAGGTTTGTCTTGTGTTGACTGTTACGGGCAGTTGGTAACACCTTTGGGCGTGTTTCTTTTTTTTAAATTAAGTTCAGAGAGTCTACTTTTCAAAAATGCAAGATTCGTCGAAAATAGAGTTGGGAAGGTCGTTAAACAATTGTTACAAAAACAGTGCGCAGTTAAGGAATAAATTTGGATTTCGGAAATTTGAGTCAAACCCTAACCAAACAAATGAGATAGCCAAAGATTTTTAATTTGGGAACACTTTATAATGTATATAAAAGGACTGGAGGTTTTCATTAAAATTTATGGTGTTTAGGTCGGGCTTTCGGTGTCGAACATTTAGCATGTACAAAAAATCAGCTTTGTGAAATCGACTTTTGGTGTAGAGACTAAACAAAAGGGTTAAACGTGTAAGTAGAAAGTAAAATTGGTTTTTGGAGTTCTTAGATCATATAACAACATAAATCCAGTAGGTTAGGAGCCATGTGTGGTGTTAAGTTCACTTCATGTGGTCGTTTAATGACTAGTAAACTATACCGGGAAAAACTGAATTTTTACGTATAGAATAACTTGTAGTGTGAGAACTAGATAGCGAGGATTGGGGGATTAGATTCATCTCCGTGGTTGTTACTTAACTTGGGTGTTAGGACCTGAGCTAAGTGTGTTGTGTATGATTTTATAGGTTTGTAGGAGTGCTAGCTTGTTGTGCTATCAGGTGAGTTCATAGTCCCATTTTGCTACGTTTTTAAATGTTTTCCAGTATGGGATGGAGATGACACTTGCAATGTTCTTTAACATTATTTAGTAATATGTTTTAAAATGTGTGGACATAAATGTGCTATTGTGTGACTTGCGTGCTTATGTGTTCTTATATGTGCTTTGATATGTGCTCTGACATGTGAATGTTGATTGTGTTATAATTGGGATTGGTACATAGACGTATGGGCGTCTATTGGACCAGTTGTGATGTGTGTAGAGCATGGGGCACGATCCGTCCTGAGTTCTTGGTTCTGAGTTCTTGGTTCGTAGGGCACGATCCGTCCTAAGTTCTTGGTTCGTGGGGCACGATCCGTCCTGATTACTTGTGCATCGTCTCTTCGGAGGCAAGATATCTCGACGGGTATATAGTTCATCTTCCACAGGTGGTGTGTGAAAGATCCAGATAGTGTGGTGTGTGTTCTTATGTGTGTGACGGGATACTTCTTGATTGTTATACTGTGTTTTGTGAATTGTAGATGTGATCGGTACTTGGTTTAAGTTTTGTTGTGGATGCATGTAACATGATTATCACATTATGGTCCATTACTATAAGTTGTTTTTCTTCAACTTATTTACAGCGGATGTCAAGGTTTCTTATGATGTTCTAGATAACTTAAACCTATGTTCTCACCAACTTTATGTTGACAGATTTTTTTGTCATTTTCAGGTGAGGTAGTTGTGCAAGATGATGTTAGAAGTGGCTAGAGTATAGAGGCTGCTAGGATTGCATTAGGAGGAATCCCTTTCCTCTTAGATTTTATTTTGTCTTTTGATTTAATAAATTGTTTGATACCTATATGTTTGATGTGTGTTATTTGAATGTCTTTGGTAAGAGGTAGGCTTGTTACCTACTTACCTAGACGCCTACATTATTTGAGATATTGTCATGACATTGTGCCACCTTTTATGACATTTCTATTTCATTTAGTTAAATCTATAGACACGCTATTGTTGTGATGATATCCATACGTCTCGCCCCGTGTTTCCGCCACGGCGGGGTGTGACATCACTTCTTTATCAAGCTTTTTCATTCTTAAACGAGTCTCTACAGCAAGTTCAGTAGTTTCCTTAGAATCATGCACACAAGGAGGATCATGTTCATCAGACAAGAGTACACTACAATTATATAAAGTTTCTTTAGTGGCCTGAACTTGCGTAAGATATCCGGGATTAGGGGGAAGTGGACAACTTAAAGCCAATTTGTAACGAGTGTAATTTATTTCATTCACTTTTGGTGTGAGCATATTTATCGTCTGTATAGTTTGGCCACGTTTTACTAAAAGGTTGTCTAATTCTCTAATCCTATCCTGAGCTTTGCAAAAATCCTCAAGAAGACCATCTTCTCGAATTTTGAAATCATGTTTCATCTTTTTTCGTTCTTCTTTTAAATCCAAAATAGTAGATTTTTCAGTTGAAAGCTGTTCATTAAAAGAGGTGATTTCATCATTCAATTCGCTTATCTTTTTAGCACTACTTAAATGTGAGGCATTTAATTTCTTAGTTGTGCATTTTTCTTGATAAACCGATGTAGCATGAGCTTGTTCAAGTTCTTTAATTTTAGTCTGATGAATTTCAAAACTTTTCTCCCGTTCCTTATATCCCTCAAGCTTAGTGGTCAATTTAGCATTAGTTTCTCTAAACTTATTATTAACCACCGTAGCATGGTCAACATCATTAGCAAGCTTATCAAATAGAGATTTATAATACGCATGTGCCGCATCAGGAAGGTTTGTAGGCTGGGCAACTTGATCCAAACTAAGGTCCACACTAAGCTCATTTGAACTAATAATACTATCATTCGTTTGATCCCCGTGTGTCTCAATGTAGGGCTCAAGCATCTCAGTATACTCCTCCTCCTGATTAGACGTACTATATATATATCATTATCATCAAAGCGTGGATGTACATCAGAGGGACCGTCTGAATCATAAACGGGAGCTTTGTCAACATTCATTCCTAAGGTAGATGCTTGTTGTAAGTTATCCATCAAGATGTAGTTGGCATTCACCTCTTCTTCCTCGTCATATTCTACAGCAGAAGCCATAAGATCGAATTCCTCAGCTTGTAGTGGAATCCCTACCTCTTCTTTTTGTGCTATGAGAAGCTGAGTCTGAAGATAAGCAGCATCCCTCTTCATTTTGGCTGTGCAATCTCTAGCATAATGACCAAATCCCCTGCAGTTGTAGCACTGAACCTGACGATTGTTGTTTGCATTTCCCGTACCAGTATTCTCAGCCCTTACAGCCATAATGTTTCCCATCTTGTTACCAACCACTGGCATAACTATTAACCCATTTTGATTACCAGCATTCGGAACACCCGAATTTTGACCATGGTTTTCACCATACTGATTTCCATTATTGCCAACAATCTGCCCAGCATTCTGACCATATTGTTGAAACTGCCCCGTGTTTCCAGCAACTACCAATTGGCGATCCTGATTCGCATTCATGAAAGGTTGAGCAACCTACCTATTTCTAGTGTTCGAGGAGATTCTTTGATTGTTGTTGGTGGGGTTAATGGTTAATTTGAATGCCTTTGCAAGTAGGGCAAGACTAGTATTAATAGCATGAGTAGGATCGGTGATGTCATCAAAACAGGCAATGGGTTGTTGTAAGTAATTCATAGCAGCAGGAGGTTGATATCCATAAGCAGTGAGTTGTTGTTGTTGTTGTTGTGGCATGAAGTTACTTGATGAGGGTTGATAGTAGGGTACCATGGGATATAACATAGATGATGGAGAGTTTGCCATAAAATCCAATGGATCTTGTGTCTTGGCACGTCTTTCTGCCCTAACTTCGTTAGCTTCATCTTGATTCATCTTCAAATAGTCATATACTTGAGTGTAGTCCACGACATGAAGATCCTTGGTTTGATTGACAAGAGTGACATATCGTGACCATTCAGAAGGAAGATTATCAAGAAATTTGATGTTGGCAGCAATTTGTGCAAGTTCATGTTTGTTTCTTCTAAGATGATTCATGAGGGTTGAAAACCGATGATAATAAGGTTCAATTTGTTCCCTTTCAGTAGACGTAAATTTCTACCATTCACGAAGCAACTTAGTTTCCTTTTCTTGTAAACCGATTTCACTACCATTCATCATTTTCTGAATCCTAAGCCACATCTCGTGTGCGGTTTCAAAACTATCGACAGCAGCATAAACATCTTCAGGAAGTCCCATAAGAATGACTTAAATTGCTTGATCATCAGCGTCGAGTTGTTTGGATTCAGCTTCAGTTAATTCTTCATCCATTTGCTCATGATTAGAGTCAGCCACTGGGTTAGCATTTGTTAGGTCCCCAGGTACATTAATTGTTCTTCTAACATACGGACCCTTTTGAGTCGAGTTGACAATCAACTTTCCCAAAGGTTTACATTTTTCATAACGAAGGAGACGACTAGCCCATGTAGTGTAGTTCTCCTTGGTAAGCATGGGTGGACGACTCTTAGTACCCGCACATAAATATCTTGTTGAGACGTCATCGTTGAAGTCGTGTGAAAATCAGGATCTCAATTCGTAGAAAGGGTGTGATGTTGTTGAAATTCCGAAACTTCCGATTTTTTTCAGTCCGATAATAAATTCCTTAGTCCGACAAAAACGGTAAGCTGAAAAAATTAAGTATCGCCAAAATTTGAAATTGAGTTAGAGATAGCCAAAAACTAGTAGGGAAAAAATTTGATTTTCTTAGACCTAAAAATTTTAACTCTTTTTTTTAATCTTCGTGTAAACTATGCTCCGAGACAAGTCTAGATGCTGGCTAAGTCTAAAAAATACTCGAACAAGATTTAACTAAACAGATCGTAGTCCCTGATCGTAACGACTGATCGCAACTAGAGATCATGTCCTGTGATCGTACTCAAGTGATCGCACTTTGTTATCGTATCCTGTGATCGTACTCAAGTGATCGCACTCTGTTATCGTATCCATGTGATCGTACTCAAGTGATCGTACTCAAGTGATCGCACTCTGTTATCGTATCTTGTGATCGTACTCAAGTGATCGTAGTCAAGTGATCGCACTCTGTTATCGTATCCTGTGATCGTACTCAAGTGATCGTATCCAATGATCGTACTCAAGTGATCGTAGTGTGATCGTACTCAATTGATCGTATCCAATGATCGTACTCAAGTGATCGTATCCAGTGATCGTACTCAAGTGATCGTATCCAATGATCGTACTCAAGTGATCGTAGTCTATGATCGCAACGAGTGATCGTACTCGTTGATCGTGACCTTGATCGTTGGATGTGATCGTGATCTTGGATCGCAAGTAGAAACCCCCAGGGTTTATGCGATCGCAACAATCAAATCGAACTATTGATACAAAGTTACCACTTTTCTCGGAAAGGACAAGAACACAACAAGTTCGTGATTCGAAGCCTAAAAATGGATCAAACACCCAAAAATTTTGAGTTTTTAACCAAAGCCATGAACTCAAATCGCTACTACAACTACTTACGAGAAATATGAATCACGAAACACAAGAAAGACACGGACAACACCCAATAGCAATCCACGAATCCCTTGGAGAATGATACCACTTGTATGAATGATACACACGACTATATAGTATATAGAAATGAAGATAAAGATAAAACCAAGAAGAAAGATTAGATTAGATGAAGAAAAAAAGAGAAAAACAAAGATGGTTGTGAATTCTTAATGAGAGAAACACATATGTTTCTCTCTCTACAATCTATGAAAATGGAAGACACACACACTCAAATGAGGTGCTAGGGGCCTTTTATACTACAAGTGTAAAGTATAAAAGGTCTTCCTCATTTTAGTGTTTGGGACTAATTCCCGTTACATACATAACATTATACTAGAACTCTCAACACCATTATGTAGCATTTTCCACGAGCTTCGCAACGGTATATTATATGACCATCACTTTAAAAACTTCTAACCAAATCCTTGATTTTGAAAAGTATCTTGATTATAGCATGGAAAATTTTCATCATTTTGAAAGCCTTCATTGTTTAAAAATCCTTGATTATGAAAGGTTTCTTGATTATAGCCTTGAAAATTATCATTATTTTGAAAACTCTCATAATTGGAAAATCCTTGGATTTGAAAGGTTTCTTAATTATAACCTTGAAAATTATCATTATTTTGAAAACCACCATAATTGGAAAATCCTTGGTTTTGGTATCGCTCATCAAAGGGTTGATCATGAAAGATGGTGGATTTTGTGATGAAAAACCGGAATATCCCATGTAGTCATTACAAGTGTAGTCCATTTGAAGGTTAGGTCGAAAATTAGGGTTCTCTGTTCCATTATAAGCATATGACTCCCCATAATACCCATTGTTTTGATCACATAAATAAGTATCGTGTGCACCACCACAATTTAAACAAGGTGAATAATTAGCGTTGGTAGATCTTTGTTGCAAAATCTCCAACATGGAACGAGTATCCATGTGTAACAAGGTGGCCGAATGTATATACAAGTGAAAGGACGTTTAAAACACTTCCTCGGGGAAGGAAGTATTACACCAAAGGTGGTATGGTTACACGCGTGCGAGTACACGTGTAAGTAAACTCGAGGAGTGAGAGATGAGCTCTCGGTCGACTTTTGAAGGAGAAGAGATTATCTCCCTCGAGGTTCGATAATTAATATCCACAAGAATATATATATATATATATATATATATATATATATATATATATATATATATATATATATATATATATATATATATATATATATATATATATATATATATATATATATATATATATATATATATATATATATATATATATATATATATATATATATATATATATATATATATATATATATATATATATATATATATATATATATATATATATGTAAATAGTAATTCGGTGGCACACCACTCACCACTATCACTCTTGAAAGACCCACAAGGAAGCAGAGAAACGAGGCGGCGAGTAGCACTTAAGAGCCTGCTTCTTTAGAATGTGTAATACACTCGCCTTATACCCCCACACAGTGGCCTCTTTCTCAAGATCAAGAACATAATGGTATTTATCTATTTTTCCTTAATTAAGTTTGATCGATACACGCGTCAAGGACAGGAACGCTCTCGAACACGGTGTATTGCAAAAGCAATACTTATGGAAGTATGTGAATTGAGTGTTCGTATCTACGTATATGTATCTACATATAATAATATATCAAAAATATTTTTATATTTATTTGAATTTTAATAAAATACTATATGTACGTAAAAACGATGAAAACCGATATAATATATATTTATGGTGTAATCTTTTAGGAAAAGATTACTTTTTGGATTTTTAATTTTTTGGTTCAATTCTTTAGGAAAAGAATTGATTTTGTGATTTTTTCTTTTTTATATTTTTATCTTTTTGATTTTTTTTATATTTTTGATTTATAATACGTAAAAATAACGTTCACAAATTGAATGGATCCCAAAATCCAATACGTCTCACTCGAAACAGTTAATCTTCACGAAAAGAACCGGCAGCGGCGCCATTTGAAATTCGTTTTTTGTGTAGTTGTTCTCGATATCTAATCAAATTGATATAACAATCTCAAGTATGACTTAATTGTTTTTGGTGAATAATAGGCTTGATTGGTATTCTATTTCTAATTGGCATAAAGCATTCAAAAAGGCAAAAATATTAATCTCTATACTACGTATACGTACTAACTAAAAACATATTGCAAGTAAACATTTAAATGCACAAATTATAAAATGAAAATTACAAATTATACTATGAATGAAATTACAAAATGTAAAATATAAAACTAATTCGATTTTGATAAAACTAAAAATGCAAGTTTATAAATCTATTTTTATAAAAACTAATCTTTATTGAAACTGAATTTAATTTGAAATTTGCAACGAGGTCGTAATATTCTAATTTTAGTCCAAATTCATAATTTTCAAATACACATCTTAAAGGCCCAATTCAGTTAAGCCCAAATCACTTGACAAATCCAACATACTTAACAATCCAATTACAACTATTTAAAAAAAATACTAACTGTGAACTAACGATAGGACTGTGATTGTAATTACTATTATCAAAGTGAAGGACTAAAGATGACTTTTTGACAAAAATCTTTTCAAAACTTGAAATTCTCATAAAGTGATTTTTGAAAGAAAACAGAAAAGTGAATCTCAAATAAGTGTGGAGTGTGGACAACTCAACTAACACTGCTGAATGGAATTGAAATCAAATCCTAACATGAACTAAATCAATTATACAGATTTACACTAAATCCCTCAACTAAACTCAATAACCTAATCACACAAACTCGGTTAAAAGCCTACTCTACCAAACATCAATTAAAATCTAATATGCAGAAATTGAACATCAAATTCACATGAAACTAACTATAACTAAAATCAAATATCTAACATAAGCTGACTAGTAAATTTGTACACGTTGCAAGTAATATTACACTACGAAAAATAAAATGCAGACTTACAGAAAATGCAGAAATTAGAAAAATCTAAATGAACTAACTGCTAATCAGATACTGAGCATAAAACGAGTAAGCAAGTTTATACTAAAGGTTACACTACAAATAAAAATATTTTTAGTTTACACTAAGATTTCATAGAAAAATGAAATGAGCTTAACCAATGTAATCCGAATATTTTCTTTTGGTGTCGAAGCGTGGCGCTGAGTAATAAGTGTGAAAACACTTATCCTTTTACCACTTATTTCCAATAATAAGAAGACCAAAACGTGTACTTTATGTCGTAAAAGTCGGAATTATGCGTGGTTTGTGTTTTTATTGTGTTTCAGGATAAATATATGAAAAAGGGAGAAAATATGGGCTATCACGGGCTTTTATCGAAGAAAACGAGAAAAAACAAAGTCAAAAGATCAAGAGTGCATAAAGAACGGAAGTCCAAGGCCTATTCTGAAGATTTATCGAAGAAAAAGTCCAAAGACGGAAGTTTAATGAAGTCTAAGAACTCAAGTCTAATAGAAGAAGAAAATTATAAGACAAGTTCAATTTACATCGACAAATCCCGAGACGACGTCAAGAAAGACAAAGAATTAAAATCGAGTCGAGAAGAAAGAAAGAAAGAAGGAAGCACATGCACCTCCCAATCTCCTATAAATATCCTCCTAATGACACATTAGGAGGGTGTTAGTTAGTTAATTTAGCTAGTTCATTTTTCTTTCTTTAGTTTTCATTTTAGAGAGAGAAAGTGTTTAACTTTCTCTTACTAGAATTTCATCTTTTCTTTTCTTTCATGTTTAAGCTTTAATTCCATCTTGTATTTTGGAATCATTGATATACAAGTTCAAGTTTAAGCTTTTCATCATTAATCTCTTTCTACCTTTCTTGATTTTAATTTGTTCTTGATCCGAAATTTTAATGCTTTTTGTTTAAATTTGATGTTTGTGTGATAAAAAAGTTTAACTTTTTATCCATATCCAAGTTTATACGATTTGAGCTTTGAGCTTATCATGCTTATTGGCTTATTGTGTATTTAGCTTATTTACTTTTAAATTTTCTTAAAAGTTTAGTCTTTTTAAAGTTTGATTTATAAAGTTTGCTTAATTCGTGTTTCGAAAGGTTTTAAGTTTATGCTTGTTTTTATTCGGTTAAGATTTGATTAAGCGCTTATTCATCTTGCTTATTTTGACATATTCATTTTCGGCTTATTTGCTCTATGATTTCCATCGTATCATGCTTAAGGGTTTTACCAGTTACGATCCAGTAAGTGTGATCGCATAAACCCCTAGGGTTTCTACTTGCGATCTATTGCTGCGATCAAAGCTAAGATCACCAAGTACGATCACTTGGGTGCGATCACTCATTGTGATCCTTGGTCACGATCACTCATTGCGATCGCTGACCACGATCACTTGAGTGCGATCACTCGCTGCGGTCACTTGGTTGCGATCGGGGCCAAACTTCTAATTTCCATCGCATTGAGTGTGATTGCTTGACCACAATCTAGGCTACGATCGATTGTTACGATCGTAGGCTACAATCACTTGGTGCGATTACCAAGTACGATCCAATAGTGCGATCCCTCATTTTTTAGTACGATTTACCACTACGATCTGAGTACGATCGTGTTGCGATCTGAATTATGTTTTTGTTATCTTAGTTTTTAAATTTTACTTTTCTCGCATTTTTACTTAGTATTATTTTTAAACGAGTTTTGTCTTAGTTTATTTTTACAAAGTTTTAAGTTTTACAAAGTTTTCAAGCTTTCAAGTGTTTTTCAAGTAATTTTTAGTTTAATTTTCAAAGATTTTATTTTTACTCAACGACATTTCTATATTTTCTTATAGTTTAAAATAGATAATCAACCCATTTTATTTGTCCACCAAGAACGTCTGAGTCGCACTTATTACTTGTAATCAATTCGAAAAGATCGGACGATAACTCTTTTATAACTGAGTAAAATCTAGTTATTAAATAGCGCCGCTGCCGGCTCTTTTCGTTAAGATTAACGGTTTTTAGTGAGGGAAGTGTTGGATTTTGGGATACGTTCATTTTTGAACGTTATTTTTCTTGCTTAAATTTTCAAAAATGCTAAAAAATATAAAATTTTCAAAAATTCAAAAAATATAGAAAAACATAAAAAACCAAAAATATTTCTTGTCTATTTTTCTCTTCCTTTTGTAGGTGTGTTTGCGTACTCGTGCTCGTAAGAAGAAAGTAGCTCAAGCCGAAGTCATTACTCCACCTATTGTCACCATGGACAATCGACCAATGATCGAGCTTTTACAATCATAAGTAGAGGGCAACACCGATGCTATTGTCATACCCGAGATTGGAGCCAATAATTTTGAGCTCAAATCCGGCTTCATTCTAATGGTCTCGGATCAACCTTTCTTGGGACGTACACTTGATGATCCTCATGACCATATAGAAAGGTTTCTTCAACTCACTAATACGGCTAAGTATAATGGGGTTTCACAAGAAGTGATTTGCTTGCAACTTTTTCCTTTCTCCTTAGAGGGACAAGCCCGACATTGGCTTGATACGGAACCGCCACAAAGTATTCTTACGTGGACGGATTTAGAGACTAAATTCATCAACCACTTTTTCCCACCCTCACGTACTACCGCTTTGCGGAATGAAATCATTACCTTTGAACAAAAGTACGGTGAGACATTTAGTGAATCTTGGGACCACTCTAAGGAACTTTTAAGAAAGTGTCCAAAACATGGTTTCACAAAAGTACATCAAATAAATACTTTTTACAATGGGTTAAGCATGAATGACCAAGATTCACTAAATAGTGCCTCGGGGGGTAATATTTTGGTTAAGTCTTCTAATGCCGCATGGGATATTATTGAGAATAAGTCTAGAGTGCAAACCAAGAGTGTTCGGACTAATGTGGCTAGTGCTAGTACTAGTAACATCGACAAGAGAATTGATAAGCTTACTTCGCTTGTTGAAACACTTGCTCTCCAAACCGCTAACAATACCAAAGACATCAATGCACAAGTTAATGCTATGAGTCAGTCATGTGAAATATGCGGGGGTTCTCATTCATACACCGATTGTCCTTCGACTCATGACAATTCGAAAAATGTGTATGCCGCTAACGGTAACTTTTCTACGGGAGGCTATCAAGCACGTCCTCAAGGTGACCGCAATTTGCTCAGTTATCGTTCAAACAACTTCCTTTCACCACCCGGTTTTCCACCTCAAACAACCTCAATCGCAACAATCAAAACCAACCACGAGCTCCAAATCAATATCAAATCCAAAGAAACCCATATCCACCTCAAGGAAACAATCAACTTCACCAACAACCCGCTTATCAACCACTTGCCTACCATGCTCTTCTTCCCACCCAACCCACCGCATTTAATCAAGAGGTTGACACTTACATGAGGACTAATGACGCGATAGTGTAGAATCTTCCGCGGCAACTCGACAACTTGAAAGGAGATATGGTGAAACAAGGGAATGATCTTCGAGTCGATATGCGAAATTCTTTGAGAAGTCAAACGAATGACTTAAGGGATATGATGGCTAGTTTTTTCCAAAGTAATCAAGCCTCTGGTTCGGGTTCTCTTCCGAGTAACAGCGTTACTAATCCAAGAGGGGAGATGAAAGCAATCACCACTCGAAGTGGAAAAGTTTTAAAGGAACCCGAGCTTCCTACACCTACACCGGTGATTGTGACAAAGGAAAACGAGTCCCCTTCTCCAATTCCTCCAACTTCTACTTCTCCAATTCCTCCAACTTCTACTTCTCCAATTCCTCCAACTTCTAGTTCTCCAATTCCACCTCCTTCTACTTCCACCCTCCACCACCCAAGGATGTGAGTGAGAATTCCATTCCAAAGCCTTCATCTGAACCCAATATACCTTATCCCTCAAGGTTAAGGAAAGATAAGTTGAAGAACAAGGATGATATTCAGGTTTCTAACTTTATTAAAATGTTTAAACAACTGAATTTCAATATCTACTTTGCTGAGGCTCTCGCTCACATGCCAAAATATGCTAAAATATTTAAAGATCTTCTCAGTGATAAGGAGAAACTTCTTGATATCGCTCAGACCCAACTTAACGAGAATTGCTCCGCAGTGCTCTTAAGGAAATTACCAACCAAACTTGGTGATCCGGGTCGTTTTCTCTTCCTTGCAACTTCCCCGGGGTAGAGAATTGTATCGCCCTAGCCGATCTAGGTGCTAGTATAAACTTAATGCCATTAAGTGTTTGGAAACAATTATCTCTACCCGAGCTAGTCCTCACACGAATGACTTTAAAATTAGCTAGCCGTACGGTTGCTTATCTAGTGGGGATAGCCGAAGATGTCTTCATCGGCGTCGACAAATTCATCGTTCCGGCGGATTTTGTTGTCGTTGACTACGAGATGGATCCCCGTGTTCCATTAATCGTTGGACGTCCATTCTTGAGGACCGGTCGCACTCTCATTGATGTAGCCGCGGGCGAATTAATCATGAGAGTTGGTGACGATAAAATCATCTTCAACATGGGTAAACTTTCTAAGCAGCCTTCTGAAAATGGGAGCGTTAATTTCATTGACGTTCTTGATAAGGCTTATGAAGAGCATTTCAAAGACGCTTGTAAAAGTGGTTCTTCTTCTCTATCCATTGTTGAGACCGTGGCCTCTATAGCTCCATCACTAACTCCATTTGGAGAAAGTGATCTCCTTTTGAAAGAATTTGAAGCAACTTTGGGAGATGTGGATTTAAAATATGACGATTCTCCCACCGATTGGGATGAAGACATTCGTACCATTGAGAAACTTCTCAATGAGGACCATATTTCTCCACCATCTCCTAAAGAAATCTTTATCGATGATTCGAATTTGACTATGCCTTCCATCGAAAATCCTCCGGAAGTCAAAAGATCAAGAGTGCATAAAGAACGGAAGTCCAAGGCCTATTCTGAAGATTTATCGAAGAAAAAGTCCAAAGACTGAAGTTTAATGAAGTCGAAGAACTCAAGTCTAATAGAAGAAGAAAATTATAAGAAAAGTTCAATTTACATCGACAAATCCCGTGATGACGTCAAGAAAGACAAAGAATTAAAATCGAGTCGAGAAGAAAGAAAGAAAGAAGGAAGCACATGCACCTCCCCATCTCCTATAAATACCCTCCTAATGACACATTAGGAGGGTGTTAGTTAGTTAATTTAGCTAGTTCATTTTTCTTTCTTTAGTTTAATTTTAGAGAGAGAAAGTGTTTAACTTTCTCTCACTAGAATTTCATCTTTTCTTTTCTTTCATGTTTAAGCTTTAATTCCATCTTGTATTTTGGAATCATTGATATACAAGTTCAAGTTTAAGCTTTCCATCATTAATCTCTTTCTACCTTTCTTGATTTTAATTTGTTCTTGATCCGAGATTTTAATGGTTTTTGTTTAATTTTGATGTTTGTGTGATTAAAAAGTTTAACTTTTTATCCATATCCAAGTTTATACGATTTGAGCTTTGAGCTTATCATGCTTATTGGCTTATTTTGTATTTAGCTTATTTACTTTTAAGTTTTCTTAAAAGTTTAGTCTTTTTAAAGTTTGATATATAAATTTTGCTTAATTCGTGTTTTGAAAGGTTTTAAGTTTATGCTTGTTTTTATTCACTCATTGTGATCCTTGGTCACGATCACTCATTACGATCGCTGACCACGATCACTTGAGTGCGATCACTCGCTGCGATCACTTGGTTGCGATCGGGGCCAAACTTCTAATTTCCATCGCATTGAGTGCGATTGCTTGACCACAATCTAGGCTACGATCGATTGTTACGATCGTAGGCTACGATCACTTGGTGCGATTACCAAGTACGATCCAATAGTGCGATCCCTCATTTTTGAGTACGATTTACCTCTGCGATCTGAGTACGATCGTGTTGCGATCTGAATTATGTTTTTGTTATCTTAGTTTTTAAATTTTACTTTTCTCGCATTTTTACTTAGTATTATTTTTAAACGAGTTTTGTCTTAGTTTATTTTTACAAAGTTTTAAGTTTTACAAAGTTTTCAAGTTTTCAAGTGTTTTTCAAGTAATTTTTAGTTTAATTTTTAAAGATTTTATTTTTACTCAACGACATTTCTATATTTTCTTATAGTTTGAAATAGATAATCAACCCATTTTATTTGTCCACCAAGAACGTCTGAGTCGCACTTATTACTTGTAATAATTTCGAAAAGATCGGACGATAACTCTTTTATAACTGAGTAAAATCTAGTAATTAAATAGCGCCGCTGCCGGCTCTTTTTGTTAAGATTAACGGTTTTTAGTGAGGGAAGTGTTGGATTTTGGGATACGTTCATTTTTGAATGTTATTTTTCTTGCTTAAATTTTCAAAAATGCTAAAAAATATAAAATTTTCAAAAATTCAAAAAATATAGAAAAACATAAAAAACCAAAAATATTTCTTGTCTATTTTTCTCTTCCTTTTGTAGGTGTGTATGCGTACTCGTGCTCGTAAGAAGAAAGCAGCTCAAGCCGAAGTCATTACTCCACCTATTGTCACCATGGACAATCGACCAATGATCGAGCTTTTACAATCATAAGTAGAGGGCAACACCGATGCTATTGTCATACCCGAGATTGGAGCCAACAATTTTGAGCTCAAATCCGGCTTCATTCAAATGGTCTCGGATCAACCTTTCTTGGGACGTACACTTGATGATCCTCATGACCATATAAAAAGGTTTCTTCAACTCACTAATACGGTTAAGTATAATGGGGTTTCACAAGAAGTGATTCGCTTGCAACTTTTTCCTTTCTCCTTAGAGGGACAAGCCCGACATTGGCTTTATAAGGAACCGCCACAAAGTATTCTTATGTGGACGGATTTAGAGACTAAATTCATCAACCACTTTTTCCAACCCTCACGTACTACCGCTTTGCGGAATGAAATCATTACCTTTGAACAAAAGTACGGTGAGACATTTAGTGAATCTTGGGACCACTCTAAGGAACTTTTAAGAAAGTGTCCAAAACATGGTTTCACAAAAGTACATCAAATAAATACTTTTTACAATGGGTTAAGCATGAATGACCAAGATTCACTAAATAGTGCCTCGGGGGGTAATATTTTGGTTAAGTCTTCTAATGCCGCATGGGACATTATTGAGAATAAGTCTAGAGTGCAAACCAAGAGTGTTCGGACTAAGTGGCTAGTGCTAGTACTAGTAACGTCGACAAGAGAATTGATAAGCTTACTTCGCTTGTTGAAACACTTGCTCTCCAAACCGCTAACAATACCAAAGCCATCAATGCACAAGTTAATGCTATGAGTCAGTCATGTGAAATATGCGGGGGTTCTCATTCATACACCGATTGTCCTTCGACTCATGACAATTCGAAAAATGTGTATGCCGCTAACAGTAACTTTTCTACGGGAGGCTATCTAGCACGTCCTCAAGGTGACCGCAATTTGCTTAGTTATCGTTCAAACAACTTCCTTTCACCACCCGGTTTTCCACCTCAAACAACCTCAATCGCAACAATCAAAACCAACCACGAGCTCCAAATCAATATCAAATCCAAAGAAACCCATATCCACCTCAAGGAAACAATCAACTTCACCAACAACCTGCTTATCAACCACTTGCCTACCATGCTCTTCCTCCCACCCAACCCACCGCATTTAATCAAGAGGTTGACACTAACATGTGGACTAATGACGCGATAGTGCAGAATCTTCAGCGGCAACTCGACAACTTGAAAGGAGATATGGTGAAACAAGGGAATGATCTTCGAGCCGATATGCGAAATTCTTTGAGTAGTCAAACGAATGACTTAAGGGATATGATGGCTAGTTTTTTCCAAAGTAATCAAGCCTCTGGTTCGGGTTCTCTTCCGAGTAACACCGTTACTAATCCAATAGGGGAGATGAAAGCAATCACCACTCGAAGTGGAAAAGTTTTAAAGGAACCCGAGCTTCCTACACCTACACCGGTGATTGTGACAAAGGAAAATGAGTCCCCTTCTCCAATTCCTCCAACTTCTCTTCTCCAATTCCTCCAACTTCTACTTCTCCAATTCCTCCAACTTCTAGTTCTCCAATTCCACCTCCTTCTACTTCCACCCCTCCACCACCCAAGGATGTGAGTGAGAATTCCATTCCAAAGCCTTCATCTGAACCCAATATACCTTATCCCTCAAGGTTAAGGAAAGAGAAGTTGAAGAACAAGGATGATATTCAGGTTTCTAACTTTATTAAAATGTTTAAACAACTGAATTTCAATATCTACTTTGCTGAGGCTCTCGCTCACATGCCAAAATATGCTAAAATGTTTAAAGATCTTCTTAGTGATAAGGAGAAACTTCTTGATATTGCTCAGACCCAACTTAACGAGAATTGCTCCGTAGTGCTCTTAAGGAAATTACCAACCAAACTTGGTGATCCGGGTCGTTTTCTTATTCCTTGCAACTTCCCCGAGGTAGAGAATTGTATCGCCCTAGCCGATCTAGGTGCTAGTATAAACTTAATGCCATTAAGTGTTTGGAAACAATTATCTCTACCTGAGCTAGTCCTCACACGAATGACTTTAAAATTAGCTAGCCGTACGGTCTCTTATCTAGTGGGGATAGCCGAAGATATCTTCATCGGCGTCGACAAATTCATCTTTCCGGCGGATTTTGTTGTAGTTGACTACGAGATGGATCCCCGTGTTCCATTAATCGTTGGACATCCATTCTTGAGGACCGGTCACACTCTCATTGATGTAGCCGCGGGCGAATTAATCATGAGAGTTGGTGACGATAAAATCGTCTTCAACATGGGTAAACTTTCTAAGCAGCCTTCTGAAAATGGGAGCGTTAATTTCATTAACGTTCTTGATAAGGCTTATGAAGAGCATTTCAAAGAAGCTTGTAAAAGTGGTTCCTCTTCTCTATCCATTGTTGAGACCGTGGCCTCTATAGCTCCATCACTAACTCCATTTGGAGAAAGTGATCTCCTTTTGAAAGAATTTGAAGCAACTTTGGGAGATGTGGATTTAAAATATGACGATTCTCCCACCGATTGGAATGAAGAAATTCGTACCATTGAGAAACTTCTCAATGAGGACCATATTTCTCCACCATCTCCTAAAGAAATCTTTATAGATGATTCGAATTTGACTATGCCTTCCATCGAAAATCCTCCGGAAGTCAAAAGATCGAGAGTGCATAAAGAACGGAAGTCCAAGGCCTATTCTGAAGATTTATCGAAGAAAAAGTCCAAAGACGGAAGTTTAATGAAGTCGAAGAACTCAAGTCTAATAGAAGAAGAAAATTATAAGAAAAGTTCAATTTACATCGACAAATCCCGTGATGACGTCGAGAAAGATAAAGAATTAAAATCGAGTCGAGAAGAAAGAAAGAAAGAAGGAAGCACATGCACCTCCCCATCTCCTATAAATACCCTCCTAATGACACATTAGGAGGGTGTTAGTTAGTTAATTTAGCTACTTCATTTTTCTTTCTTTAGTTTTCATTTTAGAGAGAGAAAGTGTTTAACTTTCTCTCACTAGAATTTCATCTTTTCTTTTCTTTCATGTTTAAGCTTTAATTCCATCTTGTATTTTGGAATCATTGATATACAAGTTCAAGTTTAAGCTTTCCATCATTAATATCTTTCTACCTTTCTTGATTTTAATTTGTTCTTGATCCGAGATTTTAATGGTTTTTGTTTAATTTTGATGTTTGTGTGATTAAAAAGTTTAACTTTTTATCCATATCCAAGTTTATACGATTTGAGCTTTGAGCTTATCATGCTTATTGGCTTATTTTGTATTTAGCTTATTTACTTTTAAGTTTTCTTAAAAGTTTAGTCTTTTTAAAGTTTGATTTATAAATTTTGCTTAATTCGTGTTTTGAAAGGTTTTAAGTTTATGCTTGTTTTTATTCGGTTAAGATTTGATTAAGTGCTTATTCATATTTATTATTTTGGCTTATTCATTTTCGGCTTATTTGCTCTTTGATTTCCATCGTATCATGCTTAAGGGTTTTACTAGTTACGATCCAGTAAGTGTGATCGCATAAACCCCTAGGGTTTCTACTTGCGATCCATTGCTGTGATCAAAGCTAAGATCACCAAGTACGATCACTTGGGTGCGATCACTCATTGCGATCCTTGGTCACGATCACTCATTGCGATCGCTGACCATGATCACTTGAGTGCGATCACTCGCTGCGATCACTTGGTTGCGATCAGGGCCACATTTCTAATTTCCATCACATTGAGTGCGATTGCTTGACCACGATCTAGGCTACGATCGATTGTTACGATCGAAGGCTACGATCACTTGGTGTGATCACCAAGTACGATCCATTAGTGCGATCCCTCATTTTTTAGTGCGATCCACCACTGCGATTTGAGTACGATCGTGTTGTGATCTGACTTATGTTTTTGTTATCTTAGTTTTTAAATTTTACTTTTCCCGCATTTTTACTTAGTATTATTTTTAAACGAGTTTTGTCTTAGTTTATTTTTACAATGTTTTAAGTTTTACAAAGTTTTCAAGTGTTTTTCTAGTAATTTTTAGTTTAATTTTTAAAGCTTTTATTTTTACTCAACGACATTTTTATATTTGCTTATAGTTTAAAATAGATAATCAACCCATTTTATTTGTCTACCAAGAACGACTGCGTCGCACTAATTACTTATAATCAATTCGAAAATATCGGACGATAACTCTTTTATAACTGAGTAAAATCTAGTTATTACTGAGCCGGCTTAAACTATCGCACCTCAAACATCTTATCCACTATTCTGATGAACAGTAACTCTCGAATAAAATCTGCGAAACAAATTCCAACTGTATCTCTACGATCGGCTATAATACCTACAAAACAACAATCAAACAGCCTATCTACTACAATGATCGAACGGACTGATATTGAAACTAAACGGAGCTATACTCGAACTAAGCCACGAGCTTAGAATAGAAAATGAATCGTGGTAGATTCGTCAAACAGTAATAAGATCAAATTGACAACAACTTATCCGAACTCCAATATCTGATCCTAACAGAAACAAACAGAAATGCTGTTGATCATCACCTATCGAAACAAAATACATTTCCCAATAGTAACTCATCTAATCCAAAGAACTACTATCAACATCTCAAGAACACGTGAATAGTACCAGGAAAGAAGAAAACAGTAATCAAAATCAAATTAACAAAATCAAAACGTTTAGAATACCAAATCTTCAACCGAATTTGCTACCAACTGATTACTAAATTCAAAAATCTATGAGGTTATGACAGTTAGGAAAAAAAAACATATTTTTAAGTAAAGAAATTTATTAATGGAATATTTGTTACAACCTATAACAGAAAATCAAAACAAACTTTTGGAGAGCTTATGAACCAAAGCTTATAACAGTAAAAGAAAGAGAGAGGTTTGTGAAACTAAGAACTTTCATTAATGGGAATTAGTTACAACAGTATTAACAGAAATCATAACAGAATAACAATGGAACGTAATTGTTTATTTAAGCCAATCCTAACTAACTAATTTCCTAACTATGTGTGTGTGAAACTACACCTATCTAACCATCTGAAAATGAGGTCTTCCTTCAGTATTTATAGGCATTTGAAGAGGAAGTGAGGTGCTGATGACGCGTCTTGTCCAATCCAGTGAAGCCACGTGTAAAATACGAGGTTAGGGTTCTTCATATCAAATTGGGGGTTTCTTCGTCTTCCAATTTTGATCTAATTAAATCATGTCATCATGTAGAGGAGATGATGCTGATCATTTTTGTAGTTAGAAATTTGCTTGAATCTTCGTTTATCATCCCTGATATGGACGTGCAGGTTCTTGGTGGAAAGAGATATGAATGACTGCTTTCTTGTTTCTTTCTCTTTCTTCTCATTTGGGGAAGAAGAAACGTGTGTTTTTGTTTGACCGTGAATGAGTCATTCTTTGACCGAGTAAATATAGAAGTATTGTAAACTTTTACTTTTCCTTTCTTTTTGTTTGGTCCTTCATCTTTCCATCATTTAACAAATGTGTTAATCACTTTTAAGTAAAATCCTTTTTTATCCTTCATCTTTGTGAAAGTCACACTTTAAGTCCTCGATCTTTGAAATAATGACAATTAAGGTCCTTGAAAGCTCTTTCGTCCTTTTCTTCGTCTTCTATCATAAAAATCCCTTAAAAACATGTCTTCGCTCCAAAATGCATCTTTTTACC
Organism: Glebionis coronaria; assembly: GCA_025667525.1. Classification (NCBI taxonomy): domain Eukaryota; kingdom Viridiplantae; phylum Streptophyta; class Magnoliopsida; order Asterales; family Asteraceae; genus Glebionis; species Glebionis coronaria. Next base: position 276,258,189 of record CM046879.1, read on the forward strand.
TGAAAACACATGAAACACAAATACCCACGTAATTCTGATATTTTTCAGTTAAATATAATGTATTTGGCTGTGTTTTATGTGGTTTTGGATCATAATTGATGAGTGTTTTCACACTTATCATAGGTCTCGGCCATTTGGTGATAGCTTTAACCTTTGCAGCATCCATGGTGATCCCCTCTACAGATATAATATGGCCCAGAAATGCCACCTTGCTTCACCAGAACTCACACTTGGAGAACTTGGCATACAACTGATTCTGACAAAGAATTTGCAAGACTGTACGAAGGTGTTCTTCATGTTCCTCCTTGGATATGGAGAAAATCAAGATGTAATCTATGAACATGATAACGAACTTGTCCAGAAACTGATAGAAGACACGGTTCATCAAATCCATGAAGACTGCTGGATCATTTGTATGTCCGAATGGCATGACTACGAACTCGTAGTGCCTATAACGTGTACGGAAAGCACTCTTAGAGATATCCTTCTCTTAGACCCGTAACTGATGGTAGCCGGACCTCAGATCGATCTTGGATAAATACTTGGCTCCCTGAAGTTGATCGAAAAGGTCATCAATACGCGGCAATGGATAACGATTCCTGATCGTGATCTTGTTCAGCTCACAATAGTCCATACACAAACGCATGTTGTCGTCTTTCTTTGAATTCACGAAAAGTACCGGTGCACCCCATGGCGATGCACTGGGACAGATGAAACCTCGCTCCAGAAGTTCCTGCAGCTGATCTTTTAGTTCTTTAAGCTCTATAGGATCCATGCGATAAGGAGCTTTGGAAATTCGCTTTACACCTGGGATGAGCTCAATTCCAAACTGACTTCACGAACAGGTGGTATGCCCGAAATTTCATCAGGAAATACGTCAGGAAATTCTGACACAATAGGTTGATCTTGGATTGATGGAGACTCGGCAGTAATGTCATGAATATTGGCTATGAAGCCCTTACAACCGTGTGTTAGTAATGCACGCGCCTCCATGGATGAAATAATTTGTACCGACCTCCCTGGTAGAAAACCATGGTGCATGTACTCTGGAGATTTAACATCACCGAAGATCACTCGATAAGTGTGGTAGTCTATCGTAGCCTAGTGTTTGGATAACCAGTCCATGCCCAATATCAAATCAAAATCTCACATGTCCAAAGGAAGTGCATCAACTCTACGTATTTTATCATCAAATTCTAGGGGAAGATCTCTGTACACCTGGGTGATTCGTACAGAGTCCCTAAGTGGTGTGGAGATGCTAAAGGCATCATCTAAGGGCATTTGGGAAGTCCTAACACGTACAGCAAAAGTAGTGGATATGACTGAATGAGTCGCTCCAGTATCAAGCAGACGCATGGTACCCAACCATTCATAAAGAGATTCCCAATGATGGTACTTGAAGTCTTGTTCGCCTAATCTCTAGTAGTAGTGAACATGCGACCAGAAGTAGGAGGTGGTTTGGAGTCGGCATGTCTAGAGGTGCCTTCTATCTCACCTTGGTGACAATCCTTTTGTTGATGGCCTTGTTGGCCACACTTGAAACAACCACCAGTACCTCGACGACAAACACCAGAATGTCTGCGAGAACAAGTAGGGCAGATAGGATGCGTGAATCCTCCAGCAGGCTTCCTAGCTAGCTGAGAGCCTGTTTCAGGATTACATGTATGAGACATGATCGTGGATTGTAAACATGATTACATAGAAGGTTTAATAATTACCAGATGAAGTAGAACGGTTAGGCTGTGAACCTTTACGGTCCTGATCCTTGCCGTTGTTATTGTTCCTGAATATGATTCGTTGGAGTGTCAGAATATCATAACTTAAGATAGTTTAACATGAAAGAAGGTAAATGTAGGGACCTGTTTTTGTTCGAGTTATTGGTCTGACCGCCACGCCTATCTGAACTAGAACGGTCTTTGGTCTGACCGTTTCCCATAAATGCTTGCTGTTGAGCGGTCGTAGGCTTACGGTCGTCAATCTACTGTCTAAAATGTAAAGTTGAACAGAGGATGATATGAAAATCAAAATGCTGATAGAAATGAATGGTTTACATTTGGTGATTGAAGATACCTCTTCACTGAACAATCGTCACCAAACTCCTCTTGTTCCTGAAGCATCTCAAGCTTTCGGGCTGCATCGGCCACCTGTGCCCCCGTAGTGAATGTGACAATCCGTCAATTTATGGTTGATATTTTATTCTGAAGTATTATTTAAAGACATTATTTTAATGTTATAATATGAACTCACTCATTTTTAGGAAGAAATTTGGATTTACGTCTTGAAGTAGCATCGACTACGTCTAAACCGGAGGACTCTACGTTACGTGCTTACGTTTACACACACCGTTTTTGGTGACAGTTCGACATTTCAGGAAAATAAATTTATTCTTGAATATTATTTTGGGATTTTAAATTTGTGATGGTTCATAAACTCACAAATTTACGAGAAGAGATTAAGGCTTACATTCATAATTTAACGTCCTTTACGACTAAACCGGAAACCCTAGGTTTACGTATTTACGTTTTTGAACTCTGTTTTTTATGAGACAATTTTTATTAGATTCGTTTTATGTTATTGATTCATAATTGATGAAAAACGTTTTTCGTAAAACGACCCGAGGGCACGCAAATCGAGGAAAATAGAATCGAGGAGTACCCGTAAATTAGTGGAGATGAAACAAGTGGGACACTTGTCATACCCCCACTAATAACCGGCCAAAACAAGCCACTAACACCATTTGATGTCAACTTATTATTAAGACTTAGGACACTTGTCCTAGAAGTCTTCCAAAACCACTTAAGTGGTAAAACAAGCAAACCACAAACCATTTCTCACATACACACTCATGCAAACCACCTTATTTTCTCTCTAGCTCTCCTTTAAGCCGTCCCATACTCCTCACAAAACACCCCAATTTGATCTTGATTCTACCATAAAATCTTATGTTATTTACACATATGATAAAACCCTTTTGAAGCTCTATTGATTGGTGGCGATTTTAACATCCAAGAGGAGATTTGTTGGTGTCCTAGGGCTTATTTTACACAAGGTGTTCTTGAAGATTGGTGATCTTGAATTTGATATTGGTGTACCACAAGTTTTGCCAACAAAAGTCAAGATTGATCTTAACTTTCATAATCTTAGTGGTAACAAGATCATCCTTCCCATTTCCTTGTTATTTTTGTAAATGTAAATTGAATTTTTTTCTTGATGTATATGTATATGATGATAAAAATATTATGTGGGGATCATGTATTGATAAACTTGGTTAAAAAGATTGAAAACTACATGTAAAAGTGGTAAAATCATGCTTAAAAATGTAGGCTGTATAAAACAGTAAAGAACCTTATGATAAACTGTTAAAATGGCATGGATGAATTAATATACAGTAACTTATAATACTTTTACATATGTGAGAGTTGGCCACACAATGGAATCCTTAAAATGAGTGAGATATGATCAAAACAATATTGAAGTACAAATCTGAGTAGTCTGTTTTGGACGGACTGGTAGGGACATTTAGAGATAGATTGAGCAGTAGCTAAAAATGAGTTAATTATAGAACATAATATTTAGTTTATTTCACCCAAAAATTAGTTTCTATCTCCTTGTAAAATTCAAGATATGATAAAAATGGTGAAAGTGAAAATAATAATCAGATTTGTAAAATAAAAGTATATAGTATAATATTAGCACTCAAAGTAAATATCATATAAAATGTATACATAAAACCCACTAACTTATATATTACATATATATAAGTATGTACATTAATAAATAAATGAGATATTTTATAAAAATAGCAATTTGATAAGTTTTATAAGTTATAAAACTATAAACATGAGTTTTACGTCTTTTCGGCTAAAACCGATAAATTAACGTTTTCGTCAGTTAAAACTTAGACGGTCGGACCCGTCTAATGTAAACTTTTTATAACTCATATACTGATGTATAAGTACATATGCCAATTAAAAACCGATAAAACCCGAGCTTTATAACATATGGGCATTAACGGGCCAAAGTAGCCTTATTGGACTATTGACCCAACTAGATTGGCTAAACACTAATGGACTTACTCATTGGGCTTAACCTACTTGGGCCCAACATATGAGTAAAGGCCTGATATTAAAAGAATAAAAGGACTAATATAAAGAGTTGAACTCTTAATGGGCTTTTAATGAGCTTATTGGGCCTTAATAAGAAATTGGATTGAAACTAGTGTAACTAGTCAAAAATTTGACTAACACATAACACTATAATGTTGAATGAAGATATAAAAACCCACTTGATCATCATGATACTTATAATATCATCATATATATACATATCCATTGTTTTTATAAAGTCATTGGACAAGAGTCTAAGATGAGTATTATTTGTCTAGGTTTCCGTGATTGAAGCACATACCGTACATTCAAAACGTCGATAACCCGCCTTTCCCAATAAATGTCAGTTCATAGCCTCGCACTCTTTTAAATGTTTTTATGAAATGTTTTATAAACCGGAGAAGGAGATAACATGTTAGTTTTCATAAAATAGGACACTAGTTGTCCCAATTGTTTGCTTATTGATATGGACCCGAATGATTATATGACCCGATGAATGATTATATGACCCGATGAATGAAATGAAATGGATTATTGTTAGTTAGGTTATGTCACTAAAAATCCCATTAGCATGAATTATGAACCACCAGGATTTGGTAGACGCTTATGCATATAATAGTACTATTTGGGGAAGATCACCCTAGTTCGCGCCTTGACGGTTGATCCCCGTCGTGCCACATTGATTGGTAAGCGGATTTATGTATGAGAAGATTTATATAAGCGTGATTATTGTGACGACACGCTGTTTTAGATGGGCAAATGAGTTTCAGGTTAGCTACCCGTTGTTTGTTATAGTAAGGTAGCAATGTCTTGCGGTTTATAATAATCCAATAACGAAAATATTGGTATACGTATTGAATTAAAATATATTGCCTGACTAGCAATACTGGGTCTTATTATTGATATTATGTTCGTGTTTTGGTTTTACGTAACCATATTCATATAACAGTTTTTATTTAACTCTATTCACCGTTATAAAATGTATTGTATGATGTATTTACGACATTGGTTCATATAATGGTTTTGAAGGCAAAAGCCTATAGTATGATTTACAACAAAGATTTGTATAAAAATGTTTTTGGCTTATTTTATGGCCTACGACAAAGAATTGTACAAAATTATTTTCGGTAATAATTTTATACCGACGATATATTAATGGATTTCATTAAACTCTATGAATTCACTCGGCGTTTTCGTTGACCTTTTCTTTTAACATGTTTTATCTTAGGTACTTGAAGGTAATTCTCGGGAAGACGACAAGAATTTATGGCCCGCACTTAAATAACAATTTCCATTCAAATGCTTTGTAAATTGTATGAATTACTATGACTTGGAACCTATGTAAATTTGATATTCATGAATGGAAAATGCTTTATTATTAAACGACGTGATTTTTAAGCGTTGTCTATGATTTGAGTAATGTGATATCCCGTAACACCAACGACTCTTCCGCTGAACTAAAGTATGAATATTTGGGGGTGTTACAGTTTGGTACCAGAGCTCTCGTTATAGAGAATGAAAGATTTTTAAAACCATGGTTTTGAATAAAACATTTCAAAATCTTTTAACTATAAACATTTTTCTCAAAATGTCTAAAAATCTTTTGAGTATAACGGTGCCGAAGAATTCATGAGTTACCGACAAGGCCAGACTGAGAAGTGTTATTTTAATATATATATAACTTGGAATATATATATATATATATATATATATATATATATATATATATATAAATATATATATATATATATATATATATATATATATATATATATATATATATATATATATATATATATATATATATATATATATATATATATATATATATATATATATATATATATATATATATATATATATATATATATATATATATATATATATATATATATATATATATATATATGATGTAATTTGATTACATAATTGTTTGATGATTATTTTAATACTTATACGAGGTATTTATACGACGTAGATTGTCACAAGAAACCCTAACTCCCCTAGCAAATCAATCTAAGCTATTCATGTAGGAAATCTAGCTATTCCAGATCTAAACCAAGTTGTGGATGTTTATGATCCCAAAAAAATGGTTGATATTCGTAAAAATGTTGATATTAGTTGATTGTGATATTAAAGAAGAATTGGCGAGATTAAATCTGATATCGATGTCATGACGATCTTTCCTTATAGAGTGGAGTTTGACAAAACGTTACCACCTGGAAAGGTGTCATCTGATTCGTTGTCACCCAATTCTTAAATTGAAACCGAAAGGGTGAATGTTGCACTTGAGGCTGTCATTGGAACCATTACCCAAAAGCCTCATGCTACTAGTACCTTTCCGAGAGGTCTAATTGAATGTGTGAGTCATTTCATACTAGTGACTCATTTGATAATTATTGTTGTAAGAGATAGAGGATTGGAAATTAAGTGTTGTTCATATCGAACTTTTATTGCCCTATTAAGGTCTAAAAATAAGGTTGAAAGTATTGTAAAATGAGGTAGGATATCGAATTTAGTATAAGATTGATTGAAACTTGAATAAAATTTTTTTTAACTCGTATGGAATATGAGATTGATAAGAGGAAGTCGTTAAGTCCTGTGATTGAATTATAAGATTTTAAATGATTATTCGTTCATGTTAAGGGTTGTTTGTAACACCCCCAAATATATACAATTCAATACAGCGGAAGACTCGTTGGTGTTACGGGATAGCACATTACTCACATCATAGACAACGCTTAAAAATCGCGTCGTTTAATAATAAAGCATTTCCATTCATAAATATCAAATTTACATAGGTCCCAAGTCATTGTATTTCATACAGGTTTTACAAAGCATTTGAATGGAAATTTTTATTTAAGTGCGGGCCATGAATTCTTGTTGTCTTCCTGAGAATTACCTTCAAGTACCTGAGATAAAACATGTTAAAAGAAAAGGTCAGCGAAAATGCCGAGTGAATTCATAGAGTTTAATGAAATCCATCAATAGAACATTGGTATATAATTATTACCAAAAATCATTTTGTACAAATCTTTGTAATAGGCCATAAAATAGCCAAAGTCATTTTATATAAATCCTTATCAAAAATCATAATATAGGCATTTGCCTTCAAAATCATTATACGAGCCATTGTCGTAAAAACATCATACAATACGTTTTATAACGTTGTATAGAGTTAAATAAAAACCGTTATATGAATATGGTTATATAAAACCAAAACACGAACATAATATCAATAATAAGACCCTGTATTGCTAGTCAGGCAATATATCGTAATTCAATGCATAATGCAGTATTTTCGTTATTTTTGGAGTATTATAAGCCGCATGACATTGTTACCTTACTATCACAACAACGGGTAGCTAACCCGATACTCAATTTTCCAAACTAAGTTAGCGTGTCGTCACAATAATCACGCTATGGAAATCTTCTCATACATAAATTCGCTTACCAATGAATGTGACACGACGGGGATCAACCGTCAAGGCGCGAACTGGGGTGATCGTCCCCAAATAGTACTATTATATGCATAAGCGTCTACCAAATCCCGGTAGTTCACAATTCATGCTAATGGGACTTTCAGTGACATAACCTAACTTTAAATAATCCATTTCATTTCACACATCGGGTCATATAATCATTCATCGGGTCATACAATCATTCGGGTCCAAATTAATAAACAGACAATCAGGACAAATGGTGTCCTATTTCATAAAAACTAACATGTTATCTCCCTCGCGGGTTTATAAATCATTTCATAAAAACATTTAAAAGAGTGTGAGGCTATGAACTCACGTTGATGTAGGAAGGCGATTATCGGCGATTTGGATGTACGGTACGTGCTTCAATCACGGAAACCTAGACAAATAATACTCGTCTTAGACTTTTTTCCAATGACTTTATAAAAATAACAAATATACATATGATGATTTTGTACATATGATGATGATCAAGTGGGTTTATATATTCTTATTTACCCATTTTAGTGTTTATATATTGGTAACTTTTTACTAGTTTACTAGTTTTACCTATTTACATGTTTTAGGTCCAATAAGCCTATTATAAGTTCATTAACTTGTATTAATTCATTTTATACTTGTATTATCAGTATCTATGCTTTACATGTTGGGCCCAAATGGGTTAAGCCCAATAAGTAATTTTTATAAGTGTTTGACTTATTTAGTTAAATTATTAGTCCAAATATGCTAACTTAGCTTGTTAATGTCCGTATGTCATATAGTTCGGGTTTTATCGGTTTTTACTTGTATTAGGTACTTATACATCAGTATATGACTTTTAAAAACTTTACATTAGACGGGTTTGATCTTCTAAGTTTTAATTGGCGAAAAACGTTAATTTTACGGTAATAGCCGAAAAAGTCGTAAAAATCATGTTTACAGTTTTTGTAACTTATAAATCTTATTCAACTAACATTTTTATAAAGTGTCCATTTATTTAACCTTATACATATTTATATAAATGAAATTTATAAGTTAGTGGGTTTTAATTCACATTTTATACTATATTAGTTTGAGTGCTTATATAATACTATTAAACATTAATTATTCAAAATCTCATTTTTAGTTTCATCCTCACCATTTTTATCATATCTTGAGTTCTATAAGGAGATAGAAGCTCATTTTTGGATGGAATAAACTTCATATTATGTGCTACAAATAAGTTAGTTATAGCTACTGCTCATTCCATGTCTAACTATCCTTAACAGTCCCTACAAAACAGACTATTCAGATTGGTACACTAATCTTGTTTTGATCATATCTCACTCATCTTGATGATTCCATTGCATGGCCAACTCTCAATTGTGTATGAAATCTAACACTTACTGTAAATGGATTCCACCATGCAATTTTATCAGTTCATAACTTGGTTACTTACTGTTTTTATACAGCCAACAATTTAAGCAAGATTTTAGCCTTGTTTCTTATGGTTTTTCATCTTTTTAATCATATTTATCAACACTTGATCCCCACACAACATTTTTATCATCATATATTCATCATATACATATACAATAAGAAGGAAAATACATGATTACATAATCAAAATAACAAGAGGATGGGGAGAACAATCTTTATACCACCAAGATTATGTAGGTTGTGATTAAGACATGGATTTTGATCACACAACTTGTGATAAATCAACACCAATCTTCAAGGCCACCAATACTTGTAATCTTCTTGTAGAAATCAGCCCTTAGACATCACCAAATCTTCTCCTTGGATGTTAAAATCACCATCAATCAATAGAGCTTGAAAAGGGCTTCATCATATGTAGAGATAACATATGATTTGTGGTTAAATTTGATCAAAATGGGGTGTTTAAGGGTGAAGGTTGGACGGCAATGGTGGAAAGATGGGAGGATTTGTGTGAGATTTGCATAAAAATAATGAAGCTAGTGGTTTGGTTAGATGGTTTTGATGTGTGTTAGCTCACATTAAGCTTCAAATGCCAAGTGTTTAAGCTTGTTAGTTAAGCTTGGACACCTCATGGGGTGAGGTGGTGCATACTTGGTCGTCCCATGTGTGGGGGTGGGACTAGTATATCTTGTCTCATCCACATTTAATTACGGGTACTCATCGATTTTAGTTTCCTTGATTTACGTGCCCTCGGGTCGTTTTACGAAAAACGTTTTTATAAATTATGAATCAACGACACAAAATGAATCTAATAAAAATTGTCTCATCAAAAACGGAGTTCGAAAACGTAAATACGTAATCCTAAGGTTTCCGGTTTAGTCGTAAAGTACGTTAAATTAAAATCGTAAGTCCTAATCTCTTCTCGTAAATTTGTGAGTTTATGAACCAACACAAAATTTAAAATTCCAAAATAATATTCACGGATAAATTTATTTCCTGAAATGTCGGACTGTCACCAAAACGGTGTATGTAAACGTAAGCACGTAACATAGAATCCTCCGTTTTAGACGTAGTCGATGCTACTTCAAGACGTAAATCCAAATTTCTTCCCATAAATAAGTGAGTTCATAATATAAAATTAAAATAACGTTTTTAAATAATACTTGAGAATAAAATATTTTACATAAATTGACGGATTGTCACAGCATTTACCCCTAAACAGGATCTTTGTCCTCAAAGATCATCTTATTTTACTAATCGCTTCTTATAGAGTTAAAGCCATGTGGGTATTTCCTCCACATTCGGTCTTTTCTCACAAGTGTAATCCATTACAATACGCAAGTTTCATCAAACATAACTACGGGAATACGATCAGGCTTAATGTTGACTTACTTTCTCTATCCATGATGTTCACGGGTTTTTGATGAATGCAACTTATCACCGATCTAAACATTATCAAGAAGAATTCAAATTTTCACTTGATAGATATTTATCAAGTTCGAGATACGAAACATAATTCACGCAGTCCTTGAAGTCCTAGGGTAGTTCCAGCTTATATGCCTCTCAAACCAATCTTTTACATCATCTCAATGGTCCCATACAACAAGGACTTATATCCCATGATCTTTCAGATCATCAATTCATTTTTACATGGTTAAAATTTTTGGCAAAACTTCGCTACCCATCTGGAACTTCAAGATCTACATTTCATATTCACATAACCTCCTGCCCACTACCGGCAGTCAATAATCAGATCCTAATTTCTACAATCATTTCAGGTCTCGCGGGTAGAGTATTTTGTAAGGTTAGGTTTGTCATCATAGAAAACCTTAAACCTAAAAGACATGTCCAACTCACAATGGGTGTATGTCGGGTGTCTTCATCCCAACTCCTGCTTACAGATGCTCTAATATATATCCTTACAAGATTCGATCTTGATCCTAATATGATAATTATCAATGATAATCTCTCCAAAGGAAAACGATTTTATAGTTTATTACCAAAGGTCAATCATTCAAACATAAAACAGCACTTATAGTATTTTGTATCGTTACTTTACCTTGTCCCTTCGATTGGGGGTGGTACATAGTACTCTCATCAAGATTCGTTCTCAATGACTTCTGAGCAAATCTCTAGAAATTCGATGCGAAGTGAGGATCTTGATAGAGATGATCGATACAGGGACACCATGTTTACACAACTCCTTTAAATACAAAAGAGTCAATTTCTTCATCAAGAATCTATCATTAACAAGAATGATATTAGCAGATTTGGTCAGTCTGTCGACGATGACCCAAATCGAATCAAATTCAGATGATGAACTTTGCAATAGCTAGACGTTTACTAATGTATGAGGCAATGTCTGCCTTCATAATTTGCCATTCGTACAACTTCTTTAGATAAAGATACATTTAGTCAGAAATGACATGAATGGAATACTTATACATACGAGATTTCAACATAACTAAATCTCAAAATCTCCATATTTAGACAACCACAAGTGGCCTTTTATACATTTAACGCCATCGGCTTCCCAATTCTAATGGTTCACATTAGCCGCGAACCCCTTTTTATTATCTATATTATCCTTTTTACAAACATCGTTTATTTTTATATTGTTCGGCAATTTATTTTGCACATTCATTATTAAGAAATACATCCTAATTGATTCTTTATCCTTTCTATATAATGTGTCAGTATCTATATTTACCTTTCCTGGTGAAATAATTATCATATGTAAAATTTACTCAAAATTTCTTTCTTCATATATTCTAAGTTTTTGTTTCGTCTCCACTATTATTTTTATCAGTTTTACTTAATCCGACGTCTAAAGCGTCGATAGTTATTATAGGTAATTAAATAATAAATATTCAATTTTTATGAAATGTAAACGTAAAAAATTTAAATTTCTTAGTTCGACCAATTATATGAAAATGTTCAAAAATAAATTTGAATTTAATTAACACGACTTTTGTTGATTTATCGAAAATAATTAAAATAATTAATAAGATCCGTAAATGTTCGAAAAATCTTTGTTTATACTTTGGTCAAAAATTTTCTTAGTTGAAAAGCAAAAATTGTCGTTTCAAATTTCAAATCATGGTTTAAATGTTTTCCTCAATTCCGCTTAGGTTGTCTTGAGGTATGCACAAACATTTACCCCTAAACAGGAGTTTAGTTAAATGATTTGGGCATTAGGAAATAATCCCTTAAAAATTTCTTTGATAAATTATTTGTCAAAACATATTTCCACTTTCTTTTTGGTAAAACCCAAAGTCTTAAATGACTTCTAATTTTTGAAGAGTCAATATACATATATCTTACCATCATTAATCAAACGGTCATTTTATGTAAAGGATCAAGGCTTAAATCACATGTTAAAAATTCAAGGTACAGGTTTTTTTTTTGTTCGGCCAATTCAGGGCAATCTATAAATAATTATTAACTCATTCTTATTCTTAGAAACAAACAAATAGTCCTTAATGATCAGAAGCATGGATTTATCAATTTACAGCCTACACATGTGATTCACCCAATTTATGAATGCTACATGTGTATTAGTCAATCCAAACGTCATCACGTGAAACTTATAATGATCATTAGAAGTTTTGGATGTAGTGATTGGAATAGATAATCTTTTTCGCGGACGCGAAGTTGACGAATAAATATAAGGAATGATAGCATCATAGCTCTTCATAATGACGAGCTCGGTAGAATAAAATCTTTCTCCGACAACCCTCTCAGTTGTACGGTAATTCTTTTAATTTAGATGGTGCTGACGTATAGTGCACAAGCCACAGGTGCAGCACCGGGAATATAATCAATACCAATTTTAACTCGCCTTAATGGCGAAAGTCTATGTAATTCATCAACAAATACTTCCTAAATTTTCAAATAGTAGGAACATCTTTTAATAAATTCATATTAGGTTCTTTCTAGATTACAAAATCTATGACTAATTCACAACTATTCACGGTATAATTTCAAGTCTAATACAGGATATGGTCGTCCATCAAGAATTATTTAGATCACTTTTGATAATCAACATCTTATCATTTAGGGGAATTCTACTCGAGTTCCCATCAATTAATACAATGTCGTCATGTCATAATCAATCAATCCATTCTACTGGCACTATCAAATTTATAGTTTCATTACTGTTGATAAGATCTGAATTTCTCAAAAGACTAATAATAACTCATAATCCTTCACAATTCAAGGATATCTGGAGACATAACTAACCTTAAAAGAGAAAGGTCAACGCATAATCTACGCGAGAGAATTTCAAATCAGATACAGACGAAAACATTTAATGAATATGAATATATCCCATGTTTTCATAATTTGAGTACGCATTTGAAAGCTCCTCGGATCGTTATCCATGTTATTCAAATGAAATCTAATCAAAATAAATGATACGAACGTCGATACATCCATTCTGGTATCAACACTCGGTAATCAAATACTTTTTCAAAGAATCTCATCACGGGAGAATTGGACAAGAAGGGGATATCAATTGTCAATTAAGACAATTTCCATAGATGATTAAATTCGACTCAGAAGAATAATTGGTACGGGCACATATGTAGGTGTCCCTAACACTATGTCCCTATTTTTCACTTCTTGCAGATCTCATAAAATTTAATCTTTCACAATCTTCAAAGAAAATTTAGTGTTTATTAATAATTTCATGGTGACTACTAATCAGCCTTGCATGGTCCCTTCCAAATTGTATGTAGGCGCGCAACTATATTCAATTTCAAGATTAACGATGCAATACTCAGTTCGTCAAAATTTTATCATCATGTTTATAATAAAAACATATTCATGCTTAATTCTTAAATAAGAATCAAAAATAAATTTACAAATGTTTTCTTTGTTATGAAAACAATTAAGTTTTCCAAGGTGTTTTATAAACAACTTCATTTCGATAACGATTACTTATAAATCTCACTTTAAATAATACATATGGTGATAAAAATTCAATTTTTCTCAAGGGATACTGTTTTATCTTCTAAAAACAATCAGTGATCTGCAAAAGAGTGATGAAGAGTTGTTCACCAAGAACTAACTACAATATAATAGGAAATGAGCTTAGCCAATTAATCATGAGGTTCATAACCTCGATGGCACTCAAAAAGAATAATCCACAACGTAACTCAATTCGAGATGAGTACTTGTTCAATGGTTTCATTACTAATGCGAACATTAGGAATAGGCAAGAAAAGATAGATAACATCAATATATGTAGAATTTAGCAATCAAAGATAGTCTTTTCATTAATCACAAACAAGTCAAAATTGTACCGTAACACATTACGTGTCACTATGTCATACAATTTCAAGAACTCATCCTACCAACTGATGTCTCAGTTAAGTTAGGGATTTTAAAAGATACCACAATGAATACTAATCTACAAGAGTCATTAGGTGTTCCACATGTCCCGAAAGATCCATCGGTCCCAATTCAGAAGAAGATTTCTTCTATTTATTTATTGGACACTGGGCATCCTCGTCAGTGGACAATGGTCTAGGAACAACCCTTAACACGAATCAATAATCATTTAAAACCTTATAATTCAATCACAGAACTTAATGACTTCCTCTTAACAATCTTATATTCCATACAAGTTAAATTTTACTTCATTCAAGTTTCAACCAACTTATACTCAATTCGATATCCTACCTCATTCTCCAGTACTTTCAATCTTATTCTTAGACCTTAAAAGGGCAATAAAAGCTCAATATGAACAACACTTAATTTCCAATCCTATAGCTCTTACAACAATAGTTATCAAATGAGTCACTAGTATAAAATGACTCGATCATTCCATTAGACTTCTCGGAAAGGTAGTAGTGGCATGAGGCTTTTGGGTAATGGTTCCATTGACAGCCTCAAATGCAACATTCACCCTTTCGATTTCAATTTAAGAATTGGGTGGCAACGAATCAGATGACACCTTTCCAAGTGGTAACGTTTTTCAAACTCCACTCTATAAGGAAAGATCGTCATGACATCGATATCAGATTTAATCTCGCCAATTCTTCTTCAATATCATAATCAACTACTATCAACATTTCTACGAATATCAACCATTTTGTTGGGATCATAAATATCAACAACTTGGTTTAGATCTGGAATAGCTAGATTTCCTACGGGAATAGCTTCAATTAATTTACTAGGGAATTTAAGATTCCTTGTGACAATCTACGTCGTATAAATACCTCGTATAAATATCAAAATAATCATCAAACAATCATGTAATAAAATTACATCATATATATATATATATATATATATATATATATATATATATATATATATATATATATATATATATATATATATATATATATATATATATATATATATATATATATATATATATATATATATATATATATATATATATATATATATATATATATATATATATATATATATATATATATATATATATATATATATATATATATATATAATATATATATATATATATATATATATATATATATATATATATATATATATATATATATATATAATCTAAGTTATATATATTAAAATAACACTTCTCAGTCTGGCCTTGTCGGTAACTCGGGAATTCTTCGGCACCCGTTATAGTCAAAAGATTTTTAGACATTTTGTGAAAAATGTTTATAGTTAAAAGATTTTGAAATGTTTTATTCAAAACCTTGGTTTTAAAAAAATCTTTCGTTTTCTATAACGAGAGCTCTGGTACCAAACTGTAACACCCCCAAATTTATACAATTCAATACAGCGGAAGACTCGTTGGTGTTACGGGATAGCACATTACTCACATCATAGACAACGCTTAAAAATCGCGTCGTTTAATAATAAAGCATTTCCATTCATAAATATCAAATTTACATAGGTCCCAAGTCATTGTATTTCATACAGGTTTTGTAGAAATTAGAAGGGGGGGTTGAATAGTTTCTCTTCGATTGGTGACCAAATTAAAATTGCTTAAAGCTAAGTTGCATAATGATTAGGTTCAATTGAAATGCACTAGCAAGAATAATAAGCAAGTATAATGATAATGAAATAAGTAAAGAGCAAGGAAGGAAACAACCTAGTAGGAAGACATCAAGATTTATAGTGGTTCGACAACGAGGCTCTATCCTCGTTTCTACTCCACTCCTCGAGTACACCTACTCGAGATTTCCACTATATCCACAAGCTCCCTTCTCGGCAGAGAAAACCTTACATCGTTGCTTACATTATTTTCCGACACTAAGCTAAATGTCGAGACCTAATCTTTAGCTAGGACCAATCTACACGACGTTGCCTACTTCACAATTTAACGACACAAGGCTAGATGTCGATTTCTAATCTTAAGGTAGAACCAATCTTCACGACGTTGCCTACTTCACCATTTTACGACACAAGGCTAGATGTCGAGTTCTAATCGAAAGCTAGAACCAATCTTCACGACTCTTCACTTTGAAGCTAAGTGAGAACTTCACACAACACAACTACTAATCACTTTAAACTTTAGTGAAAACTCACAAGACACAACCACATCACTTTATAGTTTAGTGAGAACTCCTAATCAAATCTATTACAACTCAACTTGACTTATCCAAGTACACACATGTAGCTTGGATTTACACAACACAAATCCAAGCAAACACATATGCAATGGATGTACACAACAAATCCAAGTATTCACAAATAACTTGGATGAACACAATTAGTCCAAGTATTCATAAATACATTGGATTGACCTAAAACAAAAAGGTATCATGATGAATATGACTAGCTAATAAATTCATCTTTATCACTACACTAGTGAGTGAGTGATCTTCTCATTGGACATGGTAAAGAAGGGGATCAAGAGGATAATCATATGTAAACATCCTTAACAAATTAAGTGATCATTTACTAATGATTATGCTATAGAAAATAGAAAAAGGGCTGAGAAAAACGTCCAAGAGGCTTGCTGGAAAATGAGATTTGACCCACTATTTAAAGGAGACAAAGTTACAACGGATCTATAACGGCTACTGTGCGCGGTACCTTATCTCACCCCGCGGTACCATATCGCTAAGGTACCGCGTAGGTACTTAAGGTACCGCCACTAGACTCTGCTCCGTTTTTTGTCTTTTAGTGGGGTAGGAATATCTGAGGTATTTAAACCCTTCAAAGGATATTCTAACAACATTTGGAATATGCCATTTTCAAATTTTCATTTTCCATTTTAATAAAATATTTTCTAAAAAAGAAAGTTTATTAAAAAGTCTTTTGTCTTATTAACAAAAGTGAGTTTTAAGGATAATCATTTTGATGATCACTAAGTATGATTAAGAAAGGTTAGTGATATGGTTATTACCTTGATGATAGTGTTAGTTAAATAATTCATTTTGTGTTTCTACACTAAATGTGTTGTATGGTTTGTTGTGATCAAAACTAAGAAAGATTAGTTAACACTAATAATGTTTTTAGGCATTACTTGCATTAACAATCTCCCCCTTTTTGATTACGACAAACGATAAACTCATTTACGTAGAAACACAAACTATGGAATTATTAACTAGTTTATCATTATCATTTCTCCCCCTTTGTCGTAGCAAAAAGGTTAGCATAAGTCTTTGAAGTGCATCGAACTTTGCTAGTAGCTCCTCCTTGGTGGTTGCTCCCCCTTGCTTGGGGCACCAAGTTTGTGAGCTAAGGTGACATGCTACACAAGTAGAAAGGAAAGAAACACCAATGTATATATGATCACTACTTACTAAGTAACTTGATAGGGAGAAAGATAAGAAATCTCAAATTAGAAGCAAGTATTTTGCTAAGTATGTCCAAAGAGGTAATTGACAAAATCAAACTTCAATAACATGAAGATGATAAGCTTGTCAATGGGTTAAAGCTTTAGAATTGATGGAATCACCCATAAGCAATTGTAAAATTTTAACCAAGATCAACTTAAAAATAGAACTAATTAGATAGCACACAAATAACACAAAGGTTAAAAAAAATAATACAACAAAGAAGATAGTCATACACATAGTATGAGTATCTAAAAGCAATAAATATGGATAATAAACCACTAAGCATAAGCTAGTCTAATAGTGATATTTTCCAAGATTGCTAAAAATAACATAAAACTAAAAAGACGACGATGCATCATTCGAAGTTTTGTCCACCGGAACGAAAACTTGAATAGGAGGTCGAGTAAGGAGGAATTCAAGAAAATTTAACTTCTCATACACATGAGCAAGTTCAATTTGCTGAAATCGGCAACAATCACATGAGGATCCATGATGCAACACAAAGTCGTTTGATGGGGGTATGGCATCAAACTTAGGGTTTGGTGGTGGTGGGGTAAAGGGTTTGGGAGTGTTTTCACAATGCCTTGTGAGGTTTGGGAAGGTTGCAAGGTCATTGAGTTGGGGGGTATTGAAGGATTATGGTGGTGGTGGAACATGTTCTTTTGCTCCGGTGATGGGGTTTATGGTGTAAGTCTCATTCCAATACTTGATTGGAGAGAAGGTAGGGTTTTTGGGTGTTTTGGACGAAGATGGTTCATTCTTCTTAACCCAAACGGGTCGAACGTTTCTTTGAAAGCTTGGATGAGGAAGCTTTGGGTGAGTGGGGTTGTGACAAAGAAATGCCAAGGTTAGGAATGTAGGAGTTAGGCATTGTGAGAGTGTGAGAATGATATCTCAAGGTTATGTGAGAATGAATTCTCAAGGTTGGGAAGGTGTGAGAATGAATTCTCAAGGTTGGGGTATAAGTAAAATGTAATCAAGGTAAGAATTTGAATACAAAATGTGTAGTGTCAAGGAATATTTAGTCAATTTGAGTAAACAAAGAATCTTGACTGGGAATAGGGTTTAAAGGTTTTGACCAAAAATTCGTCAAAAGTCACTTTCTGGCCGTGGTACCTTATATGAGCCGGCGGTTCCATATCACTAAGGAACCGCGGGTCCTTAAGGAACCGCGTCCAGTGGACTTTAAACCATGTTTTTCCTGGGTTTTGGGAAAAACTAAGACTTTTTCAAAAAAAATTGCAAATCTTGGAATTTTACCTCTATTAGAACCAAAATATGCTAGGGTTGCATAAAGCAACACATTCACAAAGAATGTCTTGACAAAGGGTGACAAAATAATTTAGATATCATTTTGAACCAATTTTAGTCAAGTTTAGGGGTTGTGATAGATTTAGGTTCAATTTTAATTTCAAATTAAAGTTGATTAGTGTGTACAAAAGGATAGAATCACACAAAGCTAAATCCATAACACAACAACAAGAAACATTCATTAATGAGGAAAAAAGTACAAAGATAAATAAAACTAACTAATACATAGCTAGCTTATCATAAAATCTAGATAAGTAGTTTTCTTAGGCTTGGTTTTGTTGAAAACTCTTATTAAGACAACTCCATCATTTACCTCCTATGAGGAGGCATGGAGAACAAAGTAAGCAAGAAATCTTGCAAACCCCTATGTAGTCCATACATATCCATCCTTAGGTTTTGGATGAGGAAGTGGTTGTAGAGACAACATGGACATCTAGGACCATGAGTTTGTTGAAACCCAAAGTAAGTATCACCCAAGAGGAGGGAAAGAGGGACACCCAAAATTGGGATGTTTGAGTTGGGTGGAGGTGGAGGAGGCAAGTTCTCCAAGGGTGATATGGGTGAAAGTGGAGGCATGTTCCCCAAAGGGGAAATGGGTGAATGTGGAGGTAAATCCTCCAAGGTTGGTGAAATGGGTGAGTTGTGAGTGGTAAATGGTGAAGTCACCAAAGAGTCATCAAAGTCATTCCCAAAAGGAATGCTTTGGATTGGTTGAGGTTGTGTGGTCATTTCCAAGGGTGCACTTGGAGTGAAGGGTGAATAAAGCTCATTCATTCTAGAATTGAATGAAGAGGAGGTAGAACCAATGGAGTGGTTAGTACCATGGGTGGAGGAGGTCTTGCATGGTGCAAGAGGTGGGGAAGGTGATGAAGAAATGAGGATATGAACATTCTCATTCTTAGGTGTGAGGAAAGGTGAAGAGTTAGGCTTAGCTACCTTAACCCTTATTTTGATTGTTTTTCTTGGGGTGGAGGTCTTGGAAGCGTTTGAGTTTTTGGTACACACCATGGTTGCTTAGGGTGGTTTAAGGTTTAGGGAAGTATGTTTGATGTGTGAAGAACATGGCAAACAAGGTGGGTTTAAATGGTTGAGGGGATGATCCAAACTAGTAATGGGTTAAAATCATTTTAGGTGAATAATGAATTTAGATACCCTAGTTTAGGAAATGTGCAGTTTATTACTGAAAATCATGCAAGGTTTACACAAAATTAAGAAAACAGTGTAAAGCAAAGATGCTGTCGTGCACAGTAGCCGGCGGTTCCTTATCTAGGACCGGCGGTACCTTATCGATAAGGAACCGCGGGTCGATATGGAACCGCGACCAGAAGGTTTTCAAAAATTTCCCATTCCAGTTTTTGATAAACCCAGATTTTTCCCAAAGGTTTCACAAGCCAAAGTAAACTACAGATCATAATCTAATAAGCTAACTATCATATGGCATGCACAAAGCTATGTAAAACACAAACATGAAGGCATAATTAACATTAAGGATCAAAGTAAATAATAATCTAAGCATAAGTTAATACATAACCAAATGAAGAGAAGAGAGTCTTGAAAACATCCTAGATGAGTGTTGCAAGTTACTATGAGCATAACATCTAATTCCTTGATTCACTTCTGAGGCGTTCTCGAAGAAGATGATTGAGATAAAATTGATAGTCGGAATCAACTTCATGGGAGGACAAGATGGAGATTGAAGAGGACATGAAGTTATTGAAGTTTGAGGGAGGGTTACTAGAAGACTCTTCTTGAGAAGTATTTTCGACTTGACACGAGTTCACATTGATCTCGGGTGAGATGTTCCCTTGAATGGGAGACATGACACGATCAACGGAGTGATAGGGTGAAGATAGAAGAGACGGAAAGTCAATAAGGACTCTTCTAAGAAGACAAGAAAGAAGCATTCCATAGGGAAGACTTGACTTAGGCTCAAGAATAACAAACCTAATTCTTCTAGCTATAAAAAATGCGAGATTGTAAGGAGTTGTGGTGGCAACACAATACAACATGTGTGCAAGACAAGCGGGTACTGAATCCCGATTCCCATCAAGACACATTGCATTTTCCCTAATGATTTCAGCCCAAGGAGACATGAAATCATTAATATCACTACATAGTAATTCCCAAGGAGAGAGAGTTCGAACAACTCCTTGAAATTTACCATGAATAGGATGCTCACGAGGTTTAGAAATGGTATGAATGATGTCCGAAGGAGTTGGAAGCACGGTCACATAATGAGCATCAATAGGGGCCGATTCTAAAGAGTCTAAACTCCAAGCATCGGTGAATCGACATTGACCATTAGATGGCACTCCAAGAATATCACCGAATTCTTCGAGAGTGTAAATAATGATTTTCCCCATAATGGAAAATCGTATAGACAGACCATTATTGATGCTTATCAATGTTAATGAGCTAAAGAACTCCATAAGAAACGAAGGAAATATTGGCTCATCAATATTAAGAAGACAATCAAACCCAATAGATTTAAACATGAAGAGAATAAACTCATTTGCGAAATTGGAACAAACAATGCGTCCTTCATGGAAACAACAATGTTCGAGAGACTTAGACGAGTTTTTGTGAGAGTGAATCAAAAGAGGGTGAGAGGGCATGTATGCTCGTGTTCGTTCGTGATCTGTTTGATATCTTGAAGACATGACAAGTACCTAAACACGAAAATATCTATCCAATCACTCATATGAAAAATTATAATCAACAAACAAAGAATATGAGAATGTGTTATATCAATTTCTTGACAAACAAAGGATTGAATCCATATCATTCTCATGTTCACAATGTGTTTATTCCATCATTGACCAAGAACACATGATCTATGTTATATCAACAATGGATTAGAACATTGGTTTTTCAAAACAAGGTTTTTAGGTAAGCATTAACAATGTCATTACCTACTTGTTCATGGGTTCATCTCAAATCCATCTTTTAACCAAAATCATTTAGCCTAAATTCGGATTTGTTCTACAAGTAGGTTTTAGTGAAATCTTAATGAATATCAACCTAAGGAATCATAGTAAGATTACCATGTCAACCCACATTCCTATTAAGGTTTTAATTCAATTTCAATTTTAAAAATCCCCAATTATGAAAGGATGAACCCTAGAACAAAATAGATGAAATTGATGTTAGATGAAGGATGAGTGAAACCCACAACTTGGAATCAATTAATTTGAGTGATTGAAGGTTTTGGAGGCTTCAACAATGGTGGAAAAGGTAAAACCCGTCGACTGTGTGTTTTTGGGAGAGAGAGAGTTTGGTTTGAAAAAGAATAAAAAACATAAGCTGGCTGTAACACCCCCAAATTTATACAACTCAGTGCAGCGGAAGACTAGTTGGTGTTACGGGATAGCACATTACTCACATCATAGACAACGCATAAAAATCGCGTCGTTTATTAATAAAGCATTTCCATTCATAAATATCAAAGTTACATAGGTCCCAAGTCATATTATTTCATACAATGTTTTACAAGTATTTGAATGGAAAATATAGTTTAAGTGCGGGCCATGAATTCTTGTTGTCTTCCCGAGAATTACCTTCAAGTACCTGAGATAAAACATGTTAAAAGAAAAGGTCAGCGATAACGCCGAGTGAATTCATAGAGTTTAATAAATTCAATCAATATAATATCAGTATACAATTTTTACTGAAAATCATTTTGTACAAATCATTTTAATAGGTCATGAAATAGCCAAAGTCATTTTATACAAATCTTTATCGAAAATCATAATATAGGCATTTGCCTTAAAAATCATTATACGAATCATTGTCGTTAAAAACACCATACAATACGTCTTTCAACGTTGTATAGATTAAATAAGACCGTTATATGAATATGGTTATAAAAAGCCTTAAAAATCATTATACGAGCCAATGTCGTAAAAACGTCATACAATACGTCTTACGACGTTGTATGAAAATAAAAACCGTTATATGAGTATGGTTATGAAAACCAAAACACAAACATAATATCAATAGTATGACCCAGTATTGCTAGTCAGGCAATACATCGTAATTCGAAGCGTCTAATAGTATTTCGTTAGTTTTTGGATTATTATAAGCCGCATGACATTGTTACCTTACTAAACCAACAACGGGTAGCTAACCCGATACCAATTTTGCCCATCTAAAGTAGCGTGTCGTCACAAAGGTCACGCTATGGAAGTCTTCTCATACATAAATTCGCTTACCAATCAATGTGGCACGACGAGGATCAACCGTCAAGGCGCGAACTGGGGTGATCGTCCCCAAATAGTACTATTAAATGCATAAGCGTCTACCAAATCCCGGTAGTTCACAATTCATGCTAATGGGATTTTTAGTGACATAACCTAACTTTAATAATCCATTTAATTTCATCTATCGGGTCCTTTATTCATTTATCGGGTCATACAATCGGGTCATTCAATCATTCGGGTCCAAATCAATAAACAAACAATTGGGACAAATGGTGTCCTATTTTATAAAAACTTAACATGTTATCTCCCTCGCGGGTTTATAAAACATTTCATAAAAACATTTAAAAGAGTGCGAGGCTATGAACTCACGTTGATGTGGGAAGGCGGGTTATCGGCGATTCGGACGTACGGTACGTGCTTCAATCACGGAAACCTAGACAAATAATACTCGGTCTTAGACTCATGTCCAATGACTTTATAAAAATGACAATTATGTATACATATGATGATTATTTATATATGATGATCAAGTGGGTTTACATATTCTCGTTTACTCATTCTAGTGTTATATGTCGATAACTTTTATACTAGTTTACTAGTTTTACCTATTTACACATTTTAAGTCCAATAAACTTATTATAAGTTATTTAACTTGTATTAATCCATTTTATACTTATATTATCAGTATTTAAACTTTCCATGTTGGGCCCAAATAGGTTAAGCCCAATAAGTTCTTTTTACAAGTTTTTATCTTATTTAGTCCAATTGTTAGTCCAATATGCTTAGTTAGCTCGTAAATGTCCGTATTTCTTATAGTTCGGGTTTTATCGGTTTTTACTTGTATTAGTTGCCTATACATCAGTATATGACTTTTATAAACTTTACGTTAGACGGGTTTGGTCGTCTAAGTTTTATTTGGCGAAAAACGTTAATTTCACGGCAATAGCCGAAAAAGTTGTAAAAATCAAGTTTATAGTTTTTATTACTTATAAATATTATTTCATTACCATTTATATAATTTATCCATTTAATTAACCTTTTATATATTCATATAAATAAGTTTTATAAGTTAGTGGGTTTTTATTATACATTTTATAAAATAAAATGTGAGTGCTTATATAATAATAATAAACATTAATTTCCAAAAATCTGATTTTTATCTTCATGTTCACCATTTTTACCATATCTAGAGTTATATAATGAATTAGAAGCTCATTTTTGGGTGACATGTTCTTCATATTATGTGCTACATTTAACTTAGTTATAGCTACTGCCCATTTTAAGTTTATCATGCCTTAACAGTCCCTACAAAACTGCTTATTCAGATTAGACCACCTAACTTGTTTTGATCATATCTCACTCATTATTTTGATTCCATTGCATGTCCAACTCTCACATGTGTACAAGACATATAGCTTACTGTAAATGGATTCTACTTCATCATTTTATCAGTCCATGACCTGTTTGTTTACTGTTTTATACAGCCATAAAATTTAAACAAGATTTTAGCATTGTTTCTTATAGTTTTTCACCTTTTTAATCATATTTATCAACACCAAATCCCCACATAACATTTTTATCATCATATAATCATCATATACATATACAATAGGAAATAAAATACATGTTTACATAATCAAAATAACAAGAAGATGAGGAGGACAATCTTTATACCACCATGTTGATATAGGTTGTGATTTGAGCATGGATTTTGATGGAGAAACTTGTGATGTACCAAGACCATCTTCAAGACCATCATTCTTCCTAAACACCTTGTGGAAAATCAGCCCTGCTACTCCATGAAAACTCCTCCTTGGATGTTATAACTTGCACCAATCAATAGGGCTTCAAAAGGGCATCAACATGTGTATGAATAACATGAGAATTTATGGTTGATTTTGATCAAAAGAGGGTGTTCTTGGTGAAAGTGGACGGCAACAATGGAGGATGGGAGAGAGATTTGAGTTGTTTGCATGGTGAGAAATGAGTTAGCTAGTTTTGGTTTAGTGGTTTTTGTTTGGTGGAAGCTTAAAGTGTAAGCTAAGGACATGTGTAATGTCACTTGTTAAAACTTGCCACCAAATGGATGTTGTGGCTTACTTTGGCCGCCCATATTGAGTGGGGTGGGGCAAGATTTATCTTGTCTCATCCCACTAATTTACGGGTATCCCTCGATTCTAGTTTCCTCGATTTGCGTGCCCTCAGGTCGTTTTACGAAAAACGTTTTTATAAATTATGAATCAACGTCATAAAACGAATCCAATAAAAATTGTTTCATCAAAAACGGAGTTCGAAAACGTAAATACGTAATCCTAGGGTTTCCGGTTTAGTCGTAAAGGACGTTAAAATAAAATCGTAAGTCCTAATCTCTTCTCGTAAATTTGTGAGTTTATGAACCAACACAAATTTAAAACTCCAAAATAATATTCACGGATAAATTTATTTTCTGAAATGTCGGACTGTCACCAAAGACGGTGTATGTAAACGTAAGCACGTAACGTTGAATCCTCCGGTTTAGACGTAGTCGATGCTACTTCAAGACGTAAATCCAAATTTCTTCCCAAAAATAAGTGAGTTCATATTGTAACATTAAAATAATGTTTTCAAATAAATATCGAGAATAAAATATCAACCATAAATTGAGGGATTGTCACAGCATTTACCCCTAAACAGGATCTTTGTCCTCAAGGATCATCTTACCTTACTACTCGCTTCTTATAGAGTTAAATCCATGTGGGTATTTCCTCCACATTCGGTCTTTTCTCACAAGTGTAATCCATTATAATACGCGAGTTTCATCAAACATAAATACGGGAATAAGATCAGGCTAAATGTTGACTTACTTTCTCTATCCATGATGTTCACGGGTTTCTGATGAATGCAACTTTTCGCCGATCTATGCTTTACTAAGAACAATCAGATTTTCACTTGATAGATATTCCATCAAGTTCGATTTTCGAAACATAATTCGCGTAGTTCTTGAAGTCCTAGGGTAGATCCAGCTTATATGCCTTTCAATCCCAACTTTTACATCATCTCAATGGTCCCATACAACGGGGACTTATATCCCATGATTTGTCAGATCATGAATTCATTTTTCCAAGGTTAAAAATTTTGGCATAACTTCGCTACCCATTTGGCACTTCAAGATCTACATTTCACATTCACATAACCTCTTGCCCACTACCGGCTGTCAATAATCAAATCCTAATTTCAACAATCATTTCAGATATCGCGGGTCGGGTATTTTGTAAGGTTAGGTTCGCCATCATAGGAAACCTTAAACCTAAAAGACATGGCCAACTCCCAATGGGTGTATGTCGGGTGTCTTCATCTCAACTCCTGCTTACAGATGCTCTAAGATTCAGATCCTAACAAGATTCAATCTCGATCCTCATACGATAATTATTAATGATAATCTCTCCAAAGGAAAACGATTATACGATTATTACTAAAGGTCAATCATTCAAACATAAAACAGCACTTATATTACTCTGTATCGTTACTATACCTCGTCCCTTCGATTTGGGGTGGTACATAGTACTCTCATCAAGGTTCGTTCTCAATGATTTCTGAGCAAATCTCAGAAATTCGATGCGAAGCGAGGATCTTGATAAAGATGTTCGATACAGACACACTATGTTTACATAACTCTTTTGCATTTATCATTAATGGGAATGATATTAGCAGATTTGGTCAGTCTGTCGATGATGACCCAAATCGAATCAAATTCAGATGATGACCTTTGCAATAGCTAGACGTTTACTAATGTATGAGGCGATGTCTGCCTTCATAATTGCCATTAGTACAACTTCTTCAGACAAAGATACTTTTAGTCAAAAATGACATACATATAATACTTATACTTACAAATTCCAACATAACTATATCTCACAATCTTCCATATTTGGGTAACCACAAGTGGCCTTTAAAACATTTAACGCCATCGGCTTCTCAATTCTAATGGTTCACATTAGCCGCGAACCCCTTTTATTATTTATATTATCTCTTTTTACAAACATTAGCTATTTTTAAATTGTTCGGCAATTTATTTTTGCACCTTCATTATTAAGGGAACATGTCCTAATTGGTTCTTTATCTTTTCTTCATAATGCGTCGGTATCCATATTCACCTCTCATGATGTTATAATTTTCATGTTTACTTTCCTCATGAAATAAACATCATAACCGTATTTATTCAAAAATTATTTCTTCACATTTTCTGAGTTTTAGTTTCTTCTCAACTATCATTTTTATCCGTTTTTCTCAATCCGTCGTCTAAAGCGTCGATAATTATTATAATTAATTAAATATTTATTAGTTAATTTTTATGAAGCGTAAACGTAAAAGTTTTAAATTTCTTAGTTCGACCAATTATATAAAATGTTCAAAATAAATTTGAGTTTAATTAACAAGATTTTCGTTGATTTATCGAAAATAATTAATAAGATTCGTAAATGTTCGAAAAACCTTTGTTTATACTTTGGTCAAAGTTTTCTTAGTTGAAAAGCAAAAATTGTCGTTTTAAGTTTTCAAGTTATGGTATAAATGGTTTTACTTAATCCTTCTTAAGTTATCTTGAGGTATACACAAACATTTACCCCTAAACAGAAGTTTAGTTAAATGGTTTGTGTATAAGGGAATAATCCCTTTAAAAATCCTTTGTTAACACATTTGTCAAAACATATTTCCATTCCTTTTTGGTAAAATCCAAAGTCTTAAAACGGCTTCTTAATTTTTGAAGAGTCTATATGCATACATCTTACCATTATTAATCCAACGGTCATTTTATGTAAAGGATTATGTTTTTAATCCCTAAGCGTTAATGGTTCTAATCTTTGAAAAGTCAATATAGCTTCCATTATCTATTAATCACACGATTAAATCATATAAAGGATTAAGTCCTTAATCATATGTTAAATATTTAAGGTATAGGTTTTCATTGTTTAGCCAATTCAGGGCAATTTATAACTAATTATTAACTCATTATTATTCTTATATACAAACAATTGGTCCTTAATGATCTCAAGCATGAATTTATCAATTTACAGCCTACACACGTGATTCACCAAATTTATGAATGCTACATGTGTGTTAGTCAATCCAAACGACATCACGTGAAACTCATAATATTCATTACAAGTACCGGATGTAGTGATTGGAATAAATAATCTTCTTCGCGGATTCGAAGTTGATGATAACCATGCCATGGATCAAATCTTTAAAACAAACGCTAGAACCTTGTAAATGATCGAACAAATCTTCCATTTCGAGTTATGGATATTGTTTTCGATTGTCAATTTACTCAGTTCATAGTAATCTATAAATATAAGGAATGATAACACCATAGCTCTTCATGATGACAGGCTTGGTAGAATAAAATCTTTCTCCGACAACTCTCTCAGTTGTACGGTAATTCCTTAAATTCAGATGGTGCTGACGTACAGTGCACAAGCCACAAGTGCAACACCGGAAATATAATCAATACCAATTTCAACTTGCCTTAATGGCAAAGGTCTAGGTAATTCATCAATAAATACTTCCTAAAGTTTCAGATAACATAAACATCTTTTAATAAATTCATATTAGGTTCTTCTAGATTATAATATCTATGACTAATTCACAACCATTCATGGTATAATTCTAAGTCATCCATCAAGAGTTATTTAGATCACTTTTGATAATCAACATCTTCTCATTTAGGGGAATTCAATACAAGTTCCCATCAATTAAGACAATGTCGTCATGTCATAATCAATCAATCCATTCTACTGGCATTACCAACTTTTCAGTTTTATTGCCGTTGATAAGATGTGAACTTCTCAAAAGTCTAATAATAACTCATAATCCTTCACAAATTCAAGGATATATGGAGACATAACTAACCTTAAAAGATTAAGGTTAACGCATAATCTACACGAGAGAATTTCAAATCAGATACAGACGAAAACATTTAACGAATATAAATATATCCCATGTTTTCATTAATTTGAGTACGCATTCGAAAGCTCCTCGGATCGTTACCCAGGTCATTCAAATGAAATCAAATCATAAGAAATGATAAGAACGTCAATACATCCAGTCGGGTATCAACACTCGGTAATCAGATACTTTTCCTAAGAATCTCACTACGGGAGAATTGGACAAGAAAGGAATTGTCAATTGTCAAATAAGACAATTTCCATAGATGAGTAAATTCAACTCAGAAGAATAGATAGTACGGGCACATATGTAGGTCTCCCTAACACTATGTCCCTATATTTCACTTCTTGCAGATCTCTTAAAAATTAATCTTTCATAATCTTCAAAGAAAATGTAGTGTTTATTCATTAGTTTTATGGTGACTACTAATAAGTCTTGCATAGTCCATTCCAAATTGTATGTAGGCGCGCAACTATATACAATTTCAAGATTAACGATGCAATACTCAGTTCGTCAAAATATTATCATCATGTTTATAATAAAAACATTTTCATGCTTAATTCTTAAATAAGAATCAGGAATAAATTTACAAAGATTTTCTTTATTATGAAAACAATAAAGTTTTCCAAGGTACTTTATAAACAACCTCATTTTGATAACAATCACTTATAAATCTTACTTTGAATAATCCTTATAGTGATGAAAATTCAATTTTTCTCAAGGCATACTGTTTTATCTTATAAAAAGAATGAGTGATCTGCAAAAGAGTGATGAAGAGTTGTTCACCAAGAACTTAACTACAATATGATAGGAAATGAGATTTAGCCAAATAATCATGAGGTTCATGACCTCGATGGCACTCACGAAGAATAATTCACAACGCAACTCAAATCGAGATGAGTACTTGTTCAATGGTTGCATCCCTAATTCAATCATTAGGATGAAGCAAGAAAAGATAGATATCATTGACACATGTAGAATTTAGTAATCAAAGGTAGTCTTTTCATTAATCACAAACAAGTCAAAATTGTACCGTAACACATTACGTGTCACTATGTCATACAATTCTCAGAACTCATCCTACCAACTGATGTCTCTGTTAGGTTAGGGATTTTTAAAAGATACCACAATGAATACTAATCTACAAGAGTCATTAGGTGTTCCATTTGTCCCGAAAGATCCATCGGTCCCAATTCAGAAGAAGATTTCTTCAATTTATTTATTGGACACTGGGCATCCTCATTAGTGGACAATGGCCTAGGAACAACCCTTAACACGAACCAATCAATCAATTAAAACCTTATAATTCAATCACAGAACTTAACGACTTCTATTAACAATCTCATATTCCATACGGGTTAAATTTTACTTTATTCAAGTTTTAACCGATTTTATACTCAATTCAATATCCTACCTCATATTCTAATACTTTCAATCTTATTCTTAGGCCTTAATAGGCAATAAAAGCTCGATATGAACAATACTTAATTTCCAATCCTATATCTCTTACAACAACAATTATCAAATGAGTCACTAGTATGAAATGACTTGATCATTCAACTAGACTTCTCGGAAAGGTACTAGTGCCATGAGGCTTTTGGGTAATGGTTCCAATGACAGCCTCAAGTGCAACATTCACCCTTTCGATTTCAATTTAAGAGTTGGATGACAACGAATCAGATGACACCTTTCCAGGTGGTAACGTTTTGTCAAACTCCACTCTATAAGGAAAGATCGTCATGACATCGGTCTCAGATTTAATCTCACCAATTCTTTTTCAATATCACAATCAACTAATGTCTACATTTCTACGAATATCAACCATTTGTTGGGATCATAAATATCCACAACTTGGTTTAGATCTAGGATAGCTAGAATTCCTACGAGAATAGCTTCGATTAATTTACTAGGGGATTTAGGGTTACTTGTGACAATCTACGTCGTATAAATACCTTGTATAAATATCAAAATAATCATCAAATAATCATGTAATAAAATTACATCATATATATATAATCTAAGTTATATATATATATATATATATATATATATATATATATATATATATATATATATATATATATATATATATATATATATATATATATATATATATATATATATATATATATATATATATATATATATATATATTAAAATAACACTTCTCAGTCTGGCCTTGTCGGTAACTCGGGAATTCTTCGGCACCGTTATAGTCAAAAGATTTTTAGACATTTTTAGAAAAATGTTTATAGTTAAAAGATCTTGAAAAGTTTTATTCAAAACCTTAGTTTTAAAAATCTTTCGTTCTCTATAACGAGAGCTCTGGTACCAAACTGTAACACCCCCAAATTTATACAACTCAGTGCAGTGGAAGACTAGTTGGTGTTACGGGATAGCACATTACTCACATCATAGACAATGCATAAAAATCGCGTCGTTTATTAATAAAGCATTTCCATTCATAAATATCAAAGTTACATAGGTCCCAAGTCATATTATTTCATACAATGTTTTACAAGTATTTAAATGGAAAATATAGTTTAAGTGCGGGCCATGAATTCTTGTTGTCTTCCCGAGAATTACCTTCAAGTACCTGAGATAAAACATGTTAAAAGAAAAGGTCAGCGATAACGCCGAGTGAATTCATAGAGTTTAATAAATTCCATCAATATAATATCAATATACAATTTTTACTGAAAATCATTTTGTACAAATCATTTTAATAGGCCATGAAATAGCCAAAGTCATTTTATACAAATCTTTATCGAAAATCATAATATAGGCATTTGCCTTAAAAATCATTATACGAATCATTGTCGTTAAAAACACCATACAATACGTCTTGCAACGTTGTATAGATTAAATAAGACCGTTATATGAATATGGTTATAAAAAGCCTTAAAAATCATTATACGAGCCAATGTCGTAAAAACGTCATACAATACGTCTTACGACGTTGTATGAAAATAAAAACCGTTATATGAGTATGGTTATGAAAACCAAAAAACAAACATAATATCAATAGTATGACCCAGTATTGCTAGTCAGGCAATACATCGTAATTCGAAGCGTCTAATAGTATTTCGTTAGTTTTTGGATTATTATAAGCCGCATGACATTGTTACCTTACTAAACCAACAACGGGTAGCTAACCCGATACCAATTTTGTCCATCTAAAGTAGCGTGTCGTCACAAAGGTCACGCTATGGAAGTCTTCTCATACATAAATTCGCTTACCAATCAATGTGGCACGACGGGGATCAACCGTCAAGGCGCGAACTGGGGTGATCGTCCCCAAATAGTACTATTAAATGCATAAGCGTCTACCAAATCCCGGTAGTTCACAATTCATGCTAATGGGATTTTTAGTGACATAACCTAACTTTAATAATCCATTTAATTTCATCTATCGGGTCCTTTATTCATTTATCGGGTCATACAATCGGGTCATTCAATCATTCGGGTCCAAATCAATAAACAAACAATTGGGACAAATGGTGTCCTATTTTATAAAAACTTAACATGTTATCTCCCTCGCGGGTTTATAAAACATTTCATAAAAACATTTAAAAGAGTGCGAGGCTATGAACTCACGTTGATGTGGGAAGGCGGGTTATCGGCGATTCGGACGTACGGTACATGCTTCAATCACGGAAACCTAGACAAATAATACTCGGTCTTAGACTCATGTCCAATGACTTTATAAAAATGACAATTATGTATACATATGATGATTATTTATATATGATGATCAAGTGGGTTTACATATTCTCGTTTACTCATTCTAGTGTTATATGTCGATAACTTTTATACTAGTTTACTAGTTTTACCTATTTACACATTTTAAGTCCAATAAACTTATTATAAGTTAATTAACTTGTTTTAATCCATTTTATACTTATATTATCAGTATTTAAACTTTCCATGTTGGGGCCCAAATGGGTTAAGCCCAATAAGTTCTTTTTACAAGTTTTTATCTTATTTAGTCCAATTGTTAGTCCAATATGCTTAGTTAGCTCGTAAATGTCCGTATTTCTTATAGTTCGGGTTTTATCGGTTTTTACTTGTATTAGTTACCTATACATCAGTATATGACTTTTATAAACTTTACATTAGACGGGTTTGGTCGTCTAAGTTTTATTTGGCGAAAAACGTTAATTTCACGGCAATAGCCGAAAAAGTTGTAAAAATCAAGTTTATAGTTTTTATTACTTATAAATATTATTTCATTACCATTTATATAATTTATCCATTTAATTAACCTTTTATATATTCATATAAATAAGTTTTATAAGTTAGTGGGTTTTTATTATACATTTTATAAAATAAAATGTGAGTGCTTATATAATAATAATAAACATTAATTTCCAAAAATCTGATTTTTATCTTCATGTTCACCATTTTTACCATATCTAAAGTTATATAATGAATTAGAAGCTCATTTTTGGGTGACATGTTCTTCATATTATGTGCTACATTTAACTTAGTTATAGCTACTGCCCATTTTAAGTTTATCATGCCTTAACAGTCCCTACAAAACTGCTTATTCAGATTAGACCACCTAACTTGTTTAGATCATATCTCACTCATTATTTTGATTCTATTGCATGGCCAACTCTCACATGTGTACAAGACATATAGCTTACTGTAAATGGATTCTACTTCATCATTTTATCAGTCCATGACCTGTTTGTTTACTGTTTTATACTGCCATCAAATTTAAACAAGATTTTAGCCTTGTTTCTTATAGTTTTTCACCTTTTTAATCATATTTATCAACACCAAATCCCCACATAACATTTTTATCATCATATAATCATCATATACATATACAATAAGAAATAAAATACATGTTTACATAATCAAAATAACAAGAAGATGAGGAGGACAATCTTTATACCACCATGTTGATATAGGTTGTGATTTGAGCATGGATTTTGATGGAGAAACTTGTGATGCACCAAGACCATCTTCAAGACCATCATTCTTCCTAAACACCTTGTGGAAAATCAGCCCTGCTACTCCATGAAAACTCCTCCTTAGATGTTATAACTTGCACCAATCAATAGGGCTTCAAAAGGGCATCAACATGTGTATGAATAACATGAGAATTTATGGTTGATTTTGATCAAAAGAGGGTGTTCTTGGTGAAAGTGGATGGCAACAATGGAGGATGGGAGAATGATTTGAGTTGTTTGCATGGTGAGAAATGAGTTAGCTAGTTTTGGTTTAGTGGTTTTTGTTTGGTGGAAGCTTAAAGTGTAAGCTAAGGACATGTGTAATGTCACTTGTTAAAACTTGCCACCAAATGGATGTTGTGGCTTACTTTGGTCGCCCATATTGAGTGGGGTGGGGCAAGATTTATCTTTTCTCATCCCACTAATTTACGGGTATCCCTCGATTCTAGTTTCCTCGATTTGCGTGCCATCGGGTCGTTTTACGAAAAACGTTTTTATAAATTATGAATCAACGTCATAAAACGAATCCAATAAAAATTGTTTCATCAAAAACGGAGTTCGAAAATGTAAATACGTAATCCTAGGGTTTCCGGTTTAGTCGTAAACGACGTTAAAATAAAATCGTAAGTCCTAATCTCTTCTCGTAAATTTGTGAGTTTATGAACCAACACAAATTTAAAACTCCAAAATAATATTCACGGATAAATTTATTTTCTGAAATGTCGGACTGTCACCAAAGACGGTGTATGTAAACGTAAGCACGTAACTATGAATCCTCCGGTTTAGACGTAGTCGATGCTACTTCAAGACGTAAATCCAAATTTCTTCCCAAAAATAAGTGAGTCCATATTGTAACATTAAAATAATGTTTTCAAATAAATATCGAGAATAAAATATTAACCATAAATTGACGGATTGTCACACTGGCGCTCTGACAAAAGTTACTGCCCGCGGTACCTTATCGATAAGGAACCGCGGGTTTGAGCCGCGGAGATAAGGAACCGCCTGCAGAGGCAGGTTTCTATCTCTGAAAAACGCCAAATTTTGAAAATCCAGTTTTTCTAAAATACTTAAAATTAAATCATGAGCCTTTTAGAATATCATTGGATCATCATAACACTAAGCAATATGCCTTAACGAAGGATTACGAGTTAAATCAAGATCGAAAAGAACCGAAACGGACAAACGACTACTCGTAGCAAAACGACTAAGTGGAGAGAAATCAAGGGAAGTGAATCAAGACTAGGATCAATGCTCAAGGGATTAATGACATTATTCAAGTAGTTGAAACGAAGAGCTTGTGTCATATATAGTGGTTTAAGACGTGCCTTTCCGGCGAAACGATAAACGGCTTTGGTAATGAATGAGCACAAAGCAATTATTCAAGTCTAAACTAAGATCACTTTCAATAATAGTCTTAGTCTAAGCTAAAATATGAGCAAAGTATTAATTCACTTTCTCTCCTACAAAGGGCCTACTAACCGTATGGGTGCAAACCATGGAAATCATGCTTTATACTTTAAGCTTCTACTAACTCACTCTACATCACCTTAGTGAGTCAAGTATCCAAGCAATGAAGGTTGAGAGGATAAAGAAAAAGAAGCACAAACCACAAATAAATGTCAAGGCAAGGATGCCGAGAACAAGAACATAGTCAAGTAATGATCAAGAGAATGATCAAAGGGCGTGTGGGAGAACGAAAGCGTACCTTGGCCACAAAGAGCAATCCATGAAGGAATAAGTGCTATGCCCAATATATGACTATGATGAGTACTAAGTCTTCAAGGACTAGTATCATTCCCAATCATATTGGTATCATCATTCAAAGATGTTAAAGATCAATGAAGATGATTCTTCTACAAGTGCAAGTAACTCAAACCACAACCAATTAAGTGATTGATCTTCATGAGTACCTACACAAAGCAAGATGCAAACTAGTAGATATATTTCAAGAGTATATCTAAAATGCATAAAGGCTACTAATCTTAAGTGGGATGCAATATTATCAATTAAAAGACCTATTTTTCAAAGAAAACATAGTTTTGACCAAAGAGAAACTTTAGTACAACTAGACCTTCTAATTTGAGGAGACAATGGATCGATCCAAGTTTTAAATTACAATATACTTCAAAGATCTTGAGTGACCATCGCTCTGATACCAATTGTAGAAACTAGAAGGGGGGGTTGAATAGTTTCTCTTTGATTGGTGACCAAATTAAAATTGCTTTCAATTTGGTTTGTATCAAAACTATCTTTTACTTAAAGCTAAGTTGCATAATGATTAGGTTCAATTGAAATGCACTAGCAAGAATAATAAGCAAGTATAATGATAATGAAATAAGTAAAGAGCAAGGAAGGAAACAACCTAGTAGGAAGACATCAAGATTTATAGTGGTTCAACAACGAGGCTCTATCCTCGTTTCTACTCCACTCCTCGAGTACACCTACTAGAGATTTCCACTATATCCACAAGCTCCCTTCTCGGCGGAGAAAACCTTACATCGTTGCTTACATTATTTTCCGACACTAAGCTAAATGTCGAGACCTAATCTTTAGCTAGGACCAATCTACACGACGTTGCCTACTTCACAATTCAACGACACAAGGCTAGATGTCGAGTTCTAATCTTAAGGTAGAACCAATCTTCACGACGTTGCCTACTTCACCATTTTACGACACAAGGCTAGATGTCGAGTTCTAATCGAAAGCTAGAACCAATCTTCACGACTCTTCACTTTGAAGCTAAGTGAGAACTTCACACAACACCACTACTAATCACTTTAAAGTTTAGTGAGAACTCACAAGACACAACCACATCACTTTATAGTTTAGTGAGAACTCCTAATCAAATCTATTACAAATCAACTAGACTTATCCAAGTACACACATGTAGCTTGGATTTACACAACACAAATCCAAGCAAACACATATGCAATGGATGTACACAACAAATCCAAGTATTCACAAATAACTTGGATGAACACAACTAGTCCAAGTATTCATAAATACATTGGATTGACCTAAAACAAAAAGGTACCATGATGAATATGACTAGATCATAAATTTATCTTTATCACTACACTAGTGAGTGAGTGATCTTCTCATTGGACATGGTAAAGGAGGGGATCAAGAGGATAATCATATATATATATATATATATATATATATATATATATATATATATATATATATATATATATATATATATATATATATATATATATATATATATATATATATATATATATATATATATATATATATATATATATATATATAGATGTAAACATCCTTAACAAATTAAGTGATCATTTACTAATGATTATGCTATAGAAAATAGAAAAAGGGCTGAGAAAAAAGTCCAAGAAGCTTGCTGGAAAATGAGATTTGACCCACTATTTAAAGGAGACAAAGTTACAACGGATCTATAACGGCTACTGTGCGCGGTACCTTATCTCACCCCGCGGTACCATATCGCTAAGGTACCGCGTAGGTACTTAAGGTACTGCCACTAGACTACGCTCCGTTTTTTGTCTTTTAGTGGGGTGGGAATATCTGAGGTATTTGAACCCTTCAAAGGATATTCTAACAGCATTTGGAATATGCCATTTTCAAATTTTCATTTTCCATTTTAATAAAATATTTTCTTAAAAAGAAAGTTTATTAAAAAGTCTTTTGTCTTATTAACAAAAGTGAGTTTTAAGGATAATCATTTTGATGATCACTAAGTATGATTAAGAAAGGTTAGTGATATGATTATTACCTTGATGATAGTGTTAGTTAAATAATTCATTTTGTGTTTCTACACAAAATGTGTTGTATGGTTTGTTGTGATCAAAACTAAGAAAGATTAGTTAACACTAATAATGTTTTTAGGCATTACTTGCATTAACAGGTTTTACAAAGCATTTGAATGGAAATTTATATTTAAGTGCGGGCCATGAATTCTTGTTGTCTTCCCGAGAATTACCTTCAAGTACCTGAGATAAAACATGTTAAAAGAAAAGGTCAGCGAAAATGCCGAGTGAATTCATAGAGTTTAATGAAATCCAACAATAGAACATTGGTATATAGTTATTACCAAAAATCATTTTGTACAAATCTTTGCAATAGGCCATAAAATAGCCAAAGTCATTTTATACAAATCCTTATCAAAAATCATAATATAGGCTTTTGCCTTCATAATCATTATACGAGCCATTGTCGTAAAAACATTGTTAGTGCAAATATTACGATGCTTTGTCGATATAATCTCTTTGTGTTTTGTTGATGACAAACGTATAATTCGCAATAAATTATGTAAAATGTTATGGTACTCGTAATCACTCAAGAATACATTTGTATACTTCTCTCGACACCTCAAAGACCGCATTCGGCATGAATCACTAAAGGTATGTACAAACATGTCATTAACCTAACTAAGTGATGAAGGATTAATATTTTCTTAAAACTCACATTTTAATCATATGTGACAAAAGATTTTAATTAACTTTATTTTTAAGAAAATGTTTTATTAAAAAGAAAATGGAAATTTGAATTTGGCATATTCCATATGCCAAAGGAATATCCTTTGAGGGTATAAACAACCCCAGATGGCATATCCCCACTAAAGGACAAATTTGCACAAACTCCGACGCGGAGGTTCCTTAAAGGAACCCGCGGTTCCTTATTGATAAGGTACCGCGGGTAGAGATAAGGAACCGCGGGTGTTTTTTACCGTTGCAATGTTGTCCTATAAATAGTGGATCATTTCCAAGTTTTCTTTCAACCCTTTTTGCACAGTTTCTTTCAAAAACCATCTTAGATCCTTGATTAGTTAGTTTTGATTAATCTTGTTTAAGATGTGATTCAATCTTCAATCTCCTCATCCTCTCAAGTGCAAAGAGAAGAACACTATCATTACCATGATGTGTTGGGTTCACTACATGATGAAGATCTTTCCTTCTATAGATCTAAGTTATGTTTTTAGTATTCCTACTATGTATATGTAGAAGATCCAAGTGTTGGGTACACTTGGATGTGTTTGTAAGGGTAGAAGATCCAAGTGATGAGTATCCTTGGATTAGGTGTTAGTTGTGTAGATCCAAGTCTTGTTAGTACTTGGATATAGTGTTAGAGTTATAGATCTAAGTGTTGTATGCTTAGATCTATATGGTTTATGTGTTTAGGCCATAAAACACAAGGTTTGTTATGTTGGGCCATAAAACATAACTAGTGGGTAGATTAGGTTGTGTCTTGGCAGTTCTCACTAAACTATAAAGTGATGTGGTTGTGTCTTGTGAGTTCTCATTTAACTTGAAAGTGATTAGTAGTTGTGTTGTGTGAAGTTCTCACTTAGCTTCAAAGTGAAGAGTCGTGAAGATTGGTTCTAGCTTTCGATTAAAACTCGACATCTAGCCTTGTGTCGTTAAATGGTGAAGTGGGTGACGTTGTGTAGATTGGTCCTACCTAAGATTAGGACTCGACTTTTAGCTTGGAGTCAGAAATTGGATAAGCGACGTTGTGTATGGTTTCTCCACCTTAAGGAGTTTGTTGACTAGTGAAGTAACTCTTGAGTAAGGTGTACTCGAGGAGTGGAGTAGGGCGAAGAGGAGCTTCGTGACCGAACCACTATAAATCATCGTGTCGGTACTTTCCTTTACATTTTTGTCTTTACCTTTGTAGATGTATTTATAGTTGCATACTTGTGTTGTGTGTTGTGTGCATCCCATAATCTAAACATCTAAGTTTTGGAAAAGCTATGGCTTAGTACGTGTGTGCTTCGTGTTTAGATTATGGTCAAGTGTACATCACTTAGTCTAAACATCCTAGTTGCAGAAAAGCTTATGCTTAGTACGTGTGTGCTTAGTGTTTAGACTATTGCTTGATGTACTCTTGATTTGATGTGTTTGTGTGTTTACTTACTTGTAGTATTTATCTTTCAATCAAACACATCTCA
This sequence comes from Glebionis coronaria, assembly GCA_025667525.1. Lineage (NCBI taxonomy): Eukaryota > Viridiplantae > Streptophyta > Magnoliopsida > Asterales > Asteraceae > Glebionis > Glebionis coronaria. The sequence continues at coordinate 276,298,295 of CM046879.1, forward strand.
TATCTAGTCAATCTTGATCGAGAATTTGATACAAAGGATTGTCAAAGTTTAAACATGTAATAAATAGTTTTGTCCACTGTCGGCGGTTCTATAAATGGACCGGCGGTTCCTTATTGATAAGGAACCGCGGGTACACATAAGGAACCGCGCACAGTGGATTAAGCCGAAATGTTTTAAAAACTAACTAGAAACTATTCAACCCCCCTTCTAGTTTCTACAATTGGTATCTGAGCGAGGTTTCTCAAGATCTTTGAAGTATATTGTACTTTAAAGCTTGGATCGATCTTTGCTCTCTTTTTCAAAACAAATGGTCTTTAAAATGAAAACGGTTTTTAAAAATAGAGACGATCTTTGTATCAAATTGTTCATGAAGAGTGATTACTTATGAAATGTCTTTCGTTGTTTCATTCGTACAAGTTTTGGTGTTAAATAAACTTTGTATAATAGCTTGAATTAAATCTTTTCATGTTTGGAAGTATAAAAATCTTTTGTGTCATAATTAACTCTAAAATACGAGTTCTATGTGTCTAAAATGATTTTTTAGAGTCCTAAGTCCTTCCAAAAAGTTACCAAATGATTTTGGCCAAAAACTCATTTTTTGTCCTCTGACCACGGTTCTTTATTGTTCCCCGCGGATCCTTATCAATAAGGAACCGCAGTCAGTCTGACTCAGATTTTTGCAAACTTTGAAAAATCATATAAAATCAACCGTAAGTCCGTAGAAGTCGTGCCACCCGTCATTTCGAAGGTAATTGAATTTTCTATCAATTAAAAATGCTTCCAAACCTTTATTCAAACTTTAAAATTTAAATGTTTTATAATTTATATACTTTGTCCAAAGTATTGAGTCTCGGTTTGTCGTAAAACATGTGTTTTACTCTTTTTCTATTAAGTTGGACATCTCTTGGTGATATATCTTTGAAAATTGATATATTTACAAAGTGTTAAACTTAAATGGGTCAAAGACTATTTACAAATAAAATCAAGCTATGAATACTTTGTTGTATCTAACACTTAAAACATGGACAAATGCTTTTATGTGTTAAGCTATTTGTTTGTGTGTGTTTCCTTGTGTGCTATTATTATATGTATACATTTTTAAGTGTTCCTTGGTATTTGTAGTAGTATTGCTTATATGTCTAGTATATTGTGCCTTTCTTGGTATTTGTTAGTATCTTGTTTTTCCTAATTAGGATGTATGCTAGATTTCTTGCATTTTAGTTGCAACATCATGTGTGCATTGCATATAGGATTAACATCTCTTGGTTTACAAATGTTACATAAACATCTTGTACACCTCGGCATGTTCTTTAACACTTTTAGGTTTGAAAGCTTTGGGAGCTTGTCAAATCTATTGATTTGGGTCGTCTTACTCGATCATTGTGTTATTAGTTCAAGTAGATAAATGTCTCACTATAAAACATGAAACACCCTTTGAAAATCTTAGCTATTTTCTCTTAAAAGAGTGTTTGTGAGAATCAAGAAAGATTTCGATTAAATATCAATGCACTATTCAAACTATGATTGGTATCATTATCGAATCTAATTGACATGTTTTTTAGTATAGACATGAATGTGGTTTATTAATAATATACATCGGATCATAACTCACACTTGTGTTGATGGTGTTATATTGAATCTACTTGTTCAAATTGTTAGACATATTTTGTTTAATAATTACTTATAATGCACAATAGAGTCGGTTTGATAACTTGGATGCTTCATCCGAAATACTAAAGTAATTTACATTGCTATGCTATTTATAAATATGTCATTTCCGAAAGACCAATCAAGAGTGTTCTAACAAATTGTGTAAACTTGGTTTGTACAATTCAATGTTATTGGCCTCAAGTTCTATTAAGGTAAATAACATTAACTAGACTTGTTTGACAAGATATGCAATGGTGCATTCTTAACCCTCATTAAGTCATGCATTGTGTCGCCATGCAAGTTTCATCCTTGCTAAACTTTATTAGGCAAATGTTGGAATTACATTTTGTCTAACTTGAGAATGACTACTAGAGAATATATGCACTAGGATCTTAATTTGACCTAAAGGTTGAATTACTTCCATGTGGGAAGTTGAATTGGTGTATAACTTGTAAAAATGGTCGTGTTTAGCCTTAATTGAGAACCTCTAGTGATAGTCTCATACTCATTGTTTAAAAAGATTAAATGGTTCTTCCTATATATGACTAATGATAGTTTACTTTGATGAACTTTGTATGTCATTAAGGAGTCTTTTTCTTTTGTAGCCATTAGGTTTTTCTTAGCTTTCTTCTTACGTGCTAATTGAACCTATGTGTCTTTCCTTTGTGTGTGTTCTAGTTTTTATTGCTCTTAAGCATGACTTTATGATAAGTTAGACTAGAACATTAGGATTTGCTGAATTGGAAAATCCTCCTTCACGACCTAAACCTAGCCTCTGTAGGCGGTTATTTAAATAGACCGCGGCTCCATATCAATATGGAACCGCCGGTGGAGATAAAGAACCGCGGGCAGAAGCTCTCAAATTCGTGTTTTCTGAAACTTCCCAATTGTTCCAACACCCTTTGGAATCTTTGTTTCAAACCTTTTATCACTCCCAAAATATCTTGGGCTTTCCCTTTTAAACCCACCTTGTTAGCCATGTTCTTCACACCTGAAACCATTCATCCTTACCCCTTAAACCACCCATTAGTACCAAGTTCTACAAGAACCTCCAATTTATCCAAAACCTCCTCTTCAAAGAGGCACCTCAAAATTAAGATTAAGTTACCCAAACTTAACTCTTCATCCTTTCACACACCCAAGAATGAGATTGTTCCAATCCTCATCTCTTCATCACCCTCACTACCTCTTGCTCCATGCAAGACTACCTCAACCATTGGTACCAACCATTCACATGGTTCTACCTCCTCTTCATTCCAATCTATAATGAATGAGCTAACCTCACCCTTCACTCCAAGTACTCTCTTGGATGTGACTACCCAACCTCAACCCATCCAAAGCATTCCCATTGTGAATGACTTTGTTGATACCTTGGTGACTTCACCTTTTACCCCTTCAAACTCACCCACATCACCCATCCAAAGTATTCCCATTGTGAATGACTTTGTTGAACCCTTGGTGACTTCACCTTTCACCCCACCAAATTCCGCCACCACCCTTGTCTTTCATTTAAGCATGTGGATTGCTTATTGCTAAGACATCTAATTTAAGAAAATCTTAGGATTCTAGTGTAACTGAGATTAAAATTATTCTTAAGTTTTAGGCTTGTTTTATTTATACATCTTTCTATGATCTTTATTCTCTTGTATTTCCTTTCATGTTTTCAACATGATTTTTCTTTGAGTCTTGGATCTTTTTGTTATTATGTTTTTTCTTTTCTCTTATTTTGAGTCCTTTTCTTAAACTAATAAGAATTAGGAATCTTCTTGGAGATTTACATTACATGTAGCTTGATTTGTGATATCTAGATAGATGAATTGCTTGTATGCTACTTGCTTATATATCTTCTTACTTATCCGTATGCTATATGCTTAATTTATTAGTTAATAAATGCATGCTTATTATAAAGGTTTTGTCTTTGTCAAGCATTCCAATATAATATCTCTTAGATGTGTCTAACTCATGAGTGTCCTTAAATGCTACGTGCTAACATGTTTTAGTTAGTCTTCTCTTTTTAAGTAATCATGTCTCTTGCATGCCATATGTGTTAATTGCGCACCTTCTCTACATTGGTTTATTGTAGACTTCATTAGGCATTGCATGAATTATCGTATGTGCTTACTTGATTATGTGTTAGATTTTGTACTAACTCTTTCATGTCTTCTTGAGCTTCTTTTGAGTTTCTTCTCTCGTTTCGTAAAGTTATCCTTAACTTCTTTGTTGAGTCTCTCTCAATTCATTTTAATCATGCTCTTTTATGTCGAGTCTCTTTCTTGTAGTCTTTCTAAACTAAGTTGAGTCGAGCCTTACACTTTCCTCATCATGTATTTGTTCTTTGAACATCCATAATGATTGAGAAGAGCTACGAAACTTTGAGCATGTAGTTTATCGTATGCTAAACACCATTCGGTGTCGACATTCATACGCATTTTTGCCTATAATGTCCTATATCTCGTATTTTTCTTAAAGCGTCGATTTATCCGCTTTTGGTTTTCCTTTATTTATTTTGGTCAAAAAAAGTCTCTAGGTTGAGATATTTTTGTTCCTCTTTTTGAGAGTTGATTGCGATTAAAATTTACAATTGGTATCGGTGATTACATCAATTCTAAGTTTTTAACACCTTGAAATGATATCTTCAAATTCTTGGATGTTTTCTACCTCTACTCCAACAATTTTGAATTGATTTCCTCAAAATCCTCTCCTTGTTTTTTTAGAGTTGATGGTTAAATCTTGAATTTTCTTGGGTGATTCCAAAAATTCTAAGCTTTTTACCCTTTGACATATTATCATTACAATTGGTATGGATGTTTCTTTTCTATCTCTATTCCAACAATTGTGAATTGATCTTGTCAAGATCCTCTCCTTGGATTTGTCTTTGGATTGATAGCATCGCATGCACACTTCTTTGCTTGTCATTGTTTGTGCAAACGACTTGTTTATCATCCCCGTTTAGGTGACATCTCTTTTTATATATGCTCTTGTCTACTAAGTTTGTTTTGTAGGACAATTCTGACCCATTTTTGTAGCTCGTCACTATTCTTGCTTTGTTGGTACCTCAAGCAAGGGGGAGCTCATATCAAGGGGGAGCATTTGCAAGAGTTCAAGTCATTACATTTGCGACCGTTGACTCACTCAAATTGCATTCATCGAACATCTTGCAAGTAATGCATTTTGGACACTCGTAGATAAGCATATTATTATGCTTGGAGTTGGTTAACCTATGGTGATTGAAGACTTCACTAGGATGACGCAAGCTCAATATTTTTGTATGATGGGTTAATGGCTTGGATTCTCGCCTCTCAAACGACAACCACTATGGATGATTAGATCTTTGGATGCATGTTCTCTCGAAGTCAATCCTCCTCTTCTACAAATGAAGACTACCTTTTTGATTCGACAAAAGGGGGAGAAGTAAGTGTAAACGAGTAACTTATGCATTTTAATATGTGTTGTGGTTTACTTGTTTGTCATCATCAAAAAGGGGGAGACTGTTAGTGCAAACATTACGATGCTTTGTCGATATAATCTCTTTGTTTTTTGTTGATGACAAACGTATAATTCGCAATACATTATGTAAAATGTTAAGGTACTCGTAATCACTCAAGAATACATTTGTATACTTCTCTCGACACCTCCAAGACCGCATCGGCATGAATCACTAAAGGTATGTACAAACATGTCATTAACCTAACTAAGTGATCAAGGATTAATATTTTCTTAAAACTCACATTTTAATCAAATGTGACAAAAGATTTTAATTAACTTTATTTTTAAGAAAATGTTTTATTAAAAAGAAAATGGAAATTTCAATTTGGCATATTCCATATGCCAAAGGAATATCCTTTGAGGGTATAAACTACCCAGATGGCATATCCCCACTAAAGGACAAATTTGCACGGACTCCGACGCGGAGGTTCCTTAAAGGAACCCGCGGTTCCTTTTTGATAAGGTACCGCGGGTAGAGATAAGGAACCGCGGGTGTTTTTGACCGTTGCAATGTTGTCCTATAAATAGTGGATCATTTCCAGGTTTTCTTTCAATCCTTTTTGCACAATTTCTTTCAAAAACCATCTTAGATCCTTGATTAGTTAGTTTTGATTAATCTTGTTTAAGATGTGATTCAATATTCAATATCCTCATCCTCTCAAGTGCAAAGAGAAGAACACTATCATTACCATGATATGTTGGGTTCACTACATGATGAAGATCTTTCCTTCTATAGATGTAAGTTATGTTTTTAGTCTTCCTACTATGTATATGTAGAAGATCCAAGCGTTGGGTACACTTGGATGTGTTTGTAAGGGTAGAAGATCCAAGTGATGAGTATCCTTGGATTAGGTGTTAGTTGTGTAGATCCAAGTCTTGTTAGTACTTGGATATAGTGTTAGAGTTATAGATCTAAGTATTTTGTGCTAGATCTATATGGTTTATGTGTTTAGGCCATAAAACACAAGGTTTGTTATGTTGGGCCATAAAACATAACTAGTGGGTAGATTAGGTTGTGTCTTGGTAGTTCTCACTAAACTATAAAGTGATGTGGTTGTGTCTTGTGAGTTCTCACTTAACTTGAAAGTGATTAGTAGTTGTGTTGTGTGAAGTTCTCACTTAGCTTCAAAGTGAAGAGTCGTGAAGATTGGTTCTAGCTTTCGATTAGAACTCGACATCTAGCCTTGTGTCGTTAAATGGTGAAGTGGGCGACGTTGTGTAGATTGGTCCTACCTAAGATTAGGACTCGACTTTTAGCTTAGAGTCAGAAATTGGATAAGCGACGTTGTGTATGGTTTCTCCACCTTAAGGAGTTTGTTGACTAGTGAAGTAACTCTTGAGTAAGTTGTACTCGAGGAGTGGAGTAGGGCGAAGAGGAGCTTCGTGACCGAACCACTATAAATCATAGTGTCGGTACTTTCCTTTACATTTATGTCTTTACCTTTGTAGATGTCTTTATAGTTGCATACTTGTGTTGTGTGTTGTGTGCATCTCATAATCTAAACATCTAAGTTGCGGAAAAGCTATGGCTTAGTACGTGTGTGCTTCGTGTTTAGATTATGGTCAAGTGTACATGACTTAGTCTAAACATCCTAGTTGCGGAAAAGCTTATGCTTAGTACGTGTGTGCTTAGTGTTTAGACTATTGCTTAATGTACTCTTGATTTGATGTGTTTGTGTGTTTACTTACTTGTAGTATTTATCTTTCGATCAAACGCATCTCATATCTAGTCAAGCTTGATCGAGAATTTGATACAAAGGATTGTCAAAGTCTAAACATGTAATAAATAGTTTCGTCCACTGTAGGCGGTTCCAAAAATGGACCGGCGGTTCCTTATTGATAAGGAACCGCGGGTACACATAAGGAACCGCGCACAGTGGATTAAGCCGAAATGTTTTGAAAACTACATGAAACTATTCAACCCCCCCCTTCTAGTTTCTACAAACATCATACAATACGTTTTATAACGTTGTATAGAGTTAAATAAAAACCGTTATATGAATATGGTTATATAAAACCAAAACACGAACATAATATCAATAATAAGACCCTGTATTGCTAGTCAGGCAATATATCGTAATTCAATGCATAAAGCAGTATTTTTGTTATTTTTGGATTATTATAAGCCGCATGACATTGTTACCTTACTATCACAACAACGGGTAGCTAACCCGATACTCAATTTGCCCATCTAAGTTAGCGTGTCGTCACAATAATCACGCTATGGAAATCTTCTCATACATAAATTCGCTTACCAATCAATGTGGCACGACGGGGATCAACCGTTAAGGCGCGAATTGGGGTGATCGTCCCTAAATAGTACTATTATATGCATAAGCGTCTACCAAATCCCGGTAGTTCACAATTCATGCTAATGGTACTTTTAGTGACATAACCTAACTTTTAATAATCCATTTCATTTCACACATCGGGTCATATAATCATTCATCGGGTCATACAATCATTCGGGTCCAAATTAATAAACAGACAATCAGGACAAATGGTGTCCTATTTCATAAAAACTAACATGTTATATACCTCGCGGGTTTATAAATCATTTCATAAAAACATTTAAAAGAGTTCGAGGCTATGAACTCACGTTGATGTGGGAAGGCGATTATCGGCGATTTGGATGTACGGTACGTGCTTCAATCACGAAAACCTAGACAAATAATACTCGTCTTAGACTTTTGTCCAATGACTTTATAAAAATAACAAATATACATATGATGATTTTGTACATATGATGATGATCAAGTGGGTTTATATATTCTTATTTACTCATTTTAGTGTTTATGTATTGGTAACTTTTTACTAGTTTACTAGTTTTACCTATTTACATGTTTTAGGTCCAATAAGCCTATTATAAGTTCATTAACTTGTATTAATTCATTTTATACTTGTATTATCAGTATCTATGCTTTACATGTTGGGCCCAAATGGGTTAAGCCCAATAAGTAATTTTTATAAGTGTTTGACTTATTTTGTTAAATTATTAGTCCAAATATGCTAACTTAGCTTGTTAATGTCCGTATGTCATATAGTTCGGGTTTTATCGATTTTTACTTGTACTAGGTACTTATACATCAGTATATGACTTTTAAAAACTTTACATTAGACGGGTTTGATCGTCTAATTTTTAATTGGCGAAAAACGTTAATTTTACGGTAATAGCCGAAAAAGTCGTAAAAATCATGTTTATAGTTTTTATAACTTATAAATCTTATTCAACTACCATTTTTATAAAGTGTCCACTTATTTAACCTTATACATATTTATAAATGAAATTTATAAGTTAGTGGGTTTTAATTCACATTTTATACTATATTAGTTTGAGTGCTTATATAATACTATTAAACATTAATTCTTCAAAATCTGATTTTTAGTTTCATCCTCACCATTTTTATCATATCTTGAGTTCTATAAGGAGATAGAAGCTCATTTTTTGGATGGCATAAACTTCATATTATGTGCTACAAATAAGTTAGTTATAGCTACTGCTCATTCCATGTCTAACTATCCTTAACAGTCCCTACAAAACAGATTATTCAGATTGGTACACTAATCTTGTTTTGATCATATCTCACTCATCTTGATGATTCCATTGCATGGCCAACTCTCACATGTGTATGACATCTAACACTTACTGTAAATGGATTCCACCATGCAATTTTATCAGTTAATAACTTGGTTACTTACTTTTTTTATACAGCCAACAATTTAAGCAAGATTTTAGCCTTGTTTCTTATGGTTTTTCATCTTTTTAATCATATTTATCAACACTTGATCCCCACACAACATTTTTATCATCATATATTCATCATATACATATACAATAAGAAGGAAAATACATGATTACATAATCAAATTAACAAGAGGATGGGGAGAACAATCTTTATACCACCAAGATTATGTAGGTTGTGATCAAGACATGGATTTTGATCACACAACTTGTGATAGATCAACACCAATCTTCAAGGCCACCAATACTTGTAATCTTCTTGTAGAAATCAGCCCTGGGACATCACCAAATCTTCTCCTTGGATGTTAAAATCACCACCAATCAATAGAGCTTGAAAAGGGCTTCATCATATGTAGAGATAACATAGGATTTATGGTTAAATTTGATCAAAATGGGGTGTTTAAGGGTGAAGGTTGGACGACAATGGTGGAAAGATGGGAGGATTTGTGTGAGATTTGCATGAAAATAATGAAGCTAGTGGTTTGGTTAGATGGTTTTGATGTGTGTTAGCTCATATTAAGCTTCAAATGACAAGTGTTTAAGCTTGTTACTTAAGCTTGGACACCTCATGGGGTGAGGTGGTGCATACTTGGCCGTCCCATGTGTGGGGGTGGGACTAGTTTATCTTGTCTCATCCCCATTTAATTACTGGTACTCCTCGATTCTAGTTTCCTCGATTTGCGTGCCCTTGGGTCGTTTTACGAAAAATGTTTTTATAAATTATGAATCAACGGCACAAAACGAATCTAATAATAATTGTCTCATCAAAAACAGAGTTCGAAAACGTAAATACGTAATCCAAAGTTTTCGGTTTAGTCGTAAAGGACGTTAAATTAAAATCGTAAGTCCTAATCTCTTCTCGTAAATTTGTGAGTTTATGAACCAACACAAATTTAAAATTCCAAAATAATATTCACGGATAAATTTATTTCCTGAAATGTCGGACTGTCACCAAAACGGTGTATGTAAACGTAAGCACGTAACATAGAATCCTCCGGTTTAGACGTAGTTGATGCTACTTCAAGACGTAAATCCAAATTTCTTTCCATAAATAAGTGAGTTCATAATATAACATTAAAATAATGTTTTTAAATAATACTTGAGAATAAAATTTCAACCATAAATTGACGGATTGTCACATTGTTCCTAGACCATTGTCCAATGACGAGGATGCCCAGTGTCCGAGAAATAAATTGAAGAAATCTTCTTCTGAAATTGGGACCGATGGATCTTCCGGGACAGGTGGAATACCTAATTACTCTTGTGGGTTAGTATTCATTGTGGTATCTTTTAAAAATCCCTAACTTAACTGAGACATCAGTTGGTAGGATGAGTTCTTGGAATTGTATGACATAGTGACACGTAATGTGTTACGGTACAATTTTGACTTGTTTGTGATTAATGAAAAGACTACCTTTGATTGCTAAATTTTACATGTATCGATGTTATCTATCCTTTATTGCTTCATCCTAGTGTTCGCATTAGTGATGCAACCATTGAACAAGTACTCATCTCGATTTGAGTTACGTTGTGGATTATTCTTTTTTAGCGCCATCGAGGTCATGAACCTCATGATTAATTGGCTAAAGCTCATTTCCTATCATATTATAGTTAGTTCTTTGTGAACAACTCTTCATCACTCTTTTGCATATCACTCATTGTTTTTATAAGTAAAAACAATATTCCTTGAGAAAAATTGAATTTTCATCATCATATGGATTACTTAAAGTGAGACTTATGAATAATCGTTATCGAAGAAAAGTTATTTATGAAACACTTTAAAAAACTTAATTGTTTTCATAACACAAAACGTCCCTGTAAATTCATTTTGATTCTTATTCAAGAATTAAGCATGAAAGTATTTTATTTTAAACATGATGACAATGTTTTGACGAACTGAGTATTGCATCGTTAATCCTAAAATTGTATATAGTTGTGCGCCTACATACAATTTGGAAGGGACCATGCAAGGATGATTAGTAGTCACCATGAAATTATTAATAAACACTAAATTTTCTTTGGAGATTGTGAAAGATTAAATTTTATGAGATCTGCAAGAAGTATAAAATAGGGACATATTGTTAAAGACACCTACATATGTGCGCGTACCATTTATTTTCTGAATTGAATTTAATCATCGGTGGAAATTGTCTTATTTGACAATTGATATTCACTTCTTGTCCAATTCTCCCGTAGTGAGATTCTTTGGAAAAGTATCTAATTATAGAGTATGAATACCCGACTGGGTGTATCGACGTTCCTATCATTTCTTTTGATTAGATTTCATTTGAATGACCTGGGTAACGATCTAAGGAGCTTTCGAATGCGTACTCAATTCATGAAAACATGGGATATATTCATATTCATTAATGTTTTCGTCCTTATCTGATTTGAAATTCTCTCGCGTAGATTATGCGTTGACCTTACTCTTTTAACGTTAGTTATGTCTCCTGATATCCTTAAATTTGTGAAGGATTATGAGTTATTATTAGTCTTTTGAGAAGTTCACATCTTATCAATGGTAATGAAACTGGAAAGTTGGTAGTGCAAGTAAAATGGATTGATTGATTATGACATGACGACATTGTCTTAATTGATGGGAACTCGAGTAGAAATCCCCTAAAAGATAAGATGTTGGTTATCAAAAGTGATCTAAATAATTCTTGATGGATGACCATATCCTGCATTTAGACTTAAAATTATACCGTGAATGGTTATGAACTAGTCATAAATCTTGTAATCTAGAATTAACTTAAAGTAAATTTATTTAAAGATGTTTCTGTTATCTGAAACTTTAAGAGGTAATTCCTGGTGAATTGCCTAGACTTTTGCCATTAAGGCAAGTTGAATTTGGTATTGATTATATTCCCGGTGTTGCACCCGTGGCGTGTGCACTGTACTTCAGCACCATCTGAATCGAAAGAATTATCGTGCAACTGAGAGAGTTGTCGAAAAAAGCTTTTATTCTACCGAGATCGTCATCATAAAGAGCTATGGTGTTATAATTCCTTATATTTGTTGAATTACCGTGAACTAGGTAAATTGACGATCAAAATCTATATCCACTACCCAAGATGAAAGATTTGTTCGATTATTTACAAGGTTATAGTGTATATTCAGGAATTTGATCCACGACATGCTTATCATCAACTTCGCATCCGCGGAAAAGATTATCTTCACTACATCCAGAACTCGTAATGAACATTATGAGTTTCATGTTATGTTGTTTGGATTGACCAATGAACATGTAGCATCCATAAATTTGGTGAATCACGTGTGTAGGCTGTAATTTGATAAACTCATGCTTGTGATCATTAATGACCATCTGCTTGTTTATAAGAATAGGAAGGAGTTAATAATCAATTATAGACTGCCCTGAATTGGCCGAGCAATGAAAATCTGTACCTTGAATATTTAACATGTGATTAAAGGCTTAATCCTTTACATTATTTGACCCTGTGATTAATAGATTATGGAATCTATATTGACTTTTCAAAAATTAGAGCCATTTGAGACTTTGGGTTTTACCAAAAAGAAAGTGCAAATATGTTTTGACAAATGTTCTATCAAAATAATTTTTGAGGGATTATTCCCTCATACCCAAATCATTTAACTAAACTCCTTTAACGGTAAATGTTTGTGCATACCTCAAGACAACAAAAGAGGGATTGAGGAAACCACTTAAACCATGAATTGAAATTTGAAACGACAATTTTTGCTTTTCAACTAAGAAAATTTGGACCAAAGTATAAACAAAGATTTTTCGAACATTTACGGATCTTATTAATTATTTTCGATAAATCAACAAAAATCATGTTAATTAAATCCAAATTTATTTTGAACATTTTTCTAAAAATGGGCGAACTAAGAAATTTTTTTAAAAAAATTTACGTTGACGTTTCATAAAAATTAAATATTTATTATTTAATTACTTGTAATAATTATCGACGCTTTAGACGTCGGATTGAGAAAAAATGATAAAAATGATAGTTGAGACGAAACTAAAACTTAGAAAATATGAAGAAAGAATTTCTGAGTGAATTGTGGTCATGATAATTACTTCATCAGGAAAGGTGAATGTAGATACTGACACATTATGTAGAAAGGATAAAGAACCAATTAGGATGTGTTCCTTAATAATGACTGTGTAAAATAAATTGCTGAACAATTTAAAATATAGCTGATGCTTGTAAAAAGGATAATATAGAAAATAAAAGGGGTTCGCGGCTAATGTGAACCATTAGAATTAAGAAGCCAATGGCGGTAAATGTTTTGAAGGACACTTGTGGTTGCCTAAATAAAGAAATTTTGAGATTTAGTTATGTTGGAATCTCAGAAGATTAAGTATTATATTCTTGTCATTTCTGACTAAATGTATCTTTATCTGAAGAAGTTGTACTGATGGCAAATTATGAAGGCAGACATCGCTTCATACATTAGTAAACATCTAACTATTGCAAAGGTCATCATCTGAATTTGATTCGATTTGGGTCATCGTCGACAGACAGACCAAATCTACTAATATCATACCTGTTAATGGTAGATTCTCGATGAAGAAATCGACTCTTTGTATTTAAAGGAGTTGTGTAAACATAGTGTGCCTGTATCGATCATCTCTATCAAGATCCTCGCTTCGCATCGAATTTCTAGAGATTTGCTCAGAAGTCATGCGGAACGAACCTTGATGAGAGTACTGTTTACTACCCCAATCAAAGGGACGAGGTAAAGTAACAATACAAAACACTATAAGTCTTGTTTTAGGTTTGAATGATTGACCTTTAGTAATGAACGGGATAATCATTTTCCTTTGTAGAGATTATCATTGATAACTATCATGTTAGAATTGAGATCGAATCTTGTTAGGATCTAAATATGAGAGCATCTGTAAGCAGGAGTTGGGATGAAGACACCCGACATACACCCATTGTGAGTTGGACATGTCTTTTAGGTTTAAGGTTGCCTATGATGACAAACCTAACCTTATATAATACCAGACCTGTGAAACCTGAAATGATTGTTGAAATTAGGATTTGATTATTGACTGGTGGTAGTGGGTAGGAGGTTATGTGAATATGAAATGTAGATCTTGAAGTGCAGAATGGGTAGCGAAGTTATGCCAAAAAAATTCACCATGGAAAAGTGAATTGATGATTTGAAAGATCATGGGAAATAAGTCCCTGTTGTATGGGACCATTGAGAAAATGTAAAAAGTTGGTTTGAAAGGCATATAAGCTGGATCTACCCTAGGACTTCAAGATCTACGTGAATTATGTTTCGTATATCGAACTTGATGAAACATCTATCAAGTGAAAATCTGATTGTTTCTTAGTAAAGTTTGGATCGGCGAAAAGTTGCATTCATCAAAAACCCGTGAACATCATGGATAGAGAATGTAAGTCAACATTAAGCCTTGTCGTATTCCCGTAGTTATGTTTGATGAAACTCGTGTATTGTAATGAATTACACTTGTGAGAAAATACCGAACGTGGAGGAAATACCCACATGGCTTTAACTCTATAAGAAGCGAGTAGTAAGATAAATCGATCTTTGAGGACAAAGATCCTGTTTAGGGGTAAATGCTGTGACAATCCGTCAATTTATGGTTGATATTTTATTCTCAAGTATTATTTAAAAACATTATTTTAATGTTATAATATGAACTCACTCATTTTTGGGAAGAAATTTGGATTTACGTCTTGAAGTAGCATCGACTACGTCTAAACTGGAGGACTCTACGTTACGTGCTTACGTTTACATACACCGTTTTTGGTGACAGTTCGACATTTCAGGAAAATAAATTTATTCTTGAATATTATTTTGGGATTTTAAATTTGTGATGGTTCATAAACTCACAAATTTACGAGAAGAGATTAGGACTTACATTCATAATTTAACGTCCTTTACGACTAAACCGGAAACACTAGGTTTACGCATTTACGTTTTTGAACTCTGTTTTTGATGAGACAATATTTATTAAATTCTTTTTGTGCCGTTGATTCATAATTTATAAAAACGTTTTTCGTAAAACGACCCGAAGGCACGCAAATCGAGGAAACTAGAATTGAGGAGTACCCGTAAATTAGTGGAGATGAGACAAGTGGGACACTTGTCCCACCCCCACTAATAACTGGCCAAAACAAGCCACTAACACCATTTGGTGTCAACTTATTATTAAGACTTAGGACACTTGTCCTAGAAGTCTTCCAAAACCACTTAAGTGGTAAAACAAGCAAACCACAAACCATTTCTCACATACACACTCATGCAAACCACCTTATTTTCTCTCTAGCTCTCCTTTGAGCCATCCCATACTCCTAACAAAACACCCCAATTTGATCTTGATTCTACCATAAAATCTTATGTTATTTACACATATGATGAAACCCTTTTGAAGCTCTATTGATTGGTGGTGATTTTAACATCCAAGAAGGAGATTTTTGGTGTCCTAGGGCTGGTTTTCCACAAGGTGTTCTTGAAGATTGATGATCTTGAAGTTGATATTGGTGTACCACAAGTTTTGCCAACAAAAGTCAAGATTGATCTTAACTTTCATAATCTTGGTGGTAACAAGATCATCCTTCCCATTTCCTTGTTATTTTTGTAAATATAAATTATATTTTCTTTCTCGATGTATATGTATATGATGATATATGATGACAAAAATATTATGTGGGGATCATGTGTTGATAAACTTGGTTAAAAGATTGAAAACTACATGTAAAAGTGGTAAAATCATGCTTTAAAATGTAGGCTGTATAAAACAGTAAGGAAAATTATGATAAACTGTTAAAATGGCTTGGATGAATTAATATACAGTAAGTTATAAGACTTGTACATATGTGAGAGTTGGCCACACAATGGAATCCTTAAAATGAGTGAGATATGATCAAAACAATATTGAAGTACAAATCTGAGTAGTCAGTTTTGGACGGACTGTTACGGACATTTAGAGATAAATTGAGTAGTAGCTAAATTGAGTTAATTTTATCATAAAATATGTAGTTTATGTCACTCAAAAATGAGCTTCTATCTTCTTGTAGAACTCAAGATATGGTAAAAATGGTGAAAGTGAAAATAATAATCAGATTTGTAAAATAAAAGTATATAGTATAATATTAGCACTCAAAGTAAATATAATATAAAATGTATACTTAAAACCCATTAACTTATATATTACATATAAATAAGTATGTACATTAATAAATGAGACACTTTATAAAAATGGCAATTTGTTAAGTTTTATAAGTTATAAAACTATAAACATGAGTTTTACGTCTTTTCGGCTAAAACCGATAAATTAACGTTTTCGTCAATTAAAACATAGACGGTCGGACCCGTCTACTGTAAACTTTTTATAACTGATATACTGATGTATAAATACATATGACAAGTAAAAACCGATAAAACCCGAGCTTTATAACATATGGGACATTAACGGGCCAAAGTAGCTTTATTGGACTATTGACCCAACTAGATTGGCTAAAAACTAATGGACTTACTCATTGGGCTTAACCCACTTGGGCCCAACATATGAGTAAAGGCCTGATATTAAAAGTATAAATGGAGTAATATAAAGAGTTGAACTCTTAATGGGCTTATTGGTCCTTAATAAGGAATTGGATTGAAACTAGTGTAACTAGTCGAAAATTTGACTAACACATAACACTATAATATTGAATGAAGATATAAAAACCCACTTGATCATCATCATACTTATAATATCTTCATATATATACATAGCCATTGTTTTTATAAAGTCATTGAACAAGAGTCTAAGACGAGTATTATTTGTCTAGGTTTCCGTGATTGAAGCACGTACCGTATATTCAAAACGTCGATAACCCGCCTTTCCCAATAAATGTGAGTTCATAGCCTCGCACTCTTTTAAATGTTTTTATGAAATGTTTTATAAACCGGTGAGGGAGATAACATGTTATTTTTTATAAAATTGGACACCAGTTGTCCCGATTGTTTGCTTATTGATATGGATCCGAATGATTATATGACCCGATGAATGATTATATGACCCGATGAATGAAATGAAATGGATTATTATTAGTTAGGTTATGTCACTAAAAGTCCCATTAGCATGAATTATGAACTACCGGGATTTGGTATACGCTTATGCATATAATGGTACTATTTTGGGAAGATCACCCCAGTTCGCGCCTTGATGATTGATCCCCGTCGTGCCACATTGATTGGTAAGCGAATTTATGTATGAGAAGATTTATATAAGCGTGATTATTGTGACGACACGTTGTTTTAGATGGGCAAATGAGTTTCGGGTTAGCTACCCGTTGTTTGTTATAGTAAGGTAGCAATGTCATGCGGCTTATAATAATCCAATAACGAAAATACTGCTATACGCATTGAATTACAATATACTGCCTGACTAGGAATACAGGGTCTTATTATTGATATTATGTTCGTGTTTTGGTTTTACATAACCATATTCATATAACGGTTTTTATTTAACTCTATACAACATTATAAAACGTATTGTATGATGTTTTTACGACATTGGTTCGTATAATGGTTTTGAAGGCAAAAGCCTATAGTATGATTTACAACAAAGATTTGTATAAAAATGTTTTTGGCTTATTTTATGGCCTACGACAAAGAATTGTACAAAATGATTTTCGGTAATAATTTTCTACCGACGATATATTAATGGATTTCATTAAACTTTATGAATTCACTCGGCGTTTTCGCTGACCTTTTCTTTTAACATGTTTTATCTCAGGTACTTGAATGTAATTCTCGGAAAGACGACAAGAATTTATAGCCCGCACTTAAATAACAATTTCCATTCAAATGCTTTGTAAAATTGTATGAATTACTTTGACTTGGGACCTATGTAAATTTGATATTCATCTGTGGAAAATGCTTTATTATTAAACGACGCGATTTTTAAGTGTTGTCTATGATTTGAGTAATGTGCTATCCCGTAACACCAACGACTCTTCCGCTGAACTAAAGTATGAATATATGGGGGTGTTACAGTGAACATAGCACAAACCAAACCGTTGGAAACCGAAGTGCGAAGAGCCCAACAAAACTTCTCAGCTTGCTCCTCAGCAGTACCAGCTGCTGCTCCCAAGAAACCAGCCAAACGGAGAAACCTCTGCATGAATTCGTTGTTGTTCTCCCCAGAAACCTGTCGGATATTATGATAATCCCTCTTATGCTTCTCCTGCTCAGCATGTGGGAAGTACTGATTAAGGAAGAGCTCCTTAAACTGGTCCCAAGTCAATAGTGCAACCCAATTATCACCACCATTGGACTGCTTGACAGACTTCCACCACTACAACACATCACCTTCACACTTATAGCAAGCCGGTCTTGCCTTGAAAACGCCATCACAACCCATCGCATAAAATATCTTCTCAATGTGAGAAATCCAAGCTTCAGCCTCGTTAGGGTTGTCAGTCTGCTCAAACGAACGGGGTCGTTGTTTGTTGAATCGCTCCAACCAAGTCATAAGGGTAATAGGCGGTGGTGGTGGAGGATTGTTGATGTTCTGAGGATGAGGGCCAAATTGAACGCCCTGGGCTTGAATTTCAGCATGAACTTCATCCCTGATTTCATTGCAAAGTTGGGGAAGGATGGCTTGCAAAGCTGCATTGACAACTATAGCCAATTCATGAGCATTGCGTGTGTTCACCATCTGACAGTTTAAAACAAAATGCAACATAAATAATAAGTCTGATAAAATATGACATGAATAGAAAATGCATGAACCGTGTATAAAACATGAATTTATTTATGATTCATAAAACAGTTTTAAAAGGCATAGTGATAGGTGTGAAAACACCCATCCTTTTTACCACTTAATTACAATAATAACCGATCCAAAACGTGTATTTTATGTCATTTATGTCGGAATTATGTGTGGTTCGTATTTTTGTTGTGATTTAGGACGAAAAGGTGAAAAGTGGAGAAAACACGGCATTCACGGGCTTTTATCGAAGAAAAAGACGAAAGATGAAGTCGAAAGATCAAGAGTGGAAAAAGAACGGAAGTCCAAGACCAATTCTGAAGATTTATCGAAGAAAAAGTCAAAGGACGGAAGTTTACTAAAAAAAACCGAAGAACTCGAGTCTTGTTTATAAAGAAAAATCAAGACGAGTTGAAGAAATCCAAAGACAAAGTCCAAGTATTAAGAGATTAACAAAAGATAAAAAAAATCAAGGACTTAAGTGTGCAATTAAGAGAAAGAAGAAAGAGGGAGGAAGCTTTCTAAGTTCCTCCCTAATCTCCCTATAAATAGAATAGGCTAGATTCATTTGTAGTTGTTGGAGGCCTGACAAGCCTCTCTTCCCCATTTTCATTTTTCTTGTTCCTTAATTTTATGCACTTTAATTCTCATGTAACGCACCTTTAATTTTCTTTTAATTCCAAGTAAGTTTACATTTAATTGTTGTTAATCTTTATCTTATTCCTAATCTCCTTCTACCTTTCTTGTTTGATTTGTTCTCTATCTTCATTGTTCATGTTCTTGAGTTTTTATGATTTTGATCAAGTGGGTTTTGATTAATTTGGTTATGTTTGTTGATTTAGATTGTTTGTTTATGATTATTGAATGATTTGTTATTAATTTTGTTAAATCTTTTGTTTAGATTTTGATTAATCTGTTTTAGATTTGATGGTTACTGTGATCCCTTGTTCTTCGGGAGTGTTTGTTTCTGATTCTGTGTTCCCAGATAAGTTCCGAGCCAAAGAGGAGGAAGTGGTTCATTCGGAACTTTAAAAGTTCCGAATCAAGCTTCATTCGGACGAAGTTCCGGATCAAGAAGTTCCGGATCAAGGGCAACTTCCGGATCAAATTTGTTCATTCGGAACTTTAAGAGTTCCGAGTCAAGGAAGCTTCATTCGGAAGAAGTTCCGGATCAAGAAGTTCCGGATCAAGAAGTTCCGGATCAAGGGCAACTTCCGGATCAAACTTGTTCATTCGGAACTTTAAGAGTTCCGAGTCAAGGAAGCTTCATTCGGAAGAAGTTCCGGATCAAGAAATTCCGGATCAAGGGCAACTTCCGGATCAAGATTGTTTCATTCGGAACTTTGAAAGTTCCGGATCAAGCCAGTTCATTCGGAAGTTTTAAACTTCCGAATCAAGGTTTCTGTCAGGTTCTTTTTGGTTTTTCTTTTTAAGTTCTGTCTTTTATTTTCAAGCTTTATTTTTCCCGCCTTTTATTTAGTTGCACTTTAAATTTGCCTTAGCTTTATTTTAGACTTGCCTTAGTTTAAGTATTAGTTGCGTTTTAAGATTGCCTTAGATAGATTTAAGTTTACATTATTTACGTTTAGTGCCCTTTAATTTCAATCACGTTTTAGATACTTGCCCGTTATTTTAATTAGACTTAGATTTACTTTAATTGCACTTTTACTTTAAAGTTTCACACTTTTATTTTAAAACAACCAAAGTATTCTTTTTCACCAAAAACAATAGAGTCATACTTTAAGATGGAAATCAATTCGAAGAGATACCGAGAAAACGAACAATTGAACCTAGCAAAATCTCTTTATTAAAATGGCGCCGCTGCCGGCTCTTTTCGTGAAGATTAACGGTTTTTTGTGAGAGATGCTTTGGCTTTTGGTATCCGTTCACTCGTGAACGTTATTTTTCGTGTCCAAAATTTTCAAAAATCCCAAAAACATTAAAAAAACCATAAAAAGCATTTCTTTTTCAAAGTTTTGCACCAAAAATATTGTTCTTGCTCATCTATTTTCTTCATGGATTCTTATGTCTATTGCGTCGGGTGTGGGAGACGATTGTACGGGAACGACTCTTGTCAATGGTGTACATGTGAGCGGTGCGGAAACGATATCGACAACACACAATTCGGATTTTGTCCCTTGTGCAACTCGACTAATTCATTCTTTTTGAACCCACCTCCTGTTCCCCCGTGCATCTATTGTGCAAGAGATTCTCATTGGCATGTTTCGTGCCCGGTTCGATACCCGTATGGTCACGGGCAAGAACCGGGGTACAATTATGACAATGATAATAGCTATCCACAAGACGCACCTGATTTTTCTCCATACCCGGTTTGCAACAACTGTGGGGGTCCTCACGATACTTATTATTGTCAACCAATGAATTATTATGAGCAAAATCCGTGTCCTCAGTTTTCTTCACCAATGGATTATTATGAACCAAACTCGGTTTCTAATTCTTCCCAACCGATGAACTACTATGAGCCACAACCATGCTATAATTCAGGTTTTCAACACTTTGAGCCCCCACATCACACCCTCAATCATCAATCCTCTCAGCAAATTAATCTTGACCCACAAGGCACTACTTTGAATGACGAACTACACTCCATCATTCTGCAACTTCAAGAAGCCGTTGTTCTTACAAAAGAAGCATGTGCGGAGGAAAAGCGACTGCAACAAGAGCAAGTATCTAATCTTAGTGATTATACCCCTCCGCTTGTGCGTCAATACTATTATGATGATGCTGTATGAACTTTCAACACATCTTCTGAAGTTACTGCTCCTATTGTCGATGTTCCTACTGCATCTAAGGATCTAGATTCGTTGAATGAGCTTAGTGATGTTGGTCTCGACAAAGTATTGGATGATGAGGTTTGTGACTTACCTGCTATGGAGCCTGAGGACGACGTTGCTCTTACGGACGAGGTCGATCCTAGTGATGACAATTCTTCTCTCTGCTATGAGAATTTCACTTTTGAAATTTCTCAATCTCCACCGGGAGATGCAGACGATGACGATTTATTCTCTCCGGTTTACGAGAAGTTCACCGGTGAACATGATCTTGTGGATAAGGTAGAAGACGTGCTTCTTCGCGATAGATTACGGAAAGTTCATCTTCTTATTGCTCAAATCGAAGAGTTGACTTCTCCTTCTCTTTCCAAGTCTTTACCTCCATCTATCCCTCCCGTTGAAGATAATGACCCATTGCTGGAAGAAATCGACATCCACTCCATCCCTCCAGGTATTGATGATTCTGACACGGAGGGGGACATTATTTTTGATAATTTGCTACAGGAAGATATTGTCCCAAGTCCCCCTCCCGAGCACCTTTCATCCTACCCTTTAGCCATTATTTCGGAGGATGAGTGCTTTGACCCGGGAGGTGACATTGATTATGCTATGCTTGATAACAATACGGCTTTGCCGCTAGCTCAGCATCCATTGTCTTTGGGGGAGGACAATGTGCTTACTTTACCCAACCCACCTCCCGTGGATCTTGAATTCACATACTATACGTATGTTGAATCGACCTTTCTCCCATTCAAGACTTATCCCCCCGCCTCTCCTTTGTTGATGTCAACCGGGAACGAGGACAAGGTCTTTGATCCCGGTATCACATTCGAGGCTTCCCCATGGACCATTTAATTCGGGGACGAGTCAGGCTCGTGACTCGGTTAATATAAACAAGCGCTTTTTGGGAGGCAACCCAATTATCTATCTATTTTCACCATAAGTGTAGGGGGAGACCCGTGGTGTTTCTTGCTTTATTTCTTATCATGTGCAGGGATTAGAGCTTCAAAGACACACTCTTGATGACTTTTGACGAACCGTGATTTCGTGTTCCCGATTTCCTGGTTCTATCCTAAACTCTTTTGATTCACTATTTTATATTTTCCAATATTAAAATATGAATCTCTTTAGTTGTCTTTCCCTTAGCAAGATTTAAACAAAGTGCACAATGTCCTAAGTGTAAGGGAGTTTACTCCCACATGCTTAAACATTGAGGACAATGTTTATCTTAAGTGTAGGGGGGACTTCTATCGAAGTTAAGTGGCCTTTTCCTTGTATTTGTCCTCATTTTAACCGGAAAATCAATTTTTCGACATTTTTCAAAATTTTTGATCTATTTTGGCCTATTAGTTTTTCCCTTTGTATAGTTATTTTCTTTCCTTATCTAGAATAAATTTTAATAAAGTGGTTTTAATTTTCAAACGTTGTGAATCTTTTGACTCAACCCGAGTTTACTTATCTAAGTTACTCTAGCTAGTATCCTTAACGTGTTTAAGTCAAGTTTTGCTAGGCTTTTATATAGGGAGCTATAAAACGCGAAAGTCTTAACTCTCACAGGTTAAGAACAAGAACTTTTCGCAAGTTCCTATAATTGATCCTAGAGAGTTGTTTATCAAGGGAACTTTAAAATGCGATTTCTAAACTTGAAAAAGTCTAAGAATTTGCAAGATCCTATAGGCGACTCGAAAACCCAAAGCTTTGATTTAATAGGCTAAGCATCCACGAGTCTCATTACTTGAGATTTTAAACTGTGGAGAACGAGAGATGATAGAGCCAATTATAAGTTCGATATTCTTTCGTGAATTTATGTGAGTTAATTATAAGCCTATTCTCCCATCGCTTGCTAATAAATTTATCTGCTAATAAATAAGGTTGTACGATTTGAAAAGTTACTTAGCTTCTAGCCCAAGATCGTTTAAAAGTTGCTCGGTATGGATTAGAGTTCATATCCAAGGCATAACTTATTGAAGCGGGATGCGAAGATTGGCGAGTCCAAAAAGGCCCTAACAAGGCATGAGGGCTATATTTTGTTGCTAAAGATCCAAAGTGATGTGAAGAATCATTTATCGAAAATCAATATGAAGGATCGAGACACACGACGTAAAGCAAAAACTCCCCAAAAGTCATGGAGAAGTGTATCCGAAAAGACCCTAACAAGGTATGAGGATAAATAGATCCAAGTCATAAAAGGAGGCGGATCGTTGTATATCAAAGTCCAAAATAAAGATTGGAGAAAAAATGAAGAAGTCGTGGTCCAAGTATGAATCTCTCAAAACGTCAAGTGAAGAAATTCCTATATGAAGAGAAGATCATTATTTCATAAACGTCTCTCAAGATTTGAAGTATAAAGTCGCTGCCAAATACCGGTCCGAGAAAGGTCTCAAATCGCGAAGCGAGTTATGCCAAGATATGAACTTTATGAGGTCCCGAGAAGCAGTTTTAAAAGATTTTGTCATTTGGCTAACTATTGATTAAATCGTTCACATTATTTTCAGACTTAATAACTATCGAAATAAGTCAAAAATGCATCCTCGTGATCATTCAAGACAATAATAAAATATAAGAGATACACCTAGGAATAAGGGAGTCTAAGTGAATAATTGGCCCACATGAGTTCGTGTTAGTTTACTAACTTATAATAACAATGATCTCGTTTTTAAGCTTGGTTTGGAGAAAGTGAAAACTTGAGGATGATGATCATTCATAACATTTTCAAAACCCAAGGTATGTTTTTGATTTCTTTACTTTGTATGTTTATAATTTTCTATCTCTTTAATAAAGGCCAACGTGGATTGATTATGATGGAAAATGTAATCTTGCTTTGTAACTAATGCATTGCATGAGGACATTGCAATGGTTAAGTGTAGGGGATTTGATAGGTGTGAAAACACCCATCCTTTTTACCACTTAATTACAATAATAACCGAGCCAAAACGTGTATTTTTTGTCATTTATGTCGGAATTATGCGTGGTTTGTATTTTTGTTGTGATTTAGGACGAAAAGGTGAAAAGTGGAGAAAACACGGCATTCACGGGCTTTTATCGAAGAAAAAGACGAAAGATGAAGTCGAAAGATCAAGAGTGGAAAAAGAACGGAAGTCCAAGACCAATTCTGAAGATTTATCGAAGAAAAAGTCAAAGGACGGAAGTTTACTAAAAAAACCGAAGAACTCGAGTCTTGTTTATAAAGAAAAATCAAGACGAGTTGAAGAAATCCCAAGACAAAGTCCAAGTATTAATAGATTAACAAAAGATTAAAAAGATCAAGGACTTAAGTGTGAAATTAAGAGAAAGAAGAAAGAGGGAGGAAGCTTCCTAAGTTCCTCCCTAATCTCCCTATAAATAGAATAGGCTAGATTCATTTGTAGTTGTTGGAGGCCTGACAAGCCTCTCTTCCCTATTTTCATTTTTCTTGTTCCTTAATTTTATGCACTTTAATTCTCATGTAACGCACCTTTAATTTTCTTTTAATTCCAAGTAAGTTTACCTTTAATTGTTGTTAATCTTTATCTTATTGCTAATCTTCTTCTACCTTTCTTGTTTGATTTGTTCTTTATCTTCATTGTTCATGTTCTTGAGTTTTTATGATTTTGATCAAGTGGGTTTTGATTAATTTGGTTATGTTTGTTGATTTAGATTGTTTGTTTATGATTATTGAATGATTTGTTATTGATTTGGTTAAATCTTTTGTTTAGATTTTGATTAATCTGTTTTAGATTTGATGGTTACTGTGATCCCTTGTTCTTCGGGAGTGTTTGTTTATGTTTCTGTGTTCCCAGATAAGTTCCAAGCCAAAGAGGAGGAAGTGGTTCATTTGGAACTTTAAAAGTTCCGAATCAAGCTTCATACGGAAGAAGTTCCGGATCAAGAAGTTCCGGATCAAGGGCAACTTCCGGATCAAACTTGTTTATTCGGAACTTTAAGAGTTCCGAGTCAAGGAAGCTTCATTCGGAAGAAGTTCCAGATCAAGAAGTTCCGGATCAAGGGCAACTTCCGGATCAAACTTGTTCATTCAGAACTTTAAGAGTTCCGAGTCAAGGAAGCTTCATTTGGAAGAAGTTCCGGATCAAGAATTTCCGGATCAAGGGCAACTTCCGGATCAAGATTGTTTCATTCGGAACTTTGAAAGTTCCGGATCAAGCCAGTTCATTCGGAAGTTTTAAACTTCCGAATCAAGGTTTCTGTCAGGTTCTTTTTGGTTTTTCTTTTTAAGTTCTGTCTTTCATTTTCAAGCTTTATTTTTCCCGCCTTTTATTTAGTTGCACTTTAAATTTGCCTTAGCTTTATTTTAGACTTGCCTTAGTTTAAGTTTAGTTGCGTTTAAAATTGCCTTAGATAGATTTAAGTTTACATTATTTACGTTTAGTGCCCTTTAATTTCAGTCACGTTTTAGATAATTGCCAGTTATTTTAATTAGACTTAGATTTACTTTAATTGCACTTTTACTTTAAAGTTTCACACTTTTATTTTAAAACAACCAAAGTATTCTTTTTCACCAAAAACAACAGAGTCATACTTTAAGCTAGAAATCAATTCGAAGAGATACCGAGAAAACGAACAATTGAACCTAGCAAAATCTCTTTATTACATAGTAAATTAAATATGATGATATGTGCATGAGTGAACGCCTATGGGTCGGTTCACAAAACAAAAGGGCAAGTGTGGACGCCTATGGGTCGGTCCACTAAACAAACAAAAGTTTCGATAAAAGCACATGCGACTAAATAGGGACAGTCCTGTACCAACCAGTACTTAGTCAAAATTCCTGTGACAATGAGATGAATGCATGAAATGAATACGTGAAATGAAAATGAATTGAATGCATGAAAACCAACTGTTAGTTCTAGGAAGAAGCTGGTGACTACCCGTAAGTCACATGTCATGTTTTAAAGAGCTACAGGTCGAAACCTTGGCTCTGATACCATAATTGTAACACCCCATCTGTTAAAATGGAATATCACAATAATGTATGGCGTGCCATCAAAGCATGCAAGGTAAATGTCTAAACATTCATGACCATAACTAGAAATACCAGAAACAAACATCGGTTGTCTAAGTAACTCAACACAAGCAAATATAAGTACTATAAAGGAAAAGGACCAAAAAATGTCCAACATGAAATAAAGTAGGATAAAGTATGATAAATGCATAAGATATAGAAGGCTGGATATCTTCCATCCGAATGCACATACTCTTGAGATCCTACTTGCGACATTGGGTACCTTCCGTTTGGGAACATGGAAATGGAAAACGGCTGAGCATAACTCCCAATGCACAGATATACAATAAAGCATAGAACATAGAGTATGAAAGCACAAAAGAGCATATAAAGCATGAAAGGCAGCAAAAATGAATAAGTCATGGGAAAACCTAGATGTATGTCATGTATACTGGTTTTAGTTCTGAAAACATAACTTATGTTTACTTGTGAAAATCTTTATTAGTTTAATATACCAAAAGCCAATATAGGTCATGAGGTCAACAACGTGCATGAATACTTGAAGGAGTGACCTCGTCATGCAAATTAGAGGGGATGCCTCTAATTAAGTGGTAATGGGTAGGAGGGATCAGCTACTTGTGAAGGATGCAAGGCACATACCGCATTCACAATGAAATCCTTACTGACACTGTAACTAGGATGCACTCATACGCCCCACATGATAATATAATAATAAAGGCCAAATAAACTGAAAGTGACGCCACGAGCTATCACTCCGCCGTGGTGAAGTCATAACACTAGTGCCTCTGGTGTTATGGTTATGGTACCTCCATAACTAGGTGAAACTGGCATGCATGTATATGGATAAGGTAACTAATAAAACATAAGCATTTAAATCTGTAACTACTAGGGAAAACAATTAGCTGCATATGG
Organism: Glebionis coronaria; assembly: GCA_025667525.1. Classification (NCBI taxonomy): domain Eukaryota; kingdom Viridiplantae; phylum Streptophyta; class Magnoliopsida; order Asterales; family Asteraceae; genus Glebionis; species Glebionis coronaria. The sequence continues at coordinate 276,325,558 of CM046879.1, forward strand.
GAAATCCTAATAAAGGAAGAGATTGTCCTTACTGAAGGACGGGAAATCCGTACCTTGTATCCAGTAGAAGCTAACGAAAAATGTTGAATAACCAACTCCGCCTTGACGGATAATATTACATATGAATAGGGACATGTATGACTTGTCTAAATTACATGTGTTTTACTGGTTCTGAGTGTTCTTAGCTTATTATTCATGTTATGTCATGTTTTAACTGTTTAAAGTGTTAACTGTTGTTATTCTTGTATTTTGTTGCTTATTATTCATGTAGTATGGTATTATAATACTTGTATTGCAATACTAAGTAACTTTCTAAAATAGCAGGTTTCCATAAATATTAAGTTTCTAAAAATATAATAAGCTGGATTATTAATGTCAATTAAAATATAATTAGTAAAATACAAGTCATGGTTCAACTATTATAGCTTATTAATTAAATAACTTGGTTAATTATTTAAACTATACATGATAAGAATTTAACTAAAATACATGTTTTAATTAAATTAAGCTAAGTAAAATACTTAGGTTATACATGAAATATTAATTTTTAATATTTAAACCTAACTAATACATTTAATTAAATTAAATAGTCTAGAAAATAATTTAATTAAACATATTTTCTGATTTCAATACTTTCCGGAAACCCGAACCCATGATTTAAAATTAACCCGAGCCCGTACCCGTGTTCCACATATAATCCGAGACAAACACCCTTGACAGTGGCTACCCGGCCTAGCTGGTTGCCACTGTCCGAGTCGTTTACCCACTGTCGAGCCACGGCTAGCCGCCGCCCGAGCCCGGTTCACACCAGTTCACAGCCGGTTCACACCGGTTCCTACCGTTTTCATTCTAAGTCCCATCGAGACCCTATTGGTCCCGGTTGACACGCGATACAAACCAAAACCACACCCCGACCTTGCGTTGGGGTCCCCTTGCTTGCGTCGGGGTCCCCTTGCCTGCGTCCGAGCCAAACCAACCAAGCCGAGACCTTTGATGGTCTCGGTGGTGGTACTGTAGCCACGCCGAGAGCTTAAGCTTACGGTTTGTGGGTCTCGGCCGAACAAAAAACACCAAACACCCCTTAAATCATGTTTTTAATTAATCCCCATGTTTTTCCTTGTTTGTTTTTAAGATTAATTAAAATAATAACATGAATCCATAAAAGAAATAATAAGAAAAAGAAAGGTTTGATTATACCGAACCCGTGGAAGAGAAAGGTTTGAGATCACAACACGTACACACCAATTCAATTAACAAATTTTCCCAAACAGCTTATGGTATTGATTGCAGCCAGCGGCAAGGAGAGGAGAGGAGGCAGGGTTTTCTTATTTTTTTTGTGTAACCTAAAATATGGCAAAAGGTTTCCTGTGTTTTTCCTTAAACATGAAATAGTTATGGGTCATGGGCCAAAAGGCCCACCTCTTCCTTTCTTGCTCTCTTAGCCACAGCACCGTTAAGGCCCGAGGACAAACCGAAGGCTTTCCCCATTAAATTATAGGTCATACATGTTCGTGTTTTATTTATCGTTAATTTAATTATCATGATCGTAACACATTTACAATATATATACGTACATACATGTTAATAATATCGTGACACGTGAAATATATTATAAATGGAAAGTTTTAACTTTATCGTATTTTCGTGTATTTACTGTTCATGTCTACTGTTCATGGTATTTTAACGCGGGTTTTACAATCAATGTACATGCGATACATGAGCAGTCAATGGTACATACAGTTGAACAAACGGTACATACTTCCCAAGAAGAAAATGTTGAAAAAGAACAAGTACCTGAGGATGGTACATCACAAAAAGGGGAAGATAAACTACCTAAAGAGGAGGAAGGAACCTCAGAAGGTAGAGGATAAAGAGGAAGAATTCAACTTGAAGAAAACATCAAGCAAGGAAAAGGATGAGAGTAGCATATGATGAAGATAGTGACAGTGATGATGGCCACATAAAGTATCTAAAAATCGTTGGATTTGAATATCAGTATATTAATACAGAGGTTTTGGGAAAGAATTCCTCAATAGTGTGTTGGAAGTGTTATACCAACAATGGACTGGAATCAAATGGTCTTTTTAGAGTTGATGGATCATATAAGTTATTTAGATGGTTGGAAGATGTTCTTGACATTTTTGACAGACAAGATATTCAGGATTTATACAATGTTTTTTTTGTTAGAATTGGATGTGAAGGAAGATGGGATTTTTCACTTTTGCTTCAGGAATTAAAGGTTATGTATGAAACTACATACAAGTATGATGCAAAGCTGTGGAAAGATATGGCAAAGAAGATTCCTACATAATGGAGGTATTATAGATCATGTGGTGTTTATACTATAGAAATTGATGATGTCACATATTATCTACTTTGAGAGAGAAGGTATCCTTTTGAAAGAAGAATGTTGGATCTTCAAGTGGAGGTTTCAAAAGAATCCGTAAGTGCATTAGAGTTGATAAAGTTGATCAAACAGTAAATCAAGGATCTTGAAAGAGAAGAAGAAGCCAAAATAGAACTCTAAGTGTTTGACTTTCAGCCACACTTCATAAATGGTAATCAGTTCACCATGTCTAATCAACATAAGAACTGGCTAGTCCATAAACAAACGGATTTTTGTAAAGACTTCTCAAATCCGTTGATAGCAGGTAGTTTGCTAAAAACTACATGGTCATTCACTCACCATGCTTAATTGCAAAGAGTTGGCTAGTCTAAGAGCAAACAGCTCTAGGAAAAAACATCTCAATGTCGTTATATGGTTGACAGTTTACCAAAAACTTGTAGGGTAATTAGTACACCTTATTCTTAATTGATAAAGTATTAGCTATTCTAGAGCAAACGACTAACTGGTAAAGAATAAATCAATCCCGTTGATTACTGATGATTTGCCAAAAATCATTATGCCAATATAGATTGGTTTGTTGTTAACGGTTTAATTTCAGGTGAGTAGATACAAGATGATGCAGCAAAGATAAGTTCTTCGACCAGAAAACATTTAATCCTAGATTTCAAGAGCCCCCTGGCCCGATACAAGTTGATAAGAAGACAAAATTGTTGTAGAAAAGAAAGGAAAGAATGTTGAACACAAGATCATACTTTGAAGACAAAGGTGAAGTTCATACAGAAGATTGAAGTTCATTATACCAGAAGAAGATCTAAGGAGTGTTTAAGTGCATTCTATTGGTACAAAATTCAAGACTGCAAGTCCTACCCAGATATTCAAGTTAAATCTGAAGAGATGAAGACTTATACATTCAAGACACATAGAAACAAGATGTCACACTCCCACCAAGGCGGAATATGGGACGCGAACTATGGATATCATCACAACAATAACGTGTCTATAGAGAGAACTAAATGAAATAAAAATGTCATAAATGGCGACATAAATGTCATGACAATATCTCAATAATAAGTGCATAAACACTTATCCTTTTACCACTTAAAACAACGAAAAACTAAACCAAAACGTATATCTTAAAAGTCGAAATTACGCGTGGTTTTGTGTTTTTGTGTGAAATAGATACAAAATATCATAAATAAAGAAAACATGGGATTTCACGGACATTTATCGAAGAAAAAGTCGAAGATAAAGTCAAAGGACCAAAAGTGCCAAAAGAATGGAGTTTTGAGGGCTAAGGATGAGGATTTAATAAAGTTTTAACAACGAGGACTATTTTTTCCATTCTCCAAAGTCATCCACTAACAAACCACATAGAAGAGCACAAAATTTCTGAAACCAACGGTCCGGACCTCACGTCGTAACTCCTCACGGTTTATTTTGTATGAATTTTTTAAGTTTATTAAGTTTTTAAATTAAAGAAATAGTTTTTAATTAATAAATAATATAAATAACATTAATATAAATATTTTCGAAAATAATAAAAATAAAATAAGTTTTTATAAATAATTAACATAATTTTCGTATTATTAATATTATTATTATTATTATTATTATTATTATTATAAACTAGTTCAAAATTGGGATTTATATAAGTCTGATAGGCCATGAAACGGATAGGGGTTAATAATAAAATGTTGCACTAGTAAAACTAAAAGGCTGCCCAGCTCAGTTGGCAGCCTCTCGTCCACTAAAGTTTGGCAGCCGTGACCCAAGTTCGAATCTTGGTGAAGGCATTTGGCTGGTTATATGGCATCCCCTTCGTGGTCCACGTGGCGACCCGACCCGATCCAGACCCGACCTAGACCCGACCTGACCTGATTCAGACCCGGTCTAGATTAGCTGACGTCATGCTGACGTCAGCATTACACGTGGCGGGTACTGGCCAATACCAGTGCGCCACGTGGCACTGACATCTCATTATTGTTGCAGGTACAAGGTGGCGCTGACAGGTGGCAGGGCGGCGCTGACGTGTCAGTACGAGGTTTAGACGTGGCAGGTGACAGTGGCGGCTGACCAATCAGATGATGCCACCTGGCAGGCGGCATCGTCGTGTCAGTCCGAGGTTGCAGAGGTGGTAGGTGGCAGTGCCGGCTACCCAGTCAAATGCTGACACGTGGCTCTAAGGGATGAAAACAAGGGAATCAGGCGTGTGGCAGGCATTAATGGGCGCATGATTCGAGTTGGATACAACTGGCTTCCACCTTGACGTTATATACAAGAAAAAAAGTAGCAAATGGACAAAAATACCCCTGTGTTGGCAGCTTATATATACATCTTCCATCTCATTTGTATTGATGTTAAGTAGTAGTTTTATAGTTTTCACATAGTAGTAGTTTTCTATGTCTTTTTTCATATAGATGTAATTTTTCCTTTCAAGTTTTGTACTCTTTTTATTAATAAAAGTTAATCTTTTAATTTCTCTTAGCTTATTCTCATTCTACCTTTCTTAATCCTTTCTTAATAATCTAGCTTATTATTTTGGGGTTAGTTTTTTATAACTTTTTCTAAATAAGTTAAGATTTATATATAAGTTTGAAATAAGTTATCTTATTTCAAGCTTATTGTGGGCTTATTTTTCTAGATCTAACTTATTGTGGGTGATTTGTTCATTTAGCTTTTAAGCTTTGTGAATCACATAAGTTTTCAGCGTAGGCTTACAACTTATTAGCTAACTTTTTAATTAATTAATTTTAATTTATAGTTTTTTTAGATCTATTAGTTTTAAGTTTTAAAAATTAAAATACTTTCATAAAACCTAAAAATATGTAGATCTATTAGTTTTAAGTTTAAAAATTAAAGTTTTTTTATAAAACCAAAAAATTAGTTTAGATCTATTAGGTATTTGAAAAAATAGTGTATATCTATTAGCTTTTAGTTTAATAATTAATATATTTTTATAAAACTTAAAAAATATTCTAGATCTATTAGTTTTGTTTGACTCTCTTTATAAAATATTAATTGTTTCTTATTAACCTAACCTCTTGTGTTATTGTGATCTTGGCGAATTGATTCATCAAGTTTGGCAAAGAGCTTATGGTATAATAGATTTGGTTCGAGTTTGATTTGAGAGGCCGTGTACTTTACGGGCCGGGTTACGCTTTAGATTAGTTTGATTTGGGAGGCCGTGTACTTTACGGGCCATATTTTGTTGCTTTTGGGAGGCCCTGTACTTTACGGGCCATATTGTGTTGCTTATGTTGATTGTGTTTAGAGCGTTTTCTTCGGACTACGGCTACTAAAGTTCTTTCCTTTTTAAATGTCTATCTTAATCGTTTTAGCTTAAATAATTAGATTAATTTAGTTTAAATTGTTTTCAAAAAATATCTCATTTATTAAAATCGTTTTAATTAGTTTTAAAAGTTATTTTTGTTTTAAAATGAGATTTAAAAATTAGTTTTCATTTAGATAAGCTTATTTTGAGTATAAAGTATACATCTTTTGTGATTATTAAGCTTATTAGCATATAAAGCTTCAAGCTTTATTATCTAAAAAGACTAATAAGCTAAAAAGGTTAAAGCTTTATGCTTTAATCTTAAGTTTATCTTTTAAGATTTAATTTTTATCATTTGTTCTTGCTTGTTATTATGTGCTTGCATTTAGCTTAATTTTGCATTTAGAATAATTAATTTTTATTTTTAGTTTAATTTTGTTGCATCTTAGATTTAATTAGTTTAATCTAGATTTTAAATTGTAGTATAATTCTCTTGCATTTTAGAATAATTGTATCTGAATTATTTGCGCTTTTATTTTTATATATTCATTAGCCTAATATAATATTCCCATTTTTAAGTTTAGTTAGAAATAGATTCCAAATTCTTTAATTGAACCAAAAACAAGTAAAGTATTAACGATAAAACGTAAAATCAATTCGACTCGATTCGAGGAAAAACGATTATACTAAAATTCGAATATTAAAATGGCACCGCTGCCGCATCGATATCGTTAAGATTGACGATTTTTCGTGAGAAGAATTGGATTTTGGGATCCGTTCACTTTTGAACGTTATTTTTCTTGTTAACAAAATCAAAAATACAAAAAAAAATAAAAAATATAAATATACAAAAAATAAAAAAATCACAAAAGCAAATTCTTTCGTAAGATTTGCACCAAAAAAATAAAAGAAAATTCAAAACTACTACTTTTCCTAAAGTATTACATCAAAAATATTAAGTATTATTATTTTTCCTATTTCGATTTCTCTTGTTTTTATTGTGAATATATTTTCTTTAAAAAAATTAAAAAAAAATTACAAAAACATTTTCTTTTTACTATAGATATTACGTATACGAACCCCAATACACAATATTCCATAGGTATTGCTTGCAATACCACGTATTTGGAGGCGTTCCGGTTCCATATACGTGTATCGATCAAACAAAATAAAAGGCAAAAATAGATAAATACTTTTGCTAAGCAAGAATTCGTAAACATACGAACTTTAAGCTGAATAGAAAGGAGACGTGCTATAAAAGGCCGTCTAAGGGAAGCTAGGTACTTAAGTGCTTCGCGCCACCTCATTCCCCCCGTTCACTTGTGAGTATTTTGAGAAGGAAGGCTCATCGAGGGTTTTGCCACCCAAGTAGTATTACGTATATATTTTCTTGTAGCTTTTCCATATCGAACCTCGAGAGGGATAATCCCTTCCCTTTCAAACTCGACCAAGGGCAATCCCCTTACTCCTCAGTTTTAGTTGTATGCGCACTCGCGCGCGTACACACATACCAAGTGATGTACAAAATACTTCTAATTCTCCCAAAAAGAATAAGAAGAACAAAAAGACCGTTAATCAAGCTGATCCCGAGAATCGAGCTTTAGAAAATACGATGGCAACGGATAATCGACCTATGATTGAGATCTTGCAAACTCACGTTGATGGAAATGGTGACGTGATTGTGGTGTAATATACCCATTTTTTGTATATTGTTTATATCGTTTTTTCCTCGACTCGACTCGAATTGATTTCCAATTTTAACGTAGAGATTAATTGTTTTTGGTTAATAATACTTGTTTTGTAATCTATGTCTATTTAAGCGAAAAATGGGGAAAATATGTAGGCTAAGGACTATATAAAAGTAAAAGCGCAATTAATTCACGTAAATTTATTCTAAATGCAATATAAAATTAAACTACAAATATAAATCTAGATGCAACAAAATAAATTATAATTAAAAATAAATCTAAATGCGAAATTAATCTAATGCAAGCACGTAATATCAAGTAATAGTGACGAAAAATGAATTCACAAAGATAAACTTAAAAATAAGCATAAAGCTTAAACCTTTTAAACTTATTAACCTTTTTAGATGATAAAACTACACGCTTTATGTACTAATAAGCTTAAAAACACAAAAAGGTGTAAACTTTTTACTAATTATGAGCTTATCTAAATGAAATCTAATTTTAAAAACTTTTAAATCTATATTTTAACACAAATAATAATAACTAAAAGAAATTAAACCGATTTTTTATAAAAAAAATATAAATTTTATTAAAAATATTTTAAACTATAACGATCTAATTAATAAAACTAAAGCGATTAAACTAGAAAAATAAAAAGGAGAGCTTTAGTACCCGTAGTCCGTAGAAAACCGCTATAAAATAAACAACATCAACAAAATACGGCCCGTTAAGTACACGGCCTCCCAATACCAAAACTATCAAAAGCAAAACCCAAATTTGGCCCGTAAAGTACACGGCCTCTCAAATCAATCTCTAACCAAATCAATCAAACCATATCCACTTAAACCGAATTAATCAACTAAAAGCTCTTCTTCAAAAATGATAGATCGATACGCCAAAATAAAGAAAACATAAAAGGTTAGAATAATAAGAAATAATTATTAAATGATAAAGAGATTTAATTAAAACTAATACAACTAAAATATTTTTTATGTTTATAAAATTATTTTAAATTTTAAAGCTAAAAATTATAGATCTACTTAATCTATTTAAAAACCTAATAGATCTAACTAATTTTTAAGGTTTTATAAAAATACTCTAAATTTTAAACTCTAAATTTATAGATCTAAACTTTTTAATATGAAAAACTAATAGATCTAACTATTTTTTTGGCTTTTAAGAAAGTATTTTTAATTTTTTAAAACTTAAGCTAATAGATCTAAAAAACTAATTAATAAAAACTATAAGTGCTTAAATAAGAAGCTAGCTTATAAATAAGTTGTAAGCCTAAGCTTAGAACTTATGAGATTAAAAAGGTAAAAAACCAATAAAATAATTACAACACAATAAGCTAGATCTACTAAAAATAGGCAACAATAAGCTTAAAATAAGCTTGTATATAAATCTAACTTATTAGGATAAAGTTATATAAACTTATCCCAAATAATAAGCTAGATTATTAAGAAAAGTAAAAAGAAAGGAAGAATGAGAATAAGCTAAAAGATGATTTTTATTAAAAGGTGAAAAAGCTTAATGATTAAGCTATTACAAACTTGAAAGAGAAAATACAAATTTAACTATGTGTAACTAATAAGAGAAAAACTTATGAAAAAACTTGTTAAAAATAAAGGGAAGGAGGACTTTATATAGAGCCAACATTGGGGGTATTTTAGTCATTTACTATTTAATTTTGCTTGGAGGCTAATTTTATGGGATCACATGCCTTCACATTCTGATCACAAGCTTGACACACGCCCAGCTTGTACTGACATGCGCCATATGCCACGTGTCATCCCCTGATTGGTCTGAAAAGCTGAGTCAACTACCACCTCGTCATTCTCTACCACCTCTGTCATTCTCTACCACCTCGTACCAGCACTAATGCACTAGATCCCATCAGAAATTCGCAGTTAAGCGTGCTTGGGAGAGAGTAGTACTAGCTTGGGTGACCCGCTAGGAAGTCCAACACTAAAAAATTCATAGAAAATAAACCATGAGTTATGACGCGAGGTCGGGACCGTTGGCTTCATAATTTTGTGCTCTTCAATGTGGTTTATTAGTGGATGACTATGGAGATTGGCAAAATGGTCCTTGTTGTAAAATCTTCATCAAATCTTCATCTTTAGCCCTCCAAACTTCATTCTTTTGGAACTTTTTGCTCCTTTGACTTTTTCTTCAATAAATGACTGTGAAATCCCGTGTTTTCTTTCCTTTTGATCTTTTGTACCTATTTCACAATAAAACACAATCCACGCATAATTCTAACATTTATGATATTAATTACACGTTCTCTTAAAGGAAAGGGTGGTATGGTGATAGTAGAAGGTGTGGTAAGGTGAAAGCGTAGCACCGAGTATTCCAAAAATGTTTCCTTTTATTTCATCAGATAGATACTGAGATGGATCAACAACTTTGATACCGGGATCGAACACTTTTCCTTTAGGGGAAAAGAAGAAAGACTCTCAGCGGAACTTGAAGAAGATTCGGTCATATACCTCACAATCTCATCCAAAGAAGGTGGAAAAAGAGGTGTCAAAACATAAGTGCTCCGAATGTTGGTGTCGTCCGGTTTCTTTTCTTTTGAAACGGGTTTCTTAAAGTCCGAAGGAGGGTAAATGCCATAATCAAAATCCAAAGTGGGAGAATCATGCTCATTTGGGAAGTAAGTATTGAGAAAAGTGTCGAAATCTTCCTCAAAAGAGTAATCCTCTAAAGTAGGAATGATCTCTAAGAGTAGAGGATCCTCCTCAAAAGTCATGACTTCTAAAATTAGGGTATAAAAGTCAAAAGGAGTCTCCATAATGGAAGAATCACTCATAGAGATATGGGGTGCATTAAGGTCACTTGGTGGGTAATCAAAAATAATGAGATCACTTAAAGAAGTGTCATCATCGTAATCATCAAAGATTGGTGGATCAAAAGTGGGTGGGTCAAAAGGTGGGTCATCTAAACCGAAGATAGTGTGGTCACTTAAAGAAGTGTCATCACTATAAGTATCGTAAATAGGAGTTTCAAAAATTTGAGGCTCTAAGGGAAGGGATGAAGTTATCACAAAATCATTTTGATTAGACTTTTTAATTCCAAAAGGATTAATAAAAATATTTTAATTATCATAATTAAGAACGTCAATCATATTGACCGACTCTTTTCCATTTGATTTAGTTGTGATTTTTCCAATTTTAAAAACTTGTTGTTCAACCCTAACCTTAAGAATTAACTCCCCTTCGGCCACATCAACTTGTTGTTCATAGTCGACGACGACAAAGTCCACGGGGAAGGTGAATGTACCAACCTGAACAAAAACGTCTTCGGCATTACCAACGGGGTATGCGAGAGTTCTATTAGCTAACTCGAGAGTCATGCGAGTTGGTACAAGGTCGGGTAATGATAATTGTTTCAATACCGAGAGTGGCATAAGATTGATGCTAGCACTGAGATCCGCTAAAGCTATACAATCATTAATTTAAGGAAACGAGCAAGGTAACACGATTCTTCTAGGATCTCCTAGCTTTTTGGGAAGCTCTTTGAGAAGAATCGCGAAACAATTCTCATTTAAACGGGTGTTAACAAGCTCAACCATTTTTTCCTTTTTATTGAGAAAATCTTTGAACATTTTAACAAATTTAGGCATTTGATCAAGTGATTCAATAAGGCTAATGTTAACATTCACTTGGGAAATCATTTTCAAAAAGTTGGAAACTTGAACGTCATCTTTGGTGAGCAACTTAGCCTTGTCCAACATAGAGGGATAAGGGATATTGGGCTTTGAAGTTGAAGGTTGAGAAGGAGAAGGACTCGCTTCTTGAACATCCTTAGGGTTAGGCTCATTAGGTAATGGAGAACTAGTACTAGGAGTGGTAGTGGGAGGAATCACCGAAGGGGGACTAGGATTACTCATTATGACCTCCGGGCCTTGTCTCTCCTTTATGGGTGAAGAGATGGAAGGTCCTACTAAAGTGGCTCCACTTCGAGTATTAATGGCACTCACATTAGCTTGAGGGTTGGTCTCGGTATTAGAAGGTAAGGCTCCTTGGGGCTTAAGGGCTTGCAACATTTGCACGAATTTCCTATCGATGGACTCTTGCATTTGTTTCATAGTTTTTTCATGTTCGGTCAATTTTTGGAGAACCAAGTCCAATTGAGGATTAGTAACATTCCCTTGATTAAACACTTGATTACCTTGATAATGAAATCCTTGATTTTGAAAACCTTGTTTTGAAATTGATTATGATTTTGAAAGCCTTGATTTTGAAAACCTTAGTTATTAAATCCTTGATTTTGATTATTAAACCCTTGGTTTTGATTATTAAACCCTTGGTTTTGCCCTTGAAAATTCCCTTGATTTTGGTTAAAACCCCGTGCATTTGAATTCCCTTGAAAATTACCCATTTGAGAACCTTCGTTCCTATTTTGGTATTGGGTCTTTTGGGCGGGTGTGGGTAAAACACGGGGGAGCCAAATAGTTGTTAGACTTATAAGAAAAAATTTTCACATCGACATTCGGTTTAAAATTTACCCTCCCATTAGTGTTATAAGCATACACTTCTTGTTGAGATGGGTCATAAACCTTATCACAATTATGATACGAATGTGGTCCACCACATGTTTCACAAGTCACATTAATGGCATTCACGTGTGTAACGGGTGTGTTTTGAACGTGTAAGACAAGTTTTGTCACAATTGAAGTAAGTGCTTGAATTTGATTGTTAGTCTCACTATCACTAGCACTAGCTATTGTAGCCCTTACACTCTTGGTTTGAACTTTTGCCTTGTTTTCAATTATATTCCAAGCATCATTCATTGATTTAACCAAAATATTTCCCCCTGAAGCACTATTTAGTGAGTCTTGGTCATTCAAAGTTAATCCATTGTAAAAAGTATTAATTTGATGAACTTTAGTAAAACCATGTTGAGGACACTTTCTGAACAGCTCCTTAAATCTATCCTAAGACTCGCTAAAAGTTTCCCCATATTTTTGCTCAAAAGTGATTATGTCATTCCTTAAAGCGGTGGTCCGTGATGGTGGAAAGAAGTAGTTGATAAATTTCGTCTCTAAATCCAACCACGTAGTAATACTTTGGGGTGGTTCCTTATCAAGCCAAATCCGGGCTTGTCCCTCGAGGGAAAAAGGAAAGAGGAGTAAACGAATGGCCTCTTGAGTCACCCCATTGTACTTGACGGTATTTGCTAATTGTATGAATCTTTTGTTATGAGCGTGGGGATCATCATTAGTACGTCCCAAAAATGGTGTAGCGGAAACCATTTGAATAAAACCCGTTTTTAGTTCAAAATTATTTTCTCCAATATCCGGCACCACAATCGCGTCATCATTTCCCTCAACGTGAGATTGTAAAATCTCAATCATTGGTCGATTATCCGTTGCCATCGTGTTGTTCAAAACTTGATTCTCGGGATTGGCTTGATTGACGGTCTTTTTGTTCTTCTTCATCTTTTTGGAAGAATTAGAAGTATTTGTTACACCACTCGGTATGTGTGCACGCGCACGAGTGCGCATACAACTAAACTCGAGGAATGAGGTAGGAGACCTCGGTCGACTTTGAGAAGAAAGGGATTATCCCTCTTGAGGTTCAATATTAAAAAGCTACAAAAAATTTATATGTAATACTAATTGGGCGGCAAAACCCTCACTTAGCCTTCCTTCTCAAAATACTTACAAGTGAACGGGGGGAATGAGGTGGCGCGAAGCACTTAAGTACCTAGCTTCCCTTAGACGGCCTTTTATAGCACGTCGCCTTTCTATTCACCTTGAAGTTCGTATTTTTCGAATTATTGCTTAACGAAAGTATCTATCTATTTTTGCCTTTATTTTTGTTTTATCGATACACGTATAAGGAACTGGAACGCCTCCAAATACGGGGTATTGCAAGCAATACTTATGGAAATATTGTGTATTATGTTTCTTATACGTGATATCTATAGTAAAATAAAAATCTTTTTTTATATTTTATTTTTTTATTTAAAATATATTCACAATAAAAAGCGAAAGAAAACGAAATAAGAAAAATAACAATAGTACTTAATATTTTTAGTGTAATACTTTAGTAAAAGTATTACTTTTGGATTTTTTAAATTTTTTTGGTGAAAATCTTAGGAAAGAATTTGCTTTTGATAATTTTTTTATTTTTTTGTATTTTTATCTTTTTTATTTTTTTTAGGTTTTCTATTTTTAGCAAGAAAAATAACGTTCAAAAGTGAACGGATCCCAAAATCCAAATCGTCTCATGAGAAATCGTCAATCTTAACGAGCGAAGCGGCAACGACACCAATTTAATATACCCATTTTTAGTATATTGTTTATATCGTTTTTTCCTCGACTCGACTCGAATTGATTTCCAATTTTAACGTAGAGATTAATTGTTTTTGGTTAATAATACTTGTTTGGTAATCAATGTCTATTTAAGCGAAAAATAGGGAAAATATGTAGGCTAAGGACTATATAAAAGTAAAAGCGCAATTAATTCACGTAAATTTATTCTAAATGCAATATAAAATTAAACTAAAAATATAAATCTAGATGCAACAAAATAAACTATAATTAAAAATAAATCTTAATGCGAAATTAATCTAATGCAAGCACGTAATATCAAGTAATAGTGACGAAAAATGAATTCACAAAGATAAACTTAAAAATAAGCATAAAGCTTAAACCTTTTAAACTTATTAACCTTTTTAGATGATAAAACTACAGGCTTTATATACTAATAAGCTTAACAAACACAAAAAGGTGTAAACTTTTTACTAATTATGAGCTTATCTAAATGAAATCTAATTTTTAAAACTTTTAAATCTATATTTTAACACAAATAATAATAACTATAACTAATTATACCGATTTTTATAAAAAAAATATAATTTTTATTGAAACAATTTAAACTATAACGATCTAATTAATAAAACTAAAGCGATTAAACTAGAAAAATAAAAAGGAGAGCTTTAGTACCCGTAGTCCGTAGAAAACCGCTCTAAAACAAACAACATCAACAACATCAACAAAATACGGCCCGTTAAGTACACGACCTCCCAATACAAAAACAATCAAAAGCAAAACCCAAATTTGGCCCGTAAAGTACACGGCCTCTCAAATCAATCTCTAACCAAATCAATCAAACCATATCAACTTGAACCGAATTAATCAACTAAAAGCTCTTCTTCAAAAATGATAGATCGATACGCCAAAATCAAAGACAACATAAAATGTTAGAATAAAGAAATAATTATTAAATGATAAAGAGATTTAATTAAAACTAATAGATCTAAAATATTTTTTATGTTTTATAAAAGTATTTTAAATTTTAAAGCTAAAAATTATAGATCTGCTTAATCTATTTAAAAACCTAATAGATCTAACTATTTTTTAAGGTTTGATAAAAATACTCTAAATTTTAAACTCTAAACTTATAGATCTAAACTTTTTAATATTAAAACTAATAGATCTAACTATTTTTTTTTGTTTTTATGAAAGTATTTTTAATTTTTTAAAACTTATGCTAATAGATCTAAAAACTAATTAATAAAAACTAAAAGTGCTTAAATAAAAAGCTAGCTTATAAATAAGTTGTAAGCCTAAGCTTAGAACTTATGAGATTTAAAAAGCTAAAAAGTTAATTAAATAATTACAACACAATAAGCTAGATCTACTAAAAATAGGCAACAATAAGCTTAAAATAAGCTTGTATATAAATCTAACTTATTAGGAAAAAGTTATATAAACGTATCCCTAATAATAAGCTAGATTATTAAGAAAAGTAAAAAGAAAGGAAGAATGAGAATAAGCTAAAAGATTAAGCTAAAAGATTATTTTTATTAAAAGATGAAAAAGCTTAATGATTAAGCTATTACAAACTTGAAAGAGAAAATACAAATTTAACTATGTGTAGCTAATAAGAGAAAAACTTATGAAAAAACTTGTGAAAAATAAAGGGAAGGAGGACTTTATATAGAGCCAACATTGGGGGTATTTTAGTCATTTACGAGCTAATTTTGCTTGGAGGCTAAGTTTATGGGATCACATGCCTTCACATTCTGATCACAAGCCTGAAACACGCCTAACTTGCACTGACATGCGCCATATGCCACGTGTCATCCCCTGATTGGTCTGAAAAGCTGAGTCAACTGTCACCTCGTCATTCTCTGCCACCTCTGTCATTCTCTGCCACCTCGTACCAGCACTAATGCACTAGATCCCATCAGAAATTCGAAGTTAAGCATGCTTGGGCGAGAGTAGTACGAGCTTGGGTGACCCGCTGGGAAGTCCAACACTAAAAAATTCATAGAAAATAAACCGTGAGGAGTTACGACGCGAGGTCGGGACCGTTGGCTTCGTAATTTTGTGCTCTTCAATGTGGTTTATTAGTGGATGACTATGGAGATTTGCAAAAATTGTCCTTGTTGTAAAATCTTCATCAAATCTTCATCTTTAGACCTCCAAACTTCATTCTTTTGTCACTTTTTGGTCCTTTGACTTTATCTTTGACTTTTTCTTCAATAAATGACCGTGAAATCCCGTGTTTTCTTTCCTTTTGATGTTTTGTACTATTTCACAACAAAAACACAAACCATGCATAATTCCGAAATTTACGGTATTAAGTATTGTTTACACACTTATTATGGTGCCCGATATTGGAGCGAATAATTTTGAACTTAAAACGGGTTTTATTCAAATGGTTTCCGCTACACCATTTTTAGGCCGTGCACAAGATGACCCTCACACTCATATTAAGAGTGAAATACAATGGGGTGACACAGGAGGCAATTCGTTTGTTACTCTTTCCTTTTTCCCTCGAGGGAGAAGCCCGGATTTGGCTTGATAAGGAACCACCCCAAAGTATTCTTAAATGGGCGGATTTAGAAACAAAGTTCATTAACTACTTTTTCCCACCATCTCGTACCACGGCTTTAAGGAATGACATAATTACTTTTGAGCAAAAATGTGGAGAAACTTTAAGTGAGTCTTGGGATAGATTTAAGGATCTTTTAGGAAGGTGTCCTCAACACGGTTTTACAAAAGTTCATCAAATTAATACTTTTTACAAAGGATTAGCTTTGAATGACCAAGACTCACTAAATAGTCCTTCGGGGGGAAATATATTGGTTAAATCAATGAACGATGCTTGGAATTTAATTGAAAACAAGGCCAAAATTCAAACTAAGAGTGTAAGGGCTACTATGGCTAGTGCTAGTGATAGTGAGGTTAATAATCAAATTAAAGAGCGTACTTTAATTGTGACAAAACTTCCTTTAAAAGACGATACCCCTCCCAATAGGCACGTTCATGTCATGAGTGGGTCTTGTGAGACTTGTGGTGGACCACATCCGTACTTAAATTGTGATAAGGTTTATGATCAATCTCAACAACAAGTGTATGCTTACAACACTAATGAGAGGGTTCACTTTAAACCTAATATGGATGCTATTAATTTGTCCTATAAATCTACAAAGTATTTGGCTCCCCCCGGTTTTCAACCTCATGTTAGACCACCTCCACAATTGATAACCAATTACCAATACCCACGAATGAACCAAGGTCCACAAAGGGGTCATTTTCAAGAGAATTTAAATATGAGGGGTTTTAATCAAGTGATTTTTCAAGGGCAAAACCAAGGTTTTAATAATCAAGGCTTTCAAAATGCTAATCAATATCAAAACCAAGGTTTTCAAAATCAAAGGTGAATATCAAGGTAATCAAGGTTTTAATCAAGGGAATGTTACAACTCCTCAAATGGACTTGGTTCTTTTAAAAACTTAATGAGAAAGACCGTAAGCTTAAAGAAATGCAAGAGTCCATGGATAGGAAATTCATACAAATTTTGCAAACCCTTAGACCCTAAGGAGCCTTACCTTCTAATACCAAGACCAACCCTCGAGCTAATGTGAGTGCTATTACTACTCGAACTGGAACCACTTTAGTGGGACCTTCCATCTCTTTGCCTATAAAGGAGAGACAAGGCCTGGAGGTAACAATGAGTAATCCTACTCCCCCTTTGGTGATTCCTCCCACTACAACTCCTAGTACTAGTTATCCATTACCTCATGACCCTAACCCTAAGGTTGTTCAAGTAGTGAGTCCTTCTCCTTCTTATACTTCCCCTCATAAGCCCAATATCCCTTATCCCTCTAGGTTGAACAAGGCTAAGTTGCTTACCAAAGATGGCGTTCATGTTTCTAACTTTTTGAAAATGATTAAACAAGTGAATGTTCACATTAGCTTTGTTAAAGCTCTTGCTCAAATGCCCAAATTTGTTAAGATGTTCAAAGATTTGCTCAATAAGAAAAAAAATGGTAGATCATGTTAACACTCGTTTAAATGAGAATTGTTCCGCGATTCTCCTCAAAGAGTTTCCCGAAAATCTAGGAGATCCCGGTCGATTCTTGAAATTGAGGATTGTAATGCTTTAGCGGATCTTGGGGCTAGTATTAATTTAATGCCTTTAAGTGTGTGGAAACAATTATCATTACCCGACCTTGTACCGACTCGTATGACTCTCGAGTTAGCCAATAGAAATCTCACTTACACCGTTGGTATTGCCGAAGACGTTTTTGTTCGGGTTTGTACATTCCCTTTTCCCATATATTTTTTCGTAGTTGACTATGAGATGGATCCTCGTATTTCGTTAATACTTGGTAGACCATTCTTAAGAACCGGAAAAGCATTAGTTGATGTAGCCGAAGGAGAATTAATTCTTAGGGTTGGGGATGATAAACAAATTTTTAAAATGGGAAAGATCACAAGTAAATCAAATGGAAAAGAATCGGTCAATATGATTGATGTGCTTAATTTTGAAAATAAATAAAGTTTTATCAATCCTTTTGAAACTAAAAAGTTTAACCTTAATGATTTTCTGATAAATTCAAATCCACTTTTTGAAACTTCAAATGATAATCCACTTTTTGAATAAAATGAGGAAGCTAATGATGATTTTAGTGATGTCTCTTCTTTAAGTGATCATTCTACTTTGTATTTTGAGGATACCCCACTCTATGACACCTATAGTGATGCCACTTCTTCAAGTGATCACACTATTTTTGGATTTAGAGGTACCACCTTTTGAGCCTCCACTTTTAGATAATCCCATTTACGTTACCGATAGTGATGACACTTCTTTAAGTGCTCACTTTCCTTTAGATCTTGGGGAGACACCTTTAGAGCCTTAAATCTTTTATACCCCAATCTAAGATAACTATGATGACGACACTTCTTTAAGTGATCTCATTTATTTGGGTTTTGACGAGACACCTAGTGAGACTAATGATCCTATTATCTCTATTAGTGATCCTTCCATTCTTCAGTCTCCCTTTGACTCTTATACTCCTATATTGGGAGTTAGGACTTTTGATGAGGATCCTTTACCTTTGGAGATTGACCATATTTTAGAGGATATTCCATTTGAAGAGGATTTAGATATCTTTTTAAATTTCTATTTCCCTCACGAGGATGATTTTTCTTATGAATCCGATGATTCTTATGTTTTCACATCGAGTTTGGAAGAGAACGACTCTCCAACTTTTGATTTCGATAACATTTTGAGCTTTAAGGAAAACACCTCTTGCTATTTTCCCCTTAAGGAAAATGTGTTTGATCCGGGAATAGAGACTTTAGTGCTATCATTACCATATCACCATACCATTCCTTGTAAGAGATTTTTTACTAAGGATACCCTTTTTGTTTTATACTTGTGTGCTTTTATCACCTTGAAGTTTATTTCCTTTCGAGATGGAAATTATGTCATTGATCCTGGTGGATTTTCATGGGGTATTCTTTATGTGAGCATGCTTCACCCTTTATCATGGAGAGATTTTCCTCCCTTAGAAATCTTGGTTTTTCCATGATTTTCCCATTTTAACGATGATATTCGGGGAATCGAGTCGAGCTAGAGACTCTTGTAAATAAATCAAGCATCGTATAACTAGGTTAAATTGTCTTTACCTTTTTCAACCAATATGTGTAGGGGAGCCAAGTAGGTTGTGTTTTTTGGTGTTGTGCAGGGATATGTGCTTTAATGATCCACTTTTGGTGATTTTAACGCGACCCATTATCCCGTGTACCCGTGATACCGGTTCGATCAAAACTATTGTGATTCATACTTGTATATAAATAAGTTAAATAAATGGAATCACTTTAGTTGTCTCTTCCTTAGCTCGATTTAAACAACGTGCACAATGTCCTAAGTGTAGGAGAGTTTACTTCCACATGCTTAAACATTGATGACAATGTTTATATTAAGTGAAGGGGTGATGAGACTGCATTTATACATAGTCTCATCGTCTAAATCGGGCTTAAAACGCTTAAAAATGTCATAAAAAACCCCAAAATATGCTTGTGTTTGTTCATTGTGTATTTTAGGTACGGATATCATGAAATCAACAAAAGATCAAAGAAATCAAGCAAAAACGAACACGGGAAAGGAAGTCGCACAAAGAACCAGACCCGAATCATGATTTTCCATTGAAGTCCTTGAAGTTTGAAGATTTGTCAAGATTGGTCCCTCAACTTTTGAATACTTGTCACTTAATACCCCTGTAAATCTTAAATATTACATTGGGGCCCCTTACGTTTTAAGAATTTACAAGAAAAACCCTTGAAGATTTCACAATATGCAATATAAGTCCTTTTCAAAGTTATATCACAACATAAGGACCATTATTGTGATTCAGCCATAGATGTTTACAAAGGAAATGAAGAAAAGTTGTGGAAACTTGATATGCCAAGATATGGGAAGTCTAGGGACCATTTTTGCCCAGATAACCAAACCATCACCACCAATCCCTACACGCCACATCACCACCCCATGTCATTATCCCACTTACCATTTTCTTAATACTACTTAACCCTTTTTAAATTTGGCGTTAAACTACCCCTGTTCAAATCATCGCCCCCAAAATCCCTCTTAACCATACCCCCTAATCCCTTAGAACCCTAAACCTAAAAACCACAAAAGAAAGGGGTTTTGCATGAGTGTTTCTAGAACACTAATTTACCTAAACCTAAACTCATCCCAACTCACAAATTCCATTCACACTCACCCCTAGGCCCCACTTAGAGGTCCCCTGCCCATCACTTTCGTCCCACAAACCAACATCCGGCAAGATCAACGCCTCTCATACACTACTTGTTGACAAAGCTTCATTATACTTCTATGATCAACTCAAAACAGCTGGCATATCACATGGCTCATGGAAGAGATCACAAGAAGGCATTTGACCAAGAAATTCAAACTTCACTCAAGGGCACTTTAGGGAGATTGCTTGATAGGGTTTATATTGCTTTTTCTCATTCTAGAAAATTATGTAAGCCTTTATAAAAGGCAGTAGGTCTGGTTCATTTTTTCTTGTTCCAAAAATTTTGTAAACCCCTCTTTTATGAATAGCTAAAGTTGAAATTGGGCCTTGCAATACTTTTTGAGTTCCATATTTACTGTTTCTTTTAAATTTCTGTGTGTTTCATTAGTTGAAATTTTCTTGTCAGTTTTACCAAGAATTTTTATCAAAACTTTGTTAAATCTTTTTGGGACCCAAGATCTTCTAGCAAATGACACATATTGGATTGACACCCAAATATATGTAAAGAGCTACAAGACCTTGTTTTATTCATGTGTTGTTGATACAAAGTCTCCTAAGTTGGTTTTTAATATTTTTTTAAAAAAAAAATCTTGTTCATTGGTCTTGTTTCACTGACTGAACCAAAAAGAAAACTAAGGCTTGCTGACAACAAGTCTTTGAGTGTGTTTTTGGTTTCAAAGATCTTGGTTTCTTGTGCTTGTGTTTATAACAGGTAGCAAGAAGGCGAATTAATGAATTATATTAAAGATATTTCACAATCCCTTGGTTTTCTTGTAGAACCACAGCAAGGGGTCTCTATAGTTGCTTGCATAAGCCCTCCATAAGCTCCTCTTGAGAAAATACAAGGACTTTAAGCTGGGGCATCAGCCAAGTAAGGCTTGAACTCCCTTAGTTCTATAAATTGTTCATATTAATTGGTTTATGTGGATTTGTGCTTGCCTACTACTTTGGTGTTGTTTATTGTTTTAATAGAGTTAATCTAGCTTTTGGCATATGTTCATGATAGATTTCTGTAGTTTAGATTTAATTTATGTAATTTTTCTTTGATAATTTTCATCATAGAATTTATAGGGATGTTTGGTACAAGCATGTTCAAGGGTGTGTAGTGACAACATTCTCATGGATTTTGCCTTTACAAGTTAGATTGTGCATGTTCACTATAGTTTAGGTTTTGGTTTGCTTGTTTGTGGTATAAAATATAGTTTGTGTGTTTCAAGTTTAGCATAAAACTGCATATATAGAAATCAGTAGGTCTATTTAGATATTAAGTTGAGTTTTGAGTTTTGATTTGTAATCACCAATTAGAGGATACATTAGTTTAGTATTTTGTTTAGTTTATTTGGGTGTTTGTTAGGCTGGTTATCAAGATTTGGGGATCAAAATCTCACAACTTGGTCAACTACACCAGCAAAAACACCCTACTTTCTGTCAGGTCTCATCAACATAGTTGTTAGGGCTTGTTTTAGTGTTTTTGCACTTGAATCTTGGCCCCCCATTAGATTTAGGTTAAATATAGCCTTGTAATAGTTGGTACTAGGATTTGCACATGTTTTGGTGGCTCAAAAATCTTGTAGGGACTCACTGATCAAGCCTCTAAACCATCATACATACCAGACCTCACTTTTCTGTGTTGCCATGCTGATTTCCCTTGATTTGAGTGCCATTTTGTGTTAGATTTGCTTGTTTATTACTTGTTATTGACTCCCCACACTCCACTGAGTGTGGGGGTGCCTTTCTTATCCAAAACATCCAACAAATCAAGCGAAAAAAGGCTCAATACGTTTTTTGTGACCAAGCAGTGGGAACAAGTTCCCACTGTTAGTGTTGTGCTACCCACTGCTTAGCTAACAAACAAAACATACCACATGTCACTATCAGTTTCTAAGTTTTTTTGTCTTATTAGGCAAAATTTAACTTTTTTCTAATTTTTTTAAATTTTCCCAGTTTTAGTTGATTAATTTAGGGTTTTAGAAAAGTTAATTTATTTTTCTGATTATTTAATTATTTTTTAGCATTATTTTAAGTTAAAGTTAGTTTTAATTAATTCTGTTTTTGTCCTATTTGGACTAAAATTACTTTTTTCAACTTTTTTCATTTTTCCTCTGTTTAGATAAGTAATTTAGGATTTTTGAAAAAGAAAAATTATTTTTCTCATCATTTTATTATTTTTTATCATTATTTTAACTAAAAATTAGTTTTTAGCCTTTTAAAAATAGAAAAGTAGTTTTAAAAATATTAGAAAAATACATTTTAGTCTTAAATTAGTATAATCTAGGTTTACAAAACATAAAATTTTCATTTTCACTTTTTATTAATTTCATTTATTTTTGAGTTTTTTATTAAACTTTAAAATTTGATATATATTAATTAAAAAACTTTTGGAAATTTTGTTTTTCAATTTTTTTTAATTACACTTTTATTAACTTAGTTTAAAATTTTGGTAATTTTTAGAATAGTTTCGATTTTCGTCGAGTTTTACGATTCCGCGTTTTAACCGTCGTAGTGTAATTTTTAGCGTAAATCGTCTTTATTTTTAAATCTTTCTCACCCAAAAACGTCACTAATCCAAACTTGATTTTATATTATTGGCACACAACACACACCTCCTTCGAGAACGAGCTCGCATTTATTCGATTTGTCGGTTTCCTAAATCGTCGAACTTAATACTTGCCTATAATACGTCTTTTTCCTAAAAGCGTATTTATACTATTATCATTTTGGCGTCGCACTTCTATATATCGTGTTTGTGTCAGTAGTGCGTTTTTGCTTTTCATTTTTGGAAAGCGTAAATATCATACATACTCGTTTGTTATTTTTCTACTATATTTTAAATATCCAAATAAACCGTGTTTAGTTGTCCTCAGTTAAACACACAACAATCTTTTTCATTTTATCGTTTTCGTTTTCTTTTTTTGTGAATACTATATTATATTACGTAGCACAATTAATAAACAATAGTATCCAAAAGCGTGAAAACGCAACCTTAATTGGGATTTCATCACTCAATTATTGTATTCGAATCCAAAACAAAAAATCAAAAGGCAAAATAGATAAATACTCTTAAAAGATTTTATCTTAATTGATACAAACTATAAGGTGGGTATAAGGCGGGTGTTATAAATACATCCTAAAGAAAAAGGCTCTTAAGTGCTTCGCGCCGCCTCATTTCTCCGCTTGCTTGTGCGTATCGGTTTAGTGAAAATTGATTAAGGGTTTACCACTCAAGTATTAATACATCTGTTTTGTGATCATTAATTATTGAACCTCGAAACGTTTTGGCGTTCCGCCAACTTTTCAAAGTCGACGAGGGTTTTTACTTGACGTAAATTCCTTCATTCTTCTTGGATTCATTAATCAAGACCTTTGATTATTGGATACGTTTTTATAGATTTAATTATCTACATAATATACCAAAAATCCAAAAAAATTAAAAAAACAATCAAAAACCACAAAAATTGAAAAAACGTTAAAAACCCCAAAAAGAATCTTCTTTGCTAACCCCCATCTCTACGTTAGTGCATGCGCACTCGATCGAAGGATTATTCTAATTCTAGCGCCGTTTCGAATCGACGCAATCTAAATCGAAGGAATCGACGATGAAGACGTGATTTAGAAACGAACGTTCCTAATTTTGTTGTCGAAACCGTAGACGAGATGGTCGGAAATCGTACGATGATGGAATTGCTCCAAGCACCCACCGAGGGTTATGGAGACGCGATCATCATTCCCGCAATCGATGCGGAGATTTTTGAAATCAAAAGTAGATTGTTGACGTTGATTCAAGCGACAAAGTTTTTAGGTCGTGAGGCAGATAATCCTCATGATCACATTATAAATTTCAATCGACTCTTAGCTACGAGCAAGTACAAAAACTTTGACACCAATGTCATCAAGCTTGTGCTTTTTCCATACTCGTTCGATGGTGCCACCAAGGATTGGTACGAGAAATATCCACCTAATTCCATAATTACGTGGAAGGATCTCGTTTCCAAGTTCGTTAGTCATTTCTTTCCGCCGTCTAAGATCACGTTTTTCAAAAACGAGATCACGAGGTTCGAACAAAAGCCGAATGAATCGTTTTGAGATGCGTGGGATTTTTTTAAGGAATCTCTTAGGCAATGTCCTCACCATGGATTTTCTGAGTTACACCAAATCGATACGTTTTATAACGGTCTTAGTTTTCAAGAACAAGATTCGTTAAATTCCACCACCGGTGGCAATTTTTTGTGTAAA
The DNA here is from genome assembly GCA_025667525.1 of Glebionis coronaria. NCBI lineage: Eukaryota > Viridiplantae > Streptophyta > Magnoliopsida > Asterales > Asteraceae > Glebionis > Glebionis coronaria. Next base: position 276,350,174 of record CM046879.1, read on the forward strand.
ACTCCGAAAGACGCTTTAATGATTATCGAAAATCGATCCAAGGACCAACTCCGTAACACACCGAGTGTTTCCAATTTCGAGATGTTGGTAATTCTAATCGCGATATTGAGAGAGTTGATGCGAAATTTGACAAGTTGACGAATGTGTTTACGTCGTTCTTAATCGAGATGCAAAAGAAAGACGCTCCCGCTACGGTGAAAGCGGTTGAGGCATCTTGTACGTTGTGTGGTGAACCTCATATTTATTACGAGTGTGCGTCTATGGATGGCCAAACGTCGAGTGTTTACGCGTTAAACAATAATTTTCAAAATCAAAACAACGCGGGTCCATCACAAGGAAATTATAACCAAGGCAACAATTTTTCAAATCAAAATCGTAACAATTTTTAAAGGGAATAATAATCAACAAGAAAATCGAGGTGATTATAATCAAGGTCGAAATTTTAATTGGCAAAATCGAGATTTTAACAACAACCAAAACTCGAATTTTCAAAACAACAACCAAGGTAATAATTTTTCAAGTGGTAATGAAGGGAATTTTCAAAGAAATAATCAAAATCAAGGGAACTTTAATTCTAATCAAAATAGTTCGTCAAACGAGTTTCAAGAATATATAAAAACGAATTAGGCTAATATGAGACGATTAGAGGGACAAATTGGTTCTTTGAAAAACGAATTTTCCAATACATTGAAAAATCAAAATACAAAGATTGAGGCATGACAAATCGACATTAAAAATATGTTTTCGGCCATTATGAACAAGTCTTCGGGTGCGTCATCGAGTTCGTTACCTAGTGACACCGTACCACATCCGAAGGAACATGTTAAAGCCGCCTCGTCTATCGGAAAAAAGTCGTGTGATTACCCCAAACCTTGATGGATTTAGAGTTGTTCCTTCTTCTCAACCCTCGACTTCTAAAACGCCTTCATGTTCTAAAGTCGATGGGGTGAACGTGGTGACCAAAGAAAAGAGTGCACACCCTCGTGTATCTCAAATTCCATCCACGGTTCAAAAAAAGATCTTTATCGACCTCACCAATGTAACCCTTGAGGAAACTTGTGCTTCGATCCTTCTTAAAAAAGCCCAAAAGGCATATGCCAAGAAAAGAAGAGGATCCGGGCCAATTTCTTTTACCTTGTGATTTTTCCGAGACTGAGGGATCTTTAGCCCTTGTCGATCTAGGTGCTAACATCAATCTCATGCCTCATTCTCTTTGGAAATTGATGAGATTTCCTAGACTTTCCCCCACGAACATGACTATCGAGATAGCAAATTATACACCATTAAAACCAATTGGAATAGCCGAGGATGTTTATGTTAGAATAAAAAGTTTGTTTTCCCCGTGGACTTCGTCATTTCTGATTATGAGTGTGACCCTAAATGTCCCGTTATTTTAGGTCGACTCTTTTTATCGACGGCTCGAGCCGTAATCGATGTTCACGGTGGGAAATTAACTATGAAATATGGGGAGGATAAAATGGACTTTTTTGCGAGTAGATCCCAAATTCCAAATGATCATGATAAAACCGAGATTTCTAAAACCGATATTTCAAAATTTGATAATGTCAAAGCTCATACTTTAGCCGAAAAATGAGGCTAGATGCATGTTTTGAAAGAATGTAAATGAACGATTTTAAAGATGACGATTTTAACGATAAAGAATACTTTTACTTAATTCAAAAGGGTAATCGTAAATTTATGGATGAAAAATCATTTTGGGATATATTCGACGAAACAAGTAAACAACCAATTCCGAAGGGAGACGTTAGTGCCATCACGACAATGAAAAATATGGACTCGTCTTCACCACCTTCGAAGGACCACGTCTTTGAGGCTTCAACTTCTAATTCCATTGAAGTGCCTCCATTACCTAGCCCAATACCCATTGAGGCTAAAGGTTTTATCGACATCGATCCACTCGTCATTGAAAAGTCACCCAATCATAGTCGATCAACTTGTAAGACCATGGTTGTGAGTGCTCACATCGACTCTTTCTTTGATGATGAAGATGGCGATTTTGCCGAAATTGATCACGTACTTCAAAATCCAAATGCCATATTTGAGGATTCTCCTAAAAAGACCTCTTTACATGGGAAGTAAGATGATTATGAGTTTGATCCCGAGATTGAGGAAATTATCGAACGAGAGCTAGCTCTTTTACCTCCACTTCCACCTACAAGTGAGATTAATTTTTCCAATATCGAGGAGGAACTTGATGAGTTGGAACGTCTTATGTTCGATGACGAACCAACTCACGTGACCCAAAATCCCATTCTCGAGGAGTTACCTAATCAACACTCCTCAAATGAGAATGACGTTTACCACATTCGGAAGGATCTAACTTATCAACGATCCCCACAAAAGAATGATAGTTTTGTGCTTGATCGTGATCTTTTCGATAGAGTTTCTAAAATCCTTAATGAGGGGAACGACCTACCTTCGTTTGACGAGCCTATCTATGATGAAGAAATCGAAGAGATTAACATTCATGAGGATGACGAATATGTTGACCCCGAGGGGGCGGTGTTCTTTGTTGATCAACGTTTTGAAAATTTATAGTGTGCCTAACATCGTCTTAGAAACGCCAAATATTTTCAACATAATCAAATCGGGTTTTCATAAAGAGTTTGAAAATGATGAAAAATGAAAGGATTTTAAAATTGATTTAAATGATTTTTCTACTAGTCAAACTCCGTCATCACTACGTTTATTGTGTGCTACAAGCTTGTCTACTCCTTTTAACGATGTGTCGTGTGGATCTAGTGTGGGGGAAGCCCCTTATGTTCCCTCACATTTCTCCACCGAGGACGAGATATTCGATCCCGGAATTGCTTGTAAAGGGAAATCTCGATTTTCCATCGATGCAATAAATGGAAAATATTTTCGTTTGCTTCGTGCGAGTCTACCTCGAGTAGCTCATTGTTTTAGTGCCCCACCCATTGTCCCGCCCTTCTATTTCTTCTCATCTATTTTCTTTTACCCCATTAGGGTTCGTGTTGGAGTAGTGTTGTTTCGTCTTTCATCCGAAAACGAGGATGATATCTTTGACCCGATATACGTTTATCAGGTTTTAAGTACTCCATGTACTTTTGGCATTGTTTATCATGTAAGCCCCACCAAAAATGACCAAACCATGATGATACCTAAATGATCACGTTTATGGGGATTCGAGTCGAGCTTTTGACTCGTTTATAAAAAACAAGGTGCCTCGTGGGGGATTCTCATGCTTATCCTAGTAAATATTATTTCTTTCTAATTAGTTAACGAGGGGACTTGTGCTCTTCCAACCTTTTTTCTATGGCTGTTTGTGATTGTGATTTATTAGGTTCATCGTCATCATTGAAGCCTCTCGTGTTCGTTTTACGTATCACTCGTGCTTCGATCGTTTCCTTTGGAGATTCCGATATCCGATGATATCCTTTTATGTTCTAACGATTATCTTATTAGCATAATTTATAAACGGCTTTTAGGTTATTCGATTTACCCTTTCCATGCTCGAGATTAAGCATTTGACTTTCGTCTCTAGTATGGGGGCGTTTCACCCTTAGACTCAAAACATTAAGGACAATGTTCAGTTTTAGTATAGGGGTGAGTAGATACTTCACCTTGCTTACGTAATCATGCAATCCAATATTCATCTTTTTGTTATCGTTTTATGCAAAATAAGGCTAAAAATGGCCAAATTTTAAATATTTTCTTGTTTTTCCTAAGTGTTTAAGACAAGAATGAAGGTTTTCCGATGGTGAGAATAAGATTAATTTTTGACTCGACTGTGCACGTTGAGCACTTAGCTTCGATTCCTTAACTATATTAGGCTAAGTATCATTAAATTGAGGACGAGAAATGATAGCTTTAGTTATAAGTTACTATGCTAATCGTAGAATACTCGTATTCTTTCAAAAACTCATGTGTCCTAATTATTTGCTTTTCTCCCTACACTTTTGTTACTGCAAAGCAATGCCTAAAAACATTGTTAGTATTAATTAATCGTTCTTAGTTTTGATCACGACAAATTACAAAGACATTTATTGTCAAACACAATCAGAAAACGAATTATCTAACAAACACTATCATCAAGGTAATAATCATTACACTAACATATCTTAATCATGCTTAGTGATCATAAAAGTGATTAGCCTTAAAACTCACTTTTGTCAAATGTAACAAAAGATTTTTTAATAAACTTTATTTTTAAGAAAATGTTTTATTAAAATGAAAATCTAAATTTGAATATGGCATATTCCAAATGCCATAAGAATATCCTTTGAAGGTTTAAACAGCCTCGGATATTTCAAATTTACTAAAAGACAAAAAGGAGCGTAGTCTACACTCCGCGGTTCCTTAAGTGCCTACGCGGTTCCCTATCGATAAGGAACCTCCTGAGTAGTTAAGGAACTACCCTCAGATAGTCGTTGGCATTTGTCTTCTATAAATAGTGGATCAAATCTGCATTTTCATTAACCCTTTTGGGACATCTCTTTTAGCCTTCTTTCTCCTATCTAATCCTAGTCATTTGTAAATGATCACTTAATGTGTTAAGTATGTTTACTAATTATTATCCCCTTGATCTCCTTGTTTACCTTGTCCAAAGAGAAGATAACTCACACACTTGTGATGTGATTAAAGATGAAGCATTGATGAAGATCATCCTCTCCTAAAGATCTAGTCATGTTCATCATTTGTTTATTTATGTCTTGTGTAGATCCAATGTAATTGTGACTACTTGGACTAGTTGTGTTCATCCAAGCTATGTGTGAATACTTGGATTAGAGTTGTGTAAATCCTTTGCATATGTGTGTGCTTGGATTTGTGTTGTGTAGATCTAAGCTACACGTGTGTACTTGGATATGTTTAGTTGAGTTGTAATAAGTTGTGTTAGTTCTCACTAAACTATAAAGTGATGTGGTTGTGTCTTGTGAGTTCTCACTAAACTATAAAGTGATGTGTAGTTGTGTTGTGTGAAGTTCTCACTTAGCTTCAAAGTGAAGAGTCGTGAAGATTGGTTCGAGCTTTGGATTAGAACTCGACATCTAGCCTTGTGTCGGAAAATGGAAAACTATGCAACGTTGTGAAGATTGGTTCTAGCTTTGGATTAGAACTCGACATCTAGCCTTGTGTCGTAAAATGGTGAAGTGGGCGACGTTGTGTATATTGGTCCTAGCTAAGATTAGGTCTCGACATTTAGCTTAGTGTCGGAAAATAATGTAAGCGACGTTGTAAGGTTTTCTCCGCCAAGAAGGGAGCTTGTGGATATAGTGGAAATCTCGAGTAAGGTGTGCTTGAGGAGTGGAGTAGGAACGAGGATAGAGCCTCGTTGCCGAACCACTATAAATCTTGGTGTCTTCCTACTAGGTTGTTTCTTTCCTTACTCATTACTTACATTCAACATCATTACACTTAACACTTATTGTTAATGCATTAGAATTGAACCTAATCATTATGCAACTAGCTTTCAAGTAAAAGATAGTGTTGGCAGTCACGTAATTGAAAGGAATTTTAATTAGAAGATAAATCAATAAGAAACTATTCAACCCCCCCCCCCCCTTCTAGTTTCTATAATTGGTATCAGAGAGATGGTGACACAAGATCTTTGAAGTATATTGTACTTTAAAACTTGGATCGATCCATTGTCTCTTCAAATTAGAAGGTTAAGTTGTACTAAAGTTTTTCTTTGGTCAAAACTATTTTTTATTAAAAATAAGCCTTTTAAATTGATAATATTGCATCTCATTTAGTTTAGTAGTATCAATGCATTTTAGATTTACTCTTGAAATGTATCTACTAGTTTGCATCTTATTATGTGTAGGTACTCATGAAGATAAATCATCCAATTGATTATGGATTGAGTTACTTACACTTGTAGAAGACTCATCTTCTTTGATTTCCAACATCATTGAATGATAATATCAAGTTGGATAGGAGTGATACTAGCCTTGAAGACTTGGTAGTCACTATTAGTCATAGTTGGGCTTTGCATTGGTTCTTTGAAAGCTTGGATTGCAATTTGTGGCCAAGGTAAATTTTTGTTCTTCCACAAACCCTATTGATCATTCTTTTGATCATTAATTGACTATATGCTTGTTCTTGGCATCCTTGGCTTGACGTTTGTTTGTGATTTGTGATTCTTCCCTTTTTCTCTCTCAAACCTTCATTGCTTGGATACTTAGCTTAAAGTATCAAGCATGATTTCCATGGCTGCACCCTTACGGTTAGTAGGCCCAATATCATGTGGAACTTGTGCAATTAAGCTAATCTCTAGGATGATTGGTGAATCCCTTGAGATACCAAACTACTACGTTAAGTTGTAGGTGGATTTTACACATTTGGTATTGAAATATTCCAATGATATTATTATTATAAATCCTAGCAATAATTATCCGATCATGTGGGAGAGAAAGTGAATCTATACTTTTCTCACATTTTGAAATATAATAAGACTACTCTTGAAAATGATCTTATTCTATGTATCAAAGTTGCTTGGTATATTTCATTACCAAAGCCGTTTAGACTTTCGCTAGAAACGCACGTCTTCAACCACTATATATGACACACGCTCTTCGTCTCCTCGATTTGAAGAATGTCATTTATCTCTTGAGCAATGTTATTGGTCTTGATTCACTTCTCTTGACTCCTCTCCCCTATGCTTCTTTGCTACGAGTAGTTGTTTGTCCGTTTCGGTCTTTTCCTATCTCGATTTAACTCTATAATCCTTCAATAAAGCATTATTACCTAGTGTTGTGGTGGTCCAATGATTTCCTAATGGCTTAAGACATATTTTAAGGTTTTTAGAAAAATTTGGTTTTGAAAATTTCTTTGATTTTCCCTGTTAAAAACACGCCACTGTAGGCGGTTCTTTATCATGCGCGGTTCAAATGCGCGGTTCCTTATCGATAAGGAGCCGTAGACTTTGCTAAAGCGCCAGTTTTATTAAAATATCCATTTTCAAACAAAACCTTCTCTCTCCTTCACACACACAGCCAACGTGTTCTTCACATTCCACCATTGTTGTTTCTTCAAAAACCTTCAATCACTCAAGATTAATTGATTCCAAGTTGTGGGTTTCACTCATCCTTCATCCAAGATCAATTATATGTAAGTCATTTCTTTCAATCTCATCTAATTTGTTCTAGGGTTCATACATTCATAATTGGGGATTGCTAAAATTGACATTGAATTAGAACCTTACTAGGAATAAGAGTTGACATAGTATTGTTACTATGACATTGAGATTTCACTAAAACCCACTTGTAGAACAAATCCGAATTAACCAAATAATTTTGGTTGATTGATGGAATTGATATGAACCCATGAACAAGTTGGTAATGGCATTGTTGAATGCTTGCCTAAAAACCTTGTTTTGAAAACCCAATGTTCAAAGTTCATTGTTGATCTTACATGATCAATGTGTTATTGTCAATAAAGAACTAGATACACTATGATTATGAGAATGATAAGGATTAAACCTTTGTTTGTCAAGAGATTGATGAAACACATTCTCGTATTTTTTTTATTTTAGTTTATATGTAACATGAGAGTGATTGGACAAATATATTTTTATTGTATTTAGGTACAAATCATGCCTTCAATATATCAAAAAGATCACCAAGACACTAGACAATGTATGCCTAACCTTGCCGACTTTTGTCACTCAACACAACTTGCCCACACCTATCATTCCCTTCAAATTCGTTGTTTCCACGAGGGTAGATTTGTCCAAGTGGACATTAGGAATTATGATTACATTAAGTCTATGTTTGAACAAATTAGGTTCGATTTTTTTTTATACATAGAAGAAGACATTTACCCCCAATTCCTCTTGGAGTTCTTTAACACTTATTCTCTCATTAAGGAAAATGGTAGAATATTTGTTAGGTTCATCTTGAATGGTCAACTCATTTAATACTCTCCCGAAGCCTTTGGTCAAATTCTTGGTGTGCCATTTGAGGGCACTTGTCGTTTTACGGATAAATGGAATCTTTATGCTCTCCTTGAGTCCAACGATTTTCCTCCAAATGACCACTTGGAAGTTGACCTTGACTTCATCCTTGACATCATTTCCATAGAGCGTAATGGAACCGTTGTAAGAAGCCTTCATACTAAAAGACGTTCAGTGAAACATCATGAGGTTCTCTTAAGCGACCTTAATGATGATATGGTCCAATAGGCCAACATCCTTAGGGAAAATGTGTTTTGTCTTGGTGGGGACCGGGATCATGTTATGGCATGTTTAGTGCATATGATATTTTGCATCTTTACCGAAACCAAGTACATGTTAGCATATTTTATCGCTCGACGGATCAATTATGCTATCTCCAAGCCTAAAACAAACCTCCCTTATGCCATGCTCCTTACTCGCCTTTTAAAAATGGTTGTTCGTACTTTCCTATTCTCGATCTTTCTCGCTTTCAATCGGTTCAACGGGTTATGCTACCTATTCAAGAGGTATATGAAAGAAAGCCTAGAAGTGATTGAGGTTCAAGAAAGGCCGACCAACAAGAGTTCGATGATGAGGACACATTTATGCCAACAAGTGATGGTGATGGCATAGGTACAAGTACTCATTTCGGCTCTTCGAGTAACTCCCACCCATTCACTAACTCATTCATGGACGGGTTAGAAGACCTATCTCCTCCTCCTCACCATGCTACTAGTCAAATTCTGAAGAACCTTAGTCTTGAGGATGTCTATCGGTCAAATCTTAGGACACAAGGTGAGTTGCATGATCATAGAGTAGAGTCAAGAGGTGGATTCATGTACTTGGGAAAATTGATCAAAGGACTTGGCAAGAAGAAGAGATGATGACTTGGATTTGATTCAAGATGAACATGTTGTTGGACATGTTTTGTGGTGTTGAACTTCTCTTTTCTTATTATGTTTGTATTGACTAATACTACTTGTTTGGATTACTCACTATTTTAATCCTTAATTACCTATGTAATCGATCTTTCGATTTGCATAGCTTTGTGCATATTATGTGTTTCTTAGCTTCCTAGATTTTGATTAATAGTTAACTTTGGCTTGCTATTTACTTGTGTGAAATCTGGACTAACCAAAGTTTTAGGAAGTGCACATTTTTTACATCTCTGGTCGTGTATCGAACCCGCGGTTCCTTAGCGATAACGAACCGCTGCCCTACATAAGGAACCGCCTGTCATTGTTTCGACAGAATATTTGCTTTACACTTTTTTCCTTAATCTTAGTAAAACTTTGATAAAATTCTTGCAAAAACCTGCACTTTCCTAAACTAGGCTACCTAATTTCATTATTCACCTAAAATGATTTTAACCCATTACTATTTTGGATCATTCCCTTCTCTTCTTAAACCATCTCTTGTTGATTGTGTTCTTCATCCCTTCAACTCTTCTCTAAAACCTTAACACACAACCATGGTGTCCACTAGAACATCCACTTCTTCTAAAATTTCCTCTTCCAAAAGAAGCCTTAAAATTAAGATTAAGTTACCTAATAGTGGTTCTTCATCTTTTCACACTCCCAAAAATGAGATTTATCCTATTCTCATTTTCTCTTCACCTTCACCACCCCTTGCTCCATGCAAGACAAACTCCACCCATGGTACTAACCATTCACATGGTTCTACCTCCTCTTCATTCCAATCAAGAATTAATGAGCTTTCTTCACCTTTAACTCATAGTCCTCCTTTGGATGGGATTTTTCAACCTCAACCTCTACAAAGCATTCCCTTTGTCCTAGAGCCTTTGGTTACATCTCCTTTCACTCCACCAAATTCTCCCATCTCACCCTTGGACATTATGCCTACACTACATCCTCTACACTCAAACACTAATGCTCCTATTTTGGGCATTCTTATTCCTCACCTCATGGGTGATCCTTACTTCTTTGGGTTCCTAGAAGCTCATGGTGCAAATTGCACATGTTGTCTCTATAATAACTACATCATTCAAAACCTAAGGTTGGAGATGCTTGGTCTTCATAGAAGGTTGCATGATTTCTTTCTTGCCTTGTTCTTCATGTCTCCTCCTCCTAGGAGATGAATGATGGTTTTCAAAATAAAATGCTTTTTAAAGAAGGTCAAGCCAAAGAGGACTATGCATTCAAGACCTAGTTTTAGCTAACTTTGTATTAGTTAGTTGTTATTTTATTTCTTGTATTTCCTTTCCTTTCCTTAATGATTTTCTCATGAGGATGATCTATGGATTTAGTTTTATGTGTTTTAACGTATATGGTCACATTAATCAACTTCAATTTATTTAAAGTTGAACCTAAATCTATCAAAACCTCTAAAAACTTGACTTAAAATTCGATCAAAATGTTATCTAAATATTTTGTCACCCTTTGTCAAGACATTCTTTGTGAATGTGTTGCCTTTATGCAACCCTAGCATACTCTAGTGCTAAAAGAGGCAAAAATCCTAGATTTGCAAAATTTTTAAAAAGTCTTATTTTTCTCCAAAACTTTTGAAAATCATGGTCTCTGGTCCACTGGACGCGGCTCCGTAGCCCTTAGGCGGCTCCATATCGATATGGAACTACGGGCTCCCATAAGGAACCGCGTACGGGAAAGTTGCTTTCAACTTATTTTTTGTCTTTCTTCTTTGACAACTGTCTTGGTTAAGATTCTTTGTTTACCCAATTTGGCTAAACATTCCCAAAAACTTTTTGTTTTCATTTCAAATCTTTGCCTTGTCTATTTTCTTTAAATTCTTATCTTTTGGTAGTTCTTCTCTTCATCCCTCATAATGCCTAACTCTTCCATTCCTAACCTTGACATTTCTTTGTCACAATCTTCTCAACCTAAAGCTTCTTCTTCTAAGCTTTCAAAGAAACCAAAAATCTCAGTTCGACCCGTTTGGATCAAAAAGAACAAGAATCCTCATAATTATTCTTCTCCAAAATCTTCCAAGAACTCTTCTTTCTCTCCGATTAAATATTGGAATGAGACTTACTCTATAAATCCAATTACCAGAGAAAAGGAAATTCTTCCACCACCTCCTAAACCTTTCAACTCTCCTCACCTCAATGACCTATCTTTTTTCCCTAATCTCCTAGGCATTGTGAAAACATCTCTTATCCATTATCTCCCTCTCCACAAAACTCTCATTTTGATGGACCTCCCCCATCTAACGACTTTGTTTTGCATTATGGTTCCTCGTGTGCTTGTTGTCGTTTTCAACAAATTGAACTTGCTCATATCTATGACAAGCTAAATTTCCTTGAATTCCTCCTCACTCGACCTCCTCTCAAAGTTTTCATTCTCGTGAACAAAACATCGAATGATGCTTCGTCGTCTTTCTTTTCCATCTAAGGCACATTTTGTACTTTAGTTGTTTGAGTCAATAAACTTAAGCAATCTTGGAAGATTATCACTATTAGAGTAGTCTATGCTTTGTGGTTTATTTTCCATATTTTATTTTTTTATATTTTTTTTGCTTTAAATATTCATATTGTGTGTATGAATATTTCTCTTGTATGTTATTTCATATTTGTGTATGAATGTTATGTGTGTTATCTTTCCCGCTAATTCTTTTTCACACATTTGTTAAAAAGTTGATCATGGTTAAAACTTACAATTAATTATGGGTGATTCCATAAATTCTAAATTTTAACCCCTTGACATTTTAATCATCTTTGATTGGTTTGAATGTTTCTTTTCTTCCTTTATTCCACCAATTGAACTATGATGTTGTCAACACACACTCTTTGGACATACTTAGCAAATACTTGCTTTTAATTTGAGATTTCTTTTCCTTCTACCTCTCAAGTTAGTTAGTAGGTAGTGCACATACATACATTGGTGTTTCTTTTCTTTCTTCTAACCTTTGTGTAGCATGTTACCTTAGCTCATTTACTTGGTGCCCCAAGGAAAGGGGGAGTAAGCACCAAGGGGGAGCTACTAGCAAAGTCCGATTCTTTTCTTCTTCAAAGACTAATGCTAACCTTTTTGCTTCGACAAAGAGGGAGAAATGATAGTGATTAACTCGTTAATAATTCGAATACTCTTGTATTTTACGTAAATTAGTTTATAGTTTGTCGTAATCAAAAAGGGGGAGATTGTTAATGCAAAGCAATACCTAAAAACATTGTTAGTATTAATTAATCTTTCTTAGTTTTGATCACGACAAATTACAAAGACATTTATTGTCAAACACAATCATAAAACGAATTATCTAACAAACACTATCATCAAGGTAATAATCATTACACTAACATATCTTAATCATGCTTAGTGATCATAAAAGTGATTATCCTTAAAACTCACTTTTGTCAAATGTAACAAAAGATTTTTAATAAACTTTATTTTTAAGAAAATGTTTTATTAAAATAAAAATGTAAATTTGAATATGGCATATTCCAAATGCCATAAGAATATCCTTTGAAGGTTTAAACGGCCTCAGATATTTCAAATTCGCTAAAAGACCAAAAGGAGTAGAGTCTACACTCCGCGGTTCCTTAAGTGCCTACACGGTTCCCTATCGATAAGGAACCGCCTGGGTAGTTAAGAAACCACCCCCAGATAGTCGTTGGCATTTGTCTTCTATAAATAGTGGATCAAATCTGCATTTTCATTAACCCTTTTTGGACATCTCTTTTAGCCTTCTTTCTCCTATCTAATCCTAGTCATTTGTAAATGATCACTTAATGTGTTAAGTATGTTTACTAATGATTATCCCCTTGATCTCCTTCTTTACCTTGTCCAAAGAGAAGATAGCTCACACACTTGTGATGTGATTAAAGATGAAGCATTGATGAAGATCATCCTCTCCTAAAGATCTAGTCATGTTCATCATTTGTTTATTTGTGTCTTGTGTAGATCCAATGTATTTGTGAATACTTGGACTAGTTGTGTTCATCCAAGCTATGTGTGAATACTTGGATTAGAGTTGTGTAAATCCTTTGCATATGTGTGTGCTTGGATTTGTGTTGTGTAGATCCAAGCTACATGTGTGTACTTGGATATGTTTAGTTGAGTTGTAATAAGTTGTGTTAGTTCTCACTAAACTATAAAGTGATGTGGTTGTGTCTTGTGAGTTCTCACTAAACTATAAAATGATGTGTAGTTGTGTTGTGTGAAGTTCTCACTTAGCTTCAAAGTGAAGATTCGTGAAGATTGGTTCTAGCTTTAGGTTAGAACTCTACATCTAGCCTTTGTGTCAGAAAATGGTGAATTAGGCAACGTTGTGAAGATTGGTTCTAGCTTTGGATTAGAACTCGACATCTAGCCTTGTGTCGTAAAATTGTGAAGTGGGCGACGCTGTGTAGATTGGTCCTAGCTAAGATTAGGTCTCGACATTTAGCTTAGTGTCGGAAAATAATGTAAGCGACGTTGTAAGGTTTTCTCCGCCAAGAAGGGAGCTTGTGGATATAGTGGAAATCTCGAGTAAGGTGTCCTCGAGGAGTGGAGTAGGAACGAGGATAGAGCCTCGTTGCCGAACCACTATAAATCTTGGTGTCTTCCTACTAGGTTGTTTCTTTCCTTACTCATTACTTACATTCAACAACATTACACTTATTACTTATTATTAATGCATTAGAATTGAACCTAATCATTATGCAACTAGCTTTCAAGTAAAAGATAGTTTTGGCACTCACCTACTTGAAAGGAATTTTAATTAGGAGATAAATCAATGAGAAACTATTCAACCCCCCCTTCTAGTTTCTACAACTTTTATAAATAAATTGTTAATAAATATTGATTTAGTGGTTTAGTCTCTATTGTTGGTTTCTAATTTCCTTTAGTAGCTTCCATGTAATTAAATTGGGAAAATATTAAGGAATCGCTAGCGTCACAGTTTTGAAGTATTGGCAACCCGAATAATCAAAGTCTTCCCCCCAATAATAATTTAAGTTCCTCTTCACCTAAATCAAGCAAAAATTCGAAGCTCACAAGGCCAAAAAATCTATGCAAAATTGAAAGTGAATGTCTTAAATCTTGAAGCCTTAAAGATCCAAAATTCACCTTAGCGTGAGGATATACGTCAAGTCATAATAAACACCTGATGGCGAGGTTAAATAAAATACAAGGGCAAGACCGAAGTCATAATAAAAGCTCCATGGCGGAGTTGAATAAAAGATGGAGGTAAACCATGATAATCAAAGCCACTGATGATGAGGTGGGTCATAAAATTCATGGTAATTGATGTGACTCTAATAAAACACATCATATTTCCTCGTAAAATGTGCTTAAAATGGTCAAATAATCATCAATTATGCCTTGTATATGTGTGTTTTGTTGTTTGTACGTGTGCAGGTACGGATATCGAAGAAATGACAAGAAATTAAGCCAAAGAGCCAAAACGGACATGAGAAATGGAAAGAGCACGGAAAAATCGAGTCCAACGGTGCCTTCATATTATATCGGGTCGCTCGAAACCATTTAAATGGGTCGAACCGACCCATTATACTAAATAAACAAATGTTGGCCCATTGTTATTATCATAAAAGCTGATGGCCCAAAAATTGGAAGGCAGGCCCAGCCGTAGCCTTTGTTTACTGTAGCCCAGCAGGCCCATCAGCTGAAGAAGCCACGCAAGACTCAAGCCTAATATTAGAGCTAAGGCCCAGAAGAAGAAAAAAAAGAGATGCAACTTTACTGTACATTATATATCTCTCGGTCTCATATTTTTTATATACACAGTAGTTTAGATTAGGTTCTAGGGTAGTGTAGTTTAATTTTTTCCAGCAGCACCCTTTAAATATTGTTCAAGTTTTATTTCACTTACTAGTAGTAATCAAACAGATCGTGTTCTTGTTCCTACTTTAAGTTTGATTTAGATTAATGAAGTTTATATTTTCAATCCGGTTAATGAAGCTGGTTATATATTTCAGATGTTGATGTTTGATGTTTTGGATATTGAATAGATTAATGAAAGTTTCAATTCGTGTTTGGTTTTGATGTTTGTAGTCGGTGAAGTAGGATAGCAATCTCGATTTAATTTTGTACTAGAAGGGTTTACGAATTGGTTATATTATTCGTTTGATGTTGTTGGTGTATGGCCGAATTCAGTTATGAATCGCGATAGTGGTTGCTTCAATTGATACTGGTGGTTTCGGTTGAAAGTGTTTTCGGTTGAAGTTTATGTTTATGATTCGATTATTGGTAGTATGAAAGGGTTTCGATTCGGTTATTATAGTTTGCTATTGGTTGATTTCCAGGAAATGAAACCGAGTTCTTTTTATTTGATGTCTTTGGTACTGTTATTATGATTTTACTAGTCTCGGATTAGTGAGATAGTTGTATAATATTTCTGGTTAAATTTGAGTGATAGATTCCGGTTTGCTAGTAGTTCGTTCAGGTAGCGGTTTAGATCTGTGGTTACTTTCGGATTAGTTTTTTTGGTAATGCGATTCGAGCAGCTGATTATAACTTATTAATTTTGGAGTAGCTGTTTTAATCAGACAGGTTTTAGTTAATTCAACGAGAGTTCGAGGTTTGATTTCATTAGTCGCAAGCGGTGTTTCGATTCGGCATTGGTTCAGTTTGATTGAGTTTGTTAGATGATCTTTGGTTCGATTAACAGAGTAATTAGTAGTTGCGGTGTTTAGTTCAGTTTTAGAATAGGATGTTTGGTATTGTATTTCGATAGGCTGTGATAGCTTATTGAAATAAGGTGGTGTTCGAATAAGCTGTATGGTTTCGAGTTCAAAATGTTTAGCATAGTTTAGCTTCGATAATCCGTCTCGGTTCGATATCACGTCGTCATCAGTGGACATGTCCTCAGATGGCAGGTAGTTTCACATTTTAATTTTCTGCATTAGCTAGTTAGATCTGTTGGATAATAGTTGTAGTGTGAATTTGAATGCTAGTTGTTTGAATTGATTTGATATTAAGTGCCTATTATGTGTTTTAGTTGAACAGTTTGATTCTTCAAGTTTAGCTTCTTTGCAAATTCGTTTTGTTTGAATTAATTGTTTGAGCATTAAAGTAGTTTCACTAGTATTGGCTCAATTTTAATCCATTTGATGAATTTAGTTTCTGATAATATTGGTAGTTTTATTTATGACTGAATTGGATAGAAGCTCACAGTATTTGATTTTATTACTAGAGTTTGGCATACATTTTTCCTAGTGGAATTCTTGTAATTCAGTTGTAATTCAATTGAACTAGTAAGCTAAAATCGGCATGTTGATTGTAGAAGATAAATAGAATATTAGTGTAGAGTAAAGCTTCACAAAGGTCTCAAAAGTTGGTGATTTCTATAGTTAAAGTAGCTAAAATCGGCTGTTACTTGAATTGGGATTTAAAACTTTGGGTCGTTTCTTATTTTCTTTACATTTGGATTTCAATGCAAAATTAGTTTAAAACTAATAATAGTATTCTAATAATATAGAATATTTTAATAGTATGTTTTCTAGATTTCCGTGTCATTTACGATTTGCCGAAAGTAGTATAAATACCAAAAACGCTATATTAACCAAAAACAAATATAGTCTTAACGATAAAATTTGCTTTCAATTCGAGTCGATTCGAGGAGAAAACGAAATAAAAAAAGCAATATTAAAATGGCGCCGCTGCCGGTTCGTGCTCGTTACGATTGACGATTTTTCGTGAGACGATTTGAATTTTGGGATCCGTTCACTTTTGAACGTTATTTTTCATTGCAATAAAAAATATATATAATAAATAAAAAATTTTAAAATAATAAAAATTTTTTAAAAATTATAAAATCAATAAAAACCAAAAATATTTTCTTTTTTTTCTTCTTTTCTTTATTACTATATATACCCTTTAAAAAATTAAAAAATATTTTTTCTTTTAGATTTTATTTTTCTTTAGCTATATATTATAATATTTTTTTTAAAATACAAAAAAACAAAAAAGATATATTAATAATAATAAAATAATAAAATAAAAAATAAATACTAAAAAAATAAAAAAAATCACAAAAGCATTTCTTTCCTAAGATTTGCAACAAAAAAAATATAGAAAAAATAAAAAAAAAGTAATACTTTTCCTAAAGTATTACACCAAAAAAAAGTCTACGTATTGATTTCTTCTTCGTTTTTACGTACATATTATATTCTCTTTTATAAAAAATAATATCGTGACGAGTCAAGCTGATCCCGAGTATCGTACTTTTGACATGGCTATGGATAATCGATCGATTTATGAGTTGTTGCAAGTACCTACTGAGTGATGTCTCGACAATGCGATCGTGATACCGGATATCGAGGACGATTATTTTGAGCTTAACCCAGATTTGATTATGTTGATATCCGGTCGACCTTTTTACGGATTTGAGGGCGATGATCCTTACACTCATATTCGTCAATTTCGTTCATACGCCAGTACCGTCAAATACACCAATGTGACAAAAGACATTATCTATTTACACCTTTTTCCTTTCTCCCTCGATGGAGCAGCCCGGCTTTGGCTAGAAAAGGAACCACCACGATCTATTTTTACATGGGCTAATCTAGAATCAAAATTCTTAATCAATTTTACCCTTATGCTAAAACG
The DNA here is from genome assembly GCA_025667525.1 of Glebionis coronaria. NCBI lineage: Eukaryota > Viridiplantae > Streptophyta > Magnoliopsida > Asterales > Asteraceae > Glebionis > Glebionis coronaria. The sequence continues at coordinate 276,367,610 of CM046879.1, forward strand.
AGAAAAATTCGATTGGACATTACTAATTTTCAAGAGTCTAATAATGAAACGTTTACCGAAGCTTGAGAAAGATTTAAGGATTTAGTACGTAGTTGTTCTCATCATGGATTTTCGGCTTTGCACTTGATTGATTCGTTTTATAATGGGTTGACCCAATACGATCAATATTCTCTTAACACGACTGCAAGCGGGAATATATACTCTCAGAGTACTAGTGAGCCTTTATTGATTATTGAGAACAAGTCTCAAGTATGGAGCAAGGTCGAAGTATCCGGTACCACGTCTATTATCATTAGGAGTGCCCTCTTTTCTCATATACTCCGAGAGTTAGTGATGAGCCATTTGCTGCTTCGGGTGACCCTATTTTTGATGATTCTTCTAGTCCCTTTTCTCATGTGACTAGTGACTCTTCTCCTTCGGATTTTGAGGAAGAAGTAGTTATTGAGCGACCACGGTTGAGTTGACTCCCGACACACCAGAAATTAATGAAGGATGTTTTGGGGATTTTCAAAATCAAGGCTTTCCAATTCAAGAAGATTTTCAAAATCATAACAATTTTAAAAGTAATAATCAAAGGGATTTTCAAATTCAACCTTCACAAATGGATGAAATAGTTGAGATATTTGAGGAACAAAAGAGGATGATAAATGACCTTCATGAACAAAACTAAAGTCTTAGATATCAACTGTTAGAAGCTTTGAGAGCTCAATTTGAGGCTAACACCACTACGAGTAGTGATGTTCCCACTGTGGATCCTTCCATCTCTCTGCCAATAAAGGAGAGACAAGGCCCTGAGACTATCATGAGTTTTACTCCTCCTCATGTGTTGACACCCAAAGATACATTTAGCTCTCCTTCCTCATCTTGTGAGGAAACTCTTGAGATTGTACTTGAGCCTACATTTAACCCCATTCCTTTTATGACTCCTTCACCTACTCCTCCGAATGATACTACTCCTCATAGTAGTTATCTGGATATGGATGTTGTATCTTATGATTCCGACTATACTTTTAATTCTTCATCGGGCTCGGATGAGGATGACTCTCCTATTTTACAAAAAACCGACTTTTGAAAAACATGCTAATGATACTAATGATTTGTTGGATACTTCACCCCTTAGTGATGATTTTTATACCCCGAGTGTTGAGAGATTCCATCACGAGGATGCTTTTTATGATCCCGTGTTATTGGTTTTCTCGGATGAGCTTCATTGTGATCATGGTACTAATGAGAGGGCAAATGGAGATTTAAAACTTAATTTTGAAATTGATTTTGAAAACTTGGATTTTAACAAATTCACATTTGTCTCTTCACCAATTACTTTTGATTCTACCATCAATTCTCTACCACATATCACTTTTAGTGATGATGATGGTTTTCTCATTCCCGAGATCGATGAGTTTCTTGATATTGACACACCAATTGAGTACATTCCTGGGTATTTTGATATGGAGGGAGATATACTTTTTCTAGATGATTTATTACACGATGATACTATACCTTCTCTCCATCCCACCACACCCATTCCTAATGAGACCAAAGAAGTCGACACCGAGTTGTTTTGCTATTTTCCCATAAATGGAACGGTATTTGATCCGGGTATACACATTTTTGAGCAATCTCAGTATATTAATGATGAAATTAAAAGGAAATTTTTTGAAAAATTGGGATCATTACCTTCTCACTATACCCTTCATTGTGATAGATTTTTGCTTAAAGGAAACCAATCTTTCTTATACTTGATTGCTATTGCCACTTTGGGTCTATTTCTTTTAGAGATGGAAACCACATATTTGACCCTCATGGACTTCTATGGGGTTTTCCTTATTTGGGATGTTATTTCACTTTATCATGAAGGGCTTGCGCTCTTTCATTTGTTTTTCGTGTTTCGTTTGTGATGTGATTTAAGGTTTATCATATATCGAAGACTCTCGTGTTTGTTTTCATCACGTATCACTCGAGTTTCGATCCTTCATTTGAGACATCCGATATCCGATGATTATATCCTTTACTAACGCTTATTTTGATTGGCATAATAATAAACAACTTTTATTATTTGCGTCATACCCTTTCCATGCTAAAATTTTGCATTCGACTCTTCGTCTCTAATAGGGGGTATTATACCCTTAGACTTGAAAAATTGAGGACAATGTTTGGTTTTAGTATGGGGGGTATCTATCGATATGCTTTTCCTTTTGTTCGTTGTCTTCACGTACTCTGTTTTTCAAAAATGTGCTTAAAATTGCATAAATTTTAATTTTTTTTCATATTTTAATAAGTGTTTTTGACACGAATGTAAGCTTTACGTTGGTGAAAATAAGAATAGTTTTTGACTCAATTGTTTTACCTTAGCTCATTCCTTAACCATGTAGACCTTAATTGGTTTATTAGGTGTTGTTCCCTAATTTATTCACTTCACCATGGTTGATTAATAGAAAATAGATGAAAAGAATGAAGATTTCTAGAGAGATAAAGTAGTGAGAGAAAGTAGAGAGAAGATGGAGAAACTAGGTGAAATTGGATTAATAAAATGAAAACCCTTACCCTTCCTAACATGCTAGGAAGGGCTTTATATAGTCCGCCTACATGTGGGCTTTGAATGGACTATACTGTTTGGGCCGGGCTTGAATAAAATGCTTAGTACCTTAAAAGAGGCCTTTTAAGCTAGCCATCAAGCCCGTAATGTCACGACTATTTTAACTAACTATTACAACGTTCTAATAAATATTATAATAAAAACCTATGACCGAACATTCTTGTTTGACTCAATATTTTGAGGCTAACAATCTCCCCCAATGTAAGGTCATTCCTCTTCGATATTTAGAGTTCAATGGAGATTCTGAATTTCGTCATAAATGAATCTTGAACGTGTAATAGTAGTCTTGTTCCTTCATGCTGTGATCTTTGAGCCTTTCTCGTTGTCTTTCGACTTTGTCTTTTATCTTGAGATCTTCAAATCATCCTTGGCTTGTCTTTGCCATCTTGCGATCTTGTGTCTTCATCCACATGCTCATACTTTGTACTATCTTGAGAGCTTGCTAACAATCTCCTTTGAAGAGAGAGATCATTCCTCTACATTAGTTGATAAGGAAGATTTTGATCATCAGAGTTACGGAAGTCTTTAGCTTTCTTGATTGTTGAATGTCTTTGGGCATGAGTATGTGGTTTTGAATCTTTGACTTTGCTGAGTACACCGTAACGTCACCTTCTTGAGACAAAACATAGACACGGACTGAATGGCTTTGACATTCGTCCTAAATCGGTAGCGTTTTACGTCCGGTTGGTGAAGACCGTTACACAACATTAAATATCGTACCTGTGATTAGATAGGTTCAGTTAAGGACCTCCTTGACAGGGTTTCGCGGCTGTACTAGCCGTTCTCTTTACTCGACTGTCTCAAAGCAAGACTGCGAACATAAAGAGTGAATCAATTGGATAGATATCCGCTTGATTAAAGTCGTCAATTCAAATTCCTGGAAAAAGTTTGATTCATTAAGAATCTTACCATTGTTTCTTTCCAGTTGACACAAGCTTGATTCATAAGAATCTCACAAGTTACCTACCGTAGTGCTGTTTAATGTTGACGCTAGAAGTATTTCCATTCGTCACTGTGAATATTAATAAATATCACTATGAATGTTCTGGCAAGACCATAAAGATATTGCGTAGAAACCTGAAACGAGTTTGAATCGATAAAGAAACAAACCACTGTTGCTTTTCAGTTTTACATATGTTTAATTCATAAAGAATCTTACACATGACCTACCGCAGAACACTGGAAGGATTTCCACTCATCATTGTGAATACTAGGTAGTGTCACTCTGAGTGTTCTAGCAATATCGTAAGGATATAGCGTGGGACTCTCTTGATCGTCATCCGTGTGTCCTAACGAGATTTGATTGATCTCTTGGCTCTAGACTCGATTTGTGCACTTTTAGTGGTCGGAGGCTGGAGCAGATGCCACCTATACAATCTCAACTATCTCAGAGTGAGAAAGTTAACAGAATTCATGTTGATCTCGTGACAATAAAACAAACTTCTTTTGAGAGAAGCCTGAGTCAGCTGGGGAGGGGTTGTGCATTACATCACTGGGTCCATGATGCGTTTTCTTCATGATGTGTTGACCCGGTTTCTGCCTAAGTTGTATGGAGGGCTTCTTTGTTTACACCCTTTATCCTTACATTTCATTTTCATTCTTCAACCCCTTCAATGCTTACTAAGACATCATTACTAACACCTTGTTGTGATTGTTCCTGTGCTAGCGTCAGTACTTAGTCGGTATTCAGCTTCGTTCACATTCTACTCCATCTTTCCTAAGGACTTCTAATAATCTATTGGATTGTCCCTGGGAAGATCCTTCCGGTTCTAGTTGGATCATAGGACTTAATCCTAACCACCCTTTTGACACAAATAACGTCATGAATTAAAGATGTTGTGGGTATTTGATCGAAACCAGGAGTGCTTGAATCTTTCTATCACATTCTAATCACAATTTCTCCCCCTATCTCTAATATATAAAATCGTTTGATATTAGAGATACCAAATTTGATTAAAATATATTGTGAAAAATAGTCTTGAAAAACTTTCGGGGGAAAAATGTGTCAAATTTAGCATGAATTTGGAACGCTCCCCCTCAAAAATTGATCCAATTGAATTGTCATTATGAGGATGTGACCCACATTTCACTTTTTGAGGATAGGAGTTGTTGAACACACAATTTTTGAAAGATTTTGAATAATCATTGAGAAATTCTTGAAGAAATTGTGTTCAACGCTTTTTGGAAAAACTCTATTTCTTTTCGGCGAAAAAGTTTTCTAAAGCATAATATAGACTTTGAATGTCTTGACAAATCCGCTCAAGTGTAAGAAGATTTAACTTCTTTTGCTGAGGGTAAGGGCACTAAAGCATACACTCCCCCGTGAATAGAGATTCGGGTTGCAATCTGAAAGTGATTAAAAGCCATAGTGTTGAGCTCAAAACGTTGAATGTTTTGTGACAAGCTCAACCCAAGATAGATTGCTTTACCCGTTGTTGGAAAAATTGTCCAAAATAGACGTTTTCCTTTAAAAATTAGAAATGAGATGTTTTGAAAAATATTTACAACTTTCATTCGAGCATTATGTACACACTCGTGTCGTTATTGAGCGACATTTCTTGGTACGTCCATATTATCGATACTGAAAGACATGTCGAGAAGAATATTTTTGGATTTTCAAAGATTTTAATTTTGTATTTTGCTTTTTCATTAATATTTACATGTAGATGTTTGATAAATGTATCAAGCAGGCTTCTTTGCCAGAATCTCCAGTTCTGCTAGAGTCAAACATCTCATACCAATTTGCCTAACTAGATACGCAAACCTCTCTTTCAAAAGAGCTTTTGTAAACAAGTCAGCTAATTAGTAATCAGTTCCAACAAAGTATAGTTCAACAATACTCCTTTCAACTTGTTCCTTAATGAAGTGCTATCTGACATCAATGTGCTTCGTGCGAGAATGTTGTACCGGATTGCAGGAGATGGCTATTAATACTTCGCTTTTGGCTAGGTATAAAATCTTATTGTCCGAATCGTTTCGAATAGAAAACCGGTCTTAAGTGTGACTCAATCGTCTTTTGGTAGATCAAGAGAATGGTTTGGTTGATTTATTTTAAACTAATAGCAAGTAATTAAAGTGTCGTTGAGTAAAATGGAAGAATAAAGATTAATGTCTAAAATGACGAATAAAAATAAATGATTGAAAACTAAAAGGTAACAATGGAAAAGTACTAGCACACTTAATAAGAATTAACACTAGGAAAACTTTCTAAGAATAAAAACTTAGTCAAAAAATACTATAAGAAAGTAAGGACGGAGTACACCAAAACAAGCCAAAAGAGGCCCTGATCGGAATGTTTTCCGATCAGTTGATCGGAATATGGGGGGAACAACACAATCGGAATACTTGGCAAAACAATCCAATCGGAATATTGGGAAAAATCCCAATCGGAATATGGACGAAAGACTCAAATCGGAATACACAAGATTGACTATCAATCGGAAAGTCCAGAAAATCACACCTATCGGAATACTCAAAACAGTCCAATCGGAATAACACTTGTGGTATGATCGGAAAATCAGAACCCTTTTCCGATTGGATCAATCGGAAAAGGGGAAGAGGGCTGCTCGGAATATGTGTCAATCGGAAAGGGGTTTTAAACTCCCTTTTCCGAAAATAATGGGATTTGGTTAAGCTAGATAATAAGCTAAGTTCAATAAGCTAATATCCAAAACATAACAATCCGAATACTTAACCGAATCAAATAAGCACTTATCTCAACTTATTCAACTCGAAAATAAGCAACTTTTTTAGATTAACAATAAAAACATAAACTTTTTAATAAAACTTTTTAATAAGAAAAATAAGCTAATCATAAAAATAAGCCAAAAAGCACAAAAGTCTTAAAGCTTAATCAAATGAAAACTTATGAAATGATCAAAAGATTATCTTTTTAAGCACGAAATCAATTAGAACAACACGGATCATATGATAATCGCACTAAAATCAATCTTAAATCAAAGAAAAGTAGAATGAGATTAAGGATTAAAAGCTTAAAATGAACTTGATTAATAAAAATAAGCAATACAAAGTGTTTAATCTTGAAAGATTAAGAAAAAGATGAAATTTAGTGAGAGAAAGTTTAAGACTTTCTCTCTCTAAAACTAGAGAAAACTAAGAAAAAGTGAAAATTAACTAAAAAACTCTAACCACCCTCCTAATGACTATTAGGAGGGTATTTATAGGGAAGGTGGAAGGAGTGCATGTGTTGCATCTTCTTTCTTGCTTTCTTCACGTTTTCTCGACTCGACTTTAATTCTTCGTCTTTGTCGTCTCGGGATTTGAACTTGTCTTTTAATTTTCTTCTTCTATTAGACTTAAGTTCTTCGACTTCGTTAAACTTCCGTCTTTTGACTTTTTCTTCGATAAATCTTCAGAATAGGCCTTGGACTTCCGTTCTTTTTGCACTCTTGATCTTTTGACTTCGTCTTTTCCCGTTTTCTTCGATAAAAGCCCGTGAAAGCCCGTGTTTTCTTCCTTTTTAATATTTTGGTCCTAAAACACAATAAAAACACAAACCACGCATAATTCCGACTTTTACGACATAAATCACACGTTTTGGTCTTGTTATTATTGGAAATAAGTGGTAAAAGGATAAGTGTTTTCACACTTATTAAATCCCCTACACTTGACCATTGCAATGCCCTCATGCAATGCATTAATTTTAAAGCATGGTATACATTTTCCATCATAAATAACCCACCTTGGCCTTTATTAAATACTAAACATAAAAGATAGAAATAAGTAAAGAAATTAAAAACTTACATTGGGTTTTGGCGGTCATGAACTTTTATCATCCTCAAGTTTCACGTTCCCCATACCAAGCTTAAAAACGAGATCATTGTTATTATAAGTTAGCAAACTATCACGAACTCATGTGGGCCAATTACTCACTTAGACTCCCGTATTCCTAGGTGTATCTCTTATATTTTATTTTTGTCTTGAATGATCACGAGGATGCATTGTTTGACTTATTTCGATAGTTATTTAGTCCGAAAATAAAGTGAACGATTTAATCAATAGTTAGCTAAAGGACCAAATCTTTTAAAACTGCTTCTCGGGACCTCATAAAGTTCATATCTTGGCATAACTCGCTTCACGATTTGAGACCTTTCTCGGACCGATATTTGGCAGGGACTTCATACTTCGAATCTTGAGAGACGTTCTTGAAATAATGGTCTTCTCTTCATAATAGAAATTTCTTCACTTGAAGTTTTGAGAGATTCTTCATCTTTGGACCACGACTTCTTCATTTTTCTCCAATCTTTGTTTTGGACTTTGATATACAACGATCCGCCTCCTTTTAGGACTTGGATCTATTTATCCTCATACCTTGTTAGGGTCTTTTCGGATAGACTTCTCCATGACTTTTGGGGAGTTCTTGCTTTTCGTCGTGTGTCTTGATCCTTCATATAGATTTTTGATAAATGATCCTTCACATCACTTTTGGATCTTTAGCAACAAAATGTAGCCCTCATGCCTTGTTAGGGCCTTTTCGGACTCGCCAATCTTCGCATCCCGCTTCAATAAGTTATGCCTTGGCTATGAACTCTAATCCGTACCGAGCAACTTTTAAACGATCTGGGGCTAGAAGCTAAGTAACCTTTTAAATCGTACAGCCTTATTTATTGCAGATAAATTTATTAACAAGCGGAGGGAGAATAGGCTTATAATTAACTCACATAAATTCACGAAAGAATACCGAACTTATAATTGACTCTATCATCTCTCGTTCTCCACAATTAAAATCTCAAAGAATGAGACTCGTGGATGCTTAGCCTATTAAATCAAAGTTTTGGGTTTTCGAGTCGCCTATAGGATCTTGCAAATTCTTAGACTTTTTCAAGTTTAGAAATCGCATTTTAAAGTTCCCTTGATAAACGACTCTCTAGGATCAATTATAGGAACTTGCGAAAAGTTCTTGTTCTTAACCCGTGAGAGTTAAGACTTTCGCGTTTTATAGCTTCCTATATAAAAGCCTAGCAAAACTTGACTTAAACACGTTAAGGATACTAGCTAGAGTAGACTTAGGCAAGTAAACTCGGGTTGAGTCAAAATGTTCACGACTAAGAAAAATTTAAAACCACTTTATTGAAAAACTATTCTAGCAATGGAGAGAAAATAAACATAACAAAGGCAAATACAACTATACAACTAGGCCAAAATAGATTAAAAATTTTGAAAAATGTCGAAAAATCAAATTTTCCGGTTAAAATGAGGGCAAATTCATGGAAAAGACCACTTACTTCGATAGAAGTCCCCCCTACACTTGAGATAAACATTGTCCTCAATGTTTAAGCATGTGGGAGTAAACTCCCCTACACTTAGGATATTGTGCACTGTGTTTAAATCTTGCTAAGGAAGGGACAACTAAAGTGAATTCAATGTGAACATATAAAATATGAAATATTGAATCACAAGAGTTTAGGATAGAACCGGGAAGATGGGAAACACGATATCACGGTTCGTCAAAAGTCATCAAGATGGATCTTCGAAGCTTTAATCCCTGCTCAGCACAAGAAACAAGACAACAAATACATACGGGGCTCCCCCTACACTTATTATGAAAGCAGTAAAGGATAGAACACGGGTTGCCTCCCGAGAAGCGCTTGTTTTTGTTCACCGAGTCATGAGCCTGACTCGACCCAATTTTAGTTCAACGGGAATGTGGTGAGGGATGGAATCATCTCATGGGAGATGTCCTCACCAAAGTACAGCTTCAGACGCTGGCCATTCACCTTGAAATTGGGCCCATTCGGCTGAGAAAGCTCAATGGTCCCATAAGGAAAGACTTTGGCGACGGTGAATGGACCAGACCAGCGGCTCTTCAACTTGCCAGAGAAGATCTTCAACCGAGAGTTAAAAAGTAAGACTTGATCACCAACGTGGAACTCTCGGTTCTTGATTTTTGCGTCATGAATGATCTTGGTCTTCTCCTTGTAGATCAGCGAGTTCTCATAAGCTTCATTCCTTAGTTCGTTGAGCTCGTTGAGTTGAATCTTGCGATGATCACTGGCTTTGTTGATGTCGAAGTTAGCCCACTTCAAGGCCCAGTGCGCCTTATGTTCCAGCTCGATGGGTAGGTGGCAGGCTTTCCCGTACACAATACGATAAGGTGTACAACCGATCGGGGTCTTGTAAGCAGTACGGAAAGCCCACGGAGCATCATCTAACTTATCGGCCCACGCGGCACGATGCTCTCCCACAGTACGCTCCAAAATTCTCTTCAAGCCATGATTGGAAATTTCGGCTTGCCCATTGGTTTGGGGATGATAGGCGGTGGAAAGACGGTGATTGACACCATACTTTGCCATGACTCGTGCAAATTGATCGTTGCAAAAATGAGTCCCGCGGTCACTGATGATAGCACGAGGAACGCCAAATCGAGCGAAAAGCTGCTTCAAAAAGTTCACAACCACCCTCGCATCATTCGTCGGAAGAGCCTTAGCTTCAACCCATTTAGAAACGTAGTCGACGGCGACGAGGATGTACTTGTTCCCTTTGGATGATGGAAATGGCCCCATAAAGTCGATGCCCCATACATCAAAGATTTCACATTCCTGTATGAAATTTTGAGGCATCTCATCCTTATGTGTGATCTTGCCTTGACGTTGGCAAGCATCACAATGCTTAACCATTTCGTGAGCGTCACGATAAATGGTGGGCCAGTAGAATCCAAAATTAAACACTTTCTTAGCGGTGTAGTTGGGACCAAAGTGACCACCGGTGGGTCCTTTGTGGCAAGCTTGGAGGATGTCAAAAGCTGCCGGTCCGTCAACACATCGACGAATAATCAGATCAGCACACTGTTTGAATAGATAAGGGTCATCCCAAAAGTAAGTCTTAACATCATTCAAGAACTTCTTCTTTTGTTGGGATGTTAACCCTTGGATGAGAATACCACCCGCTAAGTAATTTGCAATGTCTGCAAACCACGGGGTGCCATCAAGATTGAGATTTATAGACATTAAGGTCTCAAGGGGAAAAGAGTCATTGATCTCTTTGTTCGGATGATCCCCTTGATATGGATCCTCAAGTCGACTCAGATGATCCGCGGCCAGGTTTTCGGCACCCTTTTTGTCACGAATTTCAATGTTGAATTCTTGAAGGAGCAAAACCCAGCGAAGAAGTCTTGGCTTAGAATCGTTCTTAGTCATCAAGTACTTCAACGCGTAATGGTCCGTGTATACGATGGTGGTGGGTAAAACAAGATAGGGGCGGAATTTTTCAAAAGCATAGACAACAGCTAAAAGCTCTTTTTCGGTTGTCGTATAATGCAATTGAGCCCCCGTCATTGTTTTGCTAGCGTAGTGGATTGGTTGGAAGTGTTTATTCACTCTTTGGCCCAGAACCGCACCAATAGCAAAGTCGCTAGCATCACACATCAATTCAAAAGGCAGCTCCCAATTAGGGGTAACCAAGACTGGTGCTTTAGTTAGCTTATCCTTGAGAAGATTGAAGGCTTCGAGACACTCTTTAGAAAAGATAAAAGGAGTATCTTTTTCCAAGAGGTGGGTCATCGGGCGAGCGATTTTAGAGAAATCTTGAATGAATCGATGATAGAAGCCCGTATGACCCAGAAAACTTCTCACACCCTTCACGGTTGAAGGTGGAGGTAATTTGGCTATGACATCTACTTTAGCACTGTCGACTTCAAGACCGGCTTTAGAGATTTTGTGTCCTAGCACAATGCCTTCTTTTACCATAAAATGGCATTTTTCCCAATTCAGAACAAGGCGAGTGTCTTCGCACCGCTTAAGCATACGTTCTAAATTGGCAAGGCAGGAAGAGAAGGAATCCCCGAAGACCGAGAAATCATCCATGAAGACTTCCATGGTTTGCTCAACCATGTCATGGAAGATAGCCAACATGCACCTTTGGGAAGTCCCGGGGGCATTGCATAAGCCAAATGGCATTCTTTTATAAGCAAATGTGCCGTAGGGACAAGTGAATGTTGTCTTCTCTTGATCTTGGGGATCGATGGGTATTTGAAAATAACCCGAGAAACCATCAAGAAAGCAGTAATATTCATTACCCGCTAAACGTTCAAGCATTTGGTCCATAAAAGGTAGAGGGAAATGATCCTTTCTCGTGGCATCATTGAGTTTGCGGTAGTCTATACAAACTCTCCACCCAGTAACGAGACGGGTAGGAATTAACTCGTTGTTTGCATTGGGCACAACGGTGATTCCTCCTTTCTTAGGCACACAATGGACTGGACTAACCCATGGTGAATCCGAAATAGGTTAAATCATACCCGCATCAAGAAGTTTGATAACCTCTTTTTTTATGACTTCATGGATTTTAGGATTCACCCTTCTTTGGCTTTGAATTGTGGGCTTAAAGTCGTCCTCCATGAGAATTTTATGTGTGCAAAAGTGAGGATCAATTCCACGGATGTCGGAGATTTTCCAAGCGATAGCTCGTTTATGCTTCTTCAACACAGCGACAAGTCGGGCTTTTTCGTCTTCTTTCAGATCCTTTGCGATGATGACCGGTAACTTCTCGTTATCTTCCAGGAAAACGTACTCAAGATGAGGGGGTAGGTCCTTAAGCTCAAGAGTAGGAGGATCCTCAATAGATGGTGAAACTAACGATGGATCATCATTAGTCACCTCTTTAGGAGCAAGAGGAGAGAACGGGTCCTCATTGAGAAGTCTCTCAATAGTACGAATGTCTTCATCCCAATTGGTGGACAAATTATCATACTTAATATCGAGAGGACCCAAACTAGCTTCGAAATCATCCAAGTCACTTTCTCCAAAAGGAGTCAATGCCGGAGCAATTGAGGCAACGGTCTCAACATTGGGTAGAGAAGAAAGAGTACTTTTGCAAGCATCATGAAAATGTTCTTCACAAGCCTCATCGAGAACATCAATAGCATTAACACTCTCATATGAATAAGGTTGCTTAGAAATCTTACCCATGTTGAAGACAATTTTATCGTCACCAACTCTCATGATTATTTCGCCCGCGGCGACATCAATAAGAGTGCGACCGGTCCTCAGGAATGGACGTCCAACGATTAATGGAACACGAGGATCCATCTCGTAGTCAACGACGACAAAATCCGCCGGGAAGGTGAATTTATCGACGCCAACAAAGACATCTTCGGCTATCCCCACTGGATAAGCAACCGTACGGTTGGCTAATTCTAAAGTCATTTTGGTGGGGACTAGCTCGGGGAGAGATAATTGCTTCCAAACACTTAAAGGCATTAAGTTTATACTGGCACCTAGATCGGCTAGGGCCATGCAATTCTCTACTCCCGGGAAGTTGCAAGGAATCAAGAAGCGACCTGGATCACCAAGTTTGGTGGGCAATTTCCTTAAGAGCACTGCGGAGCAGTTCTGATTAAGTTGGGTCTGAGCGATGTCAAGAAGCTTTTCCTTATCACTTAGAAGATCTTTAAACATCTTAGCGTATTTGGGCATGTGAGCGAGAGCCTCGGCAAAGGAGATGTTAAAATTCAATTGTTTAAACATTTTTAGAAAGTTTGAAACTTGAATATCGTCCTTGCTCTTTTGCTTCTCTTTCCTCAACCTTGAAGGATAGGGTATATTGGATGAAGAAGAAGGCTTTAAGGGAATAGGATCACTCACAACCACGGGTGGTGGGGAAATGGGGATAGAAGGTGAAGGAGGTGGGGAAAGTTGCTCTTTTTCCTTGTTCACAATCACGGGTGGAGGTGTAGGAAGCTCGGGTTCCATATAACATTTTCCACTACGAGTGGTGATTGCTTTCATCTCCCCTCTCGGATTCGCAACGGTATTACTCGGAAGAGTACCCGAAGAAGAGGGTTGATTACCTTGGATGAGCGAACCAATCATATCACGAAGATGAAGAGCTTGATTATTAAAAGAGTTTTGCATGTTCGCATTAATCTCATTGCTGTGTTTGGCCATATCATTCCTTAGCTCGGCTCGAATATCGCTCCCTTGTTTCACCATGTCATTCTTCAAGTTGACAAATTGACTCTGAAGATTTGTCACCAACTCACGATTAGTCTTCATGAACGTCTCGACGTCTGGACTCACTGCCATCGGTTGATTGAGAGGTGGAGCTTGGTAAGCTTGAGAATTTCCTTGAGTTGGGTATGGGTTTCTTTGGGATTGATACTGATTGTTTGCACGAGGTTGGGATTGATTGTTTCGGTTAAAGCTTTGTTGTTGGTTTTGGTTTGCAGGAGGGAAACCGGGAGGAGCAAGATAATTGTTGGAGCGATAACTTAGCAAGTTACGGTCTCCTTGAGGGCGAGCTTGATAGCCTCCCGTGGGATAAGTGCCGTAAGCTGCGTTAACATTTTCAGAATAATTGCTTTGGGTAGAAGGACAATCATTATAAGAGTGAGGGCCACCACATGTGTCACAAGAAATAGCAACGGTTTTAGCTTGTTGAAAGTGGTTTGTGGTCATGGCCATGAAATTCTTGTTCATTTCAGCGAGTTGTCGAGAAATTTCAGACATTTCAGGATTGGAGGAAGTAGAAGAAACATTGACTCTCGAGTTAGATCTTGAGGATGCGGATGAATCCCAATTCTTGTGGTGAGTAGTCATGTTTTCGATCAACTCTCGGCACTCCTCCGGTCTCCTTTTCATAAAAGTACCACCGGCGGCGGCATTGATCGTGTCACGATCACGAAAAGTGAGACCATTGTAGAAGGTGTCAATGAGAGTGACGGGGAGCATATTGTGATTAGGACAGCGGTCGATCAAATCATTGTAGCGTTCCCAAGCATCGAAAAGCGATTCATCATTCTCTTGCATGAATCCACTGATTTGGTTACGAAGGCTAGTGACCATGGATGGGGGAAAGTAGCGCGATAAAAAGCGTTAAGTCATGTCATTCCACCTATGAATAGAATTCTTAGGAAGACGGTCAAACCATTTTTCGGCATGGTGAGAAAGCGAGTGTGGAAAAAGTTGGAGGCGAAGGTCATCCATAGAAACACCGGAGCACTTCATGCTTTGGGTCATGGTAATGAATTTTTCGAGGTGTTTGTTGGCATCATCATCCGGAATTCCACGAAACGGGTTCGTTTGCACTTGCTGGATCATGTGATGCTTCAACGAAAACTCCTGAGCTGTGACGTGCATTGGCGCAATCGGGCCTCCGCGTCCGTTCATGGTGGGTTGACACAATTCCTCCATGGTTCGTAAATCAGGTAGAAGGACATTGTTGTTGTTGTTGTTGTTATTCAAATTTTGTTGAGGTGGGTGATTATTGTTGTTATTAACACCCGCCATATCTAAATCTTCAAGAGTCTCGGGCTCAGAATAGTTGGAAGATCTAGTACGCATACACCTGCAGAAGAAAAATATACACAAAGATAATATCTATAATCTTTTTGGTGCAAAACTTTTTGAAAAGAATTGCTTTTAATGATTTTATGATGTTTTTGTATTTTTGAAGAGTTTTATATTTTTTATGGATTTTTGAAAATTTTTAAAGTAAGGAAAATATCGTTCAAAGAACGGATCCCAAAATGCAATGCGTCTCTCACTAGAAACCGTTTATCTTAACGAAAAGAGCCGGCAGCGGCGCCATTTAATACTTCGCTTTTGGCTAGGTATAAAATCTTATCGTCCGAATCTTTTCGAATTGAAAACCGGTCTTAAGTGTGACTCAATCGTCTTTTGGTAGATAAAGATAATGGTTTGGTTGATTTATTTTAAACTAATAGCAAGTAATTAAAGTGTCGTTGAGTAAAATGGAAGAATAAAGATTAATGTCTAAAATGACGAATAAAATAAATGATTGAAAACTAAAAGGTAACAATGGAAAAGTACTAGCACACTTATTAAGAATTAACACTAGGAAAACTTTCTAAGAATAAAAACTTAGTCAAAAAATACTATAAGAAAGTAAGGACGGAGTACACCAAAACAAGCCAAAAGAGGCCCTGATCGGAATGTTTTCCGATCAGTTGATCGGAATATGGGGGGAACAACACAATCGGAATACTTGGCAAAACAATCCAATCGGAATATTGGGAAAAATCCCAATCGGAATATGGACGAAAGACTCAAATCGGAATACACAAGATTGACTATCAATCGGAAAGTCCAGAAAATCACACCTATCGGAATACTCAAAACAGTCCAATCGGAATAACACTTGTGGCATGATCGGAAAATCAGAACCCTTTTCCGATTGGATCAATCGGAAAAGGGGAAGAGGGCTGCTCGGAATATGTGTCAATCGGAAAGGGGTTTTAAACTCCCTTTTCCGAAAATAATGGGATTTGGTTAAGCTAGATAATAAGCTAAGTTCAATAAGCTAATATCCAAAACTTAACAATCCGAATACTTAACCGAATCAAATAAGCACTTATCTCAACTTATTCAACTCGAAAATAAGCAACTTTTTTAGATTAACAATAAAAACATAAACTTTTTAATAAAACTTTTTAATAAGAAAAATAAGCTAATCATAAAAATAAGCCAAAAAGCACAAAAGTCTTAAAGCTTAATCAAATGAAAACTTATGAAATGATCAAAAGATTAACTTTTTAAGCACGAAATCAATTAGAACAACACGGATCATATGATAATCGCACCAAAATCAATCTTAAATCAAAGAAAAGTAGAATGAGATTAAGGATTAAAAGCTTAAAATGAACTTGATTAATAAAAATAAGCAATACAAAGTGTTTAATCTTGAAAGATTAAGAAAAAGATGAAATTTAGTGAGAGAAAGTTTAAGACTTTCTCTCTCTAAAACTAGAGAAAACTAAGAAAAAGTGAAAATTAACTAAAAAACTCTAACCACCCTCCTAATGACTATTAGGAGGGTATTTATAGGGAAGGTGGAAGGAGTGCATGTGTTGCATCTTCTTTCTTGCTTTCTTCACGTTTTCTCGACTCGACTTTAATTCTTCGTCTTTGTCGTCTCGGGATTTGAACTTGTATTTTAATTTTCTTCTTCTATTAGACTTAAGTTCTTCGACTTCGTTAAACTTCTGTCTTTTGAATTTTTCTTCGATAAATCTTCAGAATAGGCCTTGGACTTCCGTTCTTTTTGCACTCTTGATCTTTTGACTTCGTCTTTTCCCGTTTTCTTCGATAAAAGCCCGTGAAAGCCGGTGTTTTCTTCCTTTTTAATATTTTGGTCTTAAAACACAATAAAAACACAAACCACGCATAATTCCGACTTTTACGACATAAATCACACGTTTTGGTCTTGTTATTATTGGAAATAAGTGGTAAAAGGATAAGTGTTTTCACACTTATTAGCTATGGCGGACTTTGAGTCACAATACATAGGTACTTTATGAAAGTGGATGCCATAATCCGTGAGTTGTGTTCTCATCCAAAGAACTTGAGCACAACACGCAGATAGAGACACATACTCCGCTTTGGCTGATGACAGTGACATGCAATCTTGCTTCTTAGAAGACCATCCCACAAGCTTATCTTGACCTAGAAATTGTGCACCACCATAAGTACTTTTACGTGTATCAAGACACCCTGCATGATCAAAATCTGAATAGGCCGTTAGAAAGAAACCAGTTTCCCTCGGATACCAGAGTCCCATGTGAATGGTATTCTTAAGGTACCGAAAGATCCGTTTAACCTCCTTGAGGTGCTTTTCAGCGGGTCGTGCTTGATATCATGCACAATAACACGTAGCATGTGATATATCTGGTCGGCTTGCTGTTAAGTACATGAGGAAGCCGATCATGGAACGATATCTCGTTTGATCTATGGCATCTCCCTCCAAATCAGCATCTAGGGATGTGGTTGATAATGGTGTCCCAACAGGGTCACATGAAGTCATACCATGCTTTTTGATTATCTCTTGACAATACTTAGCTTGGTTGATAAAGATACCACTTAGGGATTGGTGAACTTGTATTCCTAAAAAGAATTTTAGTTCGCCCATCATTGACATTTCAAATTTGTTGTGCATTACTTTTTCGAACTATTTTGAAAGTTTTGGGTTTGTAGACCCGAAAATAATGTCATCAACATAAATCTGCACAAGAAAAATGTCATCCCCATATTTATAAGTGAACAAAGTTAGATCAATGGAACCTTTTGAGAAACCTTTGGATACCAGAAATTTTGAGAGCTCGTCGTACCACGCCCTTGGAGCTTGCTTGAGTCTGTAAAGTGCTTTGTGAAGACGATACACCTTGTCAGGATAATGAGGATTGACGAATCCTTCCGGCTGTGTGACATAGACTTCTTCCTTCACAAGACCGTTAAGAAACGTCGTCTTTATGTCCATTTGATAGACAATGAATCCCTTATGTGCAGCATAAGCAAGAAAAATCCTGACTGCTTCCTTTCGATCTACTGGTGCAAATGATTCTTCAAAATCAATACCCTCTTTCTGTCCATACCCTTTAGCCACTACCCTAGCTTTGTTCTTGATGATTTTGTTTTCTTCATCCATCTTGTTTTTCCAGACACATCGAAGATTTAATGGAATTACATTGTATGGTTTGTCAACAAGTTCCCACACTTTAAGTCTTTCAAATTGAAGAAGTTCATCTTGCATTGATTCAATCCAAGCATGATCAGCCATGGCTTCTTTGATGTTTTTTCGGTTCAGCTGTACTCACGGCGAGTGCGAACATACAAACATCACCATCGGTTTCAAGCTATCGTCTTGTACGAACGGGCTATGAAGGGTTTCCAATTACTTGAACCAAAGGATGATCTCGGGTCCAATGATGTGTTGAAGGTTTTAGTTGATAGAACATATGCATATTTGACGGATCAACATGGCAAGTAGAAGACTCTCCAGTTTCGTGTACCGGTGTACCGAATGGGTTGATAAAGTTCTCTTCGTCATTTAATGCATAGTCTGCTTGATTTGTGTTCTCTGGAGCAATGACAATAGTTGTGGATGTTGTAGGAGCGGTTGTTGATGTGATACTCTGAGGGGGTAAATCTGTAGTAACCCGTGTTGAAGTAGATAAAGTTGTATCCTTTTGTTGACGATGATCGGTATCATCATTCTTATCATGAGTGACAGCGGAATACTTTGATACAACAAGTTTCTCCCCCGTGAAATATTTATCATACATTGGTACATATAACATTTCCAATTCTTCAATTGTCGTGTTGACTGTCATATCTACTCTTGGAACATTTCCTTGAACTAGCTTTGAACTTGACGGTTCATTGTTGTGATCTTGAGTTCCGAGTTCCATGCGGTTGTGAACAGAAGTCGTTTGTCGTTGTGGATCGGGACTTAAACTATTTTGTTCAAGTACCATTTCTTGTAATTCATCAAATCGTATGTGAATAGTCTCGATTATCAATTTTTTCTCTTGTTGTACACTCTATATCCCTTAGACTGAGTTGCATATCCTACGAGAATACATGCATCATCTTTCTCTTTCATCTTGTCCAGATTTTCACCATCTCGAATAATGTAACACGTACATCCAAAAAGATGAAGGTGTTTGAGTGAAGGTTTTCGATCATGAATTATGTGATATGGTGTCTTTTCGTGTCTTGGGATAATTAAGGATCGGTTTTGTGTGTAGCATGCAGTTGACACGGCTTCGGCCCTGATAGGTGTGAAAACACCCATCTTTTCTACCACTTAATTACAATAATAACCGAGCCAAAACATGTATTTTATGTCTTTTATGTCAGAATTATGCGTGGTTTGTGTTTTTGTTGTGATTTAGGACGAAATTATGAAAAGTGGAGAAAACACGGCATTTACGGGCTTTTATTGAAGAAAAAGATGAAAGATGAAGTCGAGAAGTCGAGAGTTCAAAAATAGCGGAAGTCCAAGACCAATTCTGAAGATTTATCGAAGAAAAAGTCAAAAGACGAAAGTTTACCAAAAGCCGAAGAACTCGAGTCTTATTTATTGAAGAATTAAAAGACGAGTTTAAAGAAATCCCGAGCCAAAAGCCCTTAAAGTCCAAGATTAACAAAAGACTAAGAAGGAAGGACTTAATGGTGCAATTAACAAGAAAGGAAGGAGAGGAGGAAGCTTCCTCTAACCACTCTCCTAATCTCCTATAAATAGACCATTAGTATCTCATTTTCATTTTTGTTGGCTAAGGTGACAATTAGTCTTCCACCATTTTCATATCTTGTCATTTAATTTTCATGTCATTTAAATACATGTTTTGCACCTTAATTATTCTTTAATTTCCATGTAAGTGTTTTCAATTTTCTTGTTTTAATTTTTATTTATCCTTGATCAAGTTTACTTTTATCAATCTCATTCTACTCTTCTTCTTTTTGATTCGGTTTGAAATTCGGATTAAGCTTGTTTTTGCTTAATCCATTTACTTATTTGATTTAAGGTTTTGTCTTTTCTTTTCCTTTTAAGTTTCTATACGAAATTAGCCATAAGTTTGACAATCTTATGTGCTTATTTGGTATTTGGCATAATTGATTTCAAAGTTTTCTTAAAATTTCATCTTTCTAAAAGCTTACTTAGTTTGTTTACTTAATTTGTTTTCATAAAAGTTTTTAAATTTTTGTTTTTTATATTCGTCTTGTTATTGTTTTGGTAAAGATATGAAATTTGCTTATTGTCAAAGTTAGCTTATTAGTTTGGCTTATTTGCTTAATGGTTTCCATTGTTCCTAACTTTAAGGTTTCTGTGTTACTATCCAACTGGTGCGATCGCATAAACCCTTAAGGTTTTCTACTTGCGATCCAGAGTTGCGATCAAGGATTAAGATCGTACTACGATCACACTCCATAATCCCCACCACGATCACTCATTGCGATCGTGGGTACGATCATAGAGTACGATCCGTGTTGCGATCGAGGTCACGATCAGGCTACGATCCTGACCACGATCCACTTGTTGCGATCGTGGTTGCGATCGGGAGTGCGATCACTTTCTACCCATCGTACTGCTGAGTACGATCTGACCACTTGTTTCCATCGCAACCAAGTGAGATCGTGGGCTACGATCCAGGTGCGATCTAGACTGCGATCAAGCTACGATCTGAGTGCGATCCAACCACTTCATTGGTTGCGATCGCAGTACGATCATATTCATTTTCTTGTTTTATTTTTGTTTTTGCTTTATTTTAAATTTTGTTTTCCCGCCTTTTTAATTGATTTACTTTTAAGTTTTCAAATTATATTACTTTGTTAAATTTACTTTTCGTCACGCTCTTATTTTAATCATTCAATTAATTTACTTTCCAAAGTTTTAATATTGTGCCATTTACATTTAATTAGTTTAGATTTAATTAAGTGCCATTTACTTTTAGTCTCGCTTTAAATTCCCGTCAATTTATTTTAAGTTAGATTATAGATTTACTTACATTGCTTTGTACATTTAATTATACTACAACGACACAACTACTTGTTTCACCAAAGAACGATAGAGTCACACATAGAACCTAGATCAATTCGATTAGACCAACACAACGAACTTAATTTTTATACGGGGTGTCAAAAGCCCTGTATTAAATGGCGCCGCTGCCGGCTCTTTTCGTAAAGATTAACGGTTTTCTATGAGAGACGCGTAGCTTTTTGGGATCCGTTCACTCGTGAACGTTATTTTCGTGTCAAAAATTTTTTCAAAAAATCCCAAAAACATTTGAAAAATCATAAAAAGCATTTTTTTTCAGAGTTTTGCACCAAAATATTCCTCTTTATCCTCTATTATGTTTAATTCTTTTCTTTACCCCTCTTCTCTATAATTCTTCATGGATTCGTCTTGCGGCCGGTGTGGGAGACCATGACATGGTTTTAAAACATGTCAATGGTGTACTTGTGAGCGGTGTGGTTTTGATATCGACGATACACAATTTGGATTTTGTCCATTTTGCAATTCAACAAATCCATACTTCAACTCTTACAATACTTTCCCACCCTCTCCCGTCTATGACATGTGGAAACCTTGGTTTCCGGATCTTTGAAGCTACTAGGAATGATCATTGTTCATATGATTAACATAATCAAAGCGGAATTAGAACAACAACCATTAACAAGGTGTTTAGGCACGAATAACCTGAATTAAAACAATTGCTAATTATATTAATAACGAACAACCACTAGACGTGTATACATTGAATCCCACGTCTAGTCGACACACACTTTAGGTTTACATTGTGAATGAATTGAATGAATAAAACCTAAGACCCTTGTTCCTTTTATAGTGGAAGGAACAGAATCTACAAGAGATAAAATCAAATAAACATCTAAATCTTCTATTTAGATAAACTATATATTGTGTATATCATAAATAATATACTCAATATATTCCCTAAATAGATTTCTCCATCAATCTTTAAACATCCATCAGCGTATAAACTATATATTGTGTATATCATAAATAATATACTCAATATATTCCCTAAATAGATTTCTCAATCAATCTTTAAACATCCATCAGCGTTTGACCTTGTTGACTGCGTTTGACTTCTGTCAACGCTTAAGTTACTCTTGTCAACGTCTGATTTACTCTTGACAATGCTTGAACAAATGTCTTCATGTTTTCTTTGATTTTGAGTTTCTGCCACATCAACTTTTTGACCCAACAATCTTCTCCTAGTTGATAGTGGCAAAACTCTATGTGTATCTCTTGTAAGTTGTACATGATCTTCAAATTGCTTCCCCTCAAGTGTAGCATGTATTTCTTCCCCTTTTTGTCACATCAACAAGGAAGTAAACAATGTATGCAATGTTGAAGATTCTCCAAATGTAGATTCTGTGTAATGATCTTGAAGAACAATTAATATAATATTTTTGATGTAGAAGTAGAATAACCCTACCTTGTTTTCCATGTCTTGTACTATCCACGTGATAAAGTACTTATATCAGACCAAGTATAAGTAGACCTCGATCCCTTGTCAATATTCTCATCCTATGTGAGACACTGATCACGATAATGTAACTCCTTCAAGTGTTATGACAAGTCTTCGTCACCAAACATTTAAAGCACGAACAAGTTACCTTTAAAGTCTATGACTGGGAGTGCACGACTTTAAGATATGATAGAACACAAACTCGCGAAAATCTTCTTCAATCATCAAACTTATCATAAGAATTCTTCCCCTTAAGCCAACACCTATTCATAAAGACTTTCATTACCTCATGAATTGTTTCTAACTCGCTTTAAGATCATTAATTCTTTTAAAAATATCCGAGCCATAAATATCAACATGATATTCTAAATTAAAACGGAGATTCCATGTACCTTCGTGTGTATAATCCTCCTTTTTGTGTGCTCAAAACGTACCAATTTTCTCAACAGCAGCTATTCCTTTTGTTGTCCAATATCCTTCACTGTCAAATATATCAACGTTGTGTGATGTCTAATATCGGACAACACTTGACAGCGTTTGAAAAACCATATATCGGACAACAAGTGTCAGCGCCTTCCAACAACGCTTAACTTATTCTTGTCAGCGTCAAATCAAAACTTATCAGCGTCTCGACTTATAAACATCAGCGTCAAAAATATACGCTGTCAGCGTCGAACTTACTTTCTGTCAGCGTCTTCTTTTGAGCAGCGATCTATCACGTTAACACTTTTCTTCATTTGCTATTATCTTGAATAATATACTCATAAGATAGTAATTCACTGCGTATACTCCTTCAAACGACAAAGATATAATGTCCACATATTATCTTGTGACCATGTGAACATAAACTAAAGTTTGTTCGTGTGAACACAACTTTCTCCACCAATACAAATTAAGTAGCTCACGTCTTTGCTGACTTTCTCTTTTCTACCCAATATCCCACGTAAATCTTAGATAAACCAAAAATATATTTACTGTGTAAAACATACCTGATCCCACACTCTTTTGTCATACATGACATCAATGCGAACAATGCATACATATTCATCTTGGGATCATACGAATCATTAATCCAATAATGAGAAAATCCAAAAGTAGCCACATACCTCAACAAGCACCTCATGTCCCTTTCTTGCTAGTCACAAGTCGTCTTTGACCTTAAAATTCGAATCACATGTGAACACAAATACTACCCATGAACCACAAATATTTACTTCCTTTTGATAACTGATATGTATCACGTGAACCTTCAACTTTTCATCTTTGCCAATATAAAACTTCGGCACATGCATATAACAATTCTCACATCACGATCAGCTGCTGTTATAAACAATAAACCAATGAACACTCTCAATCCCACGTGATATAACATTCTGGGACCACATCACTTACAACCTTGCGTCCATCTCTGCCTTTTTGCTAATATACTTTCACTCGTCCCTTCCATTGATCATATAATATATCCTTGTTTAACAAAGTCATGATCATGGATGCTCACACCCAAATATCACGTCTGCTCCTTGTGATCACAACGAATAACGACAAACAAAAATTCATACAAGTGAGCAACCCTTGAATGAACATATAATAATATTCGAACAGTAGCTTGTCTTATCAATCGATCTGCCATTGTTTCTTTGACATCAACAATGCATATTAATCTAGGGTTTCACTATAAACCCGAATATCATAGCCATGACAAATTATCTTGACTCACGACAGCCATAACCCTTATAACCTTCTGCTTTTTATGTCGATCTAGGGTTTGAGGAAACCTAGGTCATGATTTTATGTGAAAAAGCAAGAATATCAATACCTTAACCAGCAACCTTCGATCTTGAATAACTTCTTCATTAAGGCTCAGATAAAAAATCCATTCGGTGAGATTCTAGATACAAGTTCCAAGAATCTACAATCCAAAAATCATGAAGATCCAACGGTTAACGAAGGAGAAAACGTGTTTTGAACATGGTTGTTTTCAGAAAACTGCATTCATCCTGCTGCTGACTTTGACGCTTAATAACTTTTTCCTGGGGATAAAACTCCAAAATCCCTCCGGTGGATGTTTAGATATATGTATGTAGAACACACATATAAAATCTCGTGACGATCCAACGGTTCAATCAAAAGTTATGACCTTCTGAATACTGCTGCGCACACAAAAACGTCTAGAAAAACCCTACACGGATTTTTCTTTTCTTCGCCATACACGAACACCTTGTTGGTCCTAGCATCACGAGCCACGAGGCTCTAATACCAATTGTGGAAACCTTGGTTTCCGGATCTTTGAAGCTACTAGGAATGATCATTGTTCATATGATTAACATAATCAAAGCGGAATTAGAACAACAACCATTAACAAGGTGTTTAGGCACGAATAACCTGAATTAAAACAATTGGATTGCTAATTATATTAATAATGAACAACCACTAGACGTGTATACATTGAATCCCACGTCTAGTCGACACACACTTTATGTTTACATTGTGAATGAATTGAATGAATAAAACCTAAGACCCTTGTTCCTTTTATAGTGGAAGGAATAGAATCTACAAGAGATAAAATCAAATAAACATCTAAATCTTCTATTTAGATAAACTATATATTGTGTATATCATAAATAATATACTCAATATATTCCCTAAATAGATTTCTCCATCAATCTTTAAACATCCATCAGCGTATAAACTATATATTGTGTATATCATAAATAATATACTCAATATATTCCCTAAATAGATTTCTCCATCAATCTTTAAACATCCATCAGCGTTTGACCTTGTTGACTGCGTTTGACTTCTTTCAACGCTTAAGTTACTCTTGTCAACGTCTGATTTACTCTTGACAACGCTTGAACAAATGTCTTCATGTTTTCTTTGATTTTGAGTTTCTGCCACATCAACTTTTTGACCCAACATGACAATCCCTATCCTCAACATGCACCGGGTTTTTCTCCATACCCGTGTTGCTATATTTGTGGGGGCCCTCACGATGTTTCTTCTTGTGATCCGTCGAAGATCTTTGAGAAACCACCGTGCTATCATCGCATTTAACTTTGAGCCCCCACGTCACACCGTCAATCATCAACCTTCTTTCGAACAATTGAGTACCCAAGAACAATGGGCTACTCTTGTTACTCAATTTCAAAACCTCGAAGAAGCTTTCCATAAATACAACGCAAAATGTCAAGCGGATCAGCAACGAGAGCAGGTATCTAACCTTAATGCTTATACTCCTCCTCTTGTGCCTCCATATTATTATGACAGTGATGACGATGAGAGTCCTATTTCTTGGACCGATGAGAATGCTGTTCCATCTCCCGACTTGCCGGAGACTAAGGATTTTACCATCCTAAGGGATGAGGATATTAGTACAATTCCTGCAAAGGAATCCGACGAATTCAATACGTCTAGTGCTGATAACCTTGTCCCTATTCCAAGTGAATCTGAGTTGACATCCGACAGTGACGATGAGTATGATGCACTTTCTTCTGATGATGTTCCTTCCACCAACACTTTGGAAGAGGATTCTTTGGCTTTCTCCAATCCTCTTTTTGATCAAGATGATGATTTTACTTCTAGTGATGACGAGTCACTATCTGATGAAGACGTTCCGAAGGAAACTTTCAAGATTTATTCGAACCCTTTATTTGATTTTGATGACGATTACATATCTAGTGAGGTGAATCCTCTCTTTGACGAAGGGATTGACGAAGGACATTCTTTAACAATTACATATTTAGCCATGCCCCCTTCTACCACAGAGGTGGAGAGTTCTGACTCTACTGGAAAGGTATCGCAGGTGGAAGGTAATTCTTCTCTTACTTCTCCTACTATATTGCCCCCTCATCCTACTGAATGCACGCCCAATCGGGTGATGTATCAATTTCGCTCTCCGAGAAATGAGGATGAGTGCTTTGACCCGGGAGGTGAAAATGACCATTCTATGATTGATAACATTACGGCTTTGCCAATTGGTCCACATCCATTGTCTTTGGAGGATGACAATGTGATTCCTATACCCACCCCACCTCCCGAGGATCATGATTTCACATACTTCTCGTATGTTGAAAGAACCTTTCTACCGTTTAAGACTTATCCTCCTGCCTCTCCTTTGTTATATTCCTCCGGAAATGAGGATAAGGTCTTTGATCCCGGTATTACATTTGAGGCCTCCCCATGGACCATTTAATTCGGGGACGAGTCAGGCTCGTGACTCGGATAACAAAAACAAGCGCTTTTTGGGAGGCAACCCAATTATCTATCTATCTTTTTCTTTGTTTTTACCATAAGTGTAGGGGAGAACCGTTGGTTTGCTATTTCCTCTCCTCTCTTAATCAGGGATTCGAGCGCTCAATGATCCACTCTTGATGATTCTTGACGACCTGTGATTCCGTGTCCACTTCTTCCCGGTTCTATCCTAAACTCTTTTCGATTCACTATTTTATATTTTCTCAATATTAAAATTGGAATCTCTTTAGTTGTCTCTTTCTTAGCAAGATTTAAACAAAGTGCACAATGTCCTAAGTGTAGGGGAGTTTACTCCCACATGCTTAAACATTGAGGACAATGTTTATGTTAAGTGTAGGGGGGACTTCTATCGAAGTTAAGTGGCCTTTTCCTTGTATTTGTCCTCATTTTAACCGGAAAATCATTTTTTCGACATTTTTCAAAATTTTTGATCTATTTTGGCCTATTAGTTTTTCCCTTTGTATAGTTATTTTTCCTTCTTTGCTATAATAAATCTTTAATAAAGTGGTTTTAATTTTCAAACGTTGTGAATCTTTTGACTCAACCCTAGTTTACTTATCTAAGTTGCTCTAGCTAGTATCCTTAACGTGTTTAAGTCAAGTTTTGCTAGGCTTTTATATAGGGAGCTATAAAACGCGAAAGTCTTAACTCTCACGGGTTAAGAACAAGAACTTTTCGCAAGTTCCTATAATTGATCCTAGAGAGTCGTTTATCAAGGGAACTTTAAAACATGATTTCTAAACTTGGAAAAGTCTAAGAGTTTGCAAGATCCTATAGGCGACTCGAAAACCCAAAACTTTTGTTTAATAGGCTAAGCATCCACGAGTCTCATTACTTGAGATTTTAAACTGTGGAGAACGAGAGATGATGGAGCCAATTATAAGTTCGGTATTCTTTCGTGAATTTATGTGAGTTAATTATGAGCCTATTCTCCCATCGCCTGCTAATAAATTTATCTGCAATAAATAAGGTTGTACGATTTGAAAAGTTACTTAGCTTCTAGCCCAAGATCGTTTAAAAGTTGCTCGGTATGGATTAGAGTTCATAGCCAAGGCATAACTTATTGAAGCGGGATGCGAAGATTGGCGAGTCTAAAAAGGCCCTAACAAGGCATGACGGCTACATTTTGTTGCTAAAGATCCAAAAGTGATGTGAAGAATCATTTATCGAAAATCAATATGAAGGATCGAGACACACGACGAAAAGCAAAAACTCCCCGAAAGTCATGGAGAAGTGTATCCGAAAAGACCCTAGCAAGGTATGAGGATAAATAGATCCAAGTCAATAAAGGAGGTGGATCGTTGTATATCAAAGTCCAAAATAAAGATTGGAGAAAAATAAAGAAGTCGTGGTCCAAGTATGAATCTCTCAAAACTTCAAGTGAAGAAAAGTCCATTATGAAGAGAAGACCATAATTTCATGAACGTCTCTCAAGGTTTGAAGTATGAAGTCACTGCCAAATATCGGTCCGAGAAAGGTCTCAAATCGCGAAGCGAGTTATGCCAAGATATGAACTTTACGAGGTCCCGAGAAGCAGTTTTAAAAGATTTTGTCCTTTAGCTAACTATTGATTAAATCGTTCACTTTATTTTCAGACTAAATAACTATCGAAATAAGTCAACAATGCATCCTCGTGATCATTCAAGACAAAAATAAAATATAAGAGATACACCTAGGAATAAGGGAGTCTAAGTGAATAATTGGCCCACATGAGTTCGTGTTAGTTTGCTAACTTATAATAACAATGATCTCGTTTTTAAGCTTGGTTTGGAGAAAGTGAAAACTTGAGGATAATGATTATTCATAACATTTCCAAAACCCAAGGTATGCTTTTGATTTCTTTACTTTGATAAAGGCCACTATGGATTGATTATGATGAAAAGTGTAAACATGCTTTGTAACTAATGCATTGCATGAGGACATTGCAATGGTCAAGTGTAGGGATTTGATAGGTGTGAAAACACCTATCTTTTCTACCACTTAATTACAATAATAACCGAGCCAAAATGTGTATTTTATGTCTTTTATGTCGGAATTATGCGTGGTTTGTGTTTTTGTTGTGATTTAGGACGAAATTGTGAAAAGTGGAGAAAACACGGCATTTACGGGCTTTTATTGAAGAAAAAGATGAAAGATGAAGTCGAGAAGTCGAGAGTGCAAAAAGAACGGAAGTCCAAGACCAATTCTGAAGATTTATCAAAGAAAAAGTCAAAAGACGAAAGTTTACCAAAAGCCGAAGAACTCGAGTCTTATTTATTGAAGAACTAAAAGACGGGTTTAAAGAAATCCCGAGCCAAAAGCCCTTAAAGTCCAAGATTAACAAAAGACTAAGAAGGAAGGACTTAATGGTGCAATTAACAAGAAAGGAAGGAGAGGAGGAAGCTTCCTCTAACCACTCTCCTAATCTCCTATAAATAGACCATTAGTATCTCATTTTCATTTTTGTTGGCTAAGGTGACAATTAGTCTTCCACCATTTTCATATCTTGTCATTTACTTTTCATGTCATTTAAATACATGTTTTGCACCTTAATTATCCTTTAATTTCCAAGTAAGTCTTTTCAATTTTCTTGTTTTAATTTTTATTTATCCTTGATCAAGTTTACTTTTATCGATCTCATTCTACTCTTCTTCTTTTTGATTCGGTTTGAATTTCGGATTAAGCTTGTTTTTGCTTAATCCATTTGCTTATTTGATTTAAGGTTTTGTCTTTTCTTTTCCTTTTAAGTTTCTATACGAAATTAGCCATAAGTTTGACAATCTTATGTGCTTATTTGATATTTGGCTTAATTGATTTCAAAGTTTTCTTAAAATTTCATCTTTTTAAAAGCTTACTTATTTTGTTTACTTAATTTGTTTTCATAAAAGTTTTTAAATTTTTGTTTTTTATATTGGTCTTGTTATTGTTTTGGTAAAGTTTTGAAATTTGCTTATTGTCAAAGTTAGCTTATTAGTTTGGCTTATTTGCTTACTGGTTTCCATTGTTCCTAACTTTAAGGTTTCTGTGTTACGATCCAACTGGTGCGATCGCATAAACCCTTAAGGGTTTCTACTTGCGATCTAGAGTTGCGATCAAGGATTAAGATCGTACTACGATCACACTCCATAATCCCCACCACGATCACTCATTGCGATCGTGGGTACGATCATAGAGTGCGATCCGTGTTGCGATCGAGGTCACGATCAGGCTACGATCCTGACCACGATCCACTTGTTGTGATCGTGGTTGCGATCGAGAGTGTGATCACTTTCTACCCATCGTACTGCTGAGTACGATCTGACCACTTGTTTCCATCGCAACCAAGTGCGATCGTGGGCTACGATCCAGGTGTGATCTAGACTGCGATCAAGCTACGATCTGAGTGCGATCCAACCACTTCATTGGTTGCGATCGCAGTACGATCAGATTCATTTTCTTGTTTTATTTTTGTTTTTGCTTTATTTTAAATTTTGTTTTCCCGCCTTTTTAATTGATTTACTTTTAAGTTTTCAAATTATATTACTTTGTTAAATTTACTTTTCGTCACGCTCTTATTTTAATCATTCAATTAATTTACTTTCCAAAGTTTTAATATTGTGCCATTTACATTTAATTAGTTTAGATTTAATTAAGTGCCATTTACTTTTAGTCTCGCTTTAAATTCCCGTCAATTTATTTTAAGTTAGATTTTAGATTTACTTACATTGCTTTGTTCATTTAATTATACTACAACGACACAACTACTTGTTCCACCAAAGAACGATAGAGTCACACATAGAACCTAGATCAATTCGATTAGACCAACACAACGAACTTATATACGGAGTGTCAAAAGCCCTGTATTAGGCCCAAAAGTATAATGGTAGTTTTGAAGCAGATAATAATGTTCGAGCAGCCTCAACCAAAGTACGGTTTTATCTTTCAACAACGCTGTTTTGTTTGGGTGTTCGAGCAATAGATGTTTCATGTTCAAAAAATATGTGCCTCTGTCAGTACGAATCACTTTTATTTGAGCTTGAATACCACGTTGTATCAGCTTTAGGAAGTTGATGAGAACTTCGGGTGTTTCATCCTTGGACCTCAAGAAGTGAGTCCATGTGTACCTTGAGTAATCATCGACAATTACCATAACATATATCTTTCCATTGATACTATGAACACGCATGGGACCACACAAATCTATATGAACAAGATCTAACCGTCCTTTAGAGCTTGGTGTAGTCTTTGTTTTGAAGCTACTTCGTTTAGCTTTACAAAGCTCACAAGATGAAAAAATATTATCTTTGATGAATTTCAAGCTTGGAAGGCCTCTCACAATATCTTGCTTGGAAAGCAAGTTGATGGTATCAAAGTTGAGGTGAGATAGACGTTGATGTCATAACCATGCCTGAGTCGTTGAAGCTTTATCCATTAAGCAAATTGGAGTTATAGAAGTTGTGTCTTGAAGTGAAATAGTGTAGAGATCAGTACCCCGTGTACCGGTAAGCAAGTCATTCCCATCATAATCACGAACAAAACATGTCTTCTTTCTGAAAGCAACCTCCAAATCTGCATCACATAACTGACCAACCGAGAAAAGATTGTGATTGAGCCCTTTGACGTAGTATAACCTTTTGATGTGATATTCCCCTGAACCAAATCTCCATATCCTAGGATCGGTTCAAATTGATCATTTCCGAATCAGACCGTACCTAGGAACTTCTCCACAAAGTTAAGTAGAAGCTTGAGATTCCCCGTCATGTGCTTCGTGCATCCGGAGTCCAGTATGAAGAGAATTATTTGTATCACCTATAAAACAGTTAGAACACGATGGAGCATTTGCTAAATTGGATACCACAGATGTTGGGATTGTAGAATCATTAGTGTTCTTAGCAACATTTAAAGGCATACTAACACTCGTTGTGTAACACCCCCAAATTTATACAATTCAATACATCGGAAGAATCGTTGGTGTTACGGGATAGCACATTACTCACATCATAGACAACGCATAAAAATCGTGTCGTTTATTAATAAAGCATTTCAATTCATAAACATCAAGTTTACATAGGTCCCAAGTCATATTATTTCATACAAATTTTACAAAGTATTTGAATGGAAATTATTGTTTAAGTGCGGGCCATGAATTCTTGTTGTCTTCCCGAGAATTACCTTCAAGTACCTGAGATAAAACATGTTAAAAGAAAAGGTCAGCGATAACGCCGAGTGAATTCATAGAGTTTAAATAAACCATCAATATATCATCGGTATATAATTATTACCAAAATCATTTTTATACAAATCATTGTAATAGGCCATAAAATAGCCAAATTCATTTTATACAAATCCTTATCAAAAATCATAAAATAGGCTTTCGCCTTCAAAATCATTATACGAACCAATGTCGTAAAAAATCATACAATACATTTTTATAACGTCGTGTAGAGTTAAATCAAAACCGTTATATGAATATGGTTATGTAATACCAAAACACAAACATAATATCAATAATATGACCCCGTATTGCTAGTCAGGCAATATATTGTAATTCGGTGCGTATAGCAGTATTTCGTTAATTGGATTATTATAAGTCGCATGACATTGTTACCTTACTATAACAAACAACGGGTAGCTAACCCGAAACTCAATTTGCCCATCTAAGTTAGCGTGTCGTCACAATAATCACGCTTGTGTAAATCTTCTCATACATAAATTCGCTTACCAATCAATGTGGCACGACGGGGATCAACCGTTAAGGCGCGAACTGGGGTGATCGTCCCCAAATAGTACTGTTATATGCATAAGCGTCTGCCAAATCCCGGTAGTTCACAATTCATGCTAATGGGACTTTTAGTGACATAACCTAACTTTAATAATCCATTTTAGTTCATACATCGGGTCATATAATCATTCATCGGGTCATACAATCATTCGGGTCCAATCAATAAACAAACAATCGGGACAAATGGTGTCCTATTTTATCAAAACTAACATGTTATCTCCCTCGCGGGTTTATAAAACATTTCATAAAAACATTTAAAAGAGTGTGAGGCTATGAACTCACGTGGATGTGGGAAGGCGGGTTATCGACAATTCGGACGTACGGTACGTGCTTCAATCACGGAAACCTAGACAAGTAATACTCGTCTTAGACTTTTTTCCAATGACTTTATAAAAATAAAAAATATACATATGATGATTTTGTACATATGATGATGATCAAGTGGGTTTATATATTCTTATTTACTCATTTTAGTGTTTATGTATTGGTAACTTTTTACTAGTTTACTAGTTTTACCTATTTACATGTTTTAGGTCCAATAAGCCTATTATAAGTTCATTAACTTGTATTAATCCATTTTATACTTTTATTATCAGTATTTATACTTTACATGTTAGGCCCAAATGGGTTAAGCCCAATAAGTAATTTTTATAAGTGTTTAACTTATTTAGTTAAATTATTAGTCTAAATATGCTAACTTAGCTCGTTAATGTCCGTATGTCATATAGTTCGGGTTTTATTAGTTTTTACTTGTATTACGTACTTATACATCAGTATATGTCTTTTAAAAACTTTACATTAGACGGGTTTGATCGTCTAAGTTTTAATTGGCGAAAAACGTTAATTTTACGGTAATAGCCGAAAAAGTCGTAAAAATCATGTTTATAGTTTTTATAACTTATAAATCTTATTTAACTACCATTTTTATTAAGTGTCCATTTATTTAACCTTATACATATTTATATAAATGAAATTTATAAGTTAGTGGGTTTTAATTCACATTTTATACTATATTAGTTTGAGTGCTTATATAATACTATTAAACATTAATTCTTCAAAATCTGATTATTAGTTTCATCTTCACCATTTTCGTCATATCTTGAGTTCTATAAGGAGATAGAAGCTCATTTTTGGAAGGAATAAACTTCATATTATGTGATACAATTAAGTTAGTTATAGCTACTGCTCATTCCATGTCTAACTATCCTTAACAGTCCCTGTAAAACAGACTATTCAGATTGGTACACTCATCTTGTTTTGATCATATCTCACTCATTTTTATGATTCCATTGTATGGCCAACTATCAAATGTGTATAAAACCTAATAATTACTGTATATGGATTCCACTTCACCATTTTATCAGTTTAACATTTGGTTACTTACTGTTTTTATACAGACATCATATTTAGCAAGATTTTAACCTTGTTACCTATGGTTTTTCATCTCTTTAATCATATTTATCAACACTTGATCCCCACACAACATTTTTATCATCATATATTCATCATATACATATACAATAAGAAAGAAAATACATGACTACATAATCAAAATAACAAGAGGATTGAAAGAACAATCTTTATACCATCAAGGTTGTGTAGTTTATGATCAAGGCTTGGATTTTGATGGAAGAACTTGTGATAGATCAACACCAATATTCATGGCCACCAATACTTGTAAACTTCATGTAGAAATCAGCCCTTGAACATCACCAAATCTTCTCCTTGGATGTTAAAATCACCTCCAATCTTCAAGGCTTCAAAGGGGCATCATCATATGTATGAATAACACATGATTTTATGGTCAAACTAGATCAAATGAGGGTTGTTGTTGGTGATTTTGGGACTAAATTAGAGAGAGTTTTCAGAGAGATTGGTGTTTTTGCATGTAAGATAAATGAATAAATGGTTTGGGTGTGAGTGGTTTTAGTATTGATGCTAGTTTGGTGAAGTGGCTAAGACATGTGTCTTAGCTTACTTCTTAAGCTTGACACATCATGGTGTTGTGGCTTATTTTAGCCATCCATGAGTGGGGGTGGGGCAAAAGTGGTTTTGTCTCATCCCCATTTATTTACGGGTACTCCTCGATTCTAGTTTCCTCGATTTGCATGCCCCAGGGTCGTTTTCCGAAAAACGTTTTTATAAATTATGAATCAACGGCACAAAACGAATCTAATAAAAATTGTCTCATAAAAAACGGAGTTCAAAAACGTAAATACGTAATCCTAAGGTTTCCGGTTTAGTCGTAAAGGACGTTAAATTATAATCGTAAGTCCTAATCTCTTCTCGTAAATTTGTGAGTTTATGAACCAACACAAATTTAAAATCTCAAAATAATATTTACGGATAAATTTATTTTCTGAAATGTCGGAGTGTCACCAAAACGGTGTATGTAAACGTATGCACGTAACGTAGAATCCTCCAGTTTAGACGTAGTCGATGCTACTTCAAGACGTAAATCCAAATTTCTTCCCAAAAATAAGTGAGTTCATATTATAACATTAAAATAATGTTTTCAATTAAATATTGAGAATAAAATATAAACCATAAATTGACGGATTGTCACAGCATTTACCCCTAAACAGGATCTTTGTCCTCAAATATCATCTTATCTTACTACTTGCTTCTTATAGTGTTAAAGCCATGTGGGTATTTCCTCCACATTCGGTCTTTTCTCACAAGTGTAATCCATTACAATACACGAGTTTCATCAAACATAACTACGAGAATAAGATCAGGCTTAATGTTGACTTACTTTCTCTATCCATGATTTTCACGGGTTTTTGATGAATGCAACTTTTCGTCGATCTAAACTTCATTAAGGAATAGTTAGATTTTCACTTGATAGACATTTTATCAAGTTTGATTTACGAAACATAATTCACGCAGCCCTTGAAGTCATAAGGTAGATCCAGCTTATATGCCTTTCAAACCAACTTTTACATCATCTCAATGGTCCCATACAACGGGGACTTAATTCTCATGATCTTTCAGATCTTCAATTCATCTGTCTATGGCGAAATTTTTTGGCATAATTTCGCTACCCATCCTGCACTTCAAGATCTATATTTCATATTCACATAACCTCCTGCCCACTACCAGTAGTCAATAATCAGATCCTAATTTCAATAATCATTTCAGGTCTCGCGGGTCGAGTATTTTGTAAGGTTAGGTTCGCCATCATAGGAAACCTTAAACCTAAAAGACATGTCCAACTCACAATCGGTGTATGTCGGGTGTCTTCATCCCAACTCCTGTTTACAGATGCTCTCATATATAGATCCTAATAAGATTCGATCTCGATCCTAATACGATAATTATCAATGATAATATCTACAAAGGAAAGCGATTATACGTTTTATTACCAAAGGTCAATCATTCAAGCATAAAACAGTGCTTCTAGTATTTTGTATCGCTACTTTACCTCGTCCCTTCGATTGCGGTGGTACACAGTACTCTCATCAAGATTCGTTCTCAATGACTTCTGAGCAAATCTCTAGAAATTTGATGCGAAGCGATGATCTTGATAGAGATGATCGATACAGGCACACCATGTTTACACAACTCCTTTAAATACAAAAGAGTCAATTTCTTCATCAAGAATCTATCATTAATAGGAATGATATTATCAGATTTGGGCAGTCTGTCGACGATGGCCCAAATCGAATCAAATTCAGATGATGACCTTTGTAATAGTTAGACGTTTACTAATGTATGAGGCGATGTCTGCCTTCATAATTTTCCATTAGTACAACTTCTTCTGATAAGGATACATTAAATCAGAAATGACAGGAATAGAATACTTATACTTACAAGATTTCCAAGATAACTATATCTCAAAATCTCCATTTTTAGGCAACCTCAAGTGGCCTGTTATACATTCAACGCCATCGGCTTCTCAATTCTAATGGTTCACATTAGCCGCGAACCCCTTTCATTATCTATATTATCCTTTTTACAAGCATCAATTATTTCTAAATTGTTCGACAATTTATTTTGCACAATCATTACTAAGGAACATATCCTAATTGATTCTTTATTTTTACATAATGTGTTAGTAATTACATTCACTTTCCTAGATGGAATAATTATCATGTCCACAATTCACTCAGAAATTCTTTCTTCACATCTTCTAAGTTTTAGTTTCGTCTCAACTATTATTTTTATCCGTTTTACTCAATCCGACGTCTAAAACGTCGATAATTATTAAAAGTAAATTAACAATAAATATTAACTTTTTATGAAACGTAAACGTAAAAATTTTAAATTTCTTAGTTCGACCAATTATATAAAAAAATTTCAAAATAAATTTGAATTTAATCAACACGATTTTTGCTGATTTATCGAAAATAATTAATAAGATTCGTAACTGTTCGAAAATCTTTGTTTATACTTTGGTCAAAATTTTCTTAGTTGAAAAGCAAAAATTGTTATTTCAAATTTCAAGTCATAAGTTATATAGTTTCCTCAATTCTTCTTAAGATGTCTAGAAGTATACACAAACATTTACCCCTAAACATGAGTTTAGTTAAATTTTCTGGGTATAAGGGAATAATCCCTCAAAAGTTCTTTTGATAAAACATTTGTCAAAACATTTTTATACTTTATTTTTGGTAAAACCCAAAAGTCTTTAATCACACGAACAAATAATGTAAAGGATTAAGCCTTAAATCATATGTTAATTACTCAAGGTATAAGTTTTCACTGTTCGGCCAATTCAAGGCAATCTATAAATAATTATTAACTCATTCTTATTCTTATAAACAAACAAATAGTCCTTAATGATCACGAGCATGAATTTATCAAATTACATCCTACACACGTGATTCACCAAATTTATGAATGCTACATGTGTATTAGTCAATCCAAATGACATCACGTGAAACTCATAATGTTCATTACAAGTTCTGTATATAGTGATTGGAATAGATAATCTTTTTCGCGGATGCGAAGTTGATGATAACCATGTCGTGGATCAAATCTTCGAATATACGCTAGAACCTTGTAAATGATCGAACAAATCTATTATCTTGGGTAGTGGATATAGATTTTGATCATCAATTTACCTAGTTCACGGTAATTCAACAAATAAATATAAGGAATGATAACACCATAGCTCTTCATAATGACGAGCTCGGTAGAATAAAATCTTTCTCCGACAACTCTCTCAGTTGTACCCGAAATTACACGACCCAGTTCTTATTATTCATTTATAAGTTGAGTTGAAAAATGATCCAAGAATGCATTCGCTGATTGCAAACATGCTATGGGTAGATGCTATAGATGATGAATCTTTATATAGTTGTGACTTTATCCTTGTTAGTGCTGTCTATAATGATAGATAGATGAATCAAAAACTTTCAATTGGTATTTTTGTTTCTCTTATATTTTGAAAAAAAAAGAAACTCAGGCAAGTGCTTTTTTATAAACATATGTATAAAAAGAACATATTTCATTTAGCTCCTTGATGCCTACCATAACTAGTTATTTCGGTTTTCTACTAGCGGCTTTAACTATAACCTCAACTCTATTTATTGGTCTGAGCAATATACGACTTATTTGAAATTAAGTCTTTTAATTCGAATGGTGCTAACGTACAATGCACAAACCACAGGTGCAGCACCGGGAATATAATCAATACCAATTTCAACTTGCCTTAATGGCGAAAGTCTAGGTAATTCACCAGCAATACCTCTTAAAGTTTCAGATAACAGAAACATCTTTTAATAAATTCATATTAGGTTCTTTCTAGATTATAATATCTATGACTAATTCACAACCATTCACGGTATAATTTCAAGTCTAAATGGAGGATATGGTCATCCATCAAGAATTATTTAGATCACTTTTGATAATCAACATCTTATCATTTAGGGGAATTCTACTCGAGTTCCCATCAATTAAGACAATGTCGTTATGTCATAATCAATCAATCCATTCTACTGGCACTATTAACTTTCCAGTTTCATTGTCGTCGATAAGATGTGAATTTCTCAAAAGACTAATAATAACTCATAATCCTTCACAAGTTCAAGGAAATCTGGAGACATAACTAACCTTAAAAGAGTAAGGTCAACGCATAATCTACACGAGAGAATTTCAAATCTGATACAGACGAAAACATTTAACGAATATGAATATATCCCATGTTTTCATAATTTGAGTACGCATTCGAAAGCTCCTCGGATCGTTACCCAGGTCATTCAAATGAAATCAAATCTAAAGAAATGATACGAACGTCGATACATCCAATCGGGTATCAACACTCGGCAATCAGATACTTTTCCTAAGAATCTCACTACGGGAGAATTGGACAAGAATGGAATATCAATTGTCAATTAAGACAATATCTATAGATGAGTAAATTTGATTTAGAAGAATAAATAGTACGGGCACATATGTAGATGTCTCTAACAATATGTCCCTATTTTTAACTTCTTGCAGATCTCATAAAATTTAATCTTTCATAACTTCAAAGAAAATTTAGTGTTTATTAATCAAATTTATGGTGACTACTAATCAGCCTTGCATGGTCCATTCCAAATTGTATGTAGGCGCGCAACTATATACAATTTCAAGATTAACGATGCAATACTCAGTTCGTCAAAATTTTATCATCATGTTTATAATAAAAACATTTTCATGCTTAATTCTTAAATAAGAATCAAAAATAAATTTACAAAGATTTTCTTTGCTATGAAAACAATTAAGTTTTTCCAAGGTGTTTTATAAACAACTTCATTTCGATAACGATCACTTATAAATCTCACTTTGAATAATCCTTGTAGTGATGAAAATTCAATTTTCTCAAAGGATACTGTTTTATCTTATAAAAACAATGAGTGATCTGCAAAAGAGTGATGAGGAGTGGTTCACCAAGAACTAACTACAATATGATAGGAAATGAGCTTGGCCAAGTAATCATGAGGTTCATGACCTCAATGGTGCTCAAAAATAATAATCCACAACGTAAGTCAATTCGAGATGAGTGCTTGTTCAATGGCTACATCACTAATGCGATCATTAGGATGAAGCATAAAAGATAGATAACATCGATACATGTAGGATTTAGTAATCAAAGGTAGTCTTTTCATTAATCACAAACAAGTCAAAATTGTACCGTAACACATTACGTGTCACTATGTCATACAATTCAAAGAACTCATCCTACCAACTGATGTCTCAGTTAGGTTAGGGATTTTAAAAGATACCACAATGAATGCTAATCTAGAAGAGTCATTAGGTGTTCCAAATGTCCCGAGAGATCCATTGGTCCTAATTCAGAAGAAGGTTTCTTCAATTTATTTCTTGGACATTGGGCATCCTCGTTAATGGACAATGGCCTAGGAACAAACCTTAACACGAATCAACAATCATTTGAAACCTTATAATTCAATCACAGTACTTAATGACTTCCTCTTAACAATCTCATATTCCATACAAGTTAAATTTTTACTTTATTCAAGTTTCAGCCAAATCATACTTAATTCGATATCCGACCTCATTCTCCAATACTTTCAACCTTGTTCTTAGATGTGACAATCCGTCAATTTACGATTGATATTTTATTCTCAAATATTATTTGAAAATATTATTTTAATGTTACAATATGAACTCACTTATATTTTGGGAAGAAATTTGGATTTACGTCTTGAAGTAGCATCGACTACGTTTAAACCGGAGGATTCTACGTTACGTGCTTACGTTTACGTACACCATCTTTGGTGACAGTCCAACATTTCAGAAAATAAATTTATCTGAGAATATTATTTTGGAGTTTTAAATTTGTGTTGGTTCATAAACTCACAAATTTACGAGAAGAGACTAGGACTTACGATTTTATTTTAACGTCCTTTACGACTAAACCGGAAACCTTAGGATTACGTATTTACGTTTTCGAACTCCGTTTTTGATGAGACAATTTTTATTGGATTCGTTTTGTGACGTCGATTCATAATTTATAAAAACGTTTTTCGTAAAACGACCCGAGGGCACGCAAATCGAGGAAACTAGAATCGAGGAATACCCGTAAATAAATGGGATGAGACAAGTGGGACACTTGTCCCACCCCACTCAATATGGACGGCACAACACTACACCTTAACACACTTGGTGTCAAGACTTAAGCTAGCTAGTTACAAGTGTAACTTAGCTTACATCTTAAGCCTTTCCACCTCAAAAACAACTAGCTACTTCATACTTCCCATTTACAACATGCAAACCACCATTTTCTCCCATCTCTCTCTCTAGATTGCCGTCCCAAATTCAGCCCTTAAACACCATCATTGATCAAAATTTAACCATAAACATATGTTATAATTAACATATGTTAATCCCCATTCAAAAAGATGAAGATTGGTGCAACTTATAACATCCATGGAGGAGTTTTCATGGTGTCATGAGGCTGATTTTCCACAAGGAGTTGATGAAGATTGGAGTTCTTGAAGATGGTGTTGGCTAAGCACAAGTTTCTCCATCAAAAACCATGCCAAACTCATAACCTACATCAAGTTGGTGGTATAAAGATTGTCCTCCTCAACTTCTTGTTATTTTGATTATGTAAACATGTATTTTATTTCCTATTGTATATATTTATGATGATTATATGATGATAAAAATGTTATGTGGGGATTTGTTGTTGATAAACATGATTAAAAAGGTGAAAAACCATATGAAACAAGGTTAAAATCTTGATTAATTTGCATGGCTGTATAAAACAGTAAAGAACCAAGTGGTGAACTGATAAAATGATGAAGTAAAATAGATTTACAGTAAGCTATGAGTCTTGTACACATGTGAGAGTTGGCCATGCAATGGAATCAAAATAATGAGTGAGATATGATCAAAACAAGTTTAGGGTATAAATCTGAAGTTACTGTTTTGGACGATTTTTAGAAAATACTTAAAGGATGATTCAACAGAAGCTATAGAAGAGTTAAATGTAGCAAATATCATGTAGTTTATGTGATAAAAATTGAGCTTCTATCTCCATGTAGAACTCAAGATATGGCAGTTTTGGTGAAGATGAAGTTAAAAATCAGATTTTTTAAAATTAAAGAATAATACTATTATATAAGCACTCACATTTTAATATATAAAATGTAAAATCAAAATCCACTAACTTATAAAACTTATTTATATAAATATATATAAGGTTAATCAAATGGATAAATTATATAAATGGTGGTGAAATAATGTTTATAAGTAATAAAAACTATAAATATGATTTTTACGACTTTTTCGGCTATTGCCGTAAAATTAACGTTTTTGTTAAATAAAACTTAGATGGTTGGACCCGTCTAATGAAAACTTTATAAAACTTATATACTGATATATAGACATGTATAACAAGTAAAAACCGATAAAACCCGAACTATAGGGCATACGGACATTAACGAGCTAAGTAAACATAATGGACTAATACTTGGACTAATAAATGGACTAAGTAGGATAAAAACTCGTAAAAAGAATCTATTGGGCTTAACCCATTTAGGCCCAACTTGGAAAGTATAAATACTGATAATATAGGTACAAAATGGATTAAAATAAGTTAAATAACTTATAATAAGCTTATTGGGCTTAAGACACGTAAACGGGTAAAACTAGTAAACTAGTATAAAAGTTATCGACATATAACACTAAAAGGAGTAAACGAGAATATGTAAACCCACTTGATCATCATATATATATAATCATCATATGTATACATAGATGTTATTTTTATAAAGTCATTGGACAAACGTCTAAGACCGATTATTATTCATATAGGTTTCCGTGATTGAAGCACGTACCGTACGTCCGAATTGCCGATAACCCGCTTTCCCATATCAACGTGAGTTCATAGCCTCGCACTCTTTTAAATGTTTTATAAATGCTCTATAAACCCGCGAGGGAGATAACATGTTAGTTTTTATAAAAGTTTGGACACCACTTGTCCCGATTGTTTGTTTATTGATTTTGGACCCGAATGATTGAATGACCCGATTGTATGACCCGATAAATGAATAATGGACCCGATAGATGAAATAAAATGGATTATTAAAGTTAGGTTATGTCACTAAAAGTCCCATTAGCATGAATTGTGAACTACCGGGAGTTGGTAGACGCTTATGCATTTAATAGTACTATTTGGGGACGATCACCCCAGTTCGCGCCTTGACGGTTGATCCCCGTCGTGCCACATTGATTGGTAAGCGAATTAATGTATGAGAAGATTTCCAATAGCGTGACCTTTGTGACGACACGCTACTTTAGATGGGCAAAATTGGTATCGGGTTAGCTACCCGTTGTTGGTTTAGTAAGGTAACAATGTCATGCGGCTTATAATAATCCAAATTAACGAAATACTAATAGACGCTCCGAATTACGATGTATTGCCTGACTAGCAATACAGGGTCATACTATTGATATTATGTTTGTATTTTTGGTTTTCATAACCATACTCATATAACGGTTTTATTTTCATACAACGTCGTAAGACGTATTGTATGATGATTTTACGACATTGGCTCGTATTATAATTTTTAAGGCAAATGCCTATATTATGATTTTCGATAAGGATTTGTATAAAATGATTTTGGCTATTTTACGGCCTATTACAATGATTTGTATGAATTGATTTTTGGTGCTAATTTTATACCAAAGTTATATTGATGGAATTTACTAAACTCTATGAATTCACTCGGCGTTATCGCTGACCTTTTCTTTTAACATGTTTTATCTCAGGTACTTGAAGGTAATTCTCGGGAAGACGACAAGAATTCATAGCCCGCACCTAAACTATATTTTCCATTCAAATACTTTGTAAAACTTTGTATGAAATATAATGACTTGGAACCTATGTAACTTTAATATTTATGAATGGAAATGATTTATTATTAAACGACGCGATTTTTATGCGTTGTCTATGATGTGAGTAATGTGCTATCCCGTAACACCAACTAGTCTTCCGCTGAACTGAGTTGTATAAATTTGGGGGTGTTACAGTTTGGTACCAGAGCTCTCGTTATAGAGAACGAAAGATTTTTAAAACCAAGGTTTTGAATAAAACATTTCAAAATCTTTTAACTATAAACATTTTTCTAAAAATGTCTAAAAATCTTTTGACTATAACGGTGCCGAAGAATTCCCGAGTTACCGACAAGGCCAGTCTGAGAAGTGTTATTTTAATATATATATAACTTGGATTATATATATATATATATGATGTAATTTTATTACATGATTGTTCGATGATTATTTTGATTTTTATACGAGGTATTTATACGACGTAGATTGTCACAAATAACCCTAAATCCCCTAGTAAATTAATCGAAGCTATTCTCGTAGGAATTCTAGCTATCCTAGATCTAAACCAAGTTGTGGATGTTTATGATCCCAACAAATGGTTGATATTCGTAGAATTGTAGACATTAGTTGATTGTGATATTGAAGAAGAATTGGCGAGATTACATCTGATATCGATGTCATGACGATCTTTTCTTATAGAGTGGAGTTTGACAAAACGTTACCACCTAGAAAGATGTCATCTGATTCGTTGTCATCCAATTCTTAAACTGAAATCGAAAGGGTGAATGTTGCACTTGAGGCTGTCATTGGAACCATTACCCAAAAGCCTCATGCCACTAATACCTTTCCGAGAAGTCTAAGTTAAATGATCAAGTCATTTCATATTAATGACTCATTTGATAATTGTTGTTGTAAGAGCTAATAGGATTGGAAATTAAGTGTTGATTTATATTGAGATTGTATTGCCTTTACAAGGCCGAAGAATAAGATTGAAAGTATTGGAGATTGAGGTAGGATATCGAATTGAGTATAAAATTTGATGAAACTTGAATAAAGTGAAACTTAACCTATATGGAATATGAGATTATTAATAGAAGTCGTTAAGTTTTGTTATTGAATTATAAGGATTTAAATGATTGTAGGTTCGTGTTAAGGGTTGTTCCTAGACCATTGTCCACTAACGAGGATGCCCAGTGTCCAAGAAATAAATTGAAGAAATCTTCTTCTGAATTGGGACCGATGGATCTTCCGGGACAGGCAGGACACCTAATGACTCTTGTAGATTAGTATTCATTGTGGTATCTTTTAAAAATAATCCCTAACTTAACTGAGATATCAGTTGGTAGGATGAGTTCTGAGAATTGTATGACATAGTGACATGTAATGTGTTACGGTACAATTTGACTTGTTTGCGATTAATGAAAAGACTACCTTTGATTGCTAAATTCTACATGTATCGATGTTATCTATCTTTTATTGCTTCATCCTAATGTTCGCATTAGTGATGCAACCATTGAGCAAGTACTCATCTTGATTTGAGTTACATCATGAATCATTCTTCGTGAGTGCCATCGAAGTCATGAACCTCATGATTAATTGGCTAAGGCTCATTTCCTATTATATTGAAGTTAGTTCTTGATGAACAACTCTTCATCACTCTTTTGCAGATCACACATTGTTTTTATAAAGTTAAAACCGTATCCTTGAGAAAAATTGAATTCTCATCATCAAAAGGATTATTCAAAATGAGACTTATAAATGATTGATATCAAAATAAAGTCGTTTATGAAACACTTTGGAAACTTAATTGTTTTCA
The DNA here is from genome assembly GCA_025667525.1 of Glebionis coronaria. Taxonomy (NCBI): domain Eukaryota; kingdom Viridiplantae; phylum Streptophyta; class Magnoliopsida; order Asterales; family Asteraceae; genus Glebionis; species Glebionis coronaria. The sequence goes on from CM046879.1 coordinate 276,412,551, forward strand.
TAACAAGGAAAATCTTTGTAAATTTATTCCTGATTCTTATTTAAGAATTAAGCATGAAAATGTTTTTATTATAAACATGATCATAAAATTTTGACGAACTGAGTATTGCATCGTTAATCTTGAAATTGTATATAGTTGCGCGCCTACATACAATTTGGAATGGACCATGCAAGGCTGATTAGTAGTCACCATAAAACTAATGAATAAACACTACACTTTCTTTGAAGATTGTGAAAAGATTAAATTTTTATGAGATCTGCAAAAGGTGAAAAATAGGGACATAGTGTTAGGGACACCTACATATGTGCCTATAGCATCTATTCTTCTGAGTCGAATTTATTCATCTGTAGAAATTGTCTTATTTGACAATTGACAATTCTTTCTTGTCCAACTCTCCCGTAGTGAGATTCTTAGGAAAAGTATTTGATTACCGAGTGTTGATACCCGACTGGATGTATCGACGTTCCTATCATTTCTTATGATTTGATTTCATTTGAATGACCTGGGTAACGATCCGAGGAGCTTTCGAATGCGTACTCAAATTATGAAAACATGGAATATATTCATATTCGTTAAGTGTTTTCGTCTGTATCTGATTTGAAATTCTCTCGCGTAAATTATGAGTTGACCTTACTCTTTTGATAGTAGTTGTGTCTCCAGATATCCTTGAATTTGTGAAGGATTATGAATTATTATTAGTCTTTTGAGAAGCTCACATCTTATCGACAACAATAAAACTGGAAAGTTGATAATTCCAGTAGAATGGATTGATTGATTATGACATGACGACATTGTCTTAATTGATGGGAACTCGAGTAGAATTCCCCTAAATGATAGGATGTTGATTATCAAAAGTGATCTAAATAACTCTTGATGGATGATTTTATCCTGTAATTAGACTTGAGATTATACCGTGAATGGTTGTGAACTACTTATAGATATTGTAATCTAGAAGAACCTAATATGAATTTATTAAAAGATGTTTCTATTATCTGAAACTATAGTAAGTATTTGTTAATGAATTACCTAGACTTTTGCCATTAAGGCAAGTTGAATTTGGTATTGATTATATTCTCGGTGTTGCACCTGTGCCTCGTGCACTGTACGTCAGCACCATCTGAATTAAAGGAATTACCGTACAACTGAGAGAGTTGTCGGAGAAAGATTTTATTCTACCTAGCCTGTCATCCTGAAGAGCTATGGTGTTATCTTTCCTTATATTTATAGATTACTGTGACTGAGTAAATTGACAATCGAAAACGATATCCATAACTCGAAATGGAAGAATTGTTCGATCATTTACAAGGTTCTAGTAAATTTGATCCATAGCATGGTTATCATCAAACTTCGCATCTGCGAAAGAGATTATCTATTCCAATCACTGCATCCAGAACTTGTAATGGACATTATGAGTTTCACGTGAAGTCGTTTGGATTGACCAACACACATGTAGCATTCTTAAATTTGGTGAATCACGTGTGTAGGCTGTAAATTGATAAATTCATGCTCGTGATCGTTAAGGACTATTTGTTTGTTAATACGAATAATAATGAGTTAGTAATTATTTATAGATTGCCCTGAATTGGCCAAACAATGTAAACCTGAACCTTGAATAATTAACACGTGATTAAAGATTAGAACCATTAACGCTTAGGGGTTAAAAAAAAAAAAAAAAAAAAAAACTTAATCCTTTACATAAAATGACCATTGGATTAATAATGGTAAGATGTATGCATATAGACTCTTCAAATTAAGAGCCCTTTTAAGACTTTGAGTTATACTAAAAAGAAAGTGCAAATATATTTTGACAAATATTTTAACAAAGGATTTTAAGGGATTATTCCCTTATACACAAACCATTTAACTAAACTTCTGTTTAGGGGTAAATGTTTGTGTATACTTTTAGACAACTTAAGAGGAATTGAGGAAACTATATAAAACATGACTTGAAATTTGAAACGATAATTTACGCTTTTCAAACTAAGGAAATTTTGACCAAAGTATAAACAAAGATTATTCAAACATTTACGAATCTTATTAATTATTTTCGATAAATCAACAAAAATCTTGTTAATTAAATTCAAATTTATTTTTGAACATTTTATATAATTGGTCGAACTAAGAAATTTAAACTTTTAACGTTTACGTTTTATAAAAATTTAATAATTATAATTTAATTAATTGTAATAATTATCGACGCTTTAGACGCCGGATTGAGAAAAACTGATAAAAATGATAGTTGAGACGAAACTGAAACATAGAAGATATGAAGAAAGAATTTTGAATAAATACGGTTATGATATTTATTTCATTAGGGAATTGAACGTAATTACTGACGCATAATATAGAAAGAATATCTGAGTGAATTGTGGACATGATAATTACATCATCATGAGAAGTGAATATAGATACTGACATATTATATAAAAAGGATAAAGAACCAATTAGAATATATTTCTTAATAATGAACGTGCAAAATAAGTGCCGAACAATATAAAAATAAACGATGTTCGAAAAAAAAGGATAATATAAATAATAAAAAGTGTTTCGCGGCTAATGTGAACCATTAAAATAGAGAAGCCAATAGGGTTAAATGTTTTAAAGGCCACTTGTGGTTGCCTAAATATGGAAATTGTGAGATATAGTTATGTTGGAATTTGTAAGTATAAGTATTCTATTTATGTCATTTTATGACTAAGAGTATCTTTGTCTGAAGAGGTTGTACTAATGACAAATTATGAAGGCAGACATCGCCTCATACATTAGTTAACGTCTAGCTATTGCAAAGGTCATCATCTGAATTTGATTCGATTTGGGTCATCGTCGACAGACTGACCAAATTATCTAATATCATTCCCGTTAATGATAAATGCAAAAGAGTTATATAAACATAGTGTGCCTGTATCGATCATCTATATCAAGATCCTCGCTTCGTATCGAATTTCTAGAGATTTGCTCAGAAGTCATTGTGAACGAACCTTGATGAGAGTACTATGTACCATCCCAAATCGAAGGGACGAGGTAAAGTAACGATACAAGGTAATATAAGTGCTGTTTTATGTTTGAATGATTGACCTTTGGTAATAGACCGTATAATCGTTTTCCTTTGGAGAGATTATCCTTGATAATCATCGTATTAGGGTTGAGATCGAATCTTGTTAGGATCTAAATCTTAGAGCATCTGTAAGCAGGAGTTGAGATAAAGACACCCGACAAACACCCATTGTGAGTTGGACATGTCTTTTAGGTTTAAGGTTTCCTATGATGGTGAACCTATCCTTGTAAAATACCCGACCCGCGAGATCTGAAATGATTGCTGAAATTAGGAATTGGTTATTGACTGCCGATAGTGGGCAAGAGGTTATGTGAATGTGAAATGTAGATCTTGAAGTGCCAAATGGGTAGCGAAGTTATGCCACAATTTTTAACCTTGGAAAAAAATGAATTCATGATCTGACAAATCATGGGATATAAGTCCCCGTTGTTTGGGACCATTGAAATGATGTAAAAAGTTGGGATTGAAAGGCATATAAGCTGGATCTACCCTAGGACTTCAAAGACTGCGTGAATTATGCTTCGTAAATCGAACTTGATGGAATACCTATCAAGTGAAAATCTGATTATTCTTAGTAAAGCTTAGATCGGTGAAAAGTTGCATTCATCAGAAACCCGTGAACATCATGGATAGAGAAAGTAAGTCAACATTAAGCCTGATCTTATTCCCGTAGTTATGTTTGATGAAACTCGCGTATTATAATGAATTGAAGTTGTGAGAAAAGACCGAATGTGGAGGAAATACCCACATGGCTTTAACTCTATAAGAAGCGAGTAGTAAGGTAAGATGATCTTTGAGGACAAAGATCCTGTTTAGGGGTAAATGCTGTGACAATTCGTCAATTTACGATTGATATTTTATTCTCAAATATTATTTGAAAATATTATTTTAATGTTACAATATGAACTCACTTATATTTTGGGAAGAAATTTGGATTTACGTCTTGAAGTAGCATCGACTACGTTTAAACCGGAGGATTCTACGTTACGTGCTTACGTTTACGTACACCATCTTTGGTGACAGTCCGACATTTCAGAAAATAAATTTATCTGAGAATATTATTTTGGAGTTTTAAATTTGTGTTGGTTCATAAACTCACAAATTTACGAGAAGAGACTAGGACTTACGATTTTATTTTAACGTCCTTTACGACTAAACCGGAAACCTTAGGATTACGTATTTACGTTTTCGAACTCCGTTTTTGATGAGACAATTTTTATTGGATTCGTTTTGTGACGTCGATTCATAATTTATAAAAACGTTTTTCGTAAAACGACCCGAGGGCACGCAAATCGAGGAAACTAGAATCGAGGAATACCCGTAAATAAATGAGATGAGACAAGTGGGACACTTGTCCCACCCCACTCAATATGGACGGCACAACACTACACCTTAACACACTTGGTGTCAAGACTTAAGCTAGCTAGTTACAAGTGTAACTTAGCTTACATCTTAAGCCTTTCCACCTCAAAAACAACTAGCTACTTCATACTTCCCATTTACAACATGCAAACCACCATTTTCTCCCATCTCTCTCTCTAGATTGCCGTCCCAAATTCAGCCCTTAAACACCATCATTGATCAAAATTTAACCATAAACATATGTTATAATTAACATATGTTAATCCCCATTCAAAAAGATGAAGATTGGTGCAACTTATAACATCCATGGAGGAGTTTTCATGGTGTCATGAGGCTGATTTTCCACAAGGAGTTGATGAAGATTGGAGTTCTTGAAGATGGTGTTGGCTAAGCACAAGTTTCTCCATCAAAAACCATGCCAAACTCATAACCTACATCAAGTTGGTGGTATAAAGATTGTCCTCCTCAACTTCTTGTTATTTTGATTATGTAAACATGTATTTTATTTCCTATTGTATATATTTATGATGATTATATGATGATAAAAATGTTATGTGGGGATTTGTTGTTGATAAACATGATTAAAAAGGTGAAAAACCATATGAAACAAGGTTAAAATCTTGATTAATTTGCATGGCTGTATAAAACAGTAAAGAACCAAGTGGTGAACTGATAAAATGATGAAGTAAAATATATTTACAGTAAGCTATGAGTCTTGTACACATGTGAGAGTTGGCCATGCAATGGAATCAAAATAATGAGTGAGATATGATCAAAACAAGTTTAGGGTATAAATCTGAAGTTACTGTTTTGGACGATTTTTAGAAAATACTTAAAGGATGATTCAACAGAAGCTATAGAAGAGTTAAATGTAGCAAATATCATGTAGTTTATGTGATAAAAATTTGAGCTTCTATCTCCATGTAGAACTCAAGATATGGCAGTTTTGGTGAAGATGAAGTTAAAAATCAGATTTTTTAAAATTAAAGAATAATACTATTATATAAGCACTCACATTTTAATATATAAAATGTAAAATCAAAATCCACTAACTTATAAAACTTATTTATATAAATATATATAAGGTTAATCAAATGGATAAATTATATAAATGGTGGTGAAATAATGTTTATAAGTAATAAAAACTATAAATATGATTTTTACGACTTTTTCGGCTATTGCCGTAAAATTAACGTTTTTGTTAAATAAAACTTAGATGGTTGGACCCGTCTAATGAAAACTTTATAAAACTTATATACTGATATATAGACATGTATAACAAGTAAAAACCGATAAAACCCGAACTATAGGGCATACGGACATTAACGAGCTAAGTAAACATAATGGACTAATACTTGGACTAATAAATGGACTAAGTAGGATAAAAACTCGTAAAAAGAATCTATTGGGCTTAACCCATTTAGGCCCAACTTGGAAAGTATACATACTGATAATATAGGTACAAAATGGATTAAAATAAGTTAAATAACTTATAATAATCTTATTGGGCTTAAGACACGTAAACGGGTAAAACTAGTAAACTAGTATAAAAGTTATCGACATATAACACTAAAAGGAGTAAACGAGAATATGTAAACCCACTTGATCATCATATATATATAATCATCATATGTATACATAGATGTTATTTTTATAAAGTCATTGGACAAACGTCTAAGACCGATTATTATTCATATAGGTTTCCGTGATTGAAGCACGTACCGTACGTCCGAATTGCCGATAACCCGCTTTCCCATATCAACGTGAGTTCATAGCCTCGCACTCTTTTAAATGTTTTATAAATGCTCTATAAACCCGCGAGGGAGATAACATGTTAGTTTTTATAAAAGTTTGGACACCACTTGTCCCGATTGTTTGTTTATTGATTTTGGACCCGAATGATTGAATGACCCGATTGTATGACCCGATAAATGAATAATGGACCCGATAGATGAAATAAAATGGATTATTAAAGTTAGGTTATGTCACTAAAAGTCCCATTAGCATGAATTGTGAACTACCGGGAGTTGGTAGACGCTTATGCATTTAATAGTACTATTTGGGGACGATCACCCCAGTTCGCGCCTTGACGGTTGATCCCCGTCGTGCCACATTGATTGGTAAGCGAATTAATGTATGAGAAGATTTCCAATAGCGTGACCTTTGTGACGACACGCTACTTTAGATGGGCAAAATTGGTATCGGGTTAGCTACCCGTTGTTGGTTTAGTAAGGTAACAATGTCATGCGGCTTATAATAATCCGAATTAACGAAATACAAATAGACGCTCCGAATTACGATGTATTGCCTGACTAGCAATACAGGGTCATACTATTGATATTATGTTTGTATTTTTGGTTTTCATAACCATACTCATATAACGGTTTTATTTTCATACAACGTCGTAAGACGTATTGTATGATGATTTTACGACATTGGCTCGTATTATAATTTTTAAGGCAAATGCCTATATTATGATTTTCGATAAGGATTTGTATAAAATGATTTTGGCTATTTTACGGCCTATTACAATGATTTGTATGAATTGATTTTTGGTGCTAATTTTATACCAAAGTTATATTGATGGAATTTACTAAACTCTATGAATTCACTCGGCGTTATCGCTGACCTTTTCTTTTAACATGTTTTATCTCAGGTACTTGAAGGTAATTCTCGGGAAGACGACAAGAATTCATGGCCCGCACCTAAACTATATTTTCCATTCAAATACTTTGTAAAACTTTGTATGAAATATAATGACTTGGAACCTATGTAACTTTAATATTTATGAATGGAAATGATTTATTATTAAACGACGCGATTTTTATGCGTTGTCTATGATGTGAGTAATGTGCTATCCCGTAACACCAACTAGTCTTCCGCTGAACTGAGTTGTATAAATTTGGGGGTGTTACAGTTTGGTACCAGAGCTCTCGTTATAGAGAACGAAAGATTTTTAAAACCAAGGTTTTGAATAAAACATTTCAAAATCTTTTAACTATAAACATTTTTCTAAAAATGTCTAAAAATCTTTTGACTATAACGGTGCCGAAGAATTCCCGAGTTACCGACAAGGCCAGTCTGAGAAGTGTTATTTTAATATATATATAACTTGGATTATATATATATATATATGATGTAATTTTATTACATGATTGTTCGATGATTATTTTGATTTTTATACGAGGTATTTATACGACGTAGATTGTCACAAATAACCCTAAATCCCCTAGTAAATTAATCGAAGCTATTCTCGTAGGAATTCTAGCTATCCTAGATCTAAACCAAGTTGTGGATGTTTATGATCCCAACAAATGGTTGATATTCGTAGAATTGTAGACATTAGTTGATTGTGATATTGAAGAAGAATTGGCGAGATTACATCTGATATCGATGTCATGACGATCTTTTCTTATAGAGTGGAGTTTGACAAAACGTTACCACCTAGAAAGATGTCATCTGATTCGTTGTCATCCAATTCTTAAATTGAAATCGAAAGGGTGAATGTTGCACTTGAGGCTGTCATTGGAACCATTACCCAAAAGCCTCATGCCACTAATACCTTTCCGAGAAGTCTAAGTTAAATGATCAAGTCATTTCATATTAATGATTCATTTGATAATTGTTGTTGTAAGAGCTAATAGGATTGGAAATTAAGTGTTGATTTATATTGAGATTGTATTGCCTTTACAAGGCCGAAGAATAAGATTGAAAGTATTGGAGATTGAGGTAGGATATCGAATTGAGTATAAAATTTGATGAAACTTGAATAAAGTGAAACTTAACCTATATGGAATATGAGATTATTAATAGAAGTCGTTAAGTTTTGTGATTGAATTATAAGGATTTAAATGATTGTAGGTTCGTGTTAAGGGTTGTTCCTAGACCATTGTCCACTAACGAGGATGCCCAGTGTCCAAGAAATAAATTGAAGAAATCTTCTTCTGAATTGGGACCGATGGATCTTCCGGGACAGGCAGGACACCTAATGACTCTTGTAGATTAGTATTCATTGTGGTATCTTTTAAAAATAATCCCTAACTTAACTGAGATATCAGTTGGTAGGATGAGTTCTGAGAATTGTATGACATAGTGACATGTAATGTGTTACGGTACAATTTGACTTGTTTGCGATTAATGAAAAGACTACCTTTGATTGCTAAATTCTACATGTATCGATGTTATCTATCTTTTATTGCTTCATCCTAATGTTCGCATTAGTGATGCAACCATTGAGCAAGTACTCATCTTGATTTGAGTTACATCATGAATCATTCTTCGTGAGTGCCATCGAAGTCATGAACCTCATGATTAATTGGCTAAGGCTCATTTCCTATTATATTGAAGTTAGTTCTTGATGAACAACTCTTCATCACTCTTTTGCAGATCACACATTATTTTTATAAAGTTAAAACCGTATCCTTGAGAAAAATTGAATTCTCATCATCAAAAGGATTATTCAAAATGAGACTTATAAATGATTGATATCAAAATAAAGTCGTTTATGAAACACTTTGGAAACTTAATTGTTTTCATAACAAGGAAAATCTTTGTAAATTTATTCCTGATTCTTATTTAAGAATTAAGCATGAAAATGTTTTTATTATAAACATGATCATAAAATTTTGACGAACTGAGTATTGCATCGTTAATCTTGAAATTGTATATAGTTGCGCGCCTACATACAATTTGGAATGGACCATGCAAGGCTGATTAGTAGTCACCATAAAACTAATGAATAAACACTACACTTTCTTTGAAGATTGTGAAAAGATTAAATTTTTATGAGATCTGCAAAAGGTGAAAAATAGGGACATAGTGTTAGGGACACCTACATATGTGCCTATAGCATCTATTCTTCTGAGTCGAATTTACTCATCTGTAGAAATTGTCTTATTTGACAATTGACAATTCTTTCTTGTCCAACTCTCCCGTAGTGAGATTATTAGGAAAAGTATTTGATTACCGAGTGTTGATACCCGACTGGATGTATCGACGTTCCTATCATTTCTTATGATTTGATTTCATTTGAATGACCTGGGTAACGATCCGAGGAGCTTTCGAATGCGTACTCAAATTATGAAAACATGGAATATATTCATATTCGTTAAGTGTTTTCGTCTGTATCTGATTTGAAATTCTCTCGCGTAAATTATGAGTTGACCTTACTCTTTTGATAGTAGTTGTGTCTCCAGATATCCTTGAATTTGTGAAGGATTATGAATTATTATTAGTCTTTTGAGAAGCTCACATCTTATCGACAACAATGAAACTGGAAAGTTGATAATTCCAGTAGAATGGATTGATTGATTATGACATGACGACATTGTCTTAATTGATGGGAACTCGAGTAGAATTCCCCTAAATGATAGGATGTTGATTATCAAAAGTGATCTAAATAACTCTTGATGGATGATTTTATCCTGTAATTAGACTTGAGATTATACCGTGAATGGTTGTGAACTACTTATAGATATTGTAATCTAGAAGAACCTAATATGAATTTATTAAAAGATGTTTCTATTATCTGAAACTCTAGTAAGTATTTGTTAATGAATTACCTAGACTTTTGCCATTAAGGCAAGTTGAATTTGGTATTGATTATATTCTCGGTGTTGCACCTGTGCCTCGTGCACTGTACGTCAGCACCATCTGAATTAAAGGAATTACCGTACAACTGAGAGAGTTGTCGGAGAAAGATTTTATTCTACCTAGCCTGTCATCCTGAAGAGCTATGGTGTTATCTTTCCTTATATTTATAGATTACTGTGACTGAGTAAATTGACAATCGAAAACGATATCCATAACTCGAAATGGAAGAATTGTTCGATCATTTACAAGGTTCTAGTAAATTTGATCCATAGCATGGTTATCATCAAACTTCGCATCTGCGAAAGAGATTATCTATTCCAATCACTGCATCCAGAACTTGTAATGGACATTATGAGTTTCACGTGAAGTCGTTTGGATTGACCAACACACATGTAGCATTCTTAAATTTGGTGAATCACGTGTGTAGGCTGTAAATTGATAAATTCATGCTCGTGATCGTTAAGGACTATTTGTTTGTTAATACGAATAATAATGAGTTAGTAATTATTTATAGATTGCCTTGAATTGGCCAAACAATGTAAACCTGAACCTTGAATAATTAACACGTGATTAAAGATTAGAACCATTAACGCTTAGGGGTTAAAAAAAAAAAAAAAAAAAACTTAATCCTTTACATAAAATGACCATTGGATTAATAATGGTAAGATGTATGCATATAGACTCTTCAAATTAAGAGCCCTTTTAAGACTTTGAGTTATACTAAAAAGAAAGTGCAAATATATTTTGACAAATATTTTAACAAAGGATTTTAAGGGATTATTCCCTTATACACAAACCATTTAACTAAACTTCTGTTTAGGGGTAAATGTTTGTGTATACTTTTAGACAACTTAAGAGGAATTGAGGAAACTATATAAAACATGACTTGAAATTTGAAACGATAATTTACGCTTTTCAAACTAAGGAAATTTTGACCAAAGTATAAACAAAGATTATTCAAACATTTACGAATCTTATTAATTATTTTCGATAAATCAACAAAAATCTTGTTAATTAAATTCAAATTTATTTTTGAACATTTTATATAATTGGTCGAACTAAGAAATTTAAACTTTTAACGTTTACGTTTTATAAAAATTTAATAATTATAATTTAATTAATTGTAATAATTATCGACGCTTTAGACGCCGGATTGAGAAAAACTGATAAAAATGATAGTTGAGACGAAACTGAAACATAGAAGATATGAAGAAAGAATTTTGAATAAATACGGTTATGATATTTATTTCATTAGGGAATTGAACGTAATTACTGACGCATAATATAGAAAGAATATCTGAGTGAATTGTGGACATGATAATTACATCATCATGAGAAGTGAATATAGATACTGACATATTATATAAAAAGGATAAAGAACCAATTAGAATATATTTCTTAATAATGAACGTGCAAAATAAGTGCCGAACAATATAAAAATAAACGATGTTCGAAAAAAAAGGATAATATAAATAATAAAAAGTGTTTCGCGGCTAATGTGAACCATTAAAATAGAGAAGCCAATAGGGTTAAATGTTTTAAAGGCCACTTGTGGTTGCCTAAATATGGAAATTGTGAGATATAGTTATGTTGGAATTTGTAAGTATAAGTATTCTATTTATGTCATTTTATGACTAAGAGTATCTTTGTCTGAAGAGGTTGTACTAATGACAAATTATGAAGGCAGACATCGCCTCATACATTAGTTAACGTCTAGCTATTGCAAAGGTCATCATCTGAATTTGATTCGATTTGGGTCATCGTCGACAGACTGACCAAATTATCTAATATCATTCCCGTTAATGATAAATGCAAAAGAGTTATATAAACATAGTGTGCCTGTATCGATCATCTATATCAAGATCCTCGCTTCGCATCGAATTTCTAGAGATTTGCTCAGAAGTCATTGTGAACGAACCTTGATGAGAGTACTATGTACCATCCCAAATCGAAGGGACGAGGTAAAGTAACGATACAAGGTAATATAAGTGCTGTTTTATGTTTGAATGATTGACCTTTGGTAATAGACCGTATAATCGTTTTCCTTTGGAGAGATTATCCTTGATAATCATCGTATTAGGGTTGAGATCGAATCTTGTTAGGATCTAAATCTTAGAGCATCTGTAAGCAGGAGTTGAGATAAAGACACCCGACAAACACCCATTGTGAGTTGGACATGTCTTTTAGGTTTAAGGTTTCCTATGATGGTGAACCTATCCTTGTAAAATACCCGACCCGCGAGATCTGAAATGATTGCTGAAATTAGGAATTGGTTATTGACTGCCGATAGTGGGCAAGAGGTTATGTGAATGTGAAATGTAGATCTTGAAGTGCCAAATGGGTAGCGAAGTTATGCCACAATTTTTAACCTTGGAAAAAAATGAATTCATGATCTGACAAATCATGGGATATAAGTCCCCGTTGTTTGGGACCATTGAAATGATGTAAAAAGTTGGGATTGAAAGGCATATAAGCTGGATCTACCCTAGGACTTCAAAGACTGCGTGAATTATGCTTCGTAAATCGAACTTGATGGAATACCTATCAAGTGAAAATCTGATTATTCTTAGTAAAGCTTAGATCGGCGAAAAGTTGCATTCATCAGAAACCCGTGAACATCATGGATAGAGAAAGTAAGTCAACATTAAGCCTGGTCTTATTCCCGTAGTTATGTTTGATGAAACTCGCGTATTATAATGAATTGAAGTTGTGAGAAAAGACCGAATGTGGAGGAAATACCCACATGGCTTTAACTCTATAAGAAGCGAGTAGTAAGGTAAGATGATCTTTGAGGACAAAGATCCTGTTTAGGGGTAAATGCTGTGACAATTCGTCAATTTACGATTGATATTTTATTCTCAAATATTATTTGAAAATATTATTTTAATGTTACAATATGAACTCACTTATATTTTGGGAAGAAATTTGGATTTACGTCTTGAAGTAGCATCGACTACGTTTAAACCGGAGGATTCTACGTTACGTGCTTACGTTTACGTACACCATCTTTGGTGACAGTCCGACATTTCAGAAAATAAATTTATCTGAGAATATTATTTTGGAGTTTTAAATTTGTGTTGGTTCATAAACTCACAAATTTACGAGAAGAGACTAGGACTTACGATTTTATTTTAACGTCCTTTACGACTAAACCGGAAACCTTAGGATTACGTATTTACGTTTTCGAACTCCGTTTTTGATGAGACAATTTTTATTGGATTCGTTTTGTGACGTCGATTCATAATTTATAAAAACGTTTTTCGTAAAACGACCCGAGGGCACGCAAATCGAGGAAACTAGAATCTAGGAATACCCGTAAATAAATGAGATGAGACAAGTGGGACACTTGTCCCACCCCACTCAATATGGACGGCACAACACTACACCTTAACACACTTGGTGTCAAGACTTAAGCTAGCTAGTTACAAGTGTAACTTAGCTTACATCTTAAGCCTTTCCACCTCAAAAACAACTAGCTACTTCATACTTCCCATTTACAACATGCAAACCACCATTTTCTCCCATCTCTCTCTCTAGATTTCTGTCCCAAATTCAGCCCTTAAACACCATCATTGATCAAAATTTAACCATAAACATATGTTATAATTAACATATGTTAATCCCCATTCAAAAAGATGAAGATTGGTGCAACTTATAACATCCATGGAGGAGTTTTCATGGTGTCATGAGGCTGATTTTCCACAAGGAGTTGATGAAGATTGGAGTTCTTGAAGATGGTGTTGGCTAAGCACAAGTTTCTCCATCAAAAACCATGCCAAACTCATAACCTACATCAAGTTGGTGGTATAAAGATTGTCCTCCTCAACTTCTTGTTATTTTGATTATGTAAACATGTATTTTATTTCCTATTGTATATATTTATGATGATTATATGATGATAAAAATGTTATGTGGGGATTTGTTGTTGATAAACATGATTAAAAAGGTGAAAAACCATATGAAACAAGGTTAAAATCTTGATTAATTTGCATGGCTGTATAAAACAGTAAAGAACCAAGTGGTGAACTGATAAAATGATGAAGTAAAATAGATTTACAGTAAGCTATGAGTCTTGTACACATGTGAGAGTTGGCCATGCAATGGAATCAAAATAATGAGTGAGATATGATCAAAACAAGTTTAGGGTATAAATCTGAAGTTACTGTTTTGGACGATTTTTAGAAAATACTTAAAGGATGATTCAACAGAAGCTATAGAAGAGTTAAATGTAGCAAATATCATGTAGTTTATGTGATAAAAATTTGAGCTTCTATCTCCATGTAGAACTCAAGATATGGCAGTTTTGGTGAAGATGAAGTTAAAAATCAGATTTTTTAAAATTAAAGAATAATACTATTATATAAGCACTCACATTTTAATATATAAAATGTAAAATCAAAATCCACTAACTTATAAAACTTATTTATATAAATATATATAAGGTTAATCAAATGGATAAATTATATAAATGGTGGTGAAATAATGTTTATAAGTAATAAAAACTATAAATATGATTTTTACGACTTTTTCGGCTATTGCCGTAAAATTAACGTTTTTGTTAAATAAAACTTAGATGGTTGGACCCGTCTAATGAAAACTTTATAAAACTTATATACTGATATATAGACATGTATAACAAGTAAAAACCGATAAAACCCGAACTATAGGGCATACGGACATTAACGAGCTAAGTAAACATAATGGACTAATACTTGGACTAATAAATGGACTAAGTAGGATAAAAACTCGTAAAAAGAATCTATTGGGCTTAACCCATTTAGGCCCAACTTGGAAAGTATACATACTGATAATATAGGTACAAAATGGATTAAAATAAGTTAAATAACTTATAATAAGCTTATTGGGCTTAAGACACGTAAACGGGTAAAACTAGTAAACTAGTATAAAAGTTATCGACATATAACACTAAAAGGAGTAAACGAGAATATGTAAACCCACTTGATCATCATATATATATATAATCATCATATGTATACATAGATGTTATTTTTATAAAGTCATTGGACAAACGTCTAAGACCGATTATTATTCATATAGGTTTCCGTGATTGAAGCACGTACCGTACGTCCGAATTGCCGATAACCCGCTTTCCCATATCAACGTGAGTTCATAGCCTCACACTCTTTTAAATGTTTTATAAATGCTCTATAAACCCGCGAGGGAGATAACATGTTAGTTTTTATAAAAGTTTGGACACCACTTGTCCCGATTGTTTGTTTATTGATTTTGGACCCGAATGATTGAATGACCCGATTGTATGACCCGATAAATGAATAATGGACCCGATAGATGAAATAAAATGGATTATTAAAGTTAGGTTATGTCACTAAAAGTCCCATTAGCATGAATTGTGAACTACCGGGAGTTGGTAGACGCTTATGCATTTAATAGTACTATTTGGGGACGATCACCCCAGTTCGCGCCTTGACGGTTGATCCCCGTCGTGCCACATTGATTGGTAAGCGAATTAATGTATGAGAAGATTTCCAATAGCGTGACCTTTGTGACGACACGCTACTTTAGATGGGCAAAATTGGTATCGGGTTAGCTACCCGTTGTTGGTTTAGTAAGGTAACAATGTCATGCGGCTTATAATAATCCGAATTAACGAAATACTAATAGACGCTCCGAATTACGATGTATTGCCTGACTAGCAATACAGGGTCATACTATTGATATTATGTTTGTATTTTTGGTTTTCATAACCATACTCATATAACGGTTTTATTTTCATACAACGTCGTAAGACGTATTGTATGATGATTTTACGACATTGGCTCGTATTATAATTTTTAAGGCAAATGCCTATATTAAGATTTTCGATAAGGATTTGTATAAAATGATTTTGGCTATTTTACGGCCTATTACAATGATTTGTATGAATTGATTTTTGGTGCTAATTTTATACCAAAGTTATATTGATGGAATTTACTAAACTCTATGAATTCACTCGGCGTTATCGCTGACCTTTTCTTTTAACATGTTTTATCTCAGGTACTTGAAGGTAATTCTCGGGAAGACGACAAGAATTCATGGCCCGCACCTAAACTATATTTTCCATTCAAATACTTTGTAAAACTTTGTATGAAATATAATGACTTGGAACCTATGTAACTTTAATATTTATGAATGGAAATGATTTATTATTAAACGACGCGATTTTTATGCGTTGTCTATGATGTGAGTAATGTGCTATCCCGTAACACCAACTAGTCTTCCGCTGAACTGAGTTGTATAAATTTGGGGGTGTTACATTAGACCTTAATAGGGCAATAAAGGCTCGATATAAGCAACACTTAATTTCCAATCCTATAGCTCCTTCATCAATAGTTATCAAATGAGTCACTAGCATGAGATGACTCACACATTCAATATTTCTCGGAAAGGTACTAGTGGCATGAGGCTTTTGGGTAATGGTTCCAATGACAGCCTCAAGTGCAACATTCACCATTTCGATTTAAAATTTTAAGAATTGGGTAACAACAAATCAAATGACACCTTTCCAGGTGGTAACGTTTTGTCAAACTCCACTCTATAAGGAAAGATCGTCATGACATCGATATCAGATTTAATCTCGCCAATTCTTCTTTAATATCACAATCAACTAATATCAACATTTCTACGAATATCAACCATTTGTTGGGATCATAAATATCCACAACTTGGTTTAGATCTAGAATAGCTAGAATTCCTACGAGAATAGCTTCGATTAATTTACTAGGGGATTTAGGGTTCCTTGTGACAATGTACGTCGTATAAATACCTCGTATAAATATAGAAATAATCATCCAACAATCATGTAATCAAATTACATCATATATATATATATATATATATATATATATATATATATATATATATATATATATATATATATATATATATATATATATATATATATATATATAAAATCTAAGTTATATATATATTAAAATAACACTTCTCAGTCTGGCCTTGTCGGTAACTCGAGAATTCTTCGGCACAGTTATAGTCAAAAGATTTTTAGACATTTTGAGAAAAATGTTTATAGTTAAAAGATTTTGAAATGTTTTATTCAAAACCTTGGTTTTAAAAATCTTTCGTTCTCTATAACGAGAGCTCTGATACCAAACTGTAACACCTCCAAATTTATACAATTCAATACAGCGAAAGACTCGTTGGTGTTACGGGATAGCACATTACTCACATCATAGACAACGCATAAAAATCGTGTTGTTTATTAATAAAGAATTTCCATTCATAAACATCAAGTTTACATACATAGGTCCCAAGTCATATTATTTCATACAAATTTTACAAAGTATTTGAATGGAAATTATTGTTTAAGTGCGGGCCATGAATTCTTGTTGTCTTCCCGAGAATTACCTTCAAGTACCTAAGACAAAACATGTTAAAAGAAAAGGTCAGCGATAACGCTAAGTGAATTCATAGAGTTTAAATAAACCATCAATATATCATCGATATATAATTATTAACAAAATCATTTTTGTACAAATCATTGTAATAGGCCATAAAATAGCCAAAGTCATTTTATACAAATCCTTATCAAAAATCATAAAATAGGCTTTCGCCTTCAAAATCATTATACGAACCAATGTCGTAAAAATATCATACAATACATTTTTATAACGTCGTGTAGAGTTAAATCAAAACCGTTATATGAATATGGTTATGTAATACCAAAACACAAACATAATATCAATAATATGACCCCGTATTGTTAGTCAGGCAATATATTGTAATTCGGTGCGTATAACAGTATTTCGTTAATTGGATTATTATAAGTCGCATGACATTGTTACCTTACTATAACAAACAACAGGTAGCTAACCCGAAACTCAGTTTGCCCATCTAAATTAGCGTGTCGTCACAATAATCACGCTCGTGTAAATCTTCTCATACATAAATTCGCTTACCAATCAATGTGGCACGACGGGGATCAACCGTTAAGGCGCGAACTGGGGTGATCGTCCCCAAATAGTACTATTATATGCATATGCGTCTACCAAATCCCGGTAGTTCACAATTCATGCTAATGGGACTTTTAGTGACATAACCTAACTTTAATAATCCATTTTATTTCATACATCGGGTCATATAATCATTCATCGGGTCATACAATCATTCGGGTCCAATCAATAAACAAACAATCGGGAAAAATGGTGTCCTATTTTATCAAAACTAACATGTTATCTCCCTCGTGGGTTTATAAAACATTTCATAAAAACATTTAAAAGAGTGCGAGGCTATGAACTCACGTGGATGTGGGAAGGCGGGTTATCGGCAATTCGGACGTACGGTACGTGCTTCAATCACGGAAACCTAGACAAATAATACTCGTCTTAGACTTTTCCAATGACTTCATAAAAATAAGAAATATACATATGATGACTTTGTACATATGATGATGATCAAGTGGGTTTATATATTCTTATTTACTCATTTTAGTGTTTATGTATTGGTAACTTTTTACTAGTTTACTAGTGTTACCTATTTACATGTTTTAGGTCCAATAAGCCTATTATAAGTTCATTAACTTGTATTAATCTATTTTATACTTGTATTATCAGTATTTATACTTTACATGTTGGGCCCAAATGGGTTAAGCCCAATAAGTAATTTTTATAAGTGTTTAACTTATTTAGTTAAATTATTAGTCCAAATATGCTAACTTAGCTCGTTAATGTCCGTATGTCATATAGTTCGGGTTTTATCAGTTTTTACTTGTATTAGGTACTTATAAATCATTATATGACTTTTAAAAACTTTACATTAGACGGGTTTGATCGTCTAAGTTTTAATTGGCGAAAAACGTTAATTTTACGGTAATAGCCGAAAAAGTCGTAAAAATCATGTTTATAGTTTTTATAACTTATAAATCTTATTCAACTACCATTTTTATAAAGTGTCCATTTATTTAACCTTATACATATTTATATAAATGAAATTTATAAGTTAGTGGGTTTTAATTCACATTTTATACTATATTAGTTTGAGTGCTTATATAATACTATTAAACATTAATTTTTCAAAATCTGATTATTAGTTTCATCTTCACCACTTTTATCATATCTTGAGTTCTATAAGGAGATAGAAACTCATTTTTGGATGGAATAAACTTCATATTATGTGCTACAATTAAGTTAGTTATAGCTACTGCTCATTCTATGTCTAACTATCCTTAAAAGTCCCTATAAAACAGACTATTCAGATTGGTACACTCATCTTGTTTTGATCATATCTCACTCATTTTTATGATTCCATTGTATGGCCAACTACCAAATGTGTATAACACCTAATACTTACTGTATATTGATTCCACTTCACCATTTTATCAGTTTAACATTTGGTTACTTACTGTTTTTATACAGACATCATATTTAGCAAGATTTTAACCTTGTTACCTATGGTTTTTCATCTCTTTAATCATATTTATCAACACTTGATCCCCACACAACATTTTTATCATCATATATTCATCATATACATATAAAATAAGAAAGAAAATACATGATTACATAATCAAAATAACAAGAGGATGGAAAGAACAATCTTTATACCACCAAGGTTGTGTAGTTTATGATCAAGGCTTGGATTTTGATGGAAGAACTTGTGCTAGATCAACACCAATATTCATGACCACCAATACTTGTAAACTTCATGTAGAAATCAGCCCTTGAACATCACTAAATCTTCTCCTTGGATGTTAAAATCACCTCCAATCTTCAAGGCTTCAAAGGGGCATCATCATATGTATGAATAACACATGATTTTATGGTCAAACTAGATCAAATGAGGGTTGTTGTTTGTGATTTTGGGACGAAATTAGAGAGAGTTTTGAGAGAGATTGGTGGTTTTGCATGTAAGATAAATGAACAAATAGTTTGGGTGTGAGTGGTTTTACTATTGATGCTAGTTTGGTGAAGTGGCTAAGACATGTGTCTTAGCTTAATTCTTAAGCTTGACACATCATGGTGTTGTGGCTTATTTTAGCCATCCATGAGTGGGGGTGGGGCAAAAGTGGTTTTGTCTCATCCCCATTTCTTTACAGGTACTCCTCGATTCTAGTTTCCTCGATTTGCGTGCCCTCGGGTCGTTTTCCGAAAAACGTTTTTATAAATTATGAATCAACGGCACAAAACGAATCTAATAAAAATTGTCGCATCAAAAACGAAGTTCAAAAACGTAAATACGTAATCCTAAGGTTTCCGGTTTAGTCGTAAAGGACGTTAAATTATAATCGTAATACCTAATCTCTTCTCGTAAATTTGTGAGTTTATGAACCAACATAAATTTAAAATCTCAAAATAATATTTACGGATAAATTTATTTTCTGAAATGTCGGACTGTTACCAAAACGGTGTATGTAAACGTAAGCACGTAACGTAGAATCCTCCGGTTTAGACGTAGTCGATGCTACTTCAAGACGTAAATCCAAATTTCTTCCCAAAAATAAGTGAGTTCATATTATAACATTAAAATAATGTTTTCAATTAAATATTGAGAATAAAATATAAACCATAAATTGACGGATCGTCACACGTTGTCACATTTTCTGTCCTAACTTTAGGCATCCATTTATATCCCGGAGGACATTGATTAGCAAACCACCATTTCCAAGACTTGCTAGCAGACTCATATAATTCCGTAATTCTGCTTCTAGGGTTCTTAGTGGTGGAGTCTGATGCAATACTTTGCTTAGAGGGGGTTGCACCAGAATGGTTCATTTTGCGTTTGGGTTTACTAGCACTAATAGGCATCGCAACGTGCTTCTTAGTTCTAGTATCTACGCCTTTGAGATTATTTATAGCACACATAGAATGATTAGCATTAGCACATTTTTCCAGATTTGACACAAACAAATTTAACATTCAAAGCATTCAAATCGTCATTACACGCGATTACAGACTTTTTATTCTTAAAAACATTCAAATTCCTAGGGTGTTCTTCTACTTCCTTCATCTTCCCTTGACTCTTGTGTTTCCAGACCTTATCATTAACTTGAGTGCTCTTAAGCTGAGGCCGGCTAACACTAGCAGTGGAGACTACTCCTGTAGTAGAAGACACACAAATATTAGTGTTTCTAGAAGTCTGAGGCGAGTGACTAACTTTGTTTGTGGGTTTAGTGGTCATTCTATACATCCTTGGTTTAATCACATTAGTGTGCTTAACGCTTTGTGCTACAATATTCCTTATGGATTGAGTATGTGGTAACCTTTCCTTTCCATCCATCTTGGGGGCAAACACAGGTTTTGAAAACGAAGAATTTGAGAAAGCAGATGGTTTTCCCAAGATAGAGGATCTACTCACATTAGAGGCATTGGGTTTTCTAACAATAAGTTTCTTAACGCTAGGTTCCACAACTTTCCCACCCATCTTAGCAACGAGTTTCTTCAACTCTACTATTGCTAGGTCTTTTTCTTGTAAATGAGCTTTCAAATCCGAAATATCAAGACTTTTTTCGTTTAGTAATCGACATGACTCAGATAATTTTACTTCCAAAGGTGTATCATTTGAAAAGCTATCAACTTTCTTTTGCAAAGCAAGTTCAAGTGAGTGACAATGTTTTTGAAGATAATCATATCTATGTTGAAGTAACGAAAACTCTTTTTGGTCAACTTTATTCGAAAGCTCAGTTTCAAGACGTTCACACTCTTTGACTTGATCAAGATATTTGCATGCAACATCAGAATATTCATCAATATCAGCACAAGATGTAACATAAACACACATAATTTCTTTTGAGAAACATTCGTGTAAGAGTAGATCATATGCTGTAGAAAACTCGTCTCTTTCAGGTTGATGGTCATTCACTTCTTGTTCAAGAGATTCCACATATTACAAATCATCAAACATTTCTTGCTTAATTAGTGTTTCAAATTCCAAAATATGTTTTTGCGTTCTTTCCGCAAACGGAACCAAAATACTTTTCACAAGCACAGTTATATCGTGAGGAATTTCTTTGTCTCCTTTCGAAAGTTCACGTTTTATCCAGTCATCATCGACAACCTTTTTGAAATTTTCAATGTTACTCTTGAGAATACTAAGTGCTTACTTACTCTTGCTTACAGAAGCTTTATTATAGGTGTGTAAACACCCATCCTTTTACCACTTAATTCTGGCTAAAACGAGACCAAAACGCGTATTTAATATCATTTGTTTGGAATTATGCGTGGTTTTTGTGTTTATTGTGTTTTCAGAGCCAACCGGATGATTATTGAAGAAAACATGGGATTGCACGGGTTTTACCGAAGAAAAAGACTCAAGATAAAGTCTATTGTCCAAGAGATGCAAAAGATTTGAAGTCACTGGGCCTATTCGAAGATTTATCGAAGAAAAGGACCAAAGATGGAAGATTTACATAAGTCGAAGAAACTCAAGTCTATTAAACGAAGAAATTAAAAGACGAGTTGAATTTAATCGACGACAAATCCCGAATCAGAATCGAAAACGTCAACTTTTCTGAAAAGACGAGAAGACAAGAAGAACGGGAGAAAGCCCACTCACCAACCAAAGGGGACACCTATATAAAGGGATCCCCTCACACAATAGTGCCAGTTAGTTTTTAGTTTTTTTCTCCCCTCTTTTTTCTCCTTTTCTATTTCGTAGCATCACCAACACCACTAGGGTGTTTGGTGATTTTGATCTTTGTTTTTCAAATCTTGTAATTTTAATCTTTGTTTTGTGATTGTTAAAACATTAATCATCAATACAAGTTCTTGTTTAATCTTTCCATTTCATCTTGTTCATCATCATCTTTTATTTCAAGTTCTTAAGTTCTTGATTGGTTGAGTTTTGATTTTAAGAAGTTGTTGAATTTGTGTTTTTGTGATTGGGATTTGTTGCTTATGGTTATTAGATGATTTGTGGTTAATTTGGTAAAACCTTTTTGATTATTTAGTTTGATTTTTGGCTTAAAATCGTTTTCCTTGTTCTTCGGGTAAGTTACTGTTCTTGAGTTCCCCAGGTTCCGAATGAACCAAATCTTCCAGATGAACATTAAGTTCCGGATGAACAACTAAAGTTCCGAATGAGTTTATGTTAAGAAAAGTTCCGAGTCAGTCTACAAGTTCCGAATAAATTTTCCTTTCTAAAGTTCCGAATGAACTTAAACTTCCGAATGAACCAAAAGTTCTGGATGAGCACAATCTTCCGAATGAACTGAAAGTTCCGGATGAACACCAACTTCCGAATGAGTTTCAAAAGTTCCGAATAAATTTCTTTTCCAAAACTTCCGAATCAACTTCCGAAGGAAGTTCCGAACTAAGTTCCGAGTGAAGGTTCCGAAGAAAGTTCCGGATCAATCTTCCGAATTAACTTCCGAGTAAAGTTCCGAGTGAAGGATTTTTAGAAGGTTCCGAATCAATTTTCCTAGAAAGTTCCGGATGAACTTCCGAATCAATACTTCCGAACCAACTTCCGGGTGAAAAGTTCCGAATCAAGGTCAAACTTCCGAATCAGTTTTCTTTTGAGCATCTTTAATTGTTATTGTTTCTTTAGTATTACTGTTTCTTCATTTCTATTTCATATTTTGATTCTAGTTTTAATTAACTGTTATTAATATAATTGCCTTTAAATTTAAGTTTACATTTTCGTGCATTTAACATTTAGTAGATTAGAAAACCAAACCCCCTTTTTTAGTAACCAAGAACAATCATTCCACATAGAACCAAGATCAATTCGAGAGGATATCGAAAGAAATCATAGAACCCATACAAAATGCAAATATCAAATGGCGCCGCTGCCGGCTCTTCTCGTTAAGATCAAAAGTTTTTTGTGAGAACTTGGATTTTGGGATCCGTTCCCCGTGAACGTTACTTTTTCATAAAAAACTTTCAAAAACACAAAAAAATATTAAATTTCAAAAAACCAAAAAAAAAAAAAAAAAAAAAAAACCCATAAAAACCAAAAATATTTTTTCTTTGTTTTTCTCTTGTTAGTTCTTTTGCAGGTGTATGCGCACTGGATCCACGTCTTATCAAGAGCCCGAGCCTCTCGATCACTTAGACATGGCCGGTGTACAAAACAACAACAACATACCACCTCCAAACAACAATAATAACAACAACAACCCACCTTTCAACAACATGAATAATAACAACAACAATGAGCCTCAACCGGATAATCGCCCGATGATTGAACTGCTGCAAGCTCATGTAGATGGCAACACGGATCCAATTGTTATACCAGCATTTGCAGCCAACAATTTCGAGCTCAAATCAGGCTTTATCCAGATGGTCTCTGCTCAACCATTCTTGGGGCGTACCATTGATGATCCACACGACCACATCAAGAGATTCTTGCAACTCACTAACACGGTCAAGTTCAATGGTGTTCCACAAGAGGTTATCAGGTTACAACTTTTTCCTTTTCTTTAGAGGGACAAGCCCGACATTGGCTTGCTAAGGAACCGCCACAGAGTATTCTCTCGTGGACGGATTTGGAGACCAAGTTTATCAATTACTTTTTCCCACCCTCTCGTACTACCGCTTTGCGGAATGAAATCATAAATTTTGAACAAAAGTACGATGAGTCGTTCAGTGAATCTTGGGATAGTTTTAAAGATCTTTTAAGAAAATGGCCACAACATGGTTTTACCAAAGTGCACCAAATTAACACTTTTTACAATGGTTTAAGCATGAGTGACCAAGATTCACTAAACAGTGCCTCGGGGGGTAATCTTTTGGCTAAGACTTCAAATGCTGCTTGGGATATCATTGAGAATAAGTCTCGTGTGCAAACCAAGAGTGTTAGGACCAATGTTGCTAGTGCTAGTACTAGTGACAGCGACAAGCGACTTGACAAAATCACTACGCTTCTTGAATCGCTTGTTACCCACACCGTCAGCAACAACAACAACAACACCTCTAAAAACGCTCATGTCAATGCTGTTAGCCAACCATGCGAGATATGCGGGGGTCCTCACTCATACACCACGTGTACTGGCACCCAAGACTACCCTTCTGAAAATGTGAATGCAGCTTATGGCACCTATCCTCAACCTGCTTATCAAGCTAGACCTCAAGGTGACCGTAACTTGCTGAGCTACCGTTCCAACAACTATCTTTCCCCACCCGGTTTTCCTCCAAGCAACCCAAACCAACAATAAAACCTCAATCGCCCTACTCAACAACAACAACAACCTCGTACACCTTACATACCACCTCATAAACAGCAACAACCACCTCAACGTAACAACCAAGTTTACCAACATCCTGCTTATCAACCACCCGCATACAATGCTCCTCCAAACCAACCCACTGCATTACACCAAGAGGTTGCAACCTACATGAGGACCAATGATGTGATCGTGGAAAATCTCTAACAGGAAGTGCGCAACTTGAAAGCAGACTTGGTCAAACAAGGAAACGATCTGAGAGCTGACATGAGAAACACGTTGGATAGTCAAACGAATGACTTGAAAAACATGATGGCTAGTTTTTTCCAAGGTAATAAACCCTCTTCTTCGAGTACTCTTCCGAGTAACACTATTACGAATCCAAGAGGGGAGATGAAAGCAATCACCACTCGCAGTGGCAAAGGTACCAAGGAACCCGAGCTTCCTATACCTCCACCGGTGATTGTGACTAAGGAGAACGAGTCACCTGCTCCTATTCCTCATCCTTCTCCTTCCCCAATTTCTCCGCCTCTTCCTTCTACCCCACCTCTACCCAAGTATGTTAGTGATCCTATTCTTCCAAAGCCTTCCTCTTCTTCCAATATACCTTATCCATCTAGGTTGAGGAAAGAGAAGCTCAAAAGCAAGGACGATATTAAGGTTTCGAACTTCCTTAAAATGTTCAAACAATTGAATTTTAACATCTCCTTCGCTGAGGCTCTCGCTCACATGCCAAAGTACGCGAAAATGTTTAAAGATCTTCTGAGTGACAAGGAAAAGCTTCTTGATATTGCCAACACCCAACTTAATGAGAATTGCTCTGCAGTGCTCTTAAGGAAATTGCCAACCAAGCTTGGTGATCCGGGTCGTTTCTTAATCCCTTGCAATTTCCCGGGAGTAGAGAATTGCATGGCCCTAGCCGATCTAGGTGCCAGTATTAATCTAATGCCTCTAAGCGTTTGGAAGCAATTATCTCTCCCCGAGCTAGTCCCCACCAAAATGACTTTGGAATTAGCTAACCGTACGGTTGCTTATCTAGTGGGGATAGCCGAAGACGTCTTTGTAGGAGTCGACAAATTCACTTTTCCTGATGATTTCGTCGTCGTCGACTACGAGATAGACCCTCGTGTTCCCTTGATCGTGGGTCGTCCATTCCTGAGGACCGGTCGCACTCTCATCGATGTTGAAGCTGGTGAGCTCATCATGAGAGTGGGTGACGATAAAATCGTCTTCAACATGGGAAAGTTGTCTAAACAACCTTATTCCAACGAGAGTGTTAATTGTATTGACGTTCTTGATGAGGCTTGTGAAGAACACTTCCAAAATGCTTGCAAGAGTATTCCTACCTCTCTTCCCAATGTTGAAACCGTTTCCTCTATTGATTCATCGCTGTCTCTATTTGGAGAAAGTGATTTGTTTTGGAACAATTTGGAAGCCACAATGGGAGATGTGAACTTAGCTGATGATAATTCTCCCACCGATGGGGATGAATACATGCATTTCTTTGACAACCTTCTCAACAAAGATAAACCTTCTCCTCCATCTCCCACGGTCATTGCTATCGATACTCCGACTTTGAATACGCCTCCCGTCGAAAATCCTCAGGATTTAGAACTTAAGGAGTTGCCGCCCCATCTCGAGTATGTGTTCCTTGAAGAAGAAAAGAAGTCGCCCGTCATCATCGCGAAGGACTTGAAGGAAGAAGAAAAATCTCGCCTCATTGCCGTGCTTAAAGATCACAAAACGGCGATTGCTTGGAAAATCTCTGATATTCGCGGAATTGATCCTCACTTCTACACACACAAAATTCTCATGGAGGACGACTTTAAGCCCACAATTCAAAGCCAACGAAGGGTGAATCCAAAAATCCATGAAGTCATCAAAACAGAGGTTATCAAACTTCTTGATGCGGGTATGATTTACCCTATTTCGGATTCACCATGGGTTAGTCCAATCCATTGTGTGCCCAAGAAGGGCGGAATAACCGTTGTTCCCAATGAACACAACGAGTTAATTTCCACTCGTCTCGTTACTGGGTGGAGAGTTTGTATAGACTACCACAAACTCAATGATGCCACGAGAAAGGATCATTTCCCTCTACCTTTTATGGACCAAATTCTTGAACGTTTAGCGGGTAATGAATATTACTGCTTACTTGATGGTTTCTCGGGTTATTTCCAAATACCCATCGATCCCCAAGATCAAGAGAAGACAACATTCACTTGTCCCTATGGCACATTTGCTTACAAAAGAATGCCTTTTGGCTTATGCAATGCCCCGGGACTTTCCAAAGGTGCATGTTAGCTATCTTCCATGACATGGTTGAACAAACCATGGAAGTCTTCATGGATGATTTCTCGGTCTTCGGGGATTCCTTCTCTTCTTGCCTTGCCAATTTGGAACGAATGCTGAAGCGGTGCGAAGACACTCGCCTTGTTCTGAATTGGGAAAAATGCCATTTTATGGTAAAAGAAGGCATCGTGCTTAGACACAAGATTTCCAAAGCCGGTCTTGAAGTAGACCGTGCTAAAGTCGATGTTATTGCCAAGTTGCCTCCACCTTCAATCGTGAAGGGTGTGAGAAGTTTTCTGGGTCATGCGGGCTTCTACCGTCGATTCATCAAAGATTTTCCTCAAATCGCTCGCCCGATGACCCACCTCTTGGAAAAAGATATTCCTTTTATCTTTTCCAAAGAGTGTCTTGAAGCCTTCAACTCGCTTAAGGATAAGCTAACTAAGGCACCCGTCTTGGTTACCCCTAATTAGGAGCTTCCCTTTGAGTTGATGTGCAATGCTAGTGACTTTGCTATTGGTGCGGTTCTGGGACAAAGAGTGAACAAACACTTCCAACCAATCCATTACGCTAGCAAGACAATGACGGGGGCACAATTGCATTATACGACAACCGAGAAAGAGCTTTTAGCTGTTGTCTATGCCTTTGAAAAATTTCGCCCCTATCTTGTCCTTTCCACCACAATAGTTTACACCGATCATTCCGCGTTGAAGTACTTGTTGACAAAGCAAGATTCCAAACCAAGACTTCTTCGCTGGGTTTTGCTACTCCAAGAATTTAAAATCGAAATTCGCGATAAAAAAAGGAACTGAAAACCTAGCCGCGGATCATCTCAGCAGACTTGAGGATCCCTACCAAGGGGATCATCCGAACAAAGAAATGAATGAGTCTTTTCCCTTGGAGACCTTAATGTCTATAAATTCGAATTCTGATGAAACCCCGTGGTTTGCGGACTTTGCAAACTACTTGGCGGGTGGAATTCTCAAGGAAGGATTGACGTCCCAACAAAAGAAAAAGTTCTTCACCGACATCAAGACTTACTTTTGGGACGACCCTTACCTATTCAAACAATGTGCCGACCTGATTATCCGCTGATGTGTTGATGGACTGGCAGCTTCGGAAATCCTTGATGCTTGCCACAAAGGACCCACTGGTGGTCACTTTGGTCCCAACTACACCGCCAAAAAAGTGTTTGACTCGGGATTTTATTGGCCCTCCATATATCGTGATGCTCACAATATGGTTAAACGATGTGATGTTTGCCAAAGACAAGGCACGATCACACATAAAGACGAGATGCCTCAGAATTTCATTCAAGAGTATGAAATCTTTGATGTTTGGGGTATCGACTTTATGGGGCCATTCCCTTCTTCTAAAGGAAACAAATACATCCTTGTAGCCGTTGACTACGTTTCTAAGTGGGTTGAAGCCAAAGCTTTACCTACTAATGACGCAAGGGTGGTTTGTAACTTTTTGAAAGCTCTTTTCGCTAGATTCGGTGTGCCTCGCGCAATTATTAGTGATTGTGGGACTCATTTTTGCAATGACCAATTCGCAAGAGTCATGGCTAAGTATGGTGTAAATCATTGTCTTTCCACAGCCTACCACCCACAAACTAATGGCCAGACTGAAATATCCAACCGAGGATTAAAGCAAATTCTGGAAAGAACCGTGGGAGAGCATCGTGCCGCATGGGCTGATAAACTTGATGATGCTTTGTGGGCTTTCCGTACCGCATACAAGACTCCGATTGGTTGTACGCCATATCGTCTCGTGTACGGGAAAGCGTGCCACCTCCCCATTGAGTTGGAGCACAAGGCTTACTGGGCCTTGAAGTGGGCTAATTTTGATATCAACAAAGCCGGTGACCTACGCAAGATCCAACTCAATGAGCTAAACGAACTCCGTAATGAGGCTTATGAAAATTCTTTGATCTATAAGGAAAGGACTAAGATCATTCACGATTCTAAGATTAAGAACCGAGAGTTCCATGTTGGAGACAAAGTCTTACTTTTTAACTCTCGGTTGAAAATCTTTTCGGGCAAGCTCAAATCTCGTTGGTCCGGCCCATTCACCATTGCCCAAATTTTTCCATATGGTACTCTCGAGCTCGCTCAACCTAATGGACCTAATTTTAAGGTGAATGGCCAACGAGTGAAGTTGTACTTTGGTGAGGACACCTCTCAGGAGGTGATTCCATCCTTTACCACGTTTCCAATGAACTAATTTTGGGTCGAGTCAGGCTCGTGACTCGGTTATAAAAAACAAGCGCTCCTCGGGAGGCAGCCCGAGTATCTATCCTTTTATGTTTTTACCTCCTAAGTGTAGGGGGACCTCTATAGGTGTTTGTTTTTGTGTGGTGATGTGATTACAGGGATAAGTGCACTCTTGGAATCCATGAAGAACCGTGCTCCCGTGTTATCCGAAATCCGGTTCTATCTCTCAACTATCGTGATTCAATTTTCTTCATACTCACATTTGAAATTGATCACTTTAGTCGTCTCTTCCTTAACTTGAGTTAACCAACGTGCACAATGTCATAAGTGTAGGGGAGACTTCTCCCACATGCTTAAACGTTGAGGACAATGTTTATCTTAAGTGTAGGGGGGACTTCTATCGAAGTTTTAAGTGGACTTTTCCATGAAAATGCCTTCATTTAACCGGAAAATCATATTTTTCAGCATTTTTCAAATTTTTTATTAACTTTGGCCATTTAGTTGTAATTTTTAAATTTTTATCATTGCTTTCATATGTATATATTCCGCAATAAAGTCAAAAATCTTGATAAAGTAGTGTAGCTAGTTTAGAAGTCTTTGACATATTAGGCCCGTTGCGTTTATTTTGACTCAACCCGAATAGACTTATTCAAGTTTATTCTAGCTAGTATCCTTAACCATGTAGACCTTAATTGGTTTATTAGGCTAAGTATCCACGAGTCTCATTACTTGAGATTTTAAATTGTGGAGGACGAGAAATGATAGAGTCAATTATAAGTCGGTATTCTTGCACAAGCTCACTTGGTGTAATTATTTGCCTATTCTCCCATCACTTGCTAATAATTTATCTGCAATAAGTAAGGTCGTACGATTTGAAAAGTTACTTAGCTTCTAGCCCAAGATCGTTTAAAAGTTGCTCGGTAATGACAATAGTTCATAGCCAAGGCATAACTTATGAAGCGGGGTGCGAAGATTGGCGAGTCCGAAAAGGCCCTAACAAGGCATGAGGATTCCATTTTATTGCTAAAGATCCAAAGTGATGTGAAAAGCATTATTCCCAATGTCAATATGAAGGATCAAGACTCACGACGAAAAGCAATCAACTCCGATAAAGATCATGGAGAAGTCTATCCGAAAAGACCCTAACAAGGTATGAGGATAAATAGATCCAAGTCCGAAAAGGAGGCGGATCGTTGTATCTCAAAATCCCAAATAGAGATTGAAGAAATAATCATGAAGTCGTGGTCAACAAAGTTGGAGTACCCCTCAAAAGTCTCCAAGTGAAGAAACTCTATGAATGATGAGAAGACCATTATCTCAAGAACGTCTCTCAAGATATGAAGTATGAAGTACATGCCAAATATCGGCCCGAGAAAGGTCTCAAATCGTGAACCGAGTTATGCCAAGATATGAACTTTTTGATATCCCGAGAAGCAGTTTTAAGAGATTTTGTCCTTTAGCTAACTATTGATCAAATCGTCCTACTTTGCTCTCAGCCTAAACAAACTATCGAAATAAGTCCAAAAATGCATCTTCATGATCATTCTAAGACAAAAATAAAATATAAGAGATACACCTAGGAATAAGGGAGTTTAAGCATATAATTAAGCCATGTGTGTAATTGTTTGAATTACTAACTTATAATAACAATGATCTCGTTTTTAAGCTTAGTTTGGGGAACGTGAAACTTGAGGATGATAAATCTTTGCAGCACTAAAGCCCTAATGTAAGTCATTGATTTCTTTGCAAGTTATTTCCATGTAGCTATTTTCAAGTGAAAATGGTTTTCTATCCTTTTGTTTCCTTTAAAGTTTAATTTCTTTTAAGTACTTTAATTTTGGTTTAGTAGCGTTTTAATAAGGCCAAGGTTGATTGATTATGAGAAAAGTGTAAAATTGCTTTATCACTAAGCATTGCATGAGGGCATGGCAATGGTTAAGTGTAGGGGATTTGATAGATGTGTAAACACCCATCCTTTTACAACTTAATTCTGGCTAAAACGAGACCAAAACGCGTATTTAATATCATTTGTTTGGAATTATGCGTAGTTTTTGTGTTTATTGTGTTTTCAGAGCCAACCGGATGATTATTGAAGAAAACATGGGATTGCACGGGTTTTACCGAAGAAAAAGACTCAAGATAAAGTCTATTGTCCAAGAGATGCAAAAGATTTGAAGTCACTGGGCCTATTCGAAGATTTATCAAAGAAAAGGACCAAAGATGGAAGATTTACATAAGTCGAAGAAACTCAAGTCTATTAAACGAAGAAATTAAAAGACGAGTTGAATTTAATCGACGACAAATCCCGAATCAGAATCGAAAACGTCAACTTTTCTGAAAAGACGAGAAGACAAGAAGAACGGGAGAAAGCACACTCACCAACCAAAGGGGACACCTATATAAAGGGATCCCCTCACACAATAGTGCCAGTTAGTTTTTAGTTTTTTCTCCCCTCTTTTTTCTCCTTTTCTGTTTCGTAGCATCACCAACACCACTAGGGTGTTTGGTGATTTTGATCTTTGTTTTTCAAATCTTGTAATTTTAATCTTTGTTTTGTGATTGTTAAAACATTAATCATCAATACAAGTTCTTGTTTAATCTTTCCATTTCATCTTGTTCATCATCATCTTTTATTTCAAGTTCTTAAGTTCTTGATTGGTTGAGTTTTGATTTTAAGAAGTTGTTGAATTTGTGTTTTTGTGATTGGGATTTGTTGCTTATGGTTATTAGATGATTTGTGGTAAATTTGGTAAAACCTTTTTGATTATTTAGTTTGATTTTTGGCTTAAAATCGTTTTCCTTGTTCTTCGGGAAAGTTACTGTTCTTGAGTTCCCCAGGTTCCGAATGAACCAAATCTTCCGGATGAACATTAAGTTCCGGATGAACAGCTAAAGTTCCGAATGAGTTTATGTTAAGAAAAGTTCCGAGTCAGACTAGAAGTTCCGAATAAATTTTCCTTTCAAAAGTTCCGAATGAACTTAAACTTCCGAATGAACCAAAAGTTCCGGATGAGCACAATCTTCCGAATGAACTGAAAGTTCCGGATGAACACCAACTTCCGAATGAGTTTCAATAGTTCCGAATAAATTTCTTTTCCAAAACTTCCGAATCAACTTCCGAAGGAAGTTCCGAACTATGTTCCGAGTGAAGGTTCCGAAGAAAGTTCCGGATCAATCTTCCGAATTAACTTCCGAGTAAAGTTCCGAGTGAAGGATTTTTATAAAGTTCCGAATCAATTTTCCTAGAAAGTTCCGGATGAACTTCCGAATCAATACTTCCGAACCAACTTCCGGGTGAAAAGTTCTGAATCAAGGTCAAACTTCCGAATCAGTTTTCTTTTGAGCATCTTTAATTGTTACTGTTTCTTTATTATTACTATTTCTTCATTTCTATTTCATATTTTGATTCTAGTTTTAATTAACTGTTATTAATATAATTGCCTTTAAATTTATGTTTACATTTTCGTGCATTTAACATTTAGTAGATTAGAAAACCAAACCCCCTTTTTTAGTAACCAAGAACAATCATTCCACTTAGAACCAAGATCAATTCGAGAGGATATCGAGAGAAATCATAGAACCCATACAAAATGCAAATATCACTTTATATGGCAAGTACTCAAAATTTTTTTAAACATTAGTTTTCTTAATGGCAAAAGCTTGTCTCATTCGAAAAATATTTGCTCACGAGTTTTCTGTGTTTGTGGTTTGAAAAGACCATAAAGACTATTTTCATAAGCATAATTATATGGTTTAACAATTTCTTTATTAATTTTGGTCTACTCTCTTTTTCCAAATCGTTTGTCTCTTCACTATCGGGCCTAACAACAAGACAATCAAGATCGGTCCATTGGGACTCATCAAGATATAAGTGTTGATTCTCATATTGAGCTTGCTCAAGGTAATTAGGATTTGCAAAACTAGGTCTATCCTTGAAAAACGAACGAGGTGCCAACATTCTCATAGTTTGAATTGATTGATTAGTTTTGTAACAATTTTCTTGTAAAAATCAAGTTGAGTTTCAAGTTCTACCATTTTGTCGATGTCATTCGCTTGTTTAGTTTTGAAATCCTTTTCCATCTTTTCAACCACTGCTTTCTTTTCATTAACATGTTTAGTTTTCTCCTCTTGAAGAAAACCATTTACTTGAGTCAGCTCGTTGACTTTAGTGGTAGCAAGATACGTTTTGTGACGTTCAGTACTCAAAGAGGTGTTATAATTACGTTTCTCTTGTTCTAGAAGCTTAAGAGTTTCGTTATATTTCTGTTTAAAATCGTCCTTTTTAACATTAATTAAACACCCTTTGTACCCCTCAATCTCATTGGTCTTTTGAAGAAGCTGAGCTCTATAGCTATCAATGGTCTCACTAGATTTAATTAGAGCAGCTTTTCATTCTTCAAAATTTTGAGTGAGCGTAGTGTTTGCCTTCTTTAATTGCTTTTGACTCTTTCTAGTTTCTTTGACATCTTTTTGTAAAGAAGCAATTAAGTTAGCAAGCGCAATACACTCTGTAAAACCTGTAAATTTCAGGTTTTGACTATGTCATCATTGTACACGTCACCTCATGATATCTATATATATATATATATATATTACCACCTTTGCATGAAATCTTTTGAGCAATCATATGCATCATACATGAGCATACAACATTTCAATCATCAGAACAGGGAAACATTGGATCACATAGCATTATATTATGATTATGAGTATTTAATCATAAACACACGGCCACATTTGTATGACTACATTATATGAGCATACGGGACATTATACAATCAACTCTTTTGGGACTTTTAAGTCACCTGATCATAAGCATTCATCATATTGGTTTATAAAAATCCAAACTCATGATCACAATTGATTACATTTACCTAAGAACTATTTTAAACTTTAAAATATATATTCATATATTTTCCTCAACTTATGAATGACACTACAATACGATATCAACTGTTTTATTAATAAACATTACATATAACCATTCTAACTTCTTTAAACTAAGTTGTTTTGCTTTTTACAAAGTAAATTATACTCTCATTTAATTATGACCATACTTTCAACAAGGACCCCAAACTTAACCAAAATCAACCTAGACTTAAACCTACTCACACAATACTATACCTACACACCTAGTAACTATACTTAGACACTAAATTTAAACATAAAACTACCTTAGACTCACTTACTAGCCAAATATATACAACATGCATAACATTATATACCTAAAACCTTTACCAAATCAACATTTGACTTTCTAGACTTTGTACAACACACTACATTAAACCATACACTATTTGAGCACTCTCCTTTCCTTTGACTAAGCCAAAACCGTCGGCTATTTACCAAAACCAAGACCCCATGTACATTTTTAGCATTAAAGGAATGTACTAACAATGTTAAGGCTTAGCTATGCAACTATTTAGAAATCAAGACACCTAGCACACTCTCTTTTACCTTAGACGTATGAGAGAAGCTCACCACACATCCATTTGCCTTGTACAACTTTTCCTTAATTACAAATAGTATGCAAACACATTTTGTCCCCTAGGCATGTATATATGCGACGGCATGAAGTCATTAGGGGTCAAGTGTATAATTGTTGCTCATTAAAACCTTGTACTTACCTAGTAAACACCAAATCAATCATATCTATCCATACTCTCTCTTGTCGTGGAAATCCCCTAAGGCACACATACATTCTCCCATTTTATATTTAGCTAAGCAAGTGAACTTCACATACCACTTACATTTCCACATTCGGATATCCCCTCAACAAAACACCTAGACGAGATCAAGCATTTACTTCTACATATTCTTGGTCTTCACAAATCATTTAGTGCATGTTATACAAGATACTTAGCATTCAAGGCGAACCAAGATCTCCTTAGGTCACGTATAAGAAGAGCCCAACTCCTATAAGTCCTAATCCATAGTCATTACCACGTTTTCTTCAAACAAGTAAGTGTGAGACCTCCCTAAACCTTTTCCTTACTCATTTTACTTGTCATGCATGTAAAAGCTATGGAAATGAAACTAGGAGTACATGCATAAGTATAATACTCTTAGAAAAGTCATTAACAACATATAAGCCCACGGCTTATATGATGTTCATGGACAATCTTACTTCAAAACACTAGGGATTAGTAAGAATATGCTTATAAAACATAGTATGAGCCCTAGGTAGTTAACCTAGTCATAAAAGCCTATAAAATGTTATATAAACCGAAACATATAAGCCTATATAAGCCCATAAGTCATATAAACCGTAGCCTATATAAGCCCATAAGTCATATAAGCATAGATCTATATAAGCTAGTCATTTAAGCCTTAAAACCTTATATAAGCCGAGACTTAGAAACTTGTATAAACTACCTCATATAAGCCCTAAGAACATTAAATAAGCCGAGACATATAAGCTCACCTATAAGCCGAATCGAACTAAGCCCACAACTTATTTATAAGCCAAGTTAAGCTATAAGCCCAAAAAGTAAATTATAATTACTAGCTCACTTAGTAAAATTTATTAAATTAATTAAACTAGCCCATTAGGCCCATATAATCCAAGCCGAGACCCTATTGGTCCAACCAAGCCCAAAACTTGTTTTTGGAGACTTTTCGTGCATTTATAGCCAATTGGTGAAAGTTAGGGTCAAATATGTAACTTAACAAAACTTATATATATACTTCGTGACTTTTAAGAAGTAAGAGGACCAAAACTGCCAATTTTGAAAGTATAGGATACGTGTGTGTTGAAACCGTGAACTAACCAAACCACAAGGACTATAAGTGCCACTTTTGGAAACTTAATACAAACCCTAACTTTATATTTAAATATTTCAAGACTTCAAGGACTAAAAGTGTCACTTTGGAAACTTAAAACAAACCCTAACCCTTTATTTAATTATTTTTGAGACATAGGGGGTGTTTCGTCATTTCCCCAAAGTTTTATAAACCCTAGGGGCATTTTTGAAAATAAATAAAACAGAAAAGGACTAACGACGCGATATACTTAACGAACGAAACCTTAAAGGTTATTTTGTAAATTATTATGCTACAAGGACCCACGTGTAGATTTAATTTAATTAAAAATATTAATAAATTATTTTATTGATAAATTAACTTGGTCATTTGGATAATTAAATAAATTACTAAGTTTATTCACGAAACCTTATAAACTGACAAATCACGTTAATTATATGTTTGAAGCCTTAAGAAAATTAAATAGTATTTTATTTTATTACAATTAATTAAATTAAATTAAAATCTATTTATTTAATTTATTACCCCTTTTTACTAGACAATTTATATAGATATTTTTAGAAACTAAAAATATATATATTACAACTCATTATAAGTGTAAACACTTAAACAATCGTAATAACTTATTAATTCGTGATCATGCATTTTCATCTGTACATTCATCATGCATTGCTATTTCGCATTAACTGAGGCATTTAAATTACTTAGGTAATTTCTCCAGTTCGTGATCATACTGTGCCAGCTTATTCAGTGACATCATCTTTATATCATTACCACTGAGGTGAGTTCATGGCCCCATCTTTACTGTTTTATAACTGGGGGAGAAAACAAACAAAAACTATTTATATGCAAACATGCACAGATAACAAACAACAACTTATTGCCTATTGTTTGCCCCATTCCCGTTGTAAAACCCACATGCTTTTACCATGAATAGTACCCTTATGATAGTACGTACATGATTAGAACTTTCCCTTTATAACATGCTTACGTTTCACGAACAAGAATTACAAGTATTAAGTACGTGTTATAACACGATAAGTATTTATTACGTATTAACACACGATAATTATTTCAATAATAATTATAATCACGAAAATACGAACATGAAATCATGAACGTAAATTAATCACGAGCTAATATTACGTATGTATGTATATTTATTACGATCACGAATAAATATATTAAGTAACGAACGATAACTAATTAAATCACGTAAAACACGAACAGGAGAACACACTTATTATTTAGACACGGAAAATGTTCGGGTTACCCC
This sequence comes from Glebionis coronaria, assembly GCA_025667525.1. NCBI lineage: Eukaryota > Viridiplantae > Streptophyta > Magnoliopsida > Asterales > Asteraceae > Glebionis > Glebionis coronaria. The sequence continues at coordinate 276,450,245 of CM046879.1, forward strand.
CCATGTGGGCCCCTTACCCGCGGACACAACAAGACCAAAGGGCCAAGCCCATTATTTTTTACCAAACTAGAATTTGGGAGAAAGTTATTTACAAAATAACAAAAATAGTGAAAACAAGAAAACCCTAAAAAATCTTTTTTCCTTTCTCCTTGTTCTTGGCCGCCGGGTATACACACACCAAAGGGGTGTTTTGGTTGATTTTTTGTTTTCGATTATTGCAAGGATTGTTAGTGTGTTCATCCTTCTTGATTCACATGATCGGTATAAAATCTAAACCTCTTTTCTTTATGTTTTTGATTTTATAAATCACATGAAATCATGAATGTTTTTAATAACAAATTAAAAACAAGTAAAAATATGTTATTTAATAATGGGGTAAATTAAATAAATGGTTAAGGGGTGTTTGTTTGTTGGCCGACGCATAACTGAGCCCCAAGGGCGGTCTTGGCTTGATTTTTCTCGCACCAACCGAGACCTTATGGTCTCGGTGTGGTGGTGGTGTGTCACAGCAGCAGGAAAAGGGGAGACCCCAACCTCGGTCGGGGCATGATGGTGCTCGGGTATGCCATGACAGCAAGGGGACACCGGCTAGCCGGTGGGAAACCTTGGCTAGCCGGCGGCTAGGTTGACCAAGGGTGTATTGGGTCCGGTTCACGGGTTAAAACACAGATCCGGTTCACACATGTTTAGAATAAAACACGGTCCGGTTCATAAGTTATTTTTACAAGGTTAAATATTTTTACAAGTTATATGTTTCTTTCAAGACTTAAATTAAATTAATTAAAAACATGAACATGATTAATTTAATTTACATGACTTAGGTTGTTAATTTTATTATTAATACATGAATTTTAACCTAAGTATTTTTCCATTTAATTAGACTATATAGTTAATTAATTATTAAAATCATGACCTATAATTAATTAATTTACATGACTTATGTTATATTATTAATAGATAATAATACATGTTTTAACCTAAGTATTTATTTCTACCTTTATTTAATTAAATCATGTTATATTTAATTAAATACTTTAACCTATAGTTTATTTAATTCACATGAAATAATTAATAAACTATACTATTAATTACATGACTTAGAATATTAATTAGTAAACACTTAAGCTTATATATTAGCTTAAGAATCCAGCTTATATCTAATTATGGAAACTTTCTATTTTTAGAAACTTATTTAATTAAGGCAGCTAATCTATTTATGGAAACTTTCTATTTTTAGAAACTTATCTATTTTAAGCAGTAAATCTATTTTTGGAAACTTTCTATTTTTGGAAACTTTCTATTTTTGGAAACTTTCTTTTTTAGGAAACCTGCTATTTTTAGAAAGTTACTTATTATTACACAAAAAGTATAATAATACATGAATAACAAGTAATACTTAATCAGAATAGACAGAATATATGATAAACACGGTATAAAGCTTAAATCAATAAAACATGACATGAACATATAAAACAAGCTAAGACATGATATAAAACCAGTACGTACTCAGTAATCAGATACTTATACACGTATGTATTTATGTAGCATTAGTGATACCGAAGTAGGAGTCTCTTCCGTTCATCATCTTCGTTCACTGGACACAAGGTACGGATTCTCCGTCCTTTCAGTATGGACATTCTTCCTTATTAGGATTTCTCGTATGCAGCCAAATGTTTTCCCCAGTATATGTTTTATATGGTTTTGAATTGCTTATGTTTAAATTAAAATACCTAAAGCCATATACATGCATGACAAGTTTTACCTAGTTATGGAGGTACCATAACCATAACACTGGAGGCACTAGTGTTATGACTTCACCACGGCGGAGTGATAGCTTGTGGCGTCCCTTTTAGCTTTTGGCCATATTTTTATTATCTGGTGGGGCGTATGGGTGCATCCTAGTTTACATGTTTTCAGCAGATTATTCAGTGTGAATGTGGTGTGTGCCTTGCATCCTTCACAAGGAGCTGATCCCTCCTACCCAAAACCAGTATATTAAATTGGAGGCAGCCCCTCTAATTTGCATGACGAGGTCATCCCTCCAAGTATTCATGCATGTTGATATTTCATGACCTATATTGGCTAATGGTAAATATATTAAACAGTTTTAACAAGATAAACATAAGGCTTTTCAAACTATAAAACCAGTTTTACTAAGATATAACCAGGTTATCAAAGACTTAATGTTTTCCGTTGCTTCATGTTTATATGCTTATATTATTCATGCTATACTTGTATATCTGTGCACTGAGCGTATTGCTCAGCCGTTTTCCTTTTCATGTTCCCAAAATGGCAGGTACTAAGGGACGCTCGTAGACTTTAAGCGTACGTGCATATGGATTGGAAGCTTCCTAGCCTTCTTTACTTTATGCAATTCTTTATACTTTGATACTCATTTCCATGGACATTGTTTAGTCCTTTCATTTACAGTACTTATGTTTGTGTGTGATGAGTTCTACTTTTGGGGTACCAATGTTTGATTCAGGTATTTCCTTTATGGTCATGTAATGTTTAGACATTTATCCTTGTATGCTTTGATGACACGCCATAATCACGCGTGACATTCCATTTATCAAAATGGGGTGTTACAATTATGGTATCAGTGCCAAGGTTTCGACCTGTAGGCTCTCAAGACACGACCTGTGATTAGTGGGTAGTCACTATGGTCTTCCTAGAACTGACAGTCGGTTTTCATGCATTCATCATTTTCATACATACATATATATGTCATTGTCGTAGGTTTATGACTAAGTAATGGGGTAAAGGATTGGCCCTATTTAGTCGCATGTGTTTTATCGGAACTTTTAAATTTGGGACCGACCCATAGGCGTCCCCTCGCCATGTCTTTTGTATTGGGCGAACTGACCATAGGCGTTCACTCTCGCGCATACAAGAGTTTTCATAAAACTGCATCATGCATTCATGTACTAGTTTTCCTACATAAAATTTTTATCATGATTTATTGGTATAAATTTTTTTCATGTATATAGTTTATGTTTTAATCAGTTTAATCATGTATTTTATGTTATACTGTCAAATGGTTCTCACATGCGAGCAGGAACAACTCAATGCAGCAATCCAAGCTGCAATGCAGGCTATGCTTCCTCAGCTGAGGAACGAAATCAGTGATGAGGTTCAGGCTGCCAACAATCAGCAGCATTACCCAATACCTCCTCCTCCTCCTCCATCAACATTGGCCAATGGTTGGAGAGATTCAATAAGCTCCGTCCTCGAGCTTTCGAGAGAACAGATAGCCCCAGTGAAGTTGAAAGCTGGTTGGCTCACATTCAGAAGATCTTTGATGCTATGGGTCGTGACCCCGTTTTCAAATCAAGGTTGGCATGCTACCGGTTCGAAGGTGATGTGTTAGCATGGTGGATAGCACTAAAGCAGTCTGAGGGAGGTGATGATTGGGTGGCTGGTTTGACATGGGCTCAGCTTAGGGATAGGGTGATTGAGCAGTTCTTTCCCAAGGCTGAGCAAGACAAGCTGAAGAGAGAGTACCATGGGATCTGACAGAACGATTGGAAGAATAGCAACGAGTTCATGCAGCGCTTTCTTCGCTTGGCTGGTTTCCTTGGTGCAGCAGCAGGTACTCCTGAAGAGCAAGCACACCACTTCAGGTGGGCTCTTCGTACATCGGTCGCAAACAACTTGGTGTATGCTACGTTTAACACGGTAGCACAAGTGGCCGATGCAGCACGTAAGCTGGAGATGCTGTAGGAGAGAGATGAGTTCGGGGAATCAAAGAGACCCGATAAGAGGTAAACATTCGTATTCAAGCGATGACCACTCCGTATTCTTTCAGTATATGTCAATATTTCATCTCTTTAAATTGTATCTTCCAGGCAGAAGACTAGGGACCGGTCTCAGCCGGCTACTCAGCAACTGCCTAATCAGCCCAAGGGAAACGGTCAGACTCACGACCGTTCTGCTACGCATAAGCGTGGTGGTAATGATAATTACTGTAACAACATTGGACACTCCAACAGCAGTAGGTCCTTATAATTACGCATTTTCTTATGATTACATGTTATGATTCTTAATTCTGACACATTAGCAAATCTTCTACCAGGAATCATGGTAACGGTAGGGACCAGAACCAGAGAGGTTCACAGCCTAACCGTCCAGCTATCACTGGTATTAAATCATACGATTATCCGCATTGTCCTTTGTACCCTAGTTTCATGTCTCATGTATAGTGTTTTTATCAGGTTCTCATCCAGTCAGGACACCTGTTGGAGGATATACTCGTCCTCTTTGCTCTACTTGCCACCGTAGGCACCCAGGGCCATGTCGCCGCGATAGTGACGCATGCTTCAAGATGGAGGGTACATCGGGACATGCTGATACCAAGCCGCCTCCTACTAGTGGACGCGTTTACACGACATCTTGCGATCAGGCCAACAAGTCTACAGGTATCATCACTGGAATCTTGTATATGTATGGTCAAGCTGCATGTGTTCTGTTTGATACGGGTGCTACTTACTCGGTCATTCTACTGCTTATGCCAAGAATGTTAGTATACTCCCCATGCTACTAGAGAATATACTGAGTAATTCCACGCCTTTGAGAGACTCTGTATGTATAACCCATGTGTACAGGAACCTTCCCCTAGAGTTTGACGACAAGGTTCGTCCTGTTGATGCACTTTTGCTGGACATGAATGATTTTGACATGATTTTGGGCATGGATTGGCTATCCAAGCATCATGCTACCATAGACTGCCATTCATATCGAGTCATCTTCGGTGATGTTAATGGACCAGAGTACATTCACAGAGTGAGATCACTCATTACGATCATAGAGTGCGATCACTCAGTACGATCATAGAGTGCGATCACTCACCACGATCAAGGAGTGCGATCACCAGGCCACGATCAAGGAGTACGATCACAGAGTACGATCAAGGAGTGCGATCATAGACTACGATCACTCGTTGTGATCACTGACTACGATCCCACGTTACGATCAGAGTACGATCTAAGAGTACGATCTAAGAGTGGGATGGGTATTGCGATGGACATCAAAAAAAAATTTGAGTACTTATTAGACTTAGCCACTATTTATACTAGTCTCGGAACATAGTTTACACGAAGATTAAAAAAACAAAAAAAAAGAGTTAAAAATTTTAGGTCAAGTAAATTCAAATTTTTTCCCTACTAGTTTTTGGCTATTTCTAATTCAATTTCAAAATTTGGCAATACAAAATTTTTCGGCTTACTGTTTTGTCAGACTAAGGAATTTATTGTCGGATTGAAGATTCTCGGAACTCTACAAAATTTCAACCACACCTCATCTCAACAAATCCACTAAGATCCGTAATCCATTCACAAGTAATCACCATGTCTAACAACAACAAAAACAATGCAACGGCCAATCAAATTCGTCTGGAACAAGGTGGTAATGGAAATCCACCTGTGCTCACTGCCGGTTGCTACGTTCAGTGGAGATCTCGCTTCCTTAGATTTCTCGACACTAAGGAGAACCGAACCGCTCTCCGTCATTGCCTTGAGAAAACACCTCCAGTTTTTGAATTCAGACCCTTTACCACATAAGCAGAGGATGGTACTTCATCAACTCACGAGCTATGGAGAATTTCGACACATGTCTTGCAGAGAAAAAGAAACTCCTCCAAGCTGAAGCTGATGCCGTCAACTACATACTCACTGGGATTGATAACGATATCTATTCCACGATTGATGCATGTCCTAATTCTATGGAAATGTGGAATGCGATTCATCGACTGAAGCAAGGTGAGTCGATCAATGTTCAAGATCTCGAGACTAATCTGCTTTGGGAGTTTGGAAAATTCACATCCGAAGATGGTGAATCCATTGGCTCATATTACTCGAGATTCTACAAAATGATGAATGAGCTTGTCAAAAATCAGTGCACCATCTCTAATCATCATGCCAATGTTCAGTTTCTACTCTAACTCAAACCGGAATGGCAAAGGTTTGTGACTTTGGTCAAACAAATGGAGGATATCAAGACTATATCTTACCACAAACTTTATGATATATTGAAACAACATCAGAATGAAGTGAATGAACTTAGGGATGAAAAGGAAGAACGATCTGCTAACTCTATTGCTTTTGTGGCTGCTACTTCAACAAAACCCGTTCCCCGCCTACACATTCCTCAAGGTCATCAAGCTCATCCACCAAAACTCTAGCTACTACTAGAAACAAAACAAAAGCAATTTTCCCCAATCCACCTCCAAAGTATGACACCGAGTCAGATGGAGACAGTGATGATGAACAAACTTCAAGGGACAAGAAGATTAAAGAACTCATGTCTTTAATCACCACAACTTATAAGAAGATCTACAAACCTACCAACAACAACCTCATATCATCATTCAATGCCAGATATAAGGAAGTTAATCATGCACCTAGGTATGATCGTGATGCTATGTATGATAATAAGAGGATGCTGAATCAAGTTGGGGCTAGAGATACTGTAGGTACTCCGGTTGTGCAGAAGACTGGGATTCAATGCTTCAACTGCAAGGGATTTGGGCACATCGATAGGGAATGTAAGAAGCCAAAACAGGTTAAGGATTCGGGATATCACAAGGAAAAGATGTTGTTGTGTAAGAAAGAAGACGCAGGAATTCCACTCACAGCAGATGAATTTGACTGGCGTGATGACACTGATGATGAAGCCGATGATCAAGAGTTGGAGGCATATTATGTATACATGGCAAAGATTCAAGAAGTGATCCCAGAGACTGTTGATACTTCTGGACCCATCTATGATTCTGAGCCACTTGAAAAGGTACCATCACATGATAACTATAATGTGTTTGCTAATGAACGACGGCATCCTGAGCAACCCGAAAGCATCAATGACACATATGTAATGGACACGGAGGATAGCAATATCTCTACGGATTCAAAACATATGTGTAATGATGACGGAAATGCTACTCAGGATACTGACTCGGAAGAGGACCGTGATTTGCTTGCGTCTATTATTGATTCTTTAAAACGAGAAATTGATGAAAACAAAGAGGCTAATAAACATTTGAAGCAAGCAAACGCATCCTTAGCCGAGGAGATAGACAGGCTTAAAGAGTGTGATTATGTAAAAGAAGCTGATCGACGAGTTGCAATAGCTAATGGTTTGGTATATGAACGTAAGGTGCTCAACGAACAATATTGTTCTGAAGTAACACACGAAATTCATATGTCAAAACAAAAGATATCGGAACTTGAAGAACAACTGCTGCTACATAAACTTCAAATTACTGAGTTAGAGTCGGTTAACAAAGAACAAACTGAGCTTTATAAAACTCGTGAAGAAAAAGATATTGAAAAAATTCTTGATTTGGAAAAGAGAGTCAAAACGTTAAACAACATTGTTTACAAAACGGGTCAGTCCATTCAAACCATGAATATGCTCAATAGAAATATGAAAACGAGTTTTGTCAAGCCTGAATATCTCAAGAAAATTCAAAGTACCAAGCCCGCTCTTTATGATATCGGTTGTTATGTTGATAATCTTTCTCTTATGCTTTCACCGGACTGCGACGAAATCATTCGTCATCAAGAAGAAAGTCGATCAAACTTAAGTGATTTAATAAACCTTTCTGATTCTGATAATTATATTAAGTTTGTTCCTCAAAAAGAACTTTCCAAAGAACAAAAGATGTATAATAGTGTTCCACCACCAAGTGATGAACCCCAAAAGAAAGTTTCTTTTAAAAGGAGTTTCAAAAAGCAATCAATTTTGGTTAGAAAAACAAATTTCGGATGAAAAACGTAAATGGGATGAAAAAAGCAAAAGTGTTCAGCAATTTGAGTTTATAAAACAAGGGGTTTTAAATTTGTACAAAGGTGTCGTCAACTATGAAAAAGTTTCTAGGGATACCATTTGGAATATTAAACCTAACCCACAAGTAGAAGTCATCATTCAACAATGCATTGTTCCAATAATTGATGATCTTTCAAAAAATGTGGAAATGTTTTATAAAGCTCTCACTAAGGAAATGTTAACTGATTTAAGTTATGTTAAATCTCTTGAAAATGAAGTTGATTTTCTTCAAACTAAATTAAAGACACAAGAACAGCAACTTTCTAACGAAATTGATCGACTTTCTAAGGAATACTTTTATGTTGACCATATGAATGCTATACTTGGTGTGTATACCGATTCAATATTGTCATGTAGCATGTCTAGTGTCAGAATCGGACGAGAAATGTGGCAATCTTGAAGTAGAGCTTTCGAAACAAATTCAGTCATATAACAAACTTTCGAAAAGTTTTTCCCAACTTGAGAAACACTCCATTTCTCTTGAACTTGCTTTACAAAAAGGTGATAAATCTTGTAATCATAAAAAATGTCAAGTAATGGCATCTTCTTCGTTTCGACAATTAAATGAAAAAGGTTTCGAAATAAATGATTTGAAAGCTCAGCTACAAGAAAGGGACATAGCCATCAGTGAGTTACAAAAACTCATTGACAAAATGAAAGGAAAGTCTGAATTGGGTAAACCATCCACCGTTCGTCAACCGAATGCGGTTAAATGCCCTAAATCGTCTATTTTGGGCAAATCCCCACAGACTTTGCCTATGATAGGAAATGATAAGAGCACAAATGTGATAGCACCAGGAATGTATAAGATGGACACTAAGCCTACTCAAACTGGAACATCGCGGTTACCTGAGAATATTAGGAAAACTAATCAACGTGTGTCTTCTTCTACAGGAGTAATCCCCACTACTAGCGTAAGCGGACCACAACTTAAGAGCACTAGAATGCAAGATAAGGTCATGCCTATCAATAGTCAAGGAAAGAAGTTGAAAGTAGAAGACCACCGTAGGAATTTTAAGCTTTCTAAGAATAAAACGTCTGTAACTGCATGTAATGACATCTAAGAATAAAACATCTAAGAATAATCAACGTGTGTCTTCTTCTACAGGAGTAATCCCCACTACTAGCGTAAGCGGACCACAACTTAAGAGCACTAGAATGCAAGATAAGGTCATGCCTAACAATAGTCAAGGAAAGAAGTTGAAAGTAGAAGACCACCGTAGGAATTTTAAGCTTTCTAAGAATAAAACGTCTGTAACTGCATGTAATGACAGTTTGAATATTAAGACTTCGAATGTTGAATTTGTTTATGTTAAATGTGGAAAATGTGTTCTACTTTCAATCATGATGCTTGTACTTTTAATCATAATGGCATGAATGCTAGAACTAGGAAGCCTATTCTTGTGCCCACTAGTACTAGAGAACCCACAAGCACTTTGAACCAATCCACTGCTCAACCACTTAAGAAACTAAGTGCGTTAGAATCCACTACTCTGCGTAAACAAAACATGTTAAAGAAGCTTTATCAGAACACGAGTAAGACATGTAAACGGGGGTACTCTAGGTTTACACCACCCGGATACAAATGGCTACCTAAGACAACCACTATTCTAATTGGGTCTATGAATGTTAGCTTGCCTTTAGAATCTAGGCCTATTAATATTTTGGAACCCACTTCTATCAAGGGCTCCTATTTGTCAAACTCTACATTGTCTTCTAATTCATATGCAGCTCGTCGAGATCATTCTCTTCATAATGGACTCTGGGTGCACAAAGCACATGACGGGCAATCTCAAGCTTCTCATTAACTTCGTGGAGAAGTTTCTGGGTACGGTGCGGTTTGGAAATGATCAGTTTGCACTGATGCTTGGATATGGCGATTTGGTTCAAGGAAATCTCACTATCAAACAGGTTTATTACGTCGAGGGACTGAATCATAATTTATTCTTGGTTGATCAATTTTGTGATGCGGATTTGGAAGTGGCTTTTCAAAAATCTACTTGCTATGTTAGAGACTATGATGGGAATGACCTTCTTACAGGTTCTCGTGGCTCTGATCTCTACACAGTAACTCTTCAAGACACATCTTCATCAAATCCAATTTGCTTAATGGCTAAAGCCTCATCATCTCAAGCATGGTTATGGCATCAACGATTATCACATCTTAACTTTGACACCGTCAACTTGCTTTCGAAGAATGATATTGTGACCGGTCCTCCTAAGTTGAAATTCGTCAAAGACCATCTTTGTTCTTCTTGTGAGTTGGGGAAAGCAAAACGGAAGTCTTTCAAAAAAAGTACTACCCCAAGCTCAAAAGGACGATTGGAACTTCTACACATGGATTTATGTGGTCCCATGCGTGTAGAGAGTATTAACGGGAAAAAGTATATTCTCGTGATTGTTGATGATTACTCTAGATACACATGGACTTTCTTCTTAAGGTCCAAAGATGAAACCCCAGAGGTTCTCAAAAACTTTCTCAAGATGATACAACGCAATCTTCAAGCTCAAGTCTTAACCGTAAGAATGGATAGGGGTACTGAATTTTGAACAAGAACTTACAATCTTACTTTCAAGAAGAAGGCATCGAACATCAAACGTCTATTGCTCTAACTCCTGAACAAAATGGCGTTGTCGAAAGGCAGAACCGTACTTTTGTTGAGGCTGCTCGAACAATGCTTTCTACTTCAAAATTACCGCTATTCTTCTGGGCTGAAGCAATTGTAACTGTCTGTTATACTCAGAATCGTTCTCTCGTCATCCCTAGACATGAAAAGACACCTTACCACATCATCAATGGCAGGAAACCTACTGTCAATTCTTTCACATATTTGGATCTTTATGCTACATTCTTAAAGACGGTGAGAATCTCGACAAGATGAAAGAAAAAGGTGATGCATGTATTTTTGTGGGGTATGCGACATTGTTGAAAGGATATCGGGTCTATAACAAGGGAAAAAAGATTATTGTCAAAACAATTCATGTGAACTTTGACGAATTTCCACAAATGGTACTTGATCACAACAGCTCAAGTCCCGCACCTCAATGTCCAGAAATGGCACCTACACAAAACAGTGTACGTCCCATGCAAGAATGTGAAGAAAATACTCCTACAGCAGACTTGGCGAATACGACACAAATGAATGAGTTGGTTGATTTATATGATCCAATGTTTGATGAATATTACTATGTAAACAATCAAGTTGTGTCAAAGCCATCCCCTGTCATTACTGCTGATGCACCCGAAGCAAGTCAACAAGACACAACTGCATCTACTTTAGCAACCGTTGCTCAAGAGACAATTCCATTAGATACTAAACAAACTCAAGAAACTGTCATACAACCAACATCACCAACCATCAATGCTGAAGGAGGAAACAACAATCAAGCAGTCGATGCACAACCCGACGAAGAAGAATTTATCAATCCGTTCGGTACACTGGTACACGAAGTCGAGGAGTATTCTACTCAACATGTTGATCCGTCCAACATGCATACATTCTACCAGCGATATCCATCCACTCACCATTGGACACGTGATAATCCATTGGAGTAAGTCATTGGAAATCCTTCACAACCAGTTCGAACACGCAGACAACTCGAAACCGATGGCGATGTGTGTATGTATGCACTCACCACGAGTTCAACTATACCTACAAACATCAAACAAGCCATGACTGATCATGCATGGATTGAATCAATGCAAGAAGAAATTCATCAGTTTGAACGCCTAAATGGTTGGGAACTTGTTGACAGACCCTATGGAATGTCAGTTTTAGATTTCAAATGGATATGGAAAAACAAACTAGATGAAGAACAAACCATCATCAAAAACAAATCTCGTCTTGTAGTTAAGGGATACCGTCAACAAGAAGGCATAGACTACGATGAATCATTCGCTCTAGTTGCTCGTTTGGAAGTTGTCAGGATATTCCTTGCTTATGCTGCACATAAGGGATTCACGGTTTTTTAGATGGACGTTAAAATTGCTTTCCTCAATGGTCATTTAAAGGAAGAAGTGTATGTGAATCAGCCCGAAGGATTCATCGATCCTCATCATCCTAACAAAGTCTATCGTCTCAAGAAGGCTATATATGGACTTAAACAAGCTCCAAGGGCATGGTACGAAGAACTTTCAAACTTCTTGGTGTCCAAAGGATTCTCCAAAGGTTCTATTGATCCTACTCTCTTTATTAATAAATATGGGGATGACATACTACTGGTGCAAGTTTATGTTGATGACATTATTTTTGGTTCTACGAACCCAAAATTTTCAAAACGTTTTGAAAA